>CM071938.1:15965000-17165000 GCA_036784905.1 Acrossocheilus fasciatus
TGGGGTACATGTAAGGTGACCCTGAGAATCCTCAGAAGTTTAGCACAACAGAGTCATATGAAGCAGCAGTAAATTAAGATGCTCTGCTGTTGGTGTGAATGTTGATATCTGGGGTCAGTGACTTCCGTGATGGATGTCCTAAACTTGTCGTCCTTGTCGAGGTTGGTTTGAAATGCAGACGGGGTGAGAGTGATTGTGTGTGTAAGTGTGAGAGAGAGGCCAATGAGTTGCACCCATGCTGAAAATTAATTTCTCCATTTATTCACAGGGCATGCTTGAGTGAATGACTGTGAAGGAGAAATTCAAGGCTAAGACGCATTTCTTCCTATCCCACAACAAACACTCCGTGCACACATGCACAACAACAGGCTAAAGAGAGAGAAACTTCTGGAGTCCCGTGAAGTGCGTCAGCTGCAGTGGATCACGGTATTTCACAGGCTCCGCTCTACTCCCCATATTACATCACAGAGGAGGAATCATCATAAAACAGCTCATGACAACACTAGCAGATACTGTGCAGACACATGCACTCTCTTTCACTCTATCAGAAGCTGAAATGGGAAAATAAACCAACACAAACACAGTGTGAAGAAGAGGGCAGATTCTAAGAAATATCTGTTTTCATGTTTATGTGAAACTAAATAGTAAGAAAGTAGTCATTTAGCTAACACTTTGATTCAAAGTGACTAACAGTACACATAAAGGTTGTCTTATTGGAAATCTAAAATTAGATGGAGTCAGATGGGAGTGAACTTGGATAAGAGAGCTGCCATTGGCCTTAAAAGTGGACCTTTTTTGAGAATCTTGGGCTATGTTTACACTAGTGCGTTTTCGTTTTAAAACACATGATGCTATAGTTATGCCTGTCGTTTACACTACTCCAGCGTTTTTGACCCTCAAAAACGGAGACTTTCGAAAACGCTGCAGACCCCATTTTAGTTTGAAAACTACGGGTTGCGTTTCAGTGTAAACGGACCAAAATAGAGACTTTTGAAAATGATGACGTGGCTGCCCACATTCGCTCTGCGTATCCTTGACGACCGTGTAAACAATAACGTTATGCTCGTTGTTGGACTACCAGTAAAATTGATAAAAATTTGGGACGAAAATTATTCAGAAACTTTAACTTGACCATGTTTGGCTTTAGTGTTTTTCTTTAATTGCTAATGCAAGCTTTTGAACAAAATTAAGCAATGCTTGGTCATTTATAATGAATAAAAATGCTATTAATATTTTTAGTTTCAAATTTATTCAACAAAAATAACCCTGGTCTCTGTCCACTATTGGTTAGGTCATCCCTGACAGTGTTTTGTTGTAGTGCTTTGTTTCCTTTGCTACTTATTTCTGAAAACACTAAAAATAAAGAATTAAATGCTTTCTAAATGAATAAATAGCATATTTACAATATTTTAAATGCATGAAAACCTTTATACATTTAAAACAATAAAAAAATATATAAAATTCACAGACAAAAATGCTGTAACATGTCATGCCAAGGCCAATTCGAGACTAGTTGTTCACCACTGTGGTTGGTAGTCGGTAGGCAAAATTACCCGCAATTTCCCACCCTGTCAGTATTGATGGTTAAGGTACAGTAGCCACATTAGCAACAGTGTGATCTGAGATGCATTAGGACACGGCTGTAGATGTGTTTGAACAGAAAAGAATGCGTGAGGAGATGAGATGAGAATGCAAACACTGATGACCTTTGACACGGCAGACGTCTGTGGTCTTCACATGGAGACATGCAGCCTGTGGACAGGCTGTGGGAAACTCAAGAGTTTCGTGACGTTGTTCGTTATAAGACATGACACAGACTCATCCTCTCAGTTTAGATAATGTGTTCAGCTACACGTGTTCAGCCCTTGTGATGAAACTAAAATCAAAGGCACAAATAAACCTCAAGCTCATCATGTGATCTCACCATTAGAATATTATGTTGACCTTCAGTTCCCACACAAGGCAACAACACTTAATGGAATCGCCCAGAATCCCAGCACACTTTAGTAAGTGCAAAAAGCTGTCATCATATAAATCTGACGAACCGCGTTCACGGGTATATGTCAGTCCTGAGTGTGTTTTTACTCAACTTAAAATGACATTTGTCTCTCAGCAAAGTGTGAGCTTGATTTAATGCCGATTCAGTTATCGGTCCCAGCTGCACAGCCAATATGAACTTCAACATAGTCCAACACCTAGAGCTAGAGCTTGTGCTCTAAAACAGGGATTCCCAAACTTTTCCATTCCATCACCCACCTAGACCAGTATAATCTATTTCAAGTTCAAAAAACAATTGACATTACTGTAAGCTTAATCTTAATTAAAAATTTAATATGGCAGAAATGAAGTATTTAAGAAAAATAACCATTTTATTTTATGGTACAGCTGTAAAATTCTGCTACTAATATTCACGTTTTAATTTCTTCATTTGCAGACATTAATGAGTCTATGAATTATGTCCATAAAATCTCGAAACATGCTCACTCCGGTGCGGATATGAACTGTAATTCACGCTGCGTATGTTGTTAAACTCATCGAGGTGTTCAGCGCAGAGAAAAAAAACCCAACACTTTTTTTTTTTTTTTTAGCAAAGTATAACAAGAGAGGCAGAACTATCTAAAACAGTTTAGAGATTAAAATGTTTGTGAAAAAACTGAAAAATAATAAACAGATGTCTCATTTAAAAAATAAAAAATAAAAATAAAAAACACTAAAAAACCGAGATGACAAATTTACTTCAGCCAGAAATTTACTTTTGCAAATGGTTAAATAAATGTTCAGCGATATCTTCAAAATATTTTTGAACTTTGGCACATTTTTTTCTAAATATAGTGATGATACGTCAAGGAAATAATAGGATATTTTGTCAATTTTGTCATGCTAGCATGTGGAAATGTTTAAATCATATAGTGTTACAATTAAACACCCATTTTTGTGCCCCGCTCACCGCGTAACGTTACATGTGAAATCGCGACCCACAGTTTGAAAACCCCTTTAAAAGACTTGTTTTCAGAAATGTTCTAACACAGTACTGCACATATTACTAAATAATTAGCTAACACAAATACTTAAGGAAAGTATCTCTGTTCCAAATCCTAGTGACTTCCTCACTACCTTCACTGTTAGCATACAACTAAATATGCCACACAACTAAAGGTCATCGCACACCAAGTCCGAAAATTTCATCCGAAATTTTCGCACATTAAAAAATAAATACGACCTCATGTTATGTCGATCATGTTTACACACTGCCTCCGAAATTTTCGTCCATCATAAACAAATTTGGATCGGACCCGTGGCAAGCATTTTGAGAGGTGTTTTGACAGTTCAGAGCCACCGTACAAACGAATGCCAAAATCCAGAATGGCGATCGTCAAGTTCATCCACTTCGTCTCGCAGCACAAAGCACTGTATATAGATCCTTGCACACTGAGTTCACAGAAATTGGTTGTCTTGTTTTTAATATGTGGCTCTAGTATCGCTAGCAAAGCATCAAACTGAGCCACTGACATCCTGAAGTAAACTTTGAATCGCCGTGATAATCCCGCTTCTCCTAAATAAAGAGGGGGAACTCTCCATCCTCTCTATATCTCAGGATTGGATGGACCCAATATTTCCTCTCTTTTTCTTTTTTTATGAAGCGAGAGATGACGACAAAATCATCCTCAATGCTTGAAGACTCCATTTAGTACTGTTTTGCAAATTTTTCGCAACAGATTAATTACTATGCATCGGACTCAGTATGCAAGGTTTCTGTGCGTGACAAATTTTTAGGATAACGAATATGAAAAAACGCATATGAAAATTTCGGACTCAGTGTGCAGAGACCTTAACATGGAAAACTTGACTCTAACTGATATGAATACAGTTTAATATAGCAGCAACATTAAGATTCTTATTTTTGGTAGAGTAATTAATGACAGAATTTTCATTTTTGGGTTAACTATCCCTTTAAGCTGTTACAAAGAGCAGCAGACTGGTTGTACCACAGCATCATGTCCTGGTTTTGGTGCATGTCAAAGTCTTTTTCATCAGTTTCCTACAATCAGCAAATACGCCCTGACATAAAAGAAAGCGCACACACACACTTACATGTATATACAATCTCCGTGATTCTTTCTAACAGTCCCCTGTCACTGTGCCGCTCCCTTACAGGTCATATGGGCATTTCTATCTGATGGGTCTGATGGGTGCAATGCTCTCCATAGATGATAACCTGTCATCTGAATTAGTGTCTGTGTTTTTTTGTTTTGTTTTTAATAGTACGACTTGAGTCTGGTTGATAATAATAAGAAACGTTTCTTGAGAACCAATTCAGCATATTAGAATGATTTCTGAAGGATCATATGACTGAAGACTGGAGTAATGGCTGCTGAAAATACAGTTATGGCATTACAGGAATAATTATAAATATTTTTAAAAAGTTCTATTAAAGAGTAATAATATTTCATAATATTACTGTTTTACTGATTTTTTGATCAAATAAATGCAGCACTGGCGAGCATAAGAGACTTTAAAAAAAAAATAATAATTGAAATTATTCTGAACATTTGACAGGTAGTGTATATTATGAAAGTGTTTCCTTTAATATATTCTGCATCTATTTTGCATTGTACACTGAACTAACTCAATTCTTTTTGTTGACTTTACTTAAAGTGCTATTGTTTGTTTACCTTACTGATGTAAATCTATTAAATCTTACTATTTGTGCTAAAAGTCCTAGTTACTCAAATGCCCCTAGGTAAGGTTACATGGTTTGTTTGAGTGTTGTGCAAGCCATGTGACCACTGACGTCATCAGGGTTTGGATTGAGAATTTTCTGATCAACAGCCATCTTGTTTTGTAGACCTCGGCTGATAAACAATAAAACTGGTGAGTGTTTATACATATAAGTTTGAATTTAATGTTAAGGAACTTGATTATATGATATTAAAGTCAAAGTTATGGATCAATGCACGTGTTTTGCCGAATATATATATATATATATATATATATATATATATATATATACACAACGTGATCTCACAGAATTCCGTGTAATGTTCACGGACTTAATTAGCCTCCGAATCTGTGGTGGCATCACGGAATCGCCGAAAATTCCGTGATGGGCTCACAGAAAAAATTCTGTGATGGGCTCACAGAAGTGATACCAATGTAAGTCAGTGACAGGCATCAGCCGTGCTCCACGCATGGAAACCCTAGCATCAATATGCCGACGCGATACTGGGAAATTTATCGTCATCATTATTGTTCAGAACTGGGTAGGTTTAGGGTAGGGGCTGTCAGGTACTCCAGTGAAAGTATAACTGCATTGGAGTCACTCTTTTTACGTTGAACCAGTGAATCCATGCATGGACCACGGCTGATGCCTTCTGTGAGCCCATCACGGAATTTTTGGCGATTCCGTGATGCCACCACAGATTCGGAGGTTAATTAAGTCCGTGAAAATTACACGGAATTCTGTGAGATCACGTTGATATATATATATATATATATATATATATATATATATATATATATATATATATATATATATATATATATATATATATATATATATATATATTTGTGTCATTTTAATGTTTTATTTATTTATCTATGCTTTTGTTTTCCTTTAATCCAGTTAATAATTTCTGTCTTTTTTTTTTTTTTAAGAAAGAGATTTTTTTGACAACTTTGCACAACAGTTTGGAGATGTTATCACATCACAAAAGTAAGTACTTACAGTCTTTTAGATATATTTATGGTCAGTTACGTTTTATCTGCTGTTGTTCATGAATTAACGGAGTTGTTTTTATCTGCATCATCATATTACAGACCCTTGACTGCTGGATTAATATGCATTTGAAGAGATACGAAAGGTGATTCCAAAGCAATACGTACATATATGAGGTAGTTTCTTTAATATAATACAAAGTGCATGAGTGAAAATTATGCTAAAGATATTGATTGTTCTACAATTAATCACAGTTTTTTTTTCTCTAAATCTCTTAATCCTGGCAGGAAAAACAGACAACTTGGAGAAGGTATGTGATGACTTTGCTTGGCAGAAAAGGATGTTTAAAAGGGATACTCTTCCCAAAAATCTAAATTATCTGATCATTTATTCATTCTAAAGGCCAATTCACACCGCACAGACAAACGCCAACAAACTCCAACAAACAAGTTGGCTCAAGTTGGCCGTTGGATTTAGAATCTTATGAAAAATAACGGTCATGTTCACACTGCACCAACAGACACCGACCAACTCGCACTGACTGGGGAGAAAATGGATGATCCTATATCTATAAGCATGTTCAGTCGGTTCAAAACAAACTCCAACCAACGCCAATAGGGGTAACACACTGATCCAACAAACTCCAACAAACTAGTTTGTTGGAGTTTGTTGGTGTTTGTCTGTGCAGTGTGAATTGGACTTTATACTGTCCCAGATGTATATGACTTTTTTTCTTCAGATAAACACTATCTAAAGATTTTTAGAAAAATAATCCATCTATGTGAGACCATATACTGCTAGAGGATGGGACCCTTAAAGTTAATGCTTCAAAAACAATAGAGATGTTGTGAAGATGTCTTTAGTAGATATTTATTCCTCCAGTAAGCTCATATGAATTACTGTCACAATTGCTGTGTGTGGTTTTTTTTAAAGCATCAAATATGGACTCAAAGAGATTGATTTTTTTTTTTTAATCGTTGTATTTATCAGAAGAAAGTAATATACATGGAGGTTAGCATGAGGGTGATAAATGATAAGAGAATTTTTATTTTTAGAATGACTACCTCATTAAATTAAACGGATTGTCAGCAAATTAAAAACAATAAATAAGACATTCTTTACACATACAGAACAACGTGGAATCTCATTTTATATATTCTTCACTCTTTTCAGGAAACTGAGGTTACTCTTCAACACACTGCAGTTCTCCATGGCATTCCTGTCCTGCTTGGGCACAACACGGAGAGGAAAGGTCTTGCGTGTTCATTTTCATGTTTTCTCTTGATTCAGCTATTGTGTTTACTTGATGACACAAGTTGACATTGCAATACATGTCAAAGGAGTTAGACAGTATGAGCAAATGTTTTTGTTACTATGTAAGTTAAAGTATATTGAGTGTGCATTCTTTTTATTGTTTTAATGTGCTCAGGGAATATTATTCTTCTCAAATGCTCTTTTGTTGGTTTTAATTGCTTCTATTGTCCTCATTTGTAAGTCACTTTGGACAAAAGCGTCTGCTTAATGACTAAATGTACAACTTACATTAAATTAACATTTAATTTGGGATTTAACATTTAATTTTTTTTCTGATTCAAGCATTGCTACTGAACAACTATTACAAATGACCATGTTGATTTACATTTGTTTTCTGCATTTTGAAAAATAAATGTTTTGAAACGTGAATGAAGAAGCTGTGTGTGTTTTTTTTTTTTTAACTAGGTATAGCTATGTTCAGTGTTCCTCAGATCACAGATTCAATTAAGTTAACTAAACTTAAATGACTTAAGTAAATAGGACTTAAAATAAGTAAGGAATATTTTTAATATATTAGCAAATAAGACTTAAATTACACTTAATTAAATTAAGTTAAGATTACTTAATTGAATTAAGGCAACGAGTTCGCACAATGTAATTAAAGGGATAGTTCACCCAAAAATGAAAATTCTGTCATCATTTACTCACCCACAAATAGTTCCAAACCTGTATGAATGTCTTTGTTCTGCCGAACACAAAGGAAAATATTCTGAAGAAAATTTGCAACCAGGCTGTTCTGGGGCACCACTGATTTCCATAGTAGGAAAAAAAATAAAAAATACTATGGAAGTCAATGGTGCCCCAGAACTGCTCTGTTTCCCACATTCTTCAGAATATCTTCCTTTGTGTTCAGCAGAACAAAGACAATCATACAGGTTAGGAACTACTTGAGGGTGAGTAAATGATGACAGCATTTTCATTTTTGGGTGAACAATCCCTTTACTTAAACTTAAATTACTTTTTACAGTGTACAACAAACACAGTGTGCCTCATGATGTCTGATTCACAAACAAATGACTCTTATGAACCAGTTCTTTTGATTGACTCACTAAAAAAGATTCCGGTAACTGTATCAAACTAACAAGCAAGAATCTGACAGTGATCCATTCAAAATAGTTACTAAGCTTACAAATGACTCCCTCTATGAATCTGTGAGGCATTTTTTTTTTTAAATCATGTCCAAAAATAAACCAGGAATCATTACTGTGATGTAAACTTTACGCTCGGCAGACTTAATATCAGTTAAATTTGAGATTACTTGCACATATTCACAACGTAAATGTCATCTGTAATAATTTACATCAGTTAACAGTGGCAAGTAAATGAGTAAAATAAGAAACTATGAACTATGAGTGAAGCACATAGAAGTTCCTGTGTATGCACTATGTACTATAGGAGTATTACACTATGTACGATAAGGCAACTGTTTCACATACTTGATGATCTTCTAAAGATCGTCATAGTTTTTAACTACTGCGTTGTTTTTTGATCAAATGGGTCTGCAATTTGCCAACTAAAAAAATATTTGGCAACTAAATGTTCTGTAAATGTTCTCTGAAAGTCATTTTCAGTGGTTGCCAGCTGTGATATGAGTTTCTGCAGTTTACACACTTTTAAACTCTAATAAGACCAGTATGATATTTTTCCAGTAAATTAGCTGATGAAAAACTGAACTGAGATATTAACTCTCTCACTCGATTGCTACATCATTCTCAATGTCAACACATGATAAGCAAGTACTGGTAAGTTAGTGTAACAGCATCAGCTTTCTTCTAGGCTGAAACCATCTCCCTTACAACGTTCAATGAACCTTTTGAGGTATATGGAGAGCAACCTGGTCCAAGGTTAGTGCACAGTTAAGTCTACAATCACCTGCCACTGCTGCGGTCATATCTGGGTGAATATGTGATGAAGGTTTAGTCATGTATTGTGGAATGTTCTTTAGCATGACAGTGGCCAGAACTGACTTGTTATCTGGCGGGTGGGATCAAGTTCTTAACCTCTCCCTCGACCCTGTGGTAAAAACAACAATCGCTGCTGATGCGAGTGTCATGTGACATCAGAAAGGGAGGGAAGGATATGAGGGGAGAGGGAGACAGAAATGTTTTTATTTCAGCAGGGGTCTGTTTAAAATACCCACTTAATCCAACACACATCCTTAAACGTATGTATTTACAATGCTCATGAATCTTGCCCTGTGTGAGCACCGATTAACACAACGGGACTCTGGGAGAAAACAGAGGAGTGGTGTAGCACTTAAAAGCATAGCTCACACAAAAATAAAATTTTTCCCATCATTTACTCACCCTTATGTCATTCCATCCAAACCTGTATGAGTTTCTTTCTTATGTTGAACACAAAAGGAGATATTCTGAAGAATGCTGGAAAATCAAACAGTTGATGGTGCCCACTGACTTCCACAGTATTTCTTTCGTTACTATGGAAGTCAATGGGGACCAACAACTGTTTGGTTCTTCAAAATATCTTCTTTTGTGTTCAACATAAGAAAGAAACTTATAAAGGCTTGGAACGACATGAGGGAGAGTAAATTATTATGAGTTACTATTATGAGTAAACTATTCCTTTAAGACAGCTTGGACCAGGTGTGTCTCACTCTTCCTTAAAAGTGAAGCTGCAGGCTCTTTGATCGCCCCCTGGTGGCTGGCTGCAGTACAGGTCATAAACCCCGCCCTTTCCATGTAAACGAATGGGACTTCAGTCAAAATAAAAAAATAAATTACACTTCCAATACAATTTTCCGAAATATGGTTTTGGTCATTTAAGGTAGTTGTTATCACGCTGATATATGTTCAATTGTTCGTTTTTGTGATACGTTTGATTTTAGCTAGTAATTTGATGCTATAAAACAGGGCGTGTCGTTATGGTTGATTGGGTTCCAAACGAATCTCTACGGCGCAGACTCGGGCTCCAAATGACGTAATTTACTCAAGATGGCAGCGACCATACTGAGATGTATTCGCTTCACTTTTCTATAGTGGAAGGAAGTGGAGACGTGTCGTCCATCTTTTTTTGTTCTTTTTTTTTTTTTTTTTTAAGTTTTTGGCTTGGACAGAGTAGTGCAATGGCAGCGTTTGGAAAACCTGTTTGAATACAAACATTACTTTTTAATTTCTGCTTGGTTCTGCAAAAATTACACATTGCACATTTAAAGGGTTAGTTCACCCAAAAATGAAAATTATCCTGTTATTTACTCACCCTCAAGCCATCCTAGGTGTATATGACTTTCTTCTCTCAGATTTTGTACTGGCTCTTCTAAGCTCTATCATTGCAGTCAGCGGGTGTTTCTGTTCACTTTAAATTACGTGTTTTGGACTGTGTAACAGAAACACCCGCACACAGTAAATTTCCCGGTGTTAAATCAACTGGTTCCCATATGTACACCAAGCAGTGTTGATTGGGGAATTTACTGTGCAGACTGCAATGATAGAGCTTAGAAGAGCCAGGACAGTTTTGAATATTACTCTGATTGGATTCATCTGAAAGAAGAAAGTCATATATACCTAGGATGCCTTGAGGGTGAATAAAACATGGACTAATTTTCATTTTTGGGTGAACTAACTCTTTAAAGGTCTACTAAATGTTTTGAGTTTATGTTGCATTGGCTGATATGGCAGTAGTATTGGATCTATACTGACATCAAGCAAAAGTAGAAAAATTGTTTTCAGTTTTGATGTCATTTTAGAAATGAGTCATGTAAATCTCCATGTAAAACTGGAAATGACTATTTGGCAGCCAAAAATAATAAATAAATAAATAAATAAATAAAAATGCTACTAAATCTACAGCATAAAATACACTGTGTGACTAATTTAGTCCAATTCCAGAATGAATGGATCTTCTGACCTTGAGCTTTTAGTGAATCAAAGGCATACAACACAACCAGTGTAGTGGTTCCAAAACAAATGATTCCTGAGTTACTTGAGTTAATAACCAAAGAATACAATGCCACCTCTGTAATCTGAATCTGAGTTTTTTTTTTAATGAATGAAATGAATTTGAGAGCATACGACATGACCGATGCACCAACCAATAAGTAATTAAAAAGTCTTTGTAAAACTACTTTTTAAATTAATGACTACATTTAGTTATAATATTTATATCTCATAATTTGGCAACAGCCTGTTGAGGACAGTAAATGCAATACATCATATTTTTGTTTCTTTTCACAAATATTTCTAGAATCAAGGAACCAAAAAGGAAGCTGAAACTAAGCCCCGATTTGTAAAATTGTTCCATGTCAGAGGTTATTTTTGGTTGAAGCATTTTAAGAACTTAAGTTTACTATTAAGGTTATTTTGTATTATGTTTGAAGAGATTATTTTGCTCTTTTAAGGATACACAGGTGCTCACAAAAACTGTGCACCAATTGTGAGTGCAGTTATTTCTGCAAGCATGCATTTAGCATGACTGGTGCAGATTGCAATTTAATTAGCTGTTAATCATCTATAGAACATAAATGACCATGTGTGTGCATCATGCTGTTTTCTGGCCATTAGTGACAGATGAGCTAAAGAGTGTAGCAGGCCATTAGCTCTCTGCTGCATGTGTCTGTCTCTGACTGAGTCTGTGCCCTCATTACAAATGTAGCCCATTGTAGCAGAGTAGAACAGCTGACATCCCCTAATGCCAGCTATAAGTCATCAGCGGTGCTTATGCCCACTTTACACACACACACACACACACACACACACAAGAAAGAGGAGCTCCTGTTAATGAGGGGTTTCTGGGATGAGTGTAAAATAACTGCTGACAGAGACAGGGCACATTTAAGAGATCAGAGCATTTTTTAGGATTATGAAAAGATAAACTGAAAAGTCTAATTACTGGAAAAGAGGATAAAACCTGTGTCTGTCCTTGCAGAAGAGGGTCTGCTGAGCTTTACTAAGAAGATTCAGCACAATGTTTACTCACACCAGCTGAACACAACCGCAGAGCACATGGAACCTTATGACTCACACTGTTCAATCATTACTTTCTTACTTACTTTTTTTGCACACTCAAACATAGTCAAAAACTGATCAGAAGAGAAAGATCGCAAAGTATCGCAAGTGTTAACATGTATGACCTATTTATACAGGTTACAAAGAGATGCTCACAAAATAGGCACAGTACTATGCGCTAGGTCAGAATTGTCATAAGCGCAAAATTCCTTAAAACTGCTACTGCACTAATGACAATAAATACTTAATCATTTTAATAACATTTTCACATGGCCAGAAATGATTTAATGGCTTAACTATTATTATAAAATGTGCATAAAAGTAATAATAAATAATGAGTAGATGTGTCTAATTCTTTCTGCTCATTCTACTGTCTACTCAGTTTAGTCATTCTAAGCGTCAAATTTGACAATTTTAAAGGAATAGCTCGAACATTTTAAAAAAAAATCTTTTAATTTAATCTAATAAATATTGTAATAAAAAAAGAATTAGTTAATGCAAAACGATTTTGGGACACTAATAATGAACTTTGCTTGTCCAGTTCCTATAATGTAATATGCTGTAATCAGTCCCTCCCGCGTTTTTCGCGATTCCGCGATCACTGAATACAATGCATAATAAACAAAATATCGTATTTTTTTGTGATCCTGCATAATCCGTCATTTAACCGCTAAATAATCGCAAAAAAATAAATGAAAGACCTCACACAACACAAAATTATAATCATCTAACTGAATTATTTTACGTTACGTGGATTCAGATGTGGTTCACGTGAAGTCTGTGTATGTGAGCGGTCAGTCAAGAAACAATTGCAGCAAATTTGTCTCACCTGCCTCCTCACATCACATCAGTGCCAAGGACCGGGCTAAGCAATATCCCGATGTACTGCACGAGCAGGGCGCTGTTTCCGTATGGCAGAGTATGCAGTTGCCATACCCTAGCCCAGTCAGCTGTGCCGTGGAAAATTATCCAAACTTCATATCTCTATTATAATTCGTTATTATTATTTTAAATTGGAGCGTTTTAAAAATGTTTAACCAATGATAAGCATTAAAAAGAGCTTGTCAATAAAACTTCGTAATGCATCTCTCAGCGAAACCTTGTAACTTTACCTGCCTCCATTCAGATTTACGTGCCGCGCACAGCCTGGAGGAGACAGATCTCTGCTTTTTCGCAATGAAAGGGTAAATAAATAATTGATGTTTGAATAGTACAGCGTTTTGTTTACTCAAACACTATGTCTGTAAAGGCTAATGTTTTTGTGTGCGGAGAAGTAGGTTATTTGCCGTCTAGCCAGTATAGCCTACTACGTTTTAAATATCATGTGCATAAGCGCTTAATTTGATATTTTGACCAAGTTTATTAAATAACAAGAAAAACTAAGCGCCCATATAGCTACAATAAACATTATATAACCTGTAAAAGTTGATGAAAGCATATATTGCGATGCACTTGCTGCCTCAGATAACAGTTACAGCCGTTCTAATGACACTCCATCTCCGTCATTCGCTGGTCAAAAACTTTAACTCCATTTGAACTTGAATTTCATATAATGTTAAGTGCATTAAGTGCACGCTGATCAGTAAAGTCTGATACAATACCAACGCTAACGACGCAGTGTTGTTTAATTATTTAATTTTTTCCCCTTCTATTTTTTATATATCAATATATAATATATATATATATCAATATATCAGAATTTATTAAGAGACCAAAATACCAAATGTATGAATTGGATTTACAAGCAATATGTACAGCTACAATACTTCTTCGTTAATGTTTACATAGGTAAGGTGGAAAAAGGGTCCTAAGATTGTTTTAAAAGTTAAAATGTATCAGAATTGACTAAGAGACCAAAATAAACCAGCTTTATGCATTTTGTTTGTTATTTGTGAATATTGTGCATCTAACATAATACATAATCTGTACGTTTAATAAACTACAGCTGGTTCAAAATCGCATGGGATTAATCGAGCAGCCCTATTGGGGACACTTAATTTCCAGTGATATCGTCTACTTGATTGCACAAATACTATTAGAACTGAACTGAGCTGGATGATGACATCACTGAATTCAATAATGAAATACCTTTAACTGAAAATTGAGTGTTTGCTGTTGTCCTTCTGCACTACCGACACACTATTTTCCTATTTGATACTGTAAAGCTGCTTTGATACAATCTGTATTGTTAAAAGCACTATATAAATAAAGGTGACTTCACTTGAGTTAACTTGGTAAATGTGATATCATAATTTAAAAGAAAAAAATAAATAAAATTCGCAAATTTGTCACAAATTTATGGAAATCAGTCATTTTGATCGCAAAAATCACACCAAAAAATCGTGAAATCCTGGAGGGAGTGTGTAATGACTTGTGTACAGTCTGAGCTCCCATTACATGCATGTACATCTACTTCACTCCCTGCTGCTCAGATCAATAGTGAATCTTCACACTTGACAAAGTCAGTCAATTCATGCTGTGTCTCATTGTGTGTGTGTTGCTGTGCACATTAAGACTAATTGAGTGCTGGACCTGGTAAAGGTGAGCTTTTGCAATGATCTGAGATCAGTTTTATAATTTCTTTGTTGTAGAAAATTAAGGAAATGGAAACTAATTGCAGATGCACCAGCTGCATTCTCTTATCTTTTTTTATATTGCAAGGAACAGTATATTATGGGGATTTATAGGGTAGAGCTGAGAAGTAAGCATCAAACTGATCTGAGAGCAGTTTTGAGGTAAGAATGGTCAGAACATAGGGAGGGATCAGTGCTGGCTAGCTGTCCTCATGATACAGGACAGACAAGATGACATTTCTATTTTTATGAGAATTTTAGAATACTATAACATCAATGTGACACAGATTTACAAACTGATAGGAAAGAAACCCTAAAATATTATACATGTATATTACAGGTGCATATGGGTAGTTGACGTATCACTGTGTCCTATGGTGTGACGGAAAAATGTAAAAAAAAAAAAAAAAAACATTGAACTCTAACATTGAAGATAAACCTCTCTCATGCTATTAGTAACTCTAAGAGTGGAGATACATTTTTCTCATGTTATTTGTATGTTAAGTTTTTTTTTTTTTTTTTTCTGCTATGTCACACCATAGGACACAGTCCAATTTTATTTGTCAACTACCCATATACCCTATTGTTTAAAAGTTTGTGCTCAGTTAGATTTTTAAAATGTTTTTTTTTTTTAAGTCTTTTATGCTCAACAAGGCTGCATTAATCAAAAGTACAGTAAAACTGTAATAACTATTACAACTTAAAATAACCATTTCCTATTTTAATATATTGTAAAATTTAATTTATTCCAGTGATGGCAAAGTTGAATTTTCTTCAATATTTTTCAGAATTTTCTTCAATATTTTTTTGTGGAAACGGTTTTTTTATGCATTGTTGATGAACAGAAAGTTCATCATATACTGTACATTATATAACTATTCATGGTTTGAAGAGAACAAAAGAAACAAACTAAACAACAAGTTGCTAATGCATTGACTGTTTCCTCAAATGAGCTGTCAATGTCTTTTGGATATTGACAGCTCATTTGAGGAAACAGATACATGTTTTTACTGAATTGCATTTTTGTCTTCACCACAATTACTCCCCTTTCGGTCCATGGGTAACCCACACATTGTGGTCTTAGAAAGCACATGGTCTTCTGTATAAACAAAACACGCAAAAAAATTTCCAGTAACCAAATAAATAAATAAATGCATAAAATGTAAAAAAATCCCTTGTTCACAGTTAATGGCCTTGTTCACAGTCACTCCCGTATTTAAATTTAAATTCAAAAACTTTTCACTGTGTGCATGGTCTACTTTGCTAATATAACAAAGCAACACAATTTTAAAACAATATTGGTAGAGGATGACAGCTTAAAATATTCCAAAAAATATGATACCTTTGACTCTTATGACAACAAAGGATCTCGTTACATTAATGTGGACTGACTACAAGCTGCCCATGCAGTTAGTTTAGATTGTGTCAGAACATTTGACACACTGTACAGAAGCACTGTCATGCAATTTCATGACAGGCAGAGTCTGTGATATAAGGCAGTGACACCAATTAAGGCAGCACCAGTGCTGTTCACAACAGTGCAATCAGTACAACTGTGACTACTACTTTTCTATAGCATGTACACACATCAAAGAGAAACCAGCACTTTATCTGATAGTGATCAAACAACTAAAGTCTGTGCAACCCTACACACAGACTTAGTGAAGTGTGTGAACGTCTGTGTGCATGTCAGAACAGTGACACTGGATGAGGGGGTTGTGTGTGTGTGTGTGTGTGTGTGTGTGTGTGTGTGTGTGTGTGTGTGTGTGTGTGTGTGTGTGTGTGAGACGCAGAAAGAGATGATTAATGGGAGAGTCAGACTGATATCAGAGTTGTAATTATCAGCATAAAACAGGTCACAGCATTAGCGCGCACACACACACACAAAAATAGACACAAAGAGCCAGACACGCTGGCCAGAACCACTCGCAATCAGCACTTTAACAGCAATTTAATAAGGGAGATAAAGAAAGATGGAGAGAGAGAGAGCGAAAGGGAAAGAAAAGAGATGGAGACACAGAGAGTGAACGTACGAGTCGGTTGATGCGTACGAACTCCTCAGGACTCTTGGCCCAGGGCGGCAGTTCCACATCTGACACCACCGTCCCTTCATCCATCACTCCCAGGTTGTAATTATTGGAGTTGACAAACATCTCTGGGAGGTAATAGAACTCAGGGATCAACTCCTGTGAGAGAGACAGAAAAAAGGCATATTTAACTATAAATTTCTAATTATTAACTGATAAAATAATTAGTTTAGGGCTTGCAATCAATTTTAAATATTTAATCTTAATTAATTTCATAACTTTTTGGTACATGATGTTAACAAATGCAGTTCCTTTAAGAAAAAAAACTAAATTATATATATATATATATATATATATATATATATATATATATATATATATATATATATATATATATATATATATACACATATACATACATATATATATATACACATATACATACACATATACATATATATATATATATATATATACACACATATACATATACATATATATATATATACATATATATATATACACTAAATTATTATACACACACACATATATATGTATATATATATATATATATATATATGTGTGTGTGTGTGTGTGTGTGCTGTATAATATGTTTAGAACGTGTAAATAAAATGTGTATATAATGCACAAAAAATAAAAGGTGTTGTTGTATATATGTTGCCAAAATGTCAAACATATGAGGATGAAGTTTGCAGAATGATTTGAAAAACTGAATAAATGTGCAAATTACATTTAAAAAATGATAAGCCTTATGGTAAACATTTAATTAATTGCATCAACACAGTGATTTTGACATTCCTAAATTAGACATAATCGACAATCAAAAATAATTATTCAAAATAATTCACCAAATGACATTCAATAATTAATTCCAAACAAGTAAGTAAACAAGGAAGCAAAGCTGATTATTGTGCAAAGCAGATGCATCCAGTTTCAAGTATTTCTAGATATCTATACAATATAACAGCTCATTAAATGGGACTCAGGACTGGAGGAATCAGTTATTCCTTCTTTGAATCTTTAGCCTTTAATCTGTGCCTCGCTGCCACTCTGAGTGAAAGATGCAGTTGGAGCTACTCTAGTTTAATATCCAATTTAAAGTCTTCACAGAAAGAATGACTGCATGTCATCCTGAAAGAACATTAAAACAGCAGTGCAGAGGCACGCTGCAGTCAAAGCATGGTAAACAGTACTAGATCTCTTTCTCATTTATAAAATGCATGGACATTGTTCTTAATTCTTATTACATAGTGTTTGGAGGAAACTATCATTCTTGCTGCTCTTGCTACAGCGCTCAAATGTGACATTTAATTTGATAACTTTATTACAATATCTGACCCTGTCGTTCTTAGGATTCTGTAAATCAGTGGATAAAGTGGATAAACCCATGAAGGAGCAAATTAATTAAATATGACATGTTGGTCTAATGGTGAAACATTTTTGCCTTAAATAGGTCTTTCCCATTATGCAGCAACTTGTAAACTTGAAAAGAAAATGAATATGCCTGTATTCCTCTAAAAGGGTATGCTATAAAATATTCTTCTAAAAGGTATACCTGGCTTTCTGAAATCTGCTTTGGTTAAGCTTATTATATAACATGATTATATGAGACAAACTGGATTCTTAAAGTTGTTTCAATGGAGAGGAACAAAACTCAGGGTCTAAATGTAAAAATATCAGCCATCAAATTAAAATTGTTAACTTTTAGTTGGTATTATTTTTAATTGGTATTAATTTCTAGTTCAGTCTTTTTCATCATTCTCTCTGCATTTTATTATGTCCTATAGTGTGCAGCTATTCATGCTCTCACACACATACACACACTCTCTATGAAAGTGTTAAGTTAGTCCTAGGAGGATAAACATGCTCTTGCTCTGCAGAAACATGAGTCCCTTGGGAGAACCATCTAACTGACAATCCATCACTCACTCTGTAGTCATAGACCAATCAAGTTCTGTCTCACATCCAAATTAATCTATGGTTTTCTGTGAAAGGTCCATTAAATAGCCACATGGTTAATGTTTCTATGTAGAAGAATAACATTTTAACAAACATATAAGAATAAATAAAACTTTACATATTTAATATAACATAGCATGCAAATTGAATATGTGTATTGTGTATATACAACACAGCTCCTCAGTGCGAGTGGTTGACCAATTAGGTGAGCAAACAAAAGGTGGAAGTTCAAAACTAGCCTCCTGCCTCATTTCTTTCTGGTTCTCTCTATAAAACCGAAGTCTTTAAAACAAAAAGGTCATGGTTTTACAATGGCACCAGGCGCCCTGAGGTTCATGTATGGAGCCTGGCGTAAATTTGGCGTCTTCATTGGCGGCACAAAGACCCACAGCCACTTAACCAGTGGTGGGGGGAGCGGGGGGGAGACCAAGGCCGGGGTTCGGGAGGAGCTATTATGTGCAATGGCCCTTGAGCAGAACTGGTCATAGGGCAAAACCTGTGATCCAAAATCCTGTCCTGCTGCGGGTCAGTAGAGAGGGGTGCCCCTGGGTCCGCTCTTAGGTCCTCTCTGATTCCCCTGAGGGGAAACTTTCAGTGTCCACACTGCTTTCAGCCTAGTGCACGGGGGTCAGGGTATGGAGGTTAAAGGTCAGGCCAGAGTTTGCCTGGCTAGAGACAGACAGGATCAGCGTGGCTTTAGGCCATTATAGCTCTCTTTAGCCTAGACACAAAAACTGCTAAAGGCTTTTCACCCCTTGGTTGAATGAGGGGGGGTGTTTCTAAATGTGGGGGGACTGCTGTGCTTTTTGTTTTTTTAGGAAAAAGGGATAACAGCATGGCAAATTGATACATTATTACATTTGAAGGCACTTCTTTGCTTCTCATTTGCACCTATCAGACCTTTTTTGCAGGGTTAATAAAAGTGAAACATGTTTGAAATGTTCCACAGCTTCAAAGTCAAATAAACTGAAGGTGATTTCCAGGTTTTTAGTCAAGTCCTCCATTTGGTTTTGATGCACACCAACCCTGTTATGCTGATCCACAGTGACAAGCTCATGCGGAAACCAAACTGGGCTTTGAGTGAGCTTTCGGTATCAAGTGTGACCATGTAATGTGAGCCACATGTCTTATTACCAAATGAGCACAATCAGCCCCTGAAAAACACCAGCATGCAACGAGCGTGCTAACAAAATCGCTGTCTGTTGTAATGAATATTTCAAGAGGTCTGGACATTTGTTAAAGCCAATGCCGAACACTCTGAGGGCCTCTGAGTGTGCAGTTGGGATTGCTGTCTGACTTTGGTTTGGGGCCGAATGACAAAAGGTTCAACTGAGGGTTAGAGTGTTATGAAAGGTTTCGCAAGAGAGAGTGTAAGGGGGGAAAGGGGGGAAAGTTTGAAATCAAGATTAGTTTAAAGCTTTGATCAAGGACCCTTGACGCTTTCATAGTAGCATGACAAGGATTGGTTGTGACCGTACATGTGCTAGGGCCAGTTTTTATGGAAAGGTGATGGGGGCAGCCGGGCAGAGAGCTGCAGTGTCTCCATGACAACTGCCCTCACACCAAGTCCCAGCAAGCTCCAGTTACCAAGAGGAAGTCAACTCACTAGAGAAACGTCTAATCATGTAATAGCCTCCACATTTGTGAAAAACAAAATATCAGTGGAAGGCAAAAACCAAATCCAGGGACCGACTGATTCCTGAATAAGAGGAAATAAGCACAAGTACAGCTCTGTGCATGTGAATAAATATGGATTCACAAAAAAACATTTCTAAGGTAATATGACTCACAAAGCATTTCTGAGTGTCATGCACATATGTTGACATACCTTCACGTCAGACGTGTCCCTCTGGCAGTTTCTCCAGGCTCTGGACACTGAAGAGAAAGTGCGATCTGCGTGGTCAAATTTCCCACCTTGGAAATTCAGGAAGAATGTCGTGAAAGGCTCCTGAGAATAGAAGAGAATGAAAAAATATGGACTTTCCACACACATTCATGCTAAAATGAGTATTAAAAAGTCATGTTAGAGCCTAAAACAACTACAGGCCAAATTCCATTGAGCACAGATCATGTATTTAATAACTATGAGTCTGCTTTGATCAGTGTTTAGCCTGCAATTTTAACATTTTTCAATAGGTGCAACCAGACCGGTATCTCTTATTTGGCATCGATGCCTGCTGTTCATAACAAAGCCTTATACAATATGATCCTAATTTGTGTGCACTAAATGACATCCTCTTCCCCAAAAGAGGGACTTGAATGCTAAAGAAACCTGTTATTAACCCTGGTCAGACAGTAAAGCCTTTACAAGTGCATTATTTGTTCTTTTCTAATCATGCTTAATCTTGTTTGTGCAGAATCAATAGGTGGTTCTTTTGAAACAATACCTCCCCGACGAGACGGACGCAATTAAGAGTGAATAGCACCCCGGTAAGCTACACCATGAAAGAAAAATACCCTAATTACGCAGAGGCTTTTGGGTGCTTGACTGAATTTAACACCCTCCTTTTTTCTGTCAAGAGCCTCAATATCACGAGGTTGCTGATTTGTGCTATGGTACATGAATTAGGGTGTTTGGTGAAGTGGATTTGGGATAAGCCTGATAATAATGGGATGGGATCAATACAATGGGCCAACAGGGAATGGCAATGAAAGTGAAAAACTGTAACAATTACAGTGATGGCCAGGAATGGGTTAGTGACCTCTAGCTCTCTCTTTCTCTTTGTGAGTAGAATTTATAAGGAATATGCGAATGCTCCAAACATTAAAACTAAATAAAACACAGACCTAATGTAAAGTAACTGTACAAAGGCTTCGATAGGACCAAGGGACTTTATAACTGTAAAACTTATACAGAACTGCTTATATTGAACAAAACTGTGCTTCATCAAAATACTGTTATAAAGCTTATAAAGTATTTTCCTCCCGAGTGTCACGTCTTTGTTCTCTGCAGATATTAGAACACAAAGGATGAAGGGAAGATGAGCGATGTGTTGTGTATTTGTTAGTATGCAGATAAGGCCTACATTTCAATATAACAATAAATCAACCTGACTGAGCACGCACATATGCCCAATTATAAACAACAATTAGTTGCAATGTGTTTCACAACAGATCACATGATGAATGTGTAGCATTTTGCCGCAGCATAAAGAGCACAGAACTGCTATGTTTTAAAACCCTTTAAAAGGTGCAAATCATTTTGACAATTATGATCATGTCCCGTTTATTTGTCCTACATAAACAGACTATGAAAAAAACAAATCTTAAAGGAAATAATGCACTGACAAATGGCGCACTGACATGCTTTTCTTTTTTGTGCGACTGATGTTATAAAAAAAGACTTAAAAATTGTGCAGTTTGGATTTAGACACATCTCTGTGTTACAGTGTGAAACTTGTGTGTTTATGTGCAACTTACAATCCTGAGTAGCCACATCTGAGTAAAGCTGGAGGTGGAATAGTGTGTGCCATAGTGGAATTTGGGCACCTGCTCGTCCTCCCATGATTCAAAACGTTCAGAGAAGAATGCAGCCCTCTTTGGGTTGAGTGCACCAATAGGCTGTAATGAGAAAGGACAACATTATTGGAATAAACATAAAACTGAATAAATAAAGCATAAATGTTCAAGAAACAAAGAAATAAATTATTAGAATAATGACCACAGGTGTTAAAAAGTAATCATTTATTAATGATAATTATTTATTTAAATAATAATTTAGTGCAGCTGCCAAGTTTCATCGATAATAGACTGTTATTTTTAGTGAGTGTTTTCTGTATCTGTGAATAAAAATGAAATCTTACAGTTCATGTAGTTGATTGAACAAAACAATTTTGTTCATTTGTACTGCTGTTCATATGTTTGGGGTCTGTAAGATTTTTAAGATTTCTAAAACTGTAACATTGTGAAATATTATTGCAATTTAAAATAACGTTTTCTTTTTTAATATATTTTAAAATGTAACTTATTCCTGTGATAGCAAAAATGTTGCAGCTATTACTTACATTTTCAGTATCACATTATCTACCAGAAATCATTTTATTATGCTCATTTAGTGCTCAAGAAACATTATTATAATCAATGACGAAAACAGTTTGGAACAGTGGTACTTTTTTTTTGTCAAGATTCAGTGAAATCACAAATTGAAAGTTCCAAAGAACAGCATTTATTTGAAATGTAAATCTTATAGCATTATACATTTACTTTAATGTTGATCAAATTAATGAATTCTTTCTGAATTAAATAATTTCTTTAAAAAAATCTTACAGACCCTCACTTTTGAATAGTTATGTATATTTGTATATTCATAATGGTGTTGAACATTAATAGTAAAGGGTATATTGAATTTAAGGGAGGGGAGTTTGTATGAGAGTTCATATATATATATATGGCTAATACTCTTTTGCCCTGCATTGGGTTTTATCAGAAGCATTGACTGGCTGCTTTAATTCTTCATTGATCTGAAGAAACCCAGCATATGGAAACAGGTCATTATTTAAATGTTCATTTATATGTTTTGTTATTACCCTGCTGAGTCTTTATTACTCTTGAACTGCAGCTCTCTCTCTCTCTCTCTCTCTCTCTCTCTCTCTCTCTCTCTCTCTCTCTCTCTCTCTCTGTCTCTCATATCTTAGTATGATCAATAGTAATGGAATGATGGAGCTCCTTGAAATGAGAGTGGGCAGGACAGATCGACCATCTCCATCTTCCTCTCATATCATAGCTGTGTAATGAGGGTCCTCGGCTGCTTTTCTATTGATTACAATGGTGCTAGGACAATATGTGTGTGTGAAGCCACCGATTGTATCTTTTAATGCTCCACTGTGCTTATGTGTCTATGTGTGCCTGCATTAATGTGATATTTAACACTGTGCAAGAAGGCCAAGGGCTCATTTCAAAATAGAGGTTAATTATATTCCACTAATTCTAATATAATCGTGATTAAACCACATCTTGGATTTAATTGGGATTTAAAAAGGAGCATTGCTTAATCAGCATTTGATTGTAAATCACTAAAGCTTGTATAATTGTCACTGAAATGTAATAGACTTATGCTGAATGCATTCTGTGTGTGTATGTGTAAACTGGAATGCAGCCCTGGGCTGACAATGACACACGGTCTGCTCTCTTGTGGCAACTACGGTGAGAACACACACTGAATTAAACATTGTGCGATTTAACTGATTGATTGCGGTAATAACAGGACCCTCATTAAAGAAAGAAAAGGGAGAGCAGGATAAAAAACATCTCTGTCATAGCTCAGTGTGAGTGTATGTGTGTGTGTGAGTGAGAGAGTGTTTCTATGTGGATGTGTAAATTTGTGTGCATGTATATGAGTGTGTGTGTGTTTGTGCGAGCCCCTCGATGTTTATGGCAATAAATTACGCTCGGAGGCGCTCCGGTACAATAGGGTCTCGTGACAGTGTCGTTCATCAGGGTTATCCCCGTACCACAGCGCAGTGTGATGGAGTGAACGCACACCACCGACCCTAATACGCTCTGGCAGCACTGCTGAATATTTCTCTAGTGACGGCTCAAATAAATGAGCTGCCCCAATGTTTTTAATTAGACTGCAAATCTGAACAGACTGCCAGTAGCTACGAGTATTAGCACTTCACCGTGCTGCTCAAAATTCAGGGTTTCTGAGGGGGGAATTCATGAATTGCGCCTGATAGCTTTGTGCATTTGCACAGGATTGACGATTAAACAAATCACAAACATGCCAAAAAATTCTCTGCTGGATGCAATTTGCATTCCGCACTGTGACCTAGGCACCTGAATCGGCTCTTTAAATGCAGAAAGTGTGCTTGACTAGACAGTGACTTAATTTAAGTTCTGAATTAGACTTAAATTGGTAGTTTTTTTTTTTTTTTGCACTGAAACACAGCAAGCAAAAGGTGTGCAATGTAATATATTGCTATAAGAACTAATCCACTATGCTACATAACATGACTAAATACTACCCCCAACACTGCATGTTTTCTAAGTCTCTTTAATCAAACACCTGATTCAGATCATCAGCTCATTAGTAGACTCCAAGACCTGAAATTGGTGAGTCAGACAAAGAAGAGATTGGGGGGCTCTAGAAACCACTGCATTATAGAAGGTGTGAATGTGTATCTGGTGCTCAGTTGAAAGGGTGTAAATGATGTGACGCAGGGCGAATCAATATGCCATTAACTACATCACAGTGAGGGTGGAGAAACAGGTCAATAAATTTTGTTATCTTTGTTGTATATAATACCATGCCTTAGCCAGGACATCTTTTATTTTTTCTGTCACTTCACTAGTATAGAATGTCTCCCTCATATATTTCTTTATATCAGATAAAATATTAAAGTCACAATGGGAATCATATTGTTTAGCATTCTTTTATCACAATATTGCAATTTTTAATCAAAATGTCATAACTCGATCTGATATGATATGAAATTATAGTCTTCTCACTGATGACATATGCCAAACTTCTCCAATCATTTAGTCTATACTTAAACCCCACCCTTTTCTTACAATTGACTGCAAGCACACATTCAGATCTGCCTCCATCCAATCAACAACCATTAAATAGAACCCTACATTTTTACTTTTCTTTCACTTGGATGTACAGTAGATCATAATATGGAAGAAAATCTGCAGCTACTTCCATTACATTGCGACTTTAATTAAACATGCCATTGCCATTTGCTGTATGTCTCCACTTTAACTTCTAACATAAGCCAATTTATGAAATAACATTTGAGTTATTTCCTCATTTTTTTCTCTTTCAAACCTTTCAACTTATAGGTTTCTCCCGTGTCCTCAAAATTCCCTCTTGTTAGTCTTTTGTAAAATTCATTTAACTAAGAGAGGGAAGTTCCTTGATGTCAACAACATTCAGGAAGTGACTTTTTTTGTAGAAAAGCTACAGTACATCAATAAAAATGAATACATAATTAATTCACTCTCCCAACCTGACCTGTGTGAGCCTCTCTGTCACGCGTTTGGAACAATTTCAGTCATAATCCTAATATGATTTTGATGCATTGTGATATGCACTGTAGCGTGTACATTATTGAGAAGTATTTTAAAAGTTACAAAAGAATAAAAAGAAACAACTGATGAATATGCTTGTTTATCAATACCCACTGAGACACATAAGCGGTGAAAATATATTTGGAAAGCGCTCAGTTGTGTCAGTTTTGTTCTTTCTGGCTGCAGTGATAATTCTGGCTGCACCAGATGTCACGAAAAGGTTAGAGTTTATCATAAGAAAGCCAGCGGGGTCATAACGATGAGACAAAAGGAACATAAATTCATGAAGCACATTCCTCTGCCCGCAGGGAAGACAGTCCTTGTGACACGGCGTCTATGGCAATTTCACCTCACTGTGTAAAAGGTCCCCACATGACCTGCTTCTATCAAAGCAGTGCTAGGATGTGGCATACGCAGACGGCAAGAGAGAGCGGGAGGGGTTAAGGACAAAAAGAGGAAAGACACACAGCATATACAAGGTTCAGATGGCCTTCACAGGCGAGACGGTGTTGTCATGGTCCACTGGTCATACACTGATATTGCCTGTGTCAACAGCATGAATAAAGCAGTCGTAATAAAGATTGTTGAGATTTGCTGTTGTTCGCTGCAGAAGGAGGGGTGGCTGCTCTCGCTCGGCCTCCGTTTCTCCCTAAGGCTTGAAAGCTTGACTGAACATAAAGGCAAGGCTGTCAAAACTCGAGAGAGAGTTTGAGGGAGGGAGGGATGGAAAGAGAGAAACAAAGGCGAGGGTGATGTAGGATGGTGTATAGGACTGTTGTCTTTTAACCTAGTGGGCGGAAGCTATTGCAAAGAAACAGAACAGGGCTGAACAAATTATAAATAAATAAAGAGATATGCTGCAAGCTGTGTGTTGGCTACAACAGCGTGTGTCTCTGTGTATATTTATTTGTTTAAGCATGTACTGGGGGAAACATAACTGTCTGCCACTAACAGCTGAAAACTAGATACAGTATATGCATCGCATTGCTTATAAATAAATCGTTTTTTTTCTTTAATTGATTGGCATCCTTAATTTAACATTACGAAGCATGCCACAATGTCTGGGAATATTTTTGAGCGATGAAATACACAAGAGTAAAGACTTCTTTGAAATGGACGGCCTGAAATAATCAATGCATAGAACTGAGCTGATATTGAGGTTTTTTTCTTATTGCTCTCATACTTGCAAATCATAAAACAAAAAATACCTTTTAGATGGTCTTTAGGAACTTATGTTAATTAAGTTAATTGTCAAATAAAAAAGTACATTAAAACAATGTTTTATTGTATTGCATTGCTTATACATACAGTAGATAGATCTTTTTTTTCCCTTTAATTGATTGGCATAAAACAATGTTTTAATGTACTGCGTATTCACAAAGTTGGTTCATTTTATATTGTCAACTACATAATATGAAAATATTACAGTTATATAATATTACTGTATATTAACCTAAACTATTCTGTACCTGAAAGAAACATGGTGTTTGCCGAATCTGAATTGGTAAAACAGAGACATTTCTTTGCTAAAAGCAATGCAGTAGATACAGATAGCATCATGCATATAAATCTGCACTGGAGAGTAATATGAGCAATGATCTCAGTCTGAAGACAGTAAGGGTGACTTCTGAAACCTCATGGTTCTTTTTGCACAGGAATTCATCTTCCATTATCTCTCAGTCCTTTGTTTTCCTGCCTCTTAGAACTGATTTATTCTGCCATTTTGGGTCAGAGTGGACACTCGTTCGATCATCTGAGCTCTAAAAGTAATCCTCTGTCCTCCCTCCATTGGCCACCATTACATGAAATTGATGGTCATTTTTGAGGCAGTGACTGGCAAGCTTTCACAAGCACTTTTAAAGTGAAGTTTAAGGGTGGAGGCGTTTTAAACACAACTTTTGTCCTGCAACTCAATTACCCAAATGGTGCAATGTGAGTAAAAAGCATTCTTTTGGAGGAGTGCCCCCCAGCTCCCTGACATAAAATATTTATCAGGTCTAGACTGAGGAAGAAGCTCTTCAAAACACCAGTTTTGAGATACAAACATAAGTGAGCCACATTTAAATAAAATGGAAATAAACATCATCGTCAGGACATGATGGACTGGACTGAATCTCTCAACTAACATGACCTTCCTTCTGACTAATGCTTGATAATCACTGTCACTTCAACGAAACAGCTATTAGTAGTTCAGGGGTAAACTTGCTACACAACAATCGATTGCAATTACAGACCACGGTATCAGGACTACAGAATGATCAACCAGGAGAACAACCTCAATCCACTGGCCTCAAGTGTTTGAGTCCTGAGTCCTGATTTAGGAGAACACAAACCTTGTTTGCAACGCTCTAATATGTATCATGGAAAATTCAGTTACAGATTTGCAGCGTTGAAATAGGCTATATACTACAGACACAGACTATTTAATCATTACATGTATGTTTACATGTTTAATATATAATTATAAGTCTAAGTACAGACTGATCCTTAGTGATACAAAAAATTGAAAAACTGGAAATGGACACAATGTTCAAATAAAGAATTCTGAAATATTTAAAACAAACGTTATTCACAATATGAATAAAAATATTTAACATACTGCACTATTACACTGCTACAAAAACTAGTGGTATGTACTGTTTACTAGCAACAAAACAAAATACTGTGAAAAATGTGTATACTGTATACTCTGTAGTAAAAGAAAAATATATTGACTCATTTCAGGCCATTTTGAGATTATTGCATCTTTTTTTATTTTTTTTTATTAAATTTGCAGGGATTGATCAAAAGTGACAGTAAATACAAATATGCTTCAAAAGATTTTTCTTTATTTCAAATAAATCCAGCTCATCAAAGAATCCAGAAAAAATTATATTTTAAAACATTATATTTAGTGCTGTCAAACAATTAATCGCATCCAAAATAAAAGTTTTTATTCACATAATATATGTGCATGTACTGTGTATATGAATTATGTATATATAATTACACACACACATGCATGTATATATTTAAGAAAAATAATGTTATTTTTATATTATAGCCTAAATATATTTATATATAATATAAATTATATGAATATAAATTTATACATGTAAATACATAAAAAAAATTAAATAAATAATAATAATAATAATAAATATATATACACACACACATACATATACATATATACATATATATATACATATATATATATATATATATATATATATATATATATATATACACACATATATATACATATATATATATATATATATATATATATATATACATATATATATATATATATATATATATATATATATATATATATATATATATATACACACACACATATATATATATATATATAAATTTAAAATATATACTGTGTATGTGTGTGTTTATATATACATAATCAATATACACAGTACACACACACACACACACACACACACATATATGTAAACAAAAACTTTTATTTTCACTCTTAAAAATAAAGGTGCTTAAAAGGATCTTCACAGCGATTCAGTCAAATGTTCTTAAAAGAAGCATCTCTTTCTTACCTTTTTATAATCTGATTCTGAAGAACCTTCTTTCACCACAAAGAACCTTTTGTGAAACAGAAAGGTTCTTCAGATGTTGAAGGTTCTTTATGGAACCATTTAGACAAAAAGGTTCTTCCATGGCATCGTGAAGCAACTTTATTTTTGAGAGTTTTGGATGCGATTAATCTCAATTAATCGTTTGACAGCTCTAATTATATTTTAATATAACATAAATAGAATTGTAATAATATTTCACAATATTACTGTTTTACTGCATTTTTGATCAAATAAATGCAACCTTGGTGAGTGTAAGAGACTTCCCTTACCAGCCTCAAACTTTAAAACGGTGTTGTACATCTCATTTGCTGCCACTGAAATGAAGTGTATTTACTGTATATCAGCATTATATCAATTACTAGTCACACTGCTGTTTGCAAAAGAAAAGAGATAAGAAAAATCCTTCCGAACTGCCTTCAAATGGTGTGATACAATTTAAGATACCTATGTATTGAGCGAGAGCCTGAGAGAGACAAAGGCAGGTCTGGTGTTCCCAGCAGTGAGTTGTGTCAGTCTGTCTGTGTGGTTAGCTGAAGTACTACTACGCTCATTAATTAGCTCCTTAGGGAGGCTGGCTGGCTAACGGGAATGGGGGAGGAGGTGAAAGCGGGATGTAGGGGGCTTCCGAGGGGTTGATTGAGGGGGAGAGGGGAGGAGGAGAGACATGGGCCCATTATCTGACTTGTCTGCGGTTGAGGGCGCCTGGCATGAGGTGACGTGCACGCGGCCGCAAGCGCTGTACTACATGTACGGTCAGACTCCCATCGATGGGTCTAGAGCAGCAGTCATTCCCTCCCTCGCTAGATGGCTACATCTGTCTATCAGACTCGGCCTCATCATTAAAACTGCCGGACGGGGTTTTCACACAAATACTCCCATGTACTCTTGTTTTCAAAACTTCTCTTCAGACATGTCCTCTAGTCTCTAAAACTACAGGAGCTCTTTGAGGTTCAGGCTGTTGGCTTTGTGTGTGTATGTGGTCATGTGTTTACCTTGGATAGATCTCTGTAGTTGCTGGGCAGAGTGAGGTCGAGATCTTCGCTGTCGTAGTTGGTGATTACCCAGGGGAACACGGGATACTGGTTCAGATCGTTATACGTACGGCCTGAAACACAAGCAGGGTCGAGACTCCTCACACATTTCCTCAAATCTTATTACCATAACCATGACTTTACTTACATCATCATGTTCGATATAATTACAGTCTTGAATAAAGAAAGCACAGAAACTACAGATACTGAGGAAACAACTGTTATTTTTAGTTTCAAAGACTTTCCAAACTTTGTTAGTTGTCTAATGCCCGGTACACACCAAGCCGACGCTGACAAACTAGTGGCGACGAAAGCAGACTGCGGGGTCGGCTCACGTCGGCAGCGTCTTGGTCCAAAGTTGCCCTGACACACCAAGCCGACGCTCGACACCCGACGGCCAAGTAGCACGTCCGTTCTGCGCCTTTCTCACGCACTGGTTCGCCAGCTGAACAGCCAATCAGAATGATCAAATGGCCCGACTGACTGACGAGCTCCGACGCCGATTCAACATGTCGAATCGGCCGAAAAAAAGCTGACGAGGACCAACTTCAGCCGACGGCGCAGAACACACTGAGAAAACTTAGTCAGCCGACGAACAAAAACTGCCCGACGGCCAACCGTCGGCTTGGTGTGTACCAGGCTTAACACTATGTCCTAACCAAATGTGAAAAGATTCCAGTCTTTGGTTCAGAGAGGTATCAATAGCCAGGTTTCCACTGGCACGTCAAAAGTGCTAGTGCGGGCCAGGGCCAGTCGCGTTTCCACTGTCACTTCTGGGGCTTGATCATGCCTCGTCGGTGCTTCCTCGTGGCCAACAGCCAGGGTTTTTGGCCCGACAAAAACCTTGGAACAAAGTGGGCCAACTGGGGCTAGAGGAGTGGTTATGAACAAAGGCGGAGTTTCTCCGCGTCTGGAGAGCGTCAGCGCCGCAGATCATTTCATTAAGTTAACAGCTATAACACACGCATTGAAGACTTTTTAAATAATTTTAGCTCAAAACTCACTTTCAGATAGCAGCGAGTTTTTGAAATAACTTGATCCGATGTGGATTATGATTACCAAACAAGGCAGAAATATTTATAAGCAATACACAAGACTATGCACGCTAGCCATTAATGTTATCATAGTAAACATGGTAAATACCTCCGCTTCTTCACAATTGTGTATTTATTTAGTAGTATATTTTATCTGTCATAAGTCTCATCTTGTCTACGCTCTGCGTATGTCATAAAAATATAATAATGGTTTTTGTTCGGGAGCTCCCTCTGCTACTCAGGTGGTATTTTTGATGGTAAAAAAATATAGAAATGATTATTCTTTCTAAATGTGCTGTATACTGTGACTAAAAGTAAACAGAAAAAGACTAGACTGAATAAGGGTATTTGTCATCTTTCTTTTGTGAAATAGCGATTCATACTGCTTTATTTTTGTGTGACTAATTTTCAATCCTGATAAATTAATTAATTATGATCAATGTATCACTTCTTACTGTAAAACACCGATGCTTTTGGATTTAAATCTTGATTTAAATAACAAAGCATGCAAACAAACGGCCACTTTTATCATGTTCGTTTTGTGATTGCGCTAGTTCCAGTGACTTATTTCTGATTAGTTTTCTGATAACTTCTCTTTGTTGGTGAAATGATGGCCTGACGGTGGAAACGCGTCGTGATTTTGGGCTCGGTGCTACAGGTCTGAGGATATTAGCCCCGCCCAGCCCATTTAAAGCACTGGCTCGCACTGGCCCGACAGTAGAAAAGAGACTAGTGTGGGCAGAACTACATTGCCCAACATAGCAAAAAATAAAAAAAATTAGTTAGCAACAAAGTGTTTAGCTAGTCACAGTTGATTAGGACAGAAACCCAGATTAATACTCAAATTTTGTCGCTTGTTGTCTCACATAGAGGTGTTAGGGCAAAGAGTTTTTTAGTACATTCAGTGTTCAGGTATCATTGTTTTTTTTACCAGATATGGTGTTGAGGAACATGAGATACTCAAAGTTGGAGATCTCTCGTCTTTGCCAGCGCTGGGTCATGTTGGAGGCCTTGTAGAGCTGTTTCGGACTGGCCAGAGAAATCCGTCTGTCGGAAAAACACAAATCACATTCAGAAATTCAAAGAGTAACCTGAAATGTGCATGTCTTTGCTGTTCAGTTAGTTTACAAAACATTATTTAATGTGCAATTTCAAATATAAGCTCTTTTTGTTTTCAGTATATTGTGTGTATGAATATGCATGATCAGAAAATATTGTACAGATTTTATGGCATAAGCCACAGATAAATTGCAGAAGATCTGATAAAAAATACAGTGAGATAGTAAGAGAATCTCTAAAAGTTTCTTTATCACTAAAACCTCTTTAGTTTCAGCATTTGTCCAATCTGGCATCACAGTTTCCTCATAATTCTGTGATTGCCTCAAACATTGTTAATGTACTTTCAGAGCACCGTAACATTGTCTGTGCTCATCCGTTATAAAAAAAAGCCTAAAATCCTATGGCATTACAAACATTCAGGACTTGAGTGCCAACTGCTTTAATACAACATCTGCATAAATAAAATAGACACAATATGATAAGCCATTTTGTTCGTTTGCGCTCCGATGAAAAAACTTCAATAAGAAGCCAATATTTGAATTCCAGTATTGTTATACAAAATACCACTCGGCCAGCCAGATTCAAAGACAGGAACTCTTCTATGATTCAGAATATAACCTTCATCCAAATCCAGACATGAACAAAGACACACAATGGCCTCATGGGTAATGTGGGAACCTGTTAAATGAACATGCACAGTGCAAGCAAATATGTGGACACTAAAACAAATGACTCTCCATCCAATTAAAACAAAGCGAAATTAGAGAATTCATCACTGTCAGCCAGCGTGATTATAGTCATTAGGCCTCTCTGAAGTTTCCAATGCCCTTTGCCCCTCCTAACACAGAGGCAACGCAGTAACAACGCTAGGAAAATGCCACACGAATGTTAGCAGAAGGGCATAAGTGAATTCATGGCAGGAGAGGGCTGTCTGTAATGGTCAGTACCGCTACAATCACATCACACGTTCTTTCATTGCCAGGAGGAGACATCCAGAGACCTCTGTGGGATCTATATTCACTATATTCTGTTACCCACATTGTTATTTTAGTTACTTAATTGCAATGAATGTTTACTTTTAATAAGAACACTGATTTAGAAGGATATTGTGATGGAATTTCACTTGTCTAAATCATCTTTTCTTTGGCTGAACTACAACAAAAGCTGTGTGTGTGTGTGTGTGTGTGTGTGTGTGTGTGTGTGTGTGTGTTTCCTGTGTTTCCAGCCTGCCCTGCAGGCTCTGCTCTCGCCCCTGTATTTATTTCTCAGTTGGGGAGATAAATAAATGATGTGAATTGTGTTTGTGTGAAGGTAATTAGGCAGTGTTACAGACACCCCTGACACCATACACGCATTAACACACACAAACAAGCAGTGTTAGGCCAGAAACATATTTTACGGAAGTACGCAAACGTAGAATTGAATGCCTAGCCAACAGATTGCAAGTGCAGAACTGAGTGACCATGAGCAAAGATGGCAGAAAGATAGCAAATCAGATACTTTTGGGGGTTTTGCACAAGTTGTGCAGCTGTCATGGAGATTAATGGGGATGCTAATATATAGCTTATTGCATGTATTATAGATTTCAAACAGAAAAGAAAAAGAGTGTTTACTACTGTAAATGAATGGTGCAAATGAAACCGAGAACATGCCTGGTCTGAGGAAGGCCGAAATTCGTGCCGACTCCAACTCTGGGGAGACAGTGCACCACCTTTTTCACTGTGGCCGCATCTGGGAAGTTGAACATGACTGCCGCTGTAAGGAGAAAAGAGAATTTAACACACATCAATCCCTGTGTGTGAATAAAACATGCAAAATTTTTGTTGAACTATTTGAACTGTCCTTTCAGATTTGTTAATTTTTCACAATTGTTTTAAAATTGTAATTAAAATTGTAATTATTATATATTATTTTCATTTATTTTTCCCTCTAAAGTTGACTTAAGGTTTTTTCCAGTCTTTTTTTCCACAATAGATCAATAAATGGTTCCCAGCCTGCTTCCTGATCTCCTCCAAAAAATGCATTTTGATGCCTCATGCTATGACCCCCTTTAAGATATTGCAGAACAGCTATGGATCAGAGCTTACTTCTGTTGGCCATGAAGACCTCCAGCGCTGTATTCTGCAGCAGATAGCGGCGAGAGAAAACTGCTCTGATCTCTGTGAACTGCCATTTCCCATGCAGACCCTCTGTGTAGGCCAAAATCTGTACAGAAGAGACAAAGAAAAACAATTGATCAAAGAGAAATGTAAAAAAATAAGGGGATATGAGTGAGAAAACAGTGGGGCAGAGGGAAGGTTTTAGTTCATTTATCACCCATAGCTCATGCCCAGGGTCGCAGCGCAGGATTAATGTATATTATTGATCAGTCCTCATGAAAAAGAGATGCTTTAAGCGCTAAAATGAGGCCCATTCAGACACACACTGAAAAGGTGCAGGAAGGCCACAGTTCACTAAAAGGTAATCAGTACCAAGAGAACTGGAAATCTATCAATATTTGCCCTTCAAGTTGGTGTGAGCGAAACATGGTTTTATCATGTGCTGCTGCTGCTGCTGCTGCACAACCATCACATTTTTGTTATTCAGAAAATACAAGAAACGCTGAAAACAACTTTCACAAAGTGCAAGAAATGCTAAAAAAATTAAAAAAAAATAAAAAAATGGTGGAAAAAAAAAGAAAAGAGTTTTCATACACATTTAATGAAAAAAATGCTGCAGATTACTGGGATAAGAGACACTGGAATTCATCTCTAAAAGTTATTAATTTGCCGTTTAATTGGGAAGGAATGGAGTAAGCTAGAGATGTTTATCAGATAGAAGGAAAAAGACTACGATAAATACAAATACAATCAAATAAAATGTATTAATTATAAATTAATATTCATTATAACATTTTAAACATTTATTTAGATAAAACAAATAAATAAATGCAACTAACCACATAATGGTGTATAGTTAACAAAAGAAATATGCTTATTTTTAAGAATAGGAAGGACAACACACTTCACATTGGTCATTGCTGATGTGAAACTCTACAATACTTTGTTGCAAATTTGTCTGTCCTTTAAAAGCAACCAAATTGGGCTTCCAACAATGGCAGGTTTCCATGATCCTGGAAAATGACGGACAACATCGTTTTGCATCTACAGATACTAAGCTGTGCTCGTCCTCCATATGCTCACTGTTTTCTTACATTTCTAATTTAGCTTAATTACAGATTGGTTGTTAGGACGGAAGAGGAGAAAAAGACCACCACACCTGATCTGAGCGGCTCTGATTAGGGCAGATAAACAGCTGAGTTTTTCAGACACTTAGATTTTCTAGTACCAAAGCTAACACTGATATGTACTCATTAATGAGAGAAAGAGAAGAGGATAGAAGAAGAGAGAACGAGAGGGCAGCAGCTGTGCTGTGCGCTTAGAGCAATGTCACTGCTCCTGTCTGCTCTGCAGACTCACTTCAAAGTCTCCAGAGTTCAATTAAATGTGGATTAGGGCTGTTCCACCGCCACGGTAACGCTGCCGTTCGCCACCACAAACTCCCTGACAAGAGGCATGTGAGACGGCCTTGCTCTCCTATTTATCTTCCTCATCTCCTCTCTGTCAGGCTGTTGGTATGGAAACCCAAGCATTAATGTGATATCCGATGCGCTATCCAACCAAGGTATCATGGAGAAGTTTGAGTATGGAAGAGTTTATTATAGCCGAGTGATCATGGACAGGGTCGTAAAGATGAAATCCCTTCTTTCCCTAAGTGTAATGAAGGAACTTCATCTGAAGGATCTGTCTGTTTGCATTGTGTATTAGCAGCTGCCATTGACTGGTAATGAAATTAACCTCATGTAAGCAGTGTTAATGCAGAGATGGTCCCCCTTCCTCCCACCCACCCACACACCACTCAACACGACACGACAATATAGCACACACTTCACTATCAGATCATTACCTGCCATTCTAAATGGAAGGAGTAAGAGAGTCAATGTAAATATAAACTGTTAAGCATGGGTTTTATAGGTGATTGCTAAACTGTTGTTTAGAGGCACAAGTCAAAAGAGACAACCCTCAAGTAGTACCAAAATTCTAGCAGAATAAAGTCAATAATACACTTTTGGGTTAGTTGTGTTTTGTTTTTGTTTTTTATATTTATTTAATTGAGTTTTTGCTTGAAGCAAGCAAACAAGCAAAATAATCTGCCAATGTTTTCTGCAGATTATTTTACTTGTTCTACGCAAAAACTCACTTCATTTTGACTTATTTTTTCTGAAAACAAGACAAGAATTTTTAAGAATTTTTAAGATATCTTGGCTGGAAACAAGACAAAACATCTAAGTAAGAAAAGCATTTTTTGCAGTGCACTTTAAATATCTTGCATTTTAAAGATTGATATTAGATCATACAATCCTCATCAATAGTGACATTAAAAAACATTTAGGCTTAATATTAATAAATGTGCATTGTGCAAAAGTAGCACTCCAAATAAAGTTTAATTATTATTTGTATATCAGTAAGTCTTGAGCTATATGTCAGGAAATATGTTAATAGATTTGAACTATACATGTGGTTCATTCCATCTCTATAGCAGAACTACTTCAATAGTTCACACTTTATCTGGCTCCTGTCTACTCAAACCCTAAGGAATAAAGGAATGATGCAGTACCTTGGCTTGACATACTGTAGATGGATATGACAGTCTGTTGTGTGTCTAATATCTTACTTTTTATATACCTCACATACTACTAGCCTTGCAATGAACTCTGTTCTCTTGATTGTTGTCCAAAAACCTGTTACTAGCGGATATTTTGATTGTGTTGTGCATTCGTCATGCCATTGTTTCAACAACCTTATGCAACATCACAACATTTATTTTCATCAAGAGTTTCACTGACTTTTGGCCGAAATCTTGTATTGACAATGGAAGAGTCAAACCACTCTCTAAAGTCAACTCCAGCAAATCCCAAAGACTTTTAATTGGGGTTAAGGAGGCCTATGTGTGAAAATGATTTCTTACGCTCACTTAACCACTTTCACTATTTGAATACTGTTATTGTCATCCTGGAATATGGCAATGGATTACATCTTCTGACATGGTTGTTTAAGAAATGAAAAGCTACACACTGTACCAGTAATGTAACCTAGCAATGTAAACGGAAAAGATGATGCAAAACTTGCTGTTTGTCATAGAACGTGAATAAATTAAAGGTATGAAACAGCTTTGTCTATGATGAAGAAAAAAAAATTAAAGCTACTTTTAAAGCCTTTTTACAGACATAAACAATGTTTGTTCCATTTTGATATGTTCTTTCATTCATGCCAAAACAGACGCTTAATTTCAAGGCCATGCCGCTGACGCCAAACTGACAACAAAAGGTTGAAGCTGAAATGGGAGTGTGTTCGTATGTGTGTGTCATTTCAAACCGCTCAACCTGTTAGGATCGAGAGGCAGCAAGTCATTTCTGAGTGCTGTCATTTGTCTCTGTCAGCCGCCGAAACGAGTCTGAGATGAAGAGGGACACATCTCTCAAACACACACTCTGTCCTCTGCCAAAGGACCCTGTGTGCGCAAACGACATCCTCCGAGCGACACACACACCAGGGACCACCGCTCGAGAGCATGTGCTCCGTCTCTGACAGAATTGAATGAAATCTAATTGAAAATACCCCCCCCCCCACCCCAAGCCAAAAAAGAAGGGAAAGGGGGGTGAACGGGAGAGAAAAAAAGCAAGAGATAGCAAGTGTGAGACAGAGAGCGAGTGAACTATCCAGCGCTCTCTCAGAAAGATAAATGAGTCTCTGAATAGCAGTCTCTGTTGGGCAAAGTGTGCGCTTGTGTTTGAGCGGTGATAAGAGCGTTCGCAGCCAGGAAAAGGAAACGGCTCTAGTGCCACTGATAGAATCCCCATCCTCGCTTATAAAATGTGTAATAAACGAGTATTATAACGCTCAATTTGAAGCTTGGCAACCGATGGCATGAACGACATGGTGTGAGAGAGAGAGAGAGTGCACACGCACTCTCAATACTGGTTTTTAATGTGCCTATGCATCTGCGGAGCAAAATGAGGTGATTGAAGTTCAATTTGTATGCTGTTATTAAGTGTTTCCGCCTGGCTGAGTGTGTTAAAGATTGTGGATGGGACATTTATTATTACCTTTTGGTCAAATGAAGTGGCCTGGGCGATAAGGTGATGAAATTAATGAGGAGGAGGAAGTGGGTGATCCATCAACATCAACATTCAGAGCCAAGCGCACTGGAGATGCAATATTGGAAAACTTGATAGAATTCATGGGAATAAAAGGGAGGAGATATTAGAGAGGGACTGCTGTTACTAACGCATCTGGCCATGTAAATAACAAACTAGCGTGTGCGCACACACATGTAGACATATAGCATATAAGAAACATAAAATGACTTGTATGAGACCGAAGGCAACTGTAACACTCAGAATTTTTCAGTCACATAAGCTTATTCACTTACTCGACACATACAAGTTCTCTCTCTGACTCAGAAAAACACATTTTGTTTTGTTCTGCTTTGTGAGAAATTTCACACACACACACACACACACACACACACACACACACACACACACACAAATTACTTTAAAAAAAAAAAAAAAAAAAAATGCTTTTAAAAAGAAAGTACTTTTTGCGGTTCCTAGTATTTTATTTTGCTATGTAACATTTCAATATAAACAATTTTTTTTTATCTATAGGGTTATCGTTTAAAACGTGAATAACAGATGCTGAATCTGTCACATGTAGCTACACTACAAGATTTTTTGTGGTTGTTGGAAATTTAAACACTTATGAAATAAAAGTTCAATGGACAATGCGAGGGATTGAATCTTTAAAATATATTATGAAGATTATTTTATCAATCCATCTAGTTGAAGACTGTTCTTGACTCATTCACTGATTCAGTGCTCTGGTATCTACCATTGAAATGTTTTAATAAGCAAGAATTTTGGTTTTTGTAAGACGTCTCTTATGCTCACCAAGGCTGCATTTATGTGATCATTTATTGCCATCCTGTGATGGCAAAGCTGAATTTTCAGTAGTCTTTGCACTACTCAGTGCCACATGATCCTTCTCAAATCATACTAATATGCTGATTTCTTATTAATATCAGTATGAAAGAGTTGTGGTGCTTAATGTTTTGTACAGTGACACTTTTTCGATGAATAGATGAATATAAATTTCAAAAGAACAACATTTATCTGTTTGTAACTTTTGATCAATTTTAATGCATCCTTGATTTAAAAAAAAAAAAAAGTTATTTATTCAACAACAACAATAATCTTACTGATCAAAAACGTTTTTCAGCCTGATTAAAAAAGCATCAAAAAGCAATTAATTCAGTCTTGTTTTCAGACTCCAAAATGTTTTGGAGAGACCTACTGTAATAAAGCTTAAAAAAGTCATACGGATGTTAGATCCACATGATTAAAGAGTACAAAAATGTGCCAAAATAATTAGTGTTGAGAATCTTGAGACTGTACAAGCACATGACCTCCCATTAAAAGCATAAAACAAATCAAGCTGCTCATAAGTTTCCCCACAAACAATAATACTGTATCAGAAGATTAGCTTCTATTGTTATCTTCAAAACATTGTAAAATCAAAATATTCCACAGAGAGAGTATAAATTCCATTTTATCCTTTTCCATAAAGCCCCAAGAGAAGCAATAGCAAATGGATAATATCAACCGATTAAAATGTCCTTGACGTGTAACAATGCTAAATCAGCTCAAAGGATAACAAAAACAAACATTAGCAGTCAGCTGCTAAAGACTGAGAGGAAAAGCACAGAGCAGTTTAGCAAATACATGCATATGTATATGAATGATAGCTGAAGTGTTCACTTCTTTAAGTATTCAGGCTGAACGTAGTCCAATGGGGATTAGAACTTGCTTTGTTCCTCACCACTCTGTTTGCCAACAGGTTAGCCTTTTAACTTGCTGAGAGAGAGAGAAAGAAAGAGAGAGAGAGAGAGTGAGAGAGAGTGAGAGAGGAAATCTTGTGTGGATTTAGAAAAATGTCAAGAGCTATGGGGTTAATTGGAGGAGAAGTGAATCCTTTAGTGCACTTACTCATTAAACATTTGGCCTTTATGTAGAGGCTTGTGGGGGGTGATGGGAAGGACACACAAAACGCACTGTAGGGACTCCAGTTAGGTGAAAGTTAACACCCATTTAATGGTTTAAATAGACAAATGAGGGTGTGTTCGGCTCATAAAAATACAGTAGGGCTGTTTCAGAGTCTTAATGGCTGAAATACTGAATCGTTTTGAATGGCAAAACGGGTGTATTAGGTTCAAGTGCATATTCGTAACAGCTTCAACTAAGCCAATGTGTTGATTTCATATTAGGATTTGTCTGCTTTAAAACAAAATGATTGAATAACAAGGTAGATATGCTAGATGATATGGAATATTCTCAGGAAATAATGGAGAAATATGATCAAGAGGAGAAGAACTGAATCCCTCCTCCTTTTCTGATTGACATCAATTCAAAGACTTTCTCCATCCTAAGAGATTTAAAGCGCTTTAACCCCAGGGCAAAGAGGGCAGGCCTGGCTCACTGAGGAGCTGGACAGAAGAAAGACAGGATAAAGGTGACATAAGTGAGAAGAAGAGGAGCGTGAAATTTAGCAGACATTCACAAATCGACTGTTTTGCTCCAAGTACCTATCTGGCACTGAAGACAGAAGCAACAAGTGAGAGAGAACGGCTATGTTGATGATGGGTGTTGCTAAAAGACTCCGAGACTCCAAGATTATGAATATTTGTGAGAATCCATATGACTGAGGGTCTACTGCAAAAGCTGCGTTTGTGAACACTACGTTGGAGAGTGTAGTGAACTAACAGCCTGAACACCTCTGAGAAGCATGGAGAAAATTATGTCGACAGCCTTCCCTGTGGTTCAGTCCTTCTCCAAACTCCAAAGCATTCATACGGAGGAGAGACAGCCAGGCCAGGTTTAGATCCCGTCGCATTGCCCACCACTTTCACTCCGGTCCGTTGTCATGCCGTTCCTCACTGTGTCTAAGGCAGGATGGCAGAAAAGTGAAGTCCCCCTAATCCTTCTATTGTCCCAAGCCTAATTGGATTTGGAGGAGGAAGGTGGGGTAGAGGGTAAAATATGTGAACTCCCTTTTAGGGTGCCTAAAGGGGGGACTTTAGTTTTTTCATGGCCTGAAAAGGAGGGATCCTCTGGGGATTTAAGGGATTGAAAGGTGACAGAAGCTGGATTATGTTTTTTATGACTGTGTCTTTAAGCAGGTAAACAGGGAAGCCCATTACAGGGGAAAAGTGCAGGCAGGGGTTAATGTTGGGATAGATGCTTGCTAAGTATCTGTAAATATGTTGCTCATTTCTGTGGATGTGATTTGTTGCTGTGAGACCTCTCCAGAGAAGACTTCTGATGCTTCTGAAGAAACACTTGCTGAACTTTCACGCATTTCAACCACGTTCCATACCTAAACAAGGAGGCTACACATCAGCAAAAAGGCTTTGGTGCTGATTCCTGGGTTGCTGGACAATTTTCAACAGTTCTGGGCCCAAAAACTGGCTGATTACATCAAATTTTGTTTAATAGAAAGTTAACGCATTTGTCAATTTTGACATTCAATTCTGACATTTCATTCAGTTCTAAACATTTATACTGTGGCTTTGTTTGGAAAATATGACTAACACCTTTTTTTCTGTACTCAGCAAAGTTCTAAATGCATTTTGACAGGAAATTGAGTTTATATAGAGTCAAATGTTAGCAACTTTAAAATCTTAATTGTGATTAATTGTGATTAACTCAGAAAAGTATTTTTTTACCTAATTGATAGCACGGAAAAACTACAAATGTCTAATAACAAACGCGTTCACTGACATACAAAATATATATATATATATATATATATATATATATATATATATATATATATATATATATATATATATATATATATATATATATATATATATATATATATATGTCTGAGGAGATGAAATCGAATAAAAAACTTGGAAAAACTGGGGAAAAATTGGAAATGGAACACAAACAATGTGACATGCCATGTATTATTTCTGAAATGATTACACAGTCCCATGAACTACCATGTTGGCAACATTGTCATTAAATGTGAAAACCAAACACTGGCACCAGCACCATTTCAAAAAAAAGAAGTGCACTCTTGGAGTCAACTTGGCTATTCCATGTCAATCCATTCACTCCTCCGTGGAAAAATAGAAAGTTTTATTATTTCATAGAATTTCCTCATTACTCAGTAAAACGGATCTGTAAAGGCCAAGCCAAGAAGCCTTTAGATTATTTGACCTTTGTCTTCATCTTTAAAGTGCCATCTTACTAGTGTGAAGCACTGTAATACAGACTCATTTACACTGCTGGTAAAGTGGATCAGATGACGCTTGATCGAACTGTCACCTAAAAGAATCTGTCATGGGCGACTGGCCTTATTGGGTCCCCATGGAGATGCCATTTCAACCAGACTGGATGCGTCATTAACCAAGGCTGAGGAGGTGGCAAAAGTTCTGTATCTTCCAAAAAAATATTTGATTTATTGATTGAATTGATTTATTGTAAATAGCCAGGTATACCATAGTTAGGGAGAGTAACAAACAAACAAAAAATGAATGAACAATTTAATCATTATATTAATAAAATTCAGCAGTAGGAGAGGATAAAGGTGTGCGTCTAATCTCAGACAAACACGCTCACTCTGGCATCCATAAAGAGTCTCATCCATCTGGCTAGCAGCATATGCCGTGACGTGTGTCAGTGACTGCTCTGCTGAGTAAATGATGGAGAGCAGATCAATCAGGGGACTGGGAGGCCCCAAACCTTCACCCTGTCGGCAGAGGAAGATGGAGCAGCTAGACTCAGGTGCAGGAAACCCACCTTCTGTCTAGAGAAAAGGGACGACTGATAATGGCCTCCTATTGTATGATATACCCAATCTGCTGGTACTTGTGCTCAGTTAATCTGCTGGTACTCTAAGGCAGTCTATGCTTTTGGTCAGGTCATGTATTTATGTATTTCAAGTCTAATTCAGCACAGGACTTGTGAACCTGCTTTGATAGCTAAAGAATACAAGCCTCTGACAATGTATCCATATCAAGACTCAAGCCTCTGGTCAAGTGCCAAGTCTAGTCTAAAGACTTTCAAGACCAGATCTAAGTCAAGTGTTTGGTCATATTTTGTTACGCTGCAGTTTATGTGGTAAATTAATTTAACTCTGACTCTGGTTGGTAAGATGTTTTAATGTTTTTGAAAGAAGTCTCTTATGCTCACCAAGGCCACATGTATATGATTTTGAAACAGAAATATTGTGAAAAATTACTACAATTTGACATAACTGTTTTCTATTACAGTGTATGGATATAAAATGATGCGATGTTGAAAACAATTGTGCTAGTATATTTTTTGTGCAAACTGTAGTACATTTTTGTTTTTCAGGATTCTTTGATGAATAGAAAGCTCAAAAGAAGAGCATTTGTTTCAAATTGAAACCTTTTGTAACATTATGAATGTCCTTACCATACATTTAAGGCAAATTCATGGTAAAGACATTCATAAAGTTCCAAAAGAAAAAACGAAAAACAACTGCTTACGAGTCTAAGATAAGTAATTGTTTTCCCTCTATACCTCAGCGGTTCCATGATTACCCACTAGCTCTCAGACTAGAGTAAGGCTGCATAAAATACATGCATGCATATTACTAGAATATTAGCAATTTATTAGTCCAAATTAAGCACACATTAATGCCTTATTCTACACGACCTTATTCTACATCCCTAATCCTACCCAATACCTAAACTTAACAACTACCTTTCTAACTATTAACAAGGAATTTATTGAGGGAAAAGTCATAGTTAATAGTGAATAAGTGTTCCCTATTCTAAAGTGTTCTTTCAAATATGTACAAAGCAGCAACCAAATAATGGCTTTCGCTGCAAGTGCATGTCTTACACACATTTTTGTGTTTGTTTTGTTTTTTTCAAACCGTGGAATGAATATTAAAGTTGTTTTCTGTGGAAATTGACAACATGCCACAGAGGCTATTAATACATCTTAACTTCAAATGAAACAGTCAAAACCCAAACACAGACCAAAACATCTTCTGCAGGACACAGTCATTACATCAATGTAAAACTGATCCTGACCTTCACCAGTAGCTCTAGAGTAGCACAATACATCTCTCTGAAACATCTCTTTAGAATGATGTCCGTCCCAGATCATAAATACGCCAGTGGGGAAAGAAGGCCACAATAGAAACAGACAATAAATTCAATGAAGGATGCAAGTTGGAAGAATGAGGGCAGCTCTCCTTGACTTTGAGGCGCTTCTGTAACAAATCTCTTTCTTCCCTGCTCTCAGCCTTCAATTATCATTGCTGTATCAGTAGACAGGATCAGCGACCTGCTTCATACCGGACGACTTCATCTCAGGAGTAACCTCAGTTGAAGCTGGGAGGTATCAGTGCCACAAAGTGCTGTCTGGTTAGCTCACTATTAGGGGACTTAGCAATATCTGGGTCATGATACAATAATACTGCAATTCTTTATTTATGCAGTGTGCTGTGATTCAGAATGTTTTCCGTTAATCTGCAGTCAGTTAGGGTTAGTGCTTTGTACAGTTTTCTCCTTGGGCACTGACGTAATGCCACAATATATTTCAGATTCTTACATTCTCTTGATTCTTTTTTGCACAAATAGAAACATCACAAATGCAACAAATTTCATTCTTGACATAACAATATCTACAGTACTGTGTGGTAAATTTTTCCAGAGACTTAAAATTGTTACCTCATCTTCATTCACCATCATCATCATCTCTTCTAGTAATGTGTTTATACTTATCAAGCCTACAATCAATACTCTTCAATCAATCAAAATATTTCAAAAACTTGGAGAGCTCTGAGAAATAATCTGATATCTCTCTCTAATTGTTTACCTAACTTAGGTGACTTATTTTATTTACTCATTTATTCTTTAGCATTTTTTTTCTTTTTGACCGACTTTTATATTTGATGCATTCCAAGTCTTTAGATCTTCCATGAATTATTATTTATAAGGTATAATGAGAACATGTTTTTGACAGTATACTTAATGTGGACAAAAATTAGAAACACATTCAAATATGATTTCAGTCTTTTGAAAATGGTGAAGAAAAACAATTGAAGTGGGAGAAAAGAGAATAAGGCCAGTAGATTTCATAATGATATAATCTCAAGTAATGCAGAATCTTTCATGTTTTCCAGAGACTGTCCTTAAACTTCAGCTTAATTTTTCCAAATTTAAACATTTTTTTCCCCATTACAAATTATATTAGCGGAATAACTTCAATAATATACTGATTGACACGAGTTTCAGAAAGTTTTGTTTTATCAAGCTTACATGGGTTCAATAAATTTGCGATAACAAATAGTTCTCACACAATTAAAGGAACTGAGAAATGAACTGAGAAATCAAAATTCCCTTGATCGTTTGACATACAAGAGGTCATTGTACTATAAAACATGCTGTAATTTTCAGAACTCAAACCCTTCTCGTTAGTCAAAAAACAGCTTATACTGAACCCAATCCGCCAAAACGTGGAATGTGCCACTTTATGATTTTTTTTATGTAATAGTGTGGCTAAACACTGCCTCTGCAAAAGAAGATCAACGCCTGCTTCTACATCACTGCCTGTTCAGCCCCGCCCACTGTTTCACGCATGTAGTATAAACATCGAGAGAACGAGAGAGAGGCAGACACAGGTCCACCCAGAAATCAAACGATAAAGATGGCTCCGAAGATAACAAGATGCTGTGTAGTGCCAAGTTTGCATTGCCTTCCTTCTGACCCTAACATTAGGAAAAAGTGGATTAACTTTATTTTTAATGAAGATCCAAACCACGTCAGTAAGAACTTCATTTCAGCGTGGATTCGTTTACAAACAAGACAATTCGACACAGGATTTACAAAAAGATTGAAACTGAAAGACAATGCTGTGCTGACTATATTGTATCCGACAGTAATGTCACACCACACAAGTGTGTTTTTATTATGCGGTCACTATTGCTTTGTCTGTTATTACAGATTGTTTGATATGCACTGAGTATTTATGCATTTCCAACCTAAATCACAGCAGTGTCCATCTATGTATGCTGTCAAACATACGCAACTGTTAGCCAATCATAGCAGTGGGCGTTAACTTCCAAGTCTACAGTCCGCCATACCTATTCAAACAGAGCGTTCTGATGAGGGGGGTTAAAACAGGACGGGAAATAGCCTTTTACTTCTGAACTATGATGTTTTTTTATGTAAAAATCTTGATAACATTATAAATGGCCCTCAGAGAACAGTAAAAAATATTAAAAAAGGCATTTCTTGACCCCTTTAATGTCACAACAGCTTTGCTTTCAGTCTTCATTTTTTATTTCCAGGTTTAAATTGGATAGTGAATCCCAGATTTTCAAAGTGGTCTCAGACTTTTGACCCTCCCTCTGAAGAAGAACATAAAGTACAGAGAGAGAGAGATCCCTTCATCATTCAACACACTGTACAACTCATCAATTTATCGACTCGTGCAGGACACGGTGTGTAAATGCTGATATGAGCAACAGTCATGGCTGCTCTCCTCCAGCTCATTGATAGTGACAGAGCTGCTGTAGTTGGCCATTTACCTCAGCACAAACTACTTATGCCTAACTGAAAAATCAATAAAATCTTTGGACAACCTGACACTGATCAGCAGCAGTTGAAGGTCGTCTGTAGAAACCGAGTGAAGAGGGTGTGAGACCCCATGTGAGACCCCATGTGAGTGTGAGTGTGAGTGTGAGTGTGAGTGTGAGTGTGTGTGTGTGTGTGTGTGTGTGTGAGAGAGAGTGTGTGTGTGTGTACAGCGTCGAGCCACTCCAGGATGTTTGTAGGACAAGCGTAACAATACTTTCCCTTCGTAACATCCCTCCCACCTTCCCTCCTCTCCTCCTACCCAATTAGGTGTGAAGGGAGCTTGTCCTTCAGAAGACACTGCCTGAATGGAAAAGCAGTGGACAAAACTGGTAAGATATTTATAAAAGTCAAGGAGTAAACAATATAAAATAATGAATTTATTGTTAATAAAATAAAGTGATTTGTGAGCATTCCATATTACATTGTACTATGAAACAAAATACCAAACAAACTGGTGCCAAGGGATCACACAGGTGTCCCGAATCATCCCGGCAATATATCTATAAATATATATATATATATATATATATATATATATATATATATATATATATATATATATATATATATACACACTTCATTTGGCATCCTGTTTCTAGCTTGATTAATGACCCGGATATAATTAGAGCCCCAATCTCTCTTTTTGACTTATTATTCAATCATTTATCAATTTTGAATTATAAATGCAAAATAACTGCCATTTCCAAGATGCACCTAAATGGGGTTATATCATTGAATAATGCCTATACTGTTTCACTGTAGAGCGTGTGATAAACTCTTTTTCCAAATAATTTGGTTTGGAAAAATGAATAGTGTAAATTTAGCTTTGAGGGTGTCCCGTACTGATTAACTCTAAATAGGAAAATGTTTCAGAGCAGCACAACAATATACAACACAGAGAGCAGCGGAGAATCATGAGTACAACATAGTAGAGTGACTGATCAGGAAAATCCTAAAACAGATCAAATGCAGACGGTGAATATGAGGGACACAGAGAGACACCCATCTGCTCCATGACCTCACCAGATCTCCCTGGCAGATGCGGAAAGGCCTGCCAAGCAATTAGTACCACTGGTTGACTTGTTTGGGGCCGTCTCCTAGGGGCAATTGCAGCTGGGGCCGTCTGTGTGTATGTGTGTGTGAAACGTGGGTAAGACGGTGTGCCTTTTTTGCCTGCTGCCTCTCACATTTCCATTGTGGGGCAGAAAAAGACTACAGGCTAAAAGCATCTGTAACTGACATTCTCCCCCTCTTATCATTGACATGAAAGAGCAATACATGCTAACTTCAGCTGAGACGGAAGAAAAACTGCTGCACTTTTTTTTTTTTACTTTTTTTTTCCCCTCTTCTCCTAAACGAGCATGGATAACACTATAGTCGTGTTTTTATACACCAAGGATTTGATATTACATCTAGAAATATATCAGACATATAAACAAGAACTTAAAACTACTAATCAATAAATAAATACAGTAAAAAACAAAAAACAATAGGGTACAAAACCATGCATTTCCAACAGAAAGCAACTGAGAGCAAAGCATGATAGAAATGAACCTTTCTTCTTATGTGTACAGTATCTGCCACCTCAACATTTTTTATATTTTTTTTCTGTTTAAATATGCCCTGAAATATGTGCTTTGTGAGAAAGAGCTTGTCTTAGTTTTGAAGGTGCCCCTGAAGTTACCCGGATCACTGTTTTTCTTTTTTCTTTGATCAGCCAACACTATCTGGCTCTTTTTTAACTAGGTCAGATGACCTGGAAATCACGTTAGACTCTTCAAGATGTAGAGACACAAGGAATGAGAAAGAGAGAGAGAGTCTTATCAGACACTGTCCAGTGTTGTAGAGAGGATCAGAGTGGAGTCATCAGATCAAAGAGGAGTGGCTCCACACTACCGTGCCTCTCTCATCTTCTCGTTCAGTCTGCTCACCAAGACTAAAGCTCTTTTGGTCTCCAGATAATACGGAATGTTTTAAAAAAAAAAAGAGATAAAGGGGGAGAAAAGAGCCCAAAAGCATTTGTTGGAGCTTATTTAAACGGTTCTATTCAGTTCTGCTAAGTGTATCATTAGGTTCAAGAACACTCTTTGGCACATTAATGTTAGAAGAATCAAAGAAATTCTACCACTTGCTGAGATGTCAGTGATTCAGAGCCTGCCTTTTACCTTTAAAACAATTCAAAGGAAGGATAGAAAGTAAAAAAAAAATAACAATAATACTCATAAAAAGGATGAATCTGGAACTATTTAAATGATATTTATGTTAATATTCGGTTAGTGATTTAATAAAGTTTATTTTGTTTAATTAAGAATTAAGACTAATAATTAAAGATTAAGGAAAAATAATAAGGGTTAATCAAATTTTCAATTTGTGAATGGATGTAATATCAACTAATTGAAACTAAATATGTCATGATGAAGATGCTATAAATTCTTGAAAAATAAAAATGGAAATCAAATAAGACGGATGTCACTTTATTTTTTAAGATATTATGCATTTGCATTAATGCATATGCATTCATTTCAAGACATGCTCAGTTTATCAGTTGTTTTGAGATTTGAAATTGTTCATTGTAGTCACTAATCTTTGAGATTCTTTAATGTCTATGCATATTTGGGTGTTTTACAATTGAGCAAACAAATGTTTCTTGGCTCTGCATATTTGCAAATAATATGTAACCCTCCAAACCAAAAATAAATAAATACATACTCCTAACACTTCTATTTTTGCAGATTATGGAAATAAATTCACTGCTTCCACATGCCAAACACAGAATAATGAACTTTAAAATAGCAGTTGCTTCTTTCCTTCAGACAGTAAATTGTACCTGTCTGATAAAGATTACCTTGAAATGAACTGTATGCTTTTAACTTGCCTAAACACTTCTTTAAAAGACAGGATAAAAACTTTGGTAAATCCAATAATAACAGTAATTAAAGGATTAAATAATTAATTTGCTTAATGCTTGTAATCTTGCAAATTAATTAAAGCATGTAACAACTAACTTAAGTAAATGATCTCAAACAGTCTGATGTGGTGAATATGAATAGTGGACAGGGTTAGATATTGCAAACATGTTTGATCTTATTACTTCTAATAAGAAATATTTATTATTATTCTAACTAAATTCTGCAGTGATGTGTTTTACTGCTATATTAATTTCTGTGAGCAGTTCTGGAGTGTGATCTGCCAAATACTGATCAAGAATGGGTAAAAGTGTGTTAACTAATTTAACTTAGATTAAATATTTTACTATATGAATACTCAGTGCTGAAATGTAGGAGCAAATATTCACAATTTCTTGAAAAAGTTTCAGGCGGGTTACTAAATCCACAATATTAGATCAAAACATGATTAATTTAGCTAGCATTCTACAATGACCTTATTTAACTTGCCTCATTTCTTTACCATTACAGAAGAAAAGTCACATGAAAAAATGAAACCATAAGATGGCTGTAGAATCCCATAACAAGTACCTGTTGGACATTCCTTTATTCCAATGTAAAAGTCTATTTTTGAACTTAAATGAAAACGAAATATTACGTAAAATGCACTCCAATCACATAACATCTGTATAATGTTAAAAATCATCTCCTGGCGTGTGATTTCGTGATGTTTCACTTGGTTTAGGAGCAAAACAATATTTGTGTAATTAAAACACCGTGAAGTTTCTTTACCGAAAGAACATTCGCTCAGCGTGCCTCTAACAAACAGTGTTTAACTCGAGCGAAAAATAAAACACCCCGCGGGCTCTCAGATGGGCTTAACACAAACTCTTGACATTCGTTTTTCTCACTGTAAAAACACACTCACTCGCGACGAATCAATACTTTGAATGGCCTCATTTAGCGCAACGCATCCTACACCACGCAGCCCTATATCTGCAGACTTTCTCGTAAGCCTGTCGTTAAGACAACTGTGATGAGAGCTGAACTCATGCAACATGAAGTCTGGCTTGATAAGAGACTTCAATTACCACGCCAAACAATCTCTCCTCTCTAAATTATTCATTTTAACACGCTACGCTGCCGATGGGATGCTGCTCAGATTCACAGAACTCATGTGAGAACAGAGCAACGATGGAACAAAATGGAAACAAAATTTTTAACAATTTAAGAAAGTTGTTTTAATGAAACCGATAAATGCAGAGAGCGAACGGAAAGAAAATGCGTTAATATCTTTAAAGTTAGAATCGAGAAAAATACGCGCGCGCGCACAATGGAGAAAGCAAATTACATGCATCAAAACAAAACTAACGAAGTAAATAAATACATGTATTTCTTTGAGAAATATAAAAGAAAAAGTACGAATCCAGCTTTAATTACAAGGAAAAACAAATGACAGCCCAACTTTATTTGTTCCACTTTTTATTAATTTATGTCCTTTCTGTTTTTTTTTTTTTGTTTTTTTTAACGTTCTTTTACTTTCCTGACATTAAGTGCATACAGAAGTGAAATTCTGAATATCTTCTGTAAATAACACACGTGCAGCTTGCACATACATCTTCGCTGGAGCACTGTCATCTGATTACAATAACACTGAATAACCCGAATGATACATAGGTCTCTAAAACGTTTCATTACGCTCTTGACTATGGACGATACGAGAATTTTAAAACAAATCTCTATATAGTTGTAAACACTGTCCTATACAAGACCCTTGATTGTGTTGCAATTATAAATACGAACAGGCTAGATAATTAGAAAACCGTTCAACTAATCTGGATCAGATTGTTTTAGGCATTATCACAATATTACAGAAGCTACATCTCCACTACCCTGCGACCAAGAGCACACACACACACACACACACGCTTATTTGATCGATTTGAAGCAGTATCCAGCTTTTTGAGCATAGGATGAAATCGCGGTGCATGAATGCAACACTAGCCGTGCGCGGTCAATAACCTTGCATTGGCAAAAACTAAATATTGTTTAACACAATTAGCAGCCCAGTTCTTTAAGACCAAATCTTAATTATGTGCAAACAAAAATATGTAAGTAAAATCGCACCTAACAAATAAGCATTCAAAATCCAGTATTATTTTCACCGTATACTACTTTACGACCAAATGTGCATCCAGCGAAATAACAAACTCTCAACATGACAAATAGTTGTAATGTAAGCTAAAGAAAGTAAAAGCTTATAGCTGAAATATGTGCACTTAATGCCGTCTGTATAGCCTAACCTGAAGTCGCCGCGGATCGAGCGCTGGATGTTCAGGAGGAGAGCGTCTCTCCAGCGCACCGAGGCTGCGATTGGCCAACTGCACTGACAGCTAGCCCGCTTATTGGCCAGAAAGAGATGCCCGTCCCCTTTTCACTCCAGCTAGAGGACCATTCATAAACTAAACAATTCCAACACTCACGGCTGAGTCTGGACAACTGCACACTGGCGCACAGTTTTCACGCGCAAACACAAGTGAGAGAGATGACATGACGCGCGGAGATTTATCCTGCAGCTGATACTGGCTCGGAGAACAACTTAAACCCTTTAAACCTTTTCAAGTCGAGTTGGAAAAGTCGCACTGCGTTGCATCCATCCGTTTCCTGGTCCAAACTTGACGTCTATCCGCTGTGGGCGCAAACTTCATCACTTCATTTTTTTTTTTCTCTTTGCTGGGAGTTGTGCCTCTGGCTTCACCGGTAAGCATTGGATCCATCGGCGTACTGCGAAACTCCGGTCTACAGTCCGGATCTGTGCCCCAATATGATTGCAACGCAAGCAAAGCTGGTTTACCAGCTCAATAAATATTACAACGAAAGATGCCAGGCGCGCAAAGCGGCCATCGCCAAGACCATACGAGAGGTGTGTAAGGTGGTGTCGGACGTGCTAAAGGAGGTGGAGGTCCAGGAGCCCCGTTTCATCAGCTCCCTGAGCGAGATAGACGCGCGCTATGAGGGCATGGAGGTCATCGCACCCAACGAGTTTGAGGTCGTGCTTTACCTGAACCAGATGGGAGTCTTCAACTTCGTGGATGACGGCTCTCTGCCGGGCTGCGCGGTGCTTAAACTCAGCGACGGCCGCAAGAGGAGCATGTCCCTGTGGGTGGAGTTCATCACCGCCTCCGGTTATCTGTCGGCGCGAAAGATCCGCTCCCGCTTCCAGACGCTGGTGGCCCAGGCCGTGGATAAATGCAGCTACCGGGACGTGGTTAAGATGGTGGCGGACACGAGCGAAGTGAAACTGCGCATTCGGGAGAGATATGTGGTGCAGATCACCCCGGCCTTCAAGTGCACGGGCATCTGGCCTAGAAGTGCTGCTCAGTGGCCCATGCCTCACATCCCGTGGCCCGGGCCGAACCGGGTGGCGGAGGTGAAAGCGGAGGGTTTTAACCTCCTCTCCAAAGAGTGCTACTCGTTAACGGGAAAACAGAGCTCGGCGGAAAGCGACGCCTGGGTCTTGCAGTTCGCCGAGGCCGAGAACAGGCTTCTGATGTCGGGCTGCAGGAAGAAATGCCTCTCTATTCTAAAGACTCTCCGCGACCGACACCTCGAGCTGCCGGGACAGCCGCTCAATAACTACCACATGAAGACCCTGCTGCTGTACGAGTGCGAGAAACACCCGCGGGAGACTGACTGGGACGAGTCGTGCCTCGGCGACCGTCTGAACGGTATTCTGCTGCAGCTCATCTCCTGTCTGCAGTGCCGCCGGTGCCCACATTACTTCTTACCCAATCTAGACCTGTTTCAGGGCAAACCGCACTCAGCCCTGGAGACAGCGGCCAAACAGACCTGGAGACTGGCCAGAGAAATCCTTACCAACGCTAAAAGTTTGGATAAACTGTAAGATGCAGAAGGAGGACATTTTATGTCGGTGAATATTAACGGACGTTCGAGATCACAACACTGAAAGTGGAGAGAATGTGATCACGGTGCTCTCCGAGTAATGAAACCAAGAAAATAAAAGATTAAAATAAAACTTAAAAAAAAAAAACCCCGAAGCATTTGCTTTTGCCAAGGCTCAAACGGGACATTGCAGGAGAGAGAAATGAAGGTACATTTTAAACTAAGTGTAATGATTTTGTTGTTTGTTTGAACTGTTTTCACAAAGTGAAAATTTTATTTAAATATATGCACAAGATCTTTAATTGCGAATTACAAAATGTAGCGTGCCAAGTTCTTTTTTTTTTTTTTCATGATGTGATCAAAAATTGAAACGTGTAATAAAATCATGACACGATGAAATTTAAACTTGGCATTCGTCATTACTCAAATGAAAAATTCCTGGCATTAATGGGACTACAATACATAAGCTAGATGCACAAATAATTAAGCATATAGTTTTGGCATTTGTTTTCGCTAGTTACACAAAAGCATAGCTAAGTAACATTACAGTGTGTATTTGTGGACTGCTCATTCAGTTTAACTCTTAGAAAACGAAACGTAGAAAACACGCGAGGCCTGTTGCTGTAAATGACAAAAAAATATTTATTAAATAGACACTAGCAACAAAATAATAATAATAACAATAATATCTCGCACTTCAGAGTAACAACCAAGGCCATTTACACTTCTAAATAAAATGGTTTTTTTGTTTTTGTTTTTAAAACGGACAGAAGATCTCTCACATAGACTAACTTATAGGCTACTTAATTTCACAGATTAAAACCAATGCAGCTTAAAATAAAATATAAAATGTTCAAATTACCACACTTTGCATTTGAACTTTTTTGACTGAATAATAGGCTAATGCTTTGGAGTAAAGAATTCTGTTACTTCACTCTGGAAATCCCCGTTAAAAAAAAAAAAAAAAAGAAAGAAATAATTTGGTTTTATTAATTATTGCAAAAATAAAAACAACCTATTAGAATTAAAAAGCCTACTGAAAGAAATACTTAGACAATAGACAATGTTTTGCAACAAGCAAATAAATAATCTACTAATACTGATCTAGCTATTTTATTCTGGCAAAAGAAACTATTTTACTTCACAATTCCGTTACTATAGTAAAAACAGCAAAATATAATTAATCTAGCTTTTAGGAAAATTACTCTATTGAAAGCAAGATATTTCAAATACATAAACAGAAAAGGAATTTCATAGTTAAGGAAATACTGAAAGTTGATACTTTGTTCTTCAAAAGGCAAAACAAAAGTTCTAGTCAATGAAGCATTCAGAAGAATGTTTCAAATTAAGTCATCCTCTTCAAGCATTTGCATTAATAGTGAGGATTTTTGGTGGCACCCCTCAGCTACATGCCAATGGTGATGGCAAGTTACACTTTAATAGCCTTGACTCACATATGTTATGAACACTTAAAACATGCAACATGCTATGAGGAAAGAGAGCAAGCTTTTCTATCAGCAAAGCCTGTTCTGACTTTGTGTTACGATATAGCCATGCGAGATAAGATGACCACAAAAAGCCAGTACTCACAAACCCTGTGTGGAAAGGTATATATATATATATAAAAAAACAGTATTGTGAAAGCACATTAAAGGACCTTGGTTATACTTTTTATTTATACTATTTAGTGTGCAAAGCTCATGGGACAATTGGAGTCATTCTGGATGAGAAACCCTCTTACCTTGGGATCAGTGTTCTTAAAACTCGGGTCTTCATCATCCACCTCAAAGTATAACTCCAGGGCCGTGATAGACAGTGTGCCTTTTACCACCACAGCAGGCGCAACCAGCTGTGCGCTGGTGCTCAGGTTAACAGGCCCTACGGATCACAGAAGAGCACAGCGGTTAGTGTGCGTGTGCGTGCGTGTGTGTGTGTGTGTGTGTGTGTGTGTGTGTGTGTGTGTGTGTGTGTGTGTGTGTGTGTGCGCGCGCCTCCCCCACCCACTACTGCCCTTGGCATAGAAACCATTTCAAAGGAGTACAGAGTGTTTACTTGAACACATAAACTCAACAAGGGCACATATTGACTTCCTGATAGAACATCTTTAGTTTTAATAAGCTTGGGGAGGGGGCTCTAAAGTAAAGCTACATTCATTTGAGGATAACAAGTATTATTTCAAATGATCACTTAATAATACAAACATATGTATTTAGGCTTAATCTATATTTTATTGCATGCAATTTATTTTAATTTAATTATTTTATTTTATTTAAACAACAAAAATGTCTTACAAGTGTAAATTGTGTAATGCTATATTGTCTGTCATAATATTACAGCTTTCTTATTATTATTACTGTTAAGTAACTAAAGATTTGTTGAATGTAAACAAATAAAGCATTACATATTAATTTACTTAATAATTCAAGAAGGATTTAATTAAAATATATCGCATTTTTAAAAAGCTAATTCATTAAACTAATCCATAATAAGGATTATCCCTACACAATGGCATATTTAAGCGCTTCATCTGTCATAGAAACGGTATAGTCGCGATGTCAAAAAGCGCTGAAATCCGCTGTCAATCAGCGCGCATTGATTGCGGGCTTTGGGTTTAATCTGTCATCAATCTTAATTTATGCCAGCATGACAATGTTGAAGGGCCGCTCTGGGGAATTTCTGCCTCTCTATATGCGCAAAGCATCGGATATGCGCCTGCAAACTGCCGTTGCAGTCAGTACGACCACAAGCCCATGTTTGATTTCCCCAAGCACCCTTCAATTCACAAACGCATGGCATGATCAGATAAGTTCATCAGCATGTAATACGGCTGAGAAATAACATGTTTTTTCCCCCCCGCTAAACCGGAACACGTTTCAATTACACTTGAATCAAACAGCTTGCTAAGTGGATGATCTGCAACGACGCGAATCTTCACAATAATTTGCACTTTATTTGAGAGACTGTATTTTATTGTAGAAAACACTGCCTACCAAGAATTTATAAACGCGTTAATGAAAAAGAATAAATGTGTAAACAAATGAATAAATAATAATTAAAAACAAAAATCCGGTTGAACAGATTATTAACCTGTAGACTTTTAAGGAAAAATATAAATGAACACAAATATTAATATAAACATAATAATTTAATTAATTATCCTCCTCGTGCATTTATAGTCTTGCTTTAAAATATAGGCTACACTGTTAAAAGCTTAAAACAACCCCATTTTAGACATTTTTATTTGTACTTCATTACTAAAATATGAAATTAAGTATGGACGTGGTTTTTCGGAAGAAACTCAGATGTTTAAACAAAATTAACAATTTTCTGCTTTTGGCCGTCAGATACGAATAGCATACTAGTGTGTTCTTGAGCTAATGAAACGAAAGGAACTAATTTAAGCATTACGTTTCATATATTTTAATGTGTATTTTACCTCAACTTTATTTACATAAGCTTTATATGTAAAGCGAAATTAATTTAATTATTAGTTGTTTTAAAGCAAGGACTAGCTCTCTGCAGACTCCTGTCATGGCTGTGGGCCTTGGAGCGCTGTTCAGCCCTCGCTCAAATCTAACCCGATCACAGGCCGCTAATGAGAGAGGACTGCTTCAGATAATGGTGTGATCCCCTCATTAACGTCCGAGAAGAAGGGGGGTGACACGCCATCTAAACCGCCAGAGCGCGACGCAACAAACTAGAACGCTGCCGAGATCAGCGGAGCTGCAAGTGCGCGCGTCCGCTGCAGAGAGCGTCGTTTATTACAACTGGAGCGTATTTCGCTGACGATGAGAGCGTTCTAGTTTGTCGTGGCGCGTCGCTAGGCTGCTGTTCTTTACCTGTGAGGTTCTCCAAATCTTTCTCCTCCAAGGATGAGAGAGTGTCATCGTCCTCCAAGAGCAGCTCGCTCTCTGAGTTCTGATTCCCCAGCACTGAACTCCTGATGGACTGTTTGCCTTTCAGCACGTCCTCCTCTGGAGCTGCACAAAACAAAACACATCACATTCCTTCAAGCCAAGCGTAACCGCGCAAAAACTTTAAACGACTGTCAGTTTACTTCTAATCGGGTAAGTTGACTTAAAATAAAATAAAAAATAAAATATAAGAAATTAATGCGCTGGTTGGTATTATAGCCTATTATAGACGCATGCTAATTGGTATTTTATAATACAATGAATAAACACGTGTTAAGCGCTACTTTAATATAATTTTTATCCTAAAAGTTCTCGAGTTGAAATGAAAACACATCAAAAGCATACTAGCCGATCTATTTATTTATGTATTTTTGGATCCGTCTATAACATTTGCATTATTTTGATAGTTTGACTATTTAAACAGCTCATTTACATAACGACTGCAAATAGAATTGCCGTGGATAAATGAATGCGTATTTGAATAAGTCGAACTTTGTGAAAAAGATATAGCTGAGTTTTCCCCACAACTAGACGGTTATTTAACACACCTTCTTTTTCTTTCAAAAATGTAGTTTGGCATTTTGTTTTCACTGATAATCAGAAATAATAAAACATACACAATCAACTGACCAAAGTGTGCATGTATCAGTAATGGACGTTCTGATTCAATTAGTTAATCTACAAAGGACCTGATTGTTTATGGAACTTTCTTTTTACAGTCTAAAAACTAATATTTATACTAATATCTAATAACAGAACTACTTGTTAACATTGAAACCTTTTGAATCGCAATTAAACTGAAGCAGACAAACATATATTGGGCTCCATATGCCAAGCTTACCCCTGACAAAAATCAGGAGTGGCCCTGTCTGATTTCAACTGTACATGACTTGAGGTTCCACATAGATTATTTAAGAAAAATGGTAATCTGTAAACATTTACAGAGCACTGCATTCCCAAGTGGCGAGGGGCAAAAACTGGTCTACAGTAGAAACAAAGGCATTCTTTCATCTATGTAAACAGAGAGAGGTGACGGGGCAGTCTCTCATCAGACTGCTTGGGCCTGCAGTGGAACTAGCAGTGGAGTCCAGTCCGGAGCCATGTGACCTCTGCCCTCTCTCTCCAGATACATCACCTGAGGGGGTTTGAATTTGCACTTGAAGCAAACCCTGAGACAACTCTTTATAAATAGAGCCCTAAACCATTAGGAAAGCAGAGCAAAGAAATCTCTTGTCATGGAAAATATGCTGGTGCACTGATATTTAGAACGGTCTTCCTGTAATTAACTCTCCCCAGAGAATTTGTAGTTAGCAGCAGTGAAATTACTACCAGCTTCCTAATACATACCACATGCCTGTGTGCTCATGCCAGACAGAGTGGACACAAGGATGTGACAAAAATACGGTGTTACTTTTGTGAAGTCAACCATAATATTCTTTTTTTTTTCCTATTTATTTACTATTGTGTCTGAAGCTAACTGAGCTGGAGTCACTTCTTCCCAATGTTTTGTGATATTAATACATGCCAAACTGCAATAAATGGCAAAACTATATATTATTTCAAATCACAACTTAAATTGCAAGAAAACTGCGAGTTGTAAATCTGCATTTTTAATAACTCGGTGGATGCTAACATTGATGAAAAACATAAACAGGAAAACTTAGAGAGAATGAAGAACAAATATTAGCGTAAATATGTCTGTCAGTCAGTCTAAGAATAAAGAAAACAAATATTTTAATAATAGTTTACTTTTGGCTTTAAAATGATTTGTATTCATGTATTCTGCAAATCCAGTTAAATAATGCTATTCAATCAAACATTGGATACCTAGTAGACTAAAAAAAAAGTGTTAATAAAAACTGCAGTGAAGAACAACTGTACCAGTGACCTAAACGAGTCAAAAACCCATGTTGTAAGATTACATTCATACATCAGCTTCACTTAAATAGCTCATTCATTCCCCTCATTCAGCAAATGCTAATGTAAATACATGCAGTTGCGTTACACTTTTAAGCCCTGTTTCCTTTTTCCGTGCAAGTTCAAATGCTCATTTATATGCGACTACGGAGGCAAAGCAATTAAATTGTCAGAATTAACAAATTTGTTTTTAACATAAGTGCAGCCAGGAGTGAAGTCAGGAGGTGCGTATTGATCACAGGAACAGAGACATTAGTCTTCAGGTATTTACACTGCTATGAGTTGCCCAACACCGTCGCCCGCACCTAGCCAAATCAATCCCCAGAAAAGATGGCGCTTTCCAGCCATAAATACATATCTTACCAAACTACCAGCCATCCGCCTTAGGGGTGTAAATCGGACCACTGTTTCCTGGCTGGCGATGAATGATCGCAATTGTGCATGCCAAAAAGGAGAGGTTTCGATATGATGATATATTTTGAGTGATGAATAAATAATTTGCAAACAAGCTTGTCTGTATTCATCAAAAAGAAATGCTGTTTCTTTTAAATGCATATCGCTGTTATTTGAAGGGGAAAAATGGTATGCCTTATTTATCTAAATGTAAATTGTATTTTATATTACCTAAATTCACAGTATAGAGCCAAATCTGACTGCCGAATTGCTGAATATGACACACACACACACACACACACACAAAATCATGACTTTCTCTTCCACATGTCATGAGAATAATCACAGCCAGATATGACCCTTGTGCTCTGTTTAAAAACTTGAGATCTTGGCCAAGACTTTCATTCCACTTCCGCAACAAATTTAGGGTCAGCAGTAAAGACACAAGCTTTCTATAGAGGAGGGAGTCATCATGAGCATCAATTAGCTGCTTTCTGTCGTTTACTTTTCATAATCACATCTTATTATGACTTAAGAATTGTATTCATTAAAAAACTAAATTATTGATTAAAAATGCACTTGAGTCATAATAGTTTGTGTGTGTAGGTTTATCCTGTCTAGGTTTTTAGATAAAGTTGAAGACAATTAATATATGCACATAAATACTTGATGGAAGGATTGATTATTTCCTGTGCTGGATGGTCACTGGGGAAGCGTTTGAGTATAATGAAGGGTTTTAAGGCCTCAAACTTTTAGGTTCCATTTCAAAGGTGATCCAAACTGTTCCTTAAGGAGCACTTGAACTTAACCAAGTCTGAAGTTAGCAAAAGAAAAAGGCAAGAATACAGAAAAGAAAAAGTGGAGGACGGAGCAAAAAGAGAGAAATCACTGGGTCCCCTCAGGGCCCTCCATTCAGCTGCATATTATGACCATTAGGGCGGCACATCAGTCTCTGAGGATGCTGGGATTCTGAGCACTTATTGCTTTTAGATCACATTCTTATTGACTTCTGTCACATCGGTCGTTTGTCTTGAGGACCTGTGTCATTCTGAGGAGGACTAAGCAGTGACACATTGGAGACATTTTTTTCTCAGAAATGGCCCCGTTTCCGAGGGGTGCAATAGGTTAAGCTGCTCAAGTCCATGTACTGAATGGCACTGATTGTAAAGCCTGCTATCTCCCAGTGTGGGTAAAAACTCGTCAGAAACAAAGGTGTCTGCAAAACATTTTAACTCTCACATGCTGTATATGCATTAACTGCACTGCATGAAGTAATAGAGCAGAGCTCAATTCAAACATAACAAATCAAAAAGAGAAAGAGGAACGGGTTAAAATGAGCTTGCTGTATATCTAAATGTAAGGAGAATGTGATGTACACAGAAGGAATCATACAGACATTAAATGAGGGTGGAAGCAGAAACACAAGCCCCGGATGAGCTTAATAACAACAAGTTTACTCGCAATAACATGGTAAAAACCAACCTAGAATGGATAACTCATTATACTTTTATCAATGTGGAGTTCATTATGGAATACATTAAGCATTTTTCAAACGCGATGACTTATTTAATAAAGAAAACATAATGAGAAAAAATATTAGGTAATAAACTATGCACATTTTATATAAATCAAGTCACTGGGTGGAAAACAACTGAAGGGGCTTGTTTTTAATTTCTGTAAAAATTAAAAATGTACGCATTCATTTCTCTGCATTAGATGCAAAAGGAAACTACGTTTGCAACAATATTATGCCTATTGCCTACATATGCATGTGAAATTTTGCAGCTTACATCTTTTCATGATAAAACTGGCTTATGTTTATCCTCTTATATTCTAGAGCAATTAAGAAACTTAAGTTTTTCGACATTGCATGATAAGTAACAAAACGTTTTTTTCTTTATTGTTTTTCCCGGCAGCGATGTGAAGTAGTTGTAATGTGTCTTAAAGTATACATTGAGATTCACTAGTAGATACAGTCTAAAATATAATTGAGAAGAATATACATGGTACTGATAAGTCACTAACTGTAACTTGTGACGCTACCAACTTAACTGGATTTTTCATCTGTTTTTTAAACAGTATAGCTTTTTATAGCGACAAGGTATAATTTATCCTAAACTACTTTATACATGTTTGCAATGCAGCATGACAAAACACTACATGACTTGTTTTTAACTCATGTGTTTTATTTATGTTTCATTTTGAACCAGATTAAGTTACTTTACTTCATTAAATCATGAGTAACTTGTAATATGGAAATCTACGGTTTTAAACTAGCATCCCCAACACTGATGCACACACATCTATTACAAACACAAAGACCTTTGCTACTAGCTCTCCCACTAACTTCACAGCTTTGCTCACCTTTAATAGCTGCTGACATGCATGGGAAGGAAGGAACACATAGTGACAATTTAAGAACAATTAGCGGTACTTAAATATCTGAGCTAATGAGAGGAACTGCACGTGGTAAATAAACAAATTAGCAGCAAATTGCTGTCATAATATTATCAGAGAGACAAAGGCCTCAGGACAGTGAGAGAATGTAATGTAATTTAATGTTGTTGTTTTTTTAAACCGAGTATTGTTGCACTATAAAGATTTTACAGTGACTTTAATTTTTACAGCCGTGTACCTGTTAAAGCGATACAGCTCTACAGACTGGGCTGTGTTTTGTGTGTGTAAGAGTGTAAGCGCATGATATTATGTGACTATGCATTACCCACCATGCTCTGCTGCAGCCTTGAGCGTGGCCTCGGAGTGTGTGGACCCAAACGGGTTCCTGATGAAGCGCCGACGTCTCCTCAGGTCATCCTCCCAGTAGTCCAGGCGCCAGAACTCCCGCGGTCTGCTGCCGAAAGGAAGAGAGAGAGGCAAAGAGAGAGACAAAAAGAGAGAGAGAAAGAGAGAGAGAGAGAAAGAGAGAGAGAGAGAGAGACACATATGTTAGCAATTAGCCAATGCAGTGAGAAGTGGCACAGGCAGAGCTGCATAATACTGGCCTTGTTTTGCTGCAACCTTCTTCAGTGCAAAGTGCACTAACTAGAGAATGGCTAATATCAGATATAGTTATGGAAATTGTCATAATTATTGTTAATAATAAAATATACCTGGGCTTTGAAAATATTTGTAGCTAAATACCAAAAATGATTATTTGGTTGTTATTGTTTTTTTCCAGATTTATTTAAAGGGTTATTTTGCTTTAGTTTTCAAACATATTAACAGTATAGGAATTATATTAATGTCCAGCAATTTATTAAATATCTAAATTTTTAAATATTTAATCAACAATTTTTTCCCTATGTTTTGGGGTGAGCACTATGCAGTATTGCACATTATAATAAAGGCTTATTATTTCAGTAGATAAATTCTGTATAAATTTGTATAGTTTAACATTACGTAATCAGATTGATACACTAAAAAGTGTCTGAACACACTAAAAAAGTATGGTTTTCACCAATAATAAAATACAATAAATCAAAATAATAATAATACCGACATCCAACCAAGAATCAAAAAAGTTCACAGTTTTCAAGCTGAACATTTCATAAAAATTATGCTATATATTAAATAATATAATGTACAATTATGACAAAATGGATATAGTACATACACATGCTTATATAAAAACACATATATAAAATGAAATAAATAATTGCCAATTTATCTACCTAGCCTATAGCAGTGAAATAAAACTGTTAAAATGATACATGTGTGTTCTAATTTTAGAAGTCACATTTGCACAGCACTCCAGAAATGTTTGTCCTTGGGAGTAACACTGAAGAAGAGGCCTAGATTTTTTGCAGCACCTCAAGAAGGTGAGATGAGAGCTAAATACATCACACTGAGAATCAGCCTGCTGACACAGCAATTCAGTGCGTGCACACACACACACACACACACACACACACACACACACACAGAATGAGCCAGTGTTGCGGTTCCAGGCTGATTTCTGAGCCCAGCAGGACTGCTGTGGTGAAGGACCACATTTGACTCAGTGTCCTTCGCCTTTAGCCATTTTCTCTCCAATTTGCACCTCTTACCACTGTAAAGAAAACTAAAGTTCTTCCTCACTCTCCATCTCTCTCTTTCTTTCCATCTTGTGCTTTTGTGTTTTCTCTCGGTGTGTGTGATAATGTTCACTTTTACTGAAGGTACAGTCAGGCAAACAGTTATAAGATATTACCCCATTTAGATTGGGGACTTTAATTAAAATAATCTCTTGAAATATTCATTATGTTTAGCCCCCTGAGGTGCACAGAACATTTCCAGCTCCATAAATGAGTGTAATCTCCAAAAGCTTGCTTAATTTGAAATAGAACGAACTAATTTCAGGCTAGGGGAGGGAAGGGTATAATTTGTTGAATCAAATTAAACTCATTTTTTTGTGCTGTAATGCACAATGGCATGAGCAATTAATTGCACACATGAACACAAAAGAAAAACTAATTTTGAACCTAAAGAAACCCATATGCGATTTTCAAGGAATGATGTGATAAAATAATGGTTTTGTGAATCTTAAAAAATGAAGATCAGTGATCATATGCCATCCAGAAGGACCGATCCCAGAGCGGGCTGGCGGATCCTCTGTGATCCTGCAAGTGAAAGGGGCTTGTGGTGGGGGGACGACAGGGAATGGCTTTAGCAGTGGCTCTGTAGCCGTCCTCCAGCTGATTTACTGTAGGCGCTGTGAAATATAACTCTCTAAGTCCATTCTGTTCTGTGGAAGTGAGAAGAAGTTTTATCGTGCAACAGGGCCTCCACACCCAGGCCAAATAAATCAGGATAACGGCCACTTAAGAGCCCTCCCTAGTGCTCACCTTCTTTTTTTAACGCCTGCATACTTTAACAATCGCCAGCAAACATTCTATTATGACCTAAAATACCATAGAGGTGGGGAAAAAAAAGGGCGAGAGAAGGAAAGTATTGAAAGAAGGAGTTGAGAAAATAGATAAATCAAAGAGTGGTACTGCAAGTCTTCTCAGAATTAATGATTCTAGGAGAAATAAAAACAGACAGAAATACTTCTGGAAATAGTTATGGCATGCAAAATACACATTTTAAAATCCCACTTAAAATAGCTTCTCAGGCGTATGGGACCAAGAAGGTTTGGGGCTATCCGAGCGCTGCAGGTTTTTCTTAGAAGTGTGATCGATTCACTCTGCTGCAAAAGGCTCAAAACAAATACCATCTCGTAAAACTAAAGAGAGCGCTTAAAACACGGAAAGAAAAACAATTCTACTCTTCGCTTGAAAAGCTCACCAGCTCGACTAATAAGAGACATTAATAACTGATTTATTTAAGACAGGAAAAGGAGATGTAATTTAAAGGGAGATGTGAGTTTTCCTGGAGAAGCACAGCTCCTTGGAGACCGTTTACGGCTCAGGCAGACAGCAATGCCTTTCTGTTAAATCTTTCAAAGGAAATGTTTACACACAGACATGAGTAAAACCAAAAAAGAAGAAACAGCCCTTAGAGTTACAACTGATATGTTAGTACAGAACGGGAATCAAGCACGTAGTGTACATGCACAAAACACATGCAGTAAAAATAGCGCATGACTCCACCAGTCTCTTGGGTTCACTTAATCACTAATGAATGAGAGTGTATAAATACAACAACAATACAATAACCAGGACCTGAACAGTCCCCCTTAAAAGTGTATCCCACGGAGTTGTTTTTTTTTTCTCAATTCATCTAATTGCATTCAGATGGAACTCAAGTATATACACTATATTCCTACTTTGCAGTCACTTGTTTCCCAGTGTAAATATACATGAATATTTAATCAATAGGAATGCACACGGGTAGAAGTGGTAGAGGTCCAAAAGAGTGCAACCTTGACCACCCACTTAAAAATAAAATCTTCAGTAAAGTGTTCTAAGCCAAACCAACCAGCTCTAGGATGAATCAAATCACCACAAACTTTGAAAATAGCAAAGGCATTTTATGAATGAAGGAACTACAATCCCGTGAAGCATTGCGAATTACATTGTCAAATAAAAATGGTGATGCAATATAAAACTATTGAAAACGAAGAAAAAAAAACTGCTCTCATCTTCCAGGGCTCCAATAAGGCTCCAGATTTTGCTATTAACGTAAGTAAAAAAAATCAAATAAAACTGAAATCATGCTGGCTGATTAATGTGAATAATGATCCTACATGAGAATGCAAACACGTAAGAGAGAGACATATGAAAGGGAGTTCACTCATAACTAATTGTAAAACTGTACAATTCTTAATTGTAGCACAAGTGGAACACCAAGAATGACAGGACAGCAAATCATAACAGGATTACTTAAAATAAACTACAATTCTCAACATTATTTAATGAGTACAACGAGGGGTGGGTGATATACCGATAGACACGATTAACCGGTAGAAATTTGCCAACCAATAGAGATTTTGGACTATCGTCTCTATCACAGTTACACACTCATGTGACACTGCTGTGCTGTGCTTTCGTGGGTCACGAAAACGTATCATTTGCACGAGTAATTTCCAAAACAAGTAATTCTAAGCCTTTAAAATTCAATCAGCAGCAAAAGAGAACTCGTTTTGTTATTTGTGCGTGCATGTAAAGACGGTGCTCATACAGCATGGGAGTACTAAACAGAGTTATTTTTGCAGCTTTATACGTCTTGAACAGTTAAACATGCACTTATATGTGTCAAAATGCCTGAAAAGTATCCTCATAAACACAGTAATATAAGTGAAAGTAAACAGGTGAGAAAGAAAACACATGTGTAACATTATATTGGATCTGGGCAGCTCTTAAAGTGACAGCAGTCTAAAATTACTCATATCGTGGTATTGGATTTTGGTCATATCGCCCACCCCTAAGTACAACAATGAATTACTGCTTGGAAATACTGTCTCTTTGTTCATGTCAATATTCAATTGCTTTAAAAATAAGTTGTTATTCGCTACAATAGTTCTCCTTTATAGCGAATAACCGTGTTCAGAATTATTACAAATATGCACAATATTAACAATCAAATGCCAAAATTCAAGACTGAGGAACTCCGCAGACACATATCCATTAAACAACAGGAAGAAAACAGTGGTAGGAGAGAGACAGAGAGTTGGGTTCATTCCATATTGTCCCGTCTGTCCGTGAACAGATTTCCCTCTATCTAAGCAGCAAAGAGGTGTTTGCATGTGATAGTTTCCTCCATGTAAATAGCCACTCCATCATTCTGGCTTCCAACGTTCATTAATTAAAATGATCACCGAAGGCACAGAGCAGATCCAAGGAGCTCCTCTCCTGTCAGTCTCTGAGAGAGCAGAGATACAGAGAGGATCAATCTGTCTGCAATACAACACCACGCCGGCCACTGCAATTAGTCGAGCAGCTGGAAACGCGTTCGAAGCCTCCACCGCCGCCCATACACTGTGACAATAGAGCCCTAATGAAGGCAAAGGAAGCGTGTGCGTGTGTGTAATCCAACCGCCATCAATCCCAGCAGCAGAATCAGCTGCACATTCCACGCAGCAAGTGTTTTCACAGCATTAATGAATTATTCATCCACCCTCCCCATCCATCCATCCTTTGCTTCTTCCAAAGGGGGTTTCTAACAGGAATTACGCCAGCGCCTTCTCAAGACAACGACAATTACAAAACACAATAGGCCTCTAGAACCAGGCACATATCCGTGCCGCACGGGCGCAATTAGTAATTAGTACGCTCGTAAAGCAGCCATGACGGAAACAGACCCATAAATGGCAGTGGGGAGTTGAAATTGTCTTATTGCATATGCCGAAAGCAACACTCGAGACCCTCCTCCAAACGTGCTTAATGTAAACCACATTTGGCGAGATTTTAACGTGAGCAGGGACTTTTATAAGCGCTTGTTAGGTGTAATTGAAGTCTTTCTTCTCACCCAGTACCAGTGTAAGTGCTGGGCTGCTGGCTGTAAATCTGAACCGGTTTACCAACAGAGATGATGAACGGGGGGCTAATCGTAATGCAGTTTAATACAGATGGTGACCCATTGAGTTAATGAATAAGGGAAATAGATCGGAGAGCGAGCAGTAAACAGTAGGACAGAGAGAATCAACAGAGAAGAGGGTCATGTTTTATAATCTCCTCTTTAAAGCTTCAATTGCACTCCTAAATTGTAGGTTTGCATAAAACAAGCCACACTTCAAGTCTACTTGACTCGAGGGAGGTGTCATAATAAACAAAGCATTTAATTGGGCCATGTGTTGAGAATTTCAGTGTGTGTGTGTGTGTGTGTGTGTGGATGTGGGATTAATGAGGTGTTTTTTGGAAGTTGCTGAAACGGAGAGGCTGGCTTGTGCCGCCACACTTCAGAAAGGCATCAGTCTCACACTCCAGCAGCGTTATAAAAGCCTGCAAGGGTTTCGCTGCAAACACAGGCTCTAAATTACACACAGGAACAAGTATACCCACATATGCCCACTCAAGAACAACAGGCCTGCAGGCTACATGGCTGAAAATACACATTATCAGGTCTTTCAAAAAAAACTGGTGTAGGATTTACTTAGAAATTGTTAATAAATTTAACAAATGATTACAAATAAATGATAAGAAGCATATTAAATTAAAAATGTTAAGCAGAAAGACAGAAATATAGTGCTTTATTGTAAAACGTAGTCCAAGGGGCTGGGCAATAAATCGATAACGATAGTTATCGTGATATAATTTTCCTTGATAAAACGATAACAATAGTTTGATATAATGTTAATACGCCAAAAGCAGAACAAAACAGCGCTACTCATTTGAACCGCACCACACAAATCCTTTCGCAGTGCGAGCTCACTAGAGCAGATGCGTTTAGTCGCTGATGACAGTAAACAGTGTTGCGAGATCCAGTGTGAAGCTCTTGAATTCAGGTAAGAACCCAAATGACTCAAATGTGATTTAAACGAGTTTAAAGCCAGATGAATCAGCGCTGATAAACAGGAGAAACATTGCGATACAGTCAGAAGGCTTTCAATCTACAAATCGCTATCGTTTACCATGGATTTACTGTAGTAACACTAACTGCACCATAGTATTGTGGCAGAAATGTGGGTATTAGTATCAAATGTTATTATATTATTAATGTAGACATGTATTAAATGTATTAAAGGAGTAATATAATATAACAACAGTACACAGTATGTGCTTCTATTTTTTGTGATTAAACATTTGTGCATTTATTCTAAATGTATTTACACTAACGTTACTGTTTTTCATACAAATACCTAGAAACAATATAGTTACATTTTACCATGGTATTGAGGTGCTATATGTGTGGTTTTAACTGTGTTATCATGATCTAAATATATGCTACTATGGAAGACCAATGGTTAATTAAAAAAAAAACAGAATAATCAGTCAGAATAATTACATTTCACCATATAAAATTGAGGTTGCTACAATTTTTACAATTGTTACTGATTTTCATAATGAACATCAATTTTCAACTGCATCCTAACTGAAGCTACTATCAAATGAGCATTTCTAAGAGATAAAAAAGTAATATTATTATTAATATTATTAGGCAACACAAACCTGTTTCATGATTTGAAACAATATCACTCATTAGAACTTGCAGAAACTAAGAAGTTTTTAAGAAGTTAAGAAGAAACCAAGGAATAAATTTTCCTATTAAGATATTTATTTTGTTGAGGAAAAATGACTGGAAAAGTGTTTGTCGTGTTCTGACCATAAAGAGTAGTTTAAAACCACAATTAATGGTCTGGTTTGTACAACTTTCACTTGGGAGCAAAAATCTGCCTTTAAAGGAACACTCCACTTTTTTTGGAAATAGGCTCATTCTCCAACTCCCTCAGAGTTAATAAGTAGAGTTTTACCATTTTTGAATCCATTCAGCCGATCTCCGGGTCTGGCGATAGCACTTTTAGCATAGCTTAGCATAGATCATTGAATCCGATTAGACCAGTAGCATCACGTTCAAAAATGACCAAAGAGTTTCAATAGTTTTCCTATTTAAAACTCGACTCTTCTGTAGTTATATCGTGTACTAAGACCAGCGGAAAATGAAAAGTTGCGATTTTCTAGTCCGATTTGGCTAGGAACTATACTCTCATTCCGGCATAATAATCAAGGAACTTTGCTGCCGTAACATGGCCGCAGCAGGCGCAGTGATATTACGCAGTGCCTGAAAGTAGTCCCCAGCTATATTATAACTAGTTACCTAGCTGGGGACTACTTTCAGGCGCTGCCTAATATCACTGCGCCTGCTGCGGCCATGTTACGGCAGCAAAGTTCCTTGATTATTACGCCGGAATGAGAGTATAGTTCTTAATCGTATCAGCCTAGAAAATCGCAACTTTTCATTTTCCGCCGGTCTTAGTACACGATATAACTACAAAAGAGTCGAGTTTTAAATAGGACAAATATCGAAACTCTTTGGTCATTTTTGAACGCGATGCTACTGGTCTAATCGGATTCAATGATCTATGCTAAGCTATGCTAAAGGTGCTATCGCCAGACCCGGAGATCGGGTGAATGGATTCAAAAACGGTAAAACTCAACTTATTAACTCTGGGGGAGTTGGAGAATGAGCCTATTTACAAAAAAAGTTGAGTGTTCCTTTAAACTTGAAAGAAATAAAGATCTGACATTGATTGTGATAAGTATCGATATAGACTGATATGATGATAAAAAAAAAAAAATGACTGTGATCATTTTTTTTGGCCATATCGCCCATTTAATGTATATATCACTTGTAAACCATGTATTTTTCATTGTGTGTAATTTCCAATCCAGTTTAGGCAAATTATGCTAAATATATTGGTCAACAAGCTTCTTGAATGTAACAGAGGAGAAAAAGAATTCTTCATAATGTCATTTAAAGGTAAGCATGAGGTCCATGCTGCTTACCTTTACTGGAAAGCATTCAGATGCTCAGTGTCTGAAAGTTTGACTCCTATGATATCATATTGTTCTTTTTTTTTGACAAGCCATCTATCAAGATGGAGAAAAACACATCAAACCCTAGTCTATTGGTACCTGTGTGGCCTGTTTATGAGTTTAAACCCATTAAAAATATTGAAAGCTGCCGCAGGATTAAACATCATTTACAAAAAGGGCAAAATTATCCTGCAAGAGTGATCATCCGTTCAAAAGCCATACGTATGTGCAGGCGTGTGTATTCTGGGCTGATATTACATGGGGTTCATTTCTGGCATGGAGATTATGTAAATGACAATAATGTGACCTTTAGCATAACAAACGGGCCAGACAGAGCACAAGTTTCATACATCACTCCTGCACAGGGCATTTTAGAGACAACTCGCAGTCATTTATAACCTTTTCCTGTGGATTAATGCAGTTACAGTCGGTGTGAACACATCTCTCTTTGTGCCTTTTTCATTAATGCCTGCGATTGCCACTGCTCAAATTGCTCTGTATCGCTGAGATTATTTCATATGATTTGCATAAGCCATGTGTTTATGGAAACTGAATGGATGAATTGAATATTTGTCATGCAGAAGAAGGGCAAGCTCAGGTCTCTCTGTCAAACTACTGGCAATCGTGAGATGCGTGGCCGTCTGGAGTCTCAAATTAAACTGAGAGAGAGGAAATCAGAGTGACTTTGTCTGATTAAGGTGGCAATGTCCATGCAGAGCAGTCAGTGGCAGTGATGTTGACTCTGTGTAGTGTATGCTAATGTCTTTCTAAAGGTAGACATAAGGTCAAGAGCAGCACATGATAATGACATCAGTGACAGAGCATCTGTGCTACATGTTAAAGGAGAACAAATGGCTTTTCTCTGCATTTTACTGGTTTGTATTTATTCATGCATTGCTTACTGTCATCTTTTTAATTTGCATTTCATACATTCATCAGGGCCCATGGTTCTTTCTACACTTTTTCCAGATCAAATAAAGAATGATAATGAGCCGTTTTTCAAACTTTAATCTATTCACTGGGTTGAAAAACTATCATGTAAAACTCTATTGAACATTCTGTAATTACTTATGGTTCATTATGCAATTGTGGTGGCATTTCAAATAACAAAACACACTAATTAATTAAAAATTAATATATTAATTGCAATAATAGTAATTTAAATAAAATAAAAAACGCTACCATGCTCTTTTGACAACTGTGTCATTCCGAATAAATACATTTATATATTTTAAAATGCAATTTATCACTGATATTTAAAAGCAGACACAAGACAAGAAAAAAGAGAGACAGAGAGAGAACGTCAGAGAAGGACAGATGAAAAAGAGAAGATCACAGGGTGAAAGCCATAGAAGAGCAAGAAAGAAAGAAGTGAGAGAGAAACATGGGTGAGATGGGTAACGGATGCCCCATCGTGCTCCAGGGCGGGAGTGAGAATTTTATGTGTCCCTCTTTCTGCTTTCGCTGCAAAAGCAAACTGCTGGGTCACAAAGATAAAGGAGATTTTTTGGTAAATGGTGAAAGTGTTGAAATAAATGACCCGACCGGAGCTGCGTGTAATTACTGTGGCCCAGAGAGTAACAATCTATCACAGTAGTGAGGGGGTGACAGAGTGCTAAGGGGTTAGTCAAAGGAGATAGCCTCTGACTAACTACTGGACCTCAGCAATCGATACTTTCCTGATGTTGTTCCCTGGGAGAGAGCGAGACAGAAAGAAAGAGAGGGGGGAGAAAAGGCCTTAAAAACTTCCCAAATGGCTTTTCATTCAAATATTGATCAGGGCCTCCTATCGCGACCTTGCTCTGTCACGGCAGTATACTTTCTTAAGGGCATATGAAACTCATAAATCTGAGTTGCTACAGAGGAAAAGTGTGCCTGGTGTTGTGTGTAATGGCTCCTGCTGCATCACGGGCCCGTTTGGTACTTTATGTAGGGACATTCCATTATAAGGCCTCCTTTGAGAGGAGGATGATGGGAAAGGCTAAGGGAGAGATAAGAGTTAAGAATCACTCTGTCTCAACAGCCAAAAAAGAGGGAATACACAGAAGCATGCTGTCACTCTAATACTACATATTAAAGATAAATGATAAATAAGTGAATAAGCATGCATGCACACTTTTTTTTTTAATGTGCTGTGTAATTTAAGTTTTTTTTTTTTTTTTTTTGTCTTAACCCTTTCTCAAAATTAAGTGGTGTGTTGCAATATAAGGTTATCCCAACTTTAGTAAGTCATTTACAATGATTTTTTCCCAAAATGTTTTGTCTTAACATAGGAATGTCTTAACCTAAAGGGTTAGTTCACCCAAAAATGAAAATTCTGTCATTAATTACTCACCCTCATGTCGTTCCAAACCTGTAAGAGCTTTGTTCATCTTCAGAACACAAATTAAGATATTTTTCGATCGCTACTTTCCGGCTTACACCACGCCTATCAAGTAAGGGTACTGCTGGCAGTGGAAACGAACCGTACTGTACTGTACTGACCCGTACCGCTCGGTGGAAACGAAACATAATTACTCACCCTCATGTCGTTCCAAACACGTAAGACCTTTGTTGATCTTCAGAACACAAATTAAGATATTTTTGATGCAATCCGAGAGCTCTTTGACCCTTCATAAACAGCAACACAACTGAAATGTTCCCAGGTCCAGAAACGTAGCAAGGAAATCAGTAAAAAAATAGTCCTTGTGACATCAGTGGTTCAACCGAAATTTTACGAATCGAAGAGAATATTTTTGTGTGCAAAGAAAACAAAAATAATGACTTTATTCAACAATTTTTCTCCTCCTCATCAGAATATCTTAATTTGTGTTCTGAAGATGAACAGGTTTGGGTCTTACGGGTTTGGAACGACATGAGGGTGAGTAAACTTAAAAAAATATATATAAAGTTTATATAAAGTTATACATAACTTTGTGCTCAGCCAAAACGATATGACCAGGAACAAATAATAGATTCATGAGACCACGAATGCCTGTTAAATATACCCAAAACGAATTGTATCTCATGTTTAATCAATGCAGAGAAATCAGAGCCAGCAGCAATTGTCAGAAGGACTAGCCGAGCTAAGGCTGCTCTATGTGGGTACATGAGCACTGAGCGCCCGGGGATCGCCTGGAGCTCCGAAATTGGCATAGCAAATTTTCAAATAGCCACTATCTTTATAAATAAACTGCAGGATTTGGGTTATAAACAACTACATTCTCACCTGAAAAACTCTTAAAACTACATTTCATGACACCACAACAGTAATATTTTGAAAATTACGCTGGGTTTTTGGGCAATGACGTCTCACAAGTCCACAAGAACAGACAAGAATGCATATTGAGAAACGGCTATTGTCTGTGTGAAAATATAAAATTATAAAATACACTATTTCTTTTGTGTTTGCGCACTCTGATGTAAATAAGCCCAACACTCATGGACAGCAGATTGGAACGAGTTAAGGAGAAGATTTATCGCCTTGCATCACGCAAAAGTGACTATTCTAGTCAACAAATCAATGCACTGCAGTGAGTCTAGCTCCACCCTTTTGGTACCCTTTGTTGTGGAATGGAAGGGTACCAAAAAAGTGGTACGGTACGGTTCACTATTTTGGTACCATTCACAACTTCTGACAGTGGAAATGGAAAAAATTGCGTACTGTACTGTACCGAACCGTACCGCTCAGTGGAAACGAGCCATAAATTACAGAATTTTCATTTTTGGGTGAACTATCCCTTTAACATAGGAAGCATTTTCGGGGAAAATAAAATATTCATAAGAAGAAAATAGCAGTGAAGGAGTTTTGTTTTTTTTCGCTTATGAATCCGGCCCCAAAACTATATCTTAACTAGAAGGATAACTCCGTCAACCTACTTTACAGAAAAATATCACACTGATTAGTTTCTTCTATGATTCACTGGTGAACTGTAATGACTAGCACTAACCAGCAGTGTTAAATAGCCTAGACAAACAAGGAAATTACTGGTCTAAGCTGGTCTTTGAATCAAAATCATTAGCGGTAAAATGTCTTGGTAACACTTTACAATAAGGTTCATTAGTTAACTGTATTAGTTAACATGAACTAAGCATGAACAATGCTTCTACAGCATTTATTGATCTTAGTTAATGTTAATTTCATAGTTAATTTCTGTGAACTAACATAAACCATGAATAACTGTATTTTCATTAACAAAGATTAATAAATAGGGTAACAAATGTATTAGTCAGTGTTAGTTCATGCTAGTTAATACATTAACTAATGTTAACAAATGACACCTTATTGTAAAGTGTTACCAATGTCTTTTCAGCACAACTTCTGCATTTTCAGTGGAACACTTGACGTGACTGCTGAACTCTGGGAGTTCTGGAGTATGTGGAGTCTGTCATGCTAACATATGGACAACATCAGCGCTACGGGAGCCGTTAATATGTCCTTCTTTGACACTTTGTTACTATTTCTTACAGTCTGGGCCACTGTTGTGTATATACAGTCAGAGCTAAATGTTTTCATTAGGACATATTTTAATCCATTTCCATAACGCAAAAGAAGAGAGCTGCGAGAAGCCATTTTCGCATCATTTATGCAATATATCCCAAGGAATCTGCAGCTGTCAAACCTTTACATGCTCTCTGGAGATTTACAGATAGACTGGGAAGACATTGCAAGCTGTCAAGCTTAAGGCACGGAAATGGGGCCGATACATCAGCTTAAAAAAGCTCTTCATGTGAAAAACATGAATGTGTTGTGAGTCGCCCACGGATGATAGATATTCTACATAGCTAATCCATGTTTACAGCTAATGTCTCAAGTAAGAGGTTGTACGTCTAGGTGTATCGTGGAGGTTTGTTTGAAAGGTTTTGAGATTCTGTGGAAGAAAATCTAATTTGTTTTCATCATAGATGAAGAAGGGAGGATAAGAAGGGAGAAAAGAGAGTGGAACAGCTGCTCTCTCTCTATCTGGCCCACAGTCTTGTGGGATGTTTGTACATGGTTTCTCAAGTGTTTATAGCCAAACCGAGCCATTAATGGTACTTGTTAAACAGCTTATGAAGAAATGTAAATAAAAGCAGGACGTGTATATGTTATGACATACTGTAATCTGCTAAGTATTTTGCCTTATCTTTGCCAGGACCACGCAGGCCAAGTTGATAAAATCATTTATAGTTTGTCATGAGGAACCTCGGTAGATGATTTAATGTGGAGAAGATTGTCATTGTCAACTTTTCTCATGGTACTCTGCATTCTGCTTCTATAACTCACTCATTTTCTGCGTTCAAGAATGAATTCACCAAAAAATGAAAATTATGTTACCCACAAGTTTTTTTCTTTCTTTTTTTTCTGTGGAACCCAAAATTAGACATTTCAAAAAATGCACCTGACAATTTTTGTTTCAATGCAGTTACAATGAATGGGAACTGAAGCTTTCCAGGTACAAAAAGAATGCAAAAGCACTATAAAGGTAATCTCTAAAACTTGTGCATTATAAGTCTTCTTAAGCCATGCAACTCAATAAATCATGTTGTGAAAAATGAATTACTCCTGTTTATGAACAATCATTCAGGGCTGCATTTTCCAGAAGCAGTTTGCACAGAAGGACGATTTCTTTACAAATTAGACATTTTTACTTCTCTCATGAGTGTCAAAGAAAGTCAGGTTGGATACCAAGACTTGGTAAATAACTTACATTTTGGTCTGATTCTCATAGAAAGCTATCACATGGCCTCAGAAGACTTTCATGACACTTTTGCAATGCTTTTTCATTTTAAAATAAATAAATAAATAAATAAATAAAATCAATCGATAAGTCTTAAAATGATACGGTTCATAGAAACTGATCTGAGCCATCTGGAGCTCTTTGAGAGGCTGGATCATTGCTTACTCTTGAATGTAAAAGCAACTGAAGAGAAAGTGAAGGTCAGATAAAACTGAGGCCCTTGCAGCTAAAAGTGAAACTAACAGGAGGGTACTCAAGATCACTCTGTTCTGATGTACAAACACAGTCTAATACTACAAAGAAGCAGGGTATTTAGCATCCATTTCCTTCTTTGTATAGCTTTGGTAACATTAAAGAGTAAACAGAGGAACTAATAAGCCTCCGGATGAGGGGATAATCATAATAAAGTACACTGGGCAGTACTGGTACTCTACTACAGCTGCATTAAGCATACACTGGTAAAGGGAATGAACTTCTAGAGGTTCCTATAAACCAGCACAAATGCTGTACAATGTTTGCACTCTCAGTGGGTGGGAACAAACAGTCTGACATGCATTGGGACCTATAAGATATTATAGAAGATATATTATATAGGATGAAACCTTGTGACAGCAGTGTCCTGCAGCGTGACATTCTGCAGTTCATCAAAGACTACTTTAAACAATTGTCTGTTCATAATTATAATACATGCAGTTTATCACTTTTATATTAAATGACCACATGGACAATTAGTAATTACATTAAAAAATGTACAAATTAACAATTGTTTTTACTTTTACAAAAGCACTTGAATAATATGGATAACAGAAATCTTTTATAATAGAAAAAAAAAATCTTTTTAATGGTACTGTATATCAATATTCGCTGAGAAAATCCTCAAAATAAACAAAGACATTTTGTGGCAAACAAATAAAACAATGCATATACATTATAAAGTGCCTTTAGAAGTAAACCCAATGAGGGTCCTGACTTCAACTTTTGCATTTACACCAGACATCCCAAGAATATTGCTGAACTGCTATAGTTTTGTTAAGAAATAAGGCAAAATTCCTCCTGACCTTTTCGCAGGTATGTGTCCAGTTGCACTAACTAGAATAATGATATATGTACACTGGTGTGAAAAAGTGTTGGCCCCCTTACTGATTTTTTTTTATTTTTTGCATATTTCACACTTTAAAGATTGATATCAAACAAATTTTAATATTAATCAAAGATAACACAAGTAAACACAACATGCAGTTTTTAAATGATTTTTTTTTTATTATGAAGGGAAAACAAAATCCAAACCCACATGGCCCTGTGTGAAAAAGTGCTTGCCCCCTAAACCTAATAACTCGTTGTGCCACCCTTTGCAGCAACAACTGCAATCAAGAGTTTGCGATAACTGGCAATGAGTCTTTCACATCGCTTTGGAGGAATTTTGGCCCACTCTTCTTTGCAGAATTGTTTTAATTCAGCCACATTTGAGGGTTTGAGAGCATGAATGGATTGTTTAAGGTCATGCCACAGCATTTCAATTGGATTTAAGTCCAAAATTTCAATTGATTTGGCCACTCCAAAACCTTAAATTAGTTTTTCTTGAGACATTCAGAGGTGAACTTGCTGCAGTGTTTGAGATCATTGTCCTGCTGCAGAACCCAAGTGCACTTGAGCTTGAGGTCACAAACTGACGGCCAGACATTCTCCTTCAGGATTTTCTGACAGAGTGCAGAATTCATGGTTCCATCAATTATGGCAAGTCATCCAGGTTCTGAAGCTGCAAAGCAGCCTCAGACCATCACACTACCACCACCATGTTTGAGTTGCTATGATGTTCTTTTTATGAAATGCTGTGTTGGTTTTACGCCAGATGTAACGGGACACACATCTTCCAAAAAGTTCAACTTTTGTCGCATCAGACCACAGAATATTTGCCCAAAAGTCTTGGGGATAATCAAGATATTTTTTGACAAATGTGAGACGAGCCTTTGTGTTCTTTTTGGTCAGCAATGGCTTTTGCCTTGGAACTCTCCCATGGATGCTGTTTTTGCCCAGTCTCTTTCTTATTGTTGAATCATGAACACTGACCTTAATTGAGGCAAGTGAGGCCTGCAGTTCTTTAGATGTTTTGTTCTGGGTTCTTTTATGACCTCCTGGATGAGTCGTCTTTGTGCTCTTGGAGTAATTTTGGTAGGCCGGCCACTCCTGGGAAGGTTCACCACTGTTCCAAGTTTTCTCCATTTGTGGATAATGGCTCTGCTGGAGACCCAAAGCCTTAGAAATGGCTTTATAACCCTTTCCAGACTGATACATGTAAACTATTTTGATCCTCATCTGTTTATGAATTTCTTAAGATCACAGAATGATGTGTTGCTCTTTTAAACATGCTTCACTTTGTCAGACAGGTTCTATTTAAGTGATTTCTTGATTCAACAGGTCTGGCAGTAATCCGGCCTGGGTTTGGCTTATTAAATTTAACTCAGCTTTCTAAAATAATGTGGTTAATCACAGTTCTTTCATGATATAATAGGAGGGGGCAAGCACTTTTTCACACAGGGCCATGTGGGTTTGGACAAATTTTGTATTTACTTGCATTATCTGTGTGACATTATAAGTGTGACAAATATGCAAAAAATTTAAAAATCAGGACCACTGTATATGTGTGTGTGTGTGTGTGTGTGTATATATATATATATTAGAGATAATACTGTTTTGAATATGAGGTTGAATTAATTTACCCAGTATTCAGTAAAATGCACTGACTCTCCTATCTTACATTCTGTATCTTCTGTAAAATGAGATTCGTGGATGAAAGCCAGAGAGCAGCGGGCTACACGCGTGATGGCGTGTGGTGGGAGAGAGGTGACGGAGTGCTTGTGTAGTTTTGGCGAGCAGGACAGCAGGGTGCTCTCATAACAGCCTGAGCATCATTAACCAGTGGGATGATGTATGACTTGCATTACCTACACCAAATGTGACGACATTAATGAAGCATCTCAAACAGCACCAAATGAGAACCTAAGGTGTGTGTGTGTGTGTGTGTGTGTGTGTGTGTGTGTGTGTGTGTGTGTGTGTGTGTGTGAGAGAGAGAGAGAGAGAGAGAGAGAGACATTTGTATATGACTGAGGGGGCAGAACCTTTGTCCAGCTATTGTTATGCGTGATAGAATTCAGCACTCCCTTGAGAACAGGATTGTTTGTGTTCATGGAACAGAGAGAATAAGGAAGAAAGGTAGAAATCTTATTACATCTCTAAAATACTGGTTTAATTTCAGGCCATGGATATGGATATCAAGTGTTGGACCAACACAGTACCAAATTTTTATCATACAAAAGGTATTAAGATACCCTTGAAATCAAACATAATAATATATTAAAGCACAAATTGTACAAAGGCTGATCAATAAGCCAAATTATTACCATGAAAAAGACTAAATAAGAAAACAGAAAATATTGTAAATAGCTAAACAACATATGACAAATGAAAAATAACAAAAAAATTCTTTGAAATGTGCTATGATGTTGAAAAAAAATGTGTTAAAAAAATGCTGTAGCTAAAATTACATTATAAAATATAAATAGCCAAGATAATCTGCTAAGAAAACAAGCCTTGCTGAGCATGTTACAGTGCCCAGCATTCCTCCGCTCCTGATGGGCTGGGCATGAAATGACAAAGCACAGGATAAAATAGTAATGCTAATATTGATAGTTTGTCTATTACAGGTCAGCTAACTGTCCTCCGGAACAGTTACAAAGCTGTTAGTTTCGATTTCACAAGGCCGATCAATACGTGGGCATACTGTTTCAATTTTGCCTGCATTGATTTTCTCTATAACACCACAACCCTGCCGCATTCATCTCTCTGAAAGAAGGGAAGATTTGATTTACTGAAGAAAAATTGGAGTGCACATCACAAAGGTTTCTGCCGGCATGGGCTCCTGACACAGAAAAGATGGATGTCCCCAGGCAGGGGTGCCTCTAGCCCCGAGGAGCTCCATTAGAGATCACTGGAGCTGCTGCTGGAAATGACTCGCATTAGAGGAGGAGAGAGAATGAGAGCGAGAGATAGGGTGTGATGGTGGGAAAAGATGAGAAAGGAAAGTGAGAAAACATTAAAAAAAAAAGAGAGTGCAAAAGAAAGAAGAAAACAACAACAAGCAAGAATCTTAAGAACAACTGGCCCGCTCCTAATAAAAACCTGGTATTTCTACAGTAACTGCCAATTTTCATAAAGAGAATGCAAAACATGTGAAATTTTTTTAAATGCAAATGTTGGTTTACTGATGTGCTTACAGTAACAGGGTCAGAATTTGATTTTGAATAAGGCAGACAAGACTACAATTTATGTAAAAGCTGAGAAAACAAATTAAAAATAGTAAAAAAAAAAGTTAATTTTGGGGTGTACTAATTTTAATAAAAATCATTAAAAAAAATGTAAAACAGGGGTTAATGCCTGTACACAGCTAAACAGTGCACATACTCTAGTAATTTGAACAACATAAGACACCAAAGTTTACCTTATTTGCAGAAATTGTCAACTCTTAAACCATAGTATGCACTTCATATCTGCAAAAATATTTCCTTCCTTTACGCTGTCTATTCTTTATTTCATTTGCTTCTATCTTCCTCATCTTCTCCCTGACAGTGTTTGAGGGCGTGGAACTGCTCTGAGCGCAGTAGCAGAGTGAATTTCCATGCTACATTAGTCCCACCATCAGAATGCAATGAAGGAGAATATGAGAGGAAGACTCATCTGTCCTGTGAGACTCCCACTCCCACTCCTCCTCCTCTTCCTCCTCTCTATCATCTCTCTTTCGGCCAGCCACTTTACTGGCATGTCATCTACATGAGAGATCATCTGTCTTTTGACCCAAATAAACATGACCACACCAACAAAACTAAAAAAAATAAAATAAAAAATAAAAATAAAAAAAGAGGGGGAGAGAAGAACGGCAGGCGGCAAAAAGAAAAAAAAAATATGAATGCTGTCAGCAGCCTCGTTTGTGGGCACTGTGTTCATTTAGTCTGGTTTTGGCAGAGGCTACCGCCACATGTTCACCTGCGTCACTAGACGAGAGGGTGGTAATAGATAGACAGGTGGATGCAGCTGTCTGTCAATCTGAGATCCAATCTAAAAAGAAGGGCCACGGACAGTGCAGAACGGGACAGTCCCGAATCAGCAAGTGGAATGTGTGTGTGTGTTAGTATATGCGTGTCTTTTTCTTTGTTTGCCAGAGTGCAAAGCCCCATAGACCTCTCTGACAATGCATCCACGAGCGAGAGAGGGAGGGAGCATGTGAGGAATGAAAGCAGGAGAGAGAGAAAATCACCTAACACCTCAAATCTCCTGAGGACGGGGCTGCTGTAAGCTGGATATTAAGACACAAATTGCATTCAGGCGGGTCAGTAGGTGTCAGATGATATTAGATGCCTGCCATGAGGAAACAACAACTACCATCAGCCAGGGAGGAAAATAATATTTTCATTTTCAGCCTTTTATTGAATGGAAACTTTGGGGAATACGTCTTTATGGGGGGGAGCTAGCGGGCTTGCAAATTTAACACTCCCAACAAAAGGGTGTAATCATGGCAGCTGAGTGCCCTTTGAGGGATCTGATTTCATTTTCATGAAGGTAAAAAACAAGATTTCGCTATGTGTGTGTGAGTGAGACAGTGTTGTCTCTCAACACTTTAATGCTGTTGTTTTCTTTTGTTATCTAAAATGGTGGAAGCGTGTAATTTCTAATAGTTTTACAGCAAAACCAATATGAACATGTGGCAATCTCTATGAATATGGTACACTTTGGTCCCATGACTTCTAAAATAAAAAAATTACAGACACAGATCCTATCAATTTATTATGAGAGCTAATTGATTACTATTGTCTAATTAAGTGTCAGCTGAATTTGACCTGAATTTGATCTTCTTCCAAGGTCTTGATCTTCTTAATATGCTAATATCAACATGTAATACCACACATCATCATCATCTTGTATTGAATTAATTGTTGTAAAAATATTTGTACAAATCAAGAGTTTATTTTCAAAAACGGATAACTTTTTTATATTCAGATAAGTTTTTTTTTTTTTAATTTTCAAAAATCATGTTTTTTTTATTACGTTATGTTTTTATTGTGTTTTATTGTGTTAGTTAGCTGTTTTTTTTTTTTTAACCTATTCAAAATATCCTACCTGCAGTTTGATTGAGATTAATTGGAATGAACAATGAAAAAACATGATTTCTGAGAATTGTTAAAAGCGGAGTTATCTGTTTTTTGCAAATTAACTCTTCAAATAATTCTAAAAAATGTCTCAAATGAAGACCTTGACAATGGCCAAAACATTACTTGTTTTAGACTAATAAATCTCTGGAGTTTTTTTTTTTCTTTCTAGAGTTAGAGTTAGACCTTTTCTTTAATTGATACAAATAGTCCATTCATTAAAAAAAAATAAAAAAAATAAATAAAAATATCTGTGTTCCACATTCGGCATCCAAGATGCTTGTTGTTAACTGCGTTTGTCAACCATGTTATCCAACATTTTAAGAATATTTAAAGCTGCAGTCCGTAACTTTTTTTGCTTAAAAATGATCCGAAATCAATATTTGAGCAAGTACATAACCAGCCCATGTTCAAACCAATCGCCTTACTTTAGCCCGATTCACAACAGTTAGCTCATAATGATGTGATTTGAGTGGTAGGGGTAGGTTTTCGCAGGTTATTCGAGCATGGCACTGCGTCATTACGTCACGTCTGTAAACATAAAGAAGCTGTCCCGGCTACTAGGCTTTCGCATGTGAGGATCCTGCAGGTGGCGGATCATTTAGCCTTTTCTCACAGCAGCTAAAATAATTAAATGTATCATTTTGATGGTGGATTGTGATCCAGGAAGGATTGTGTGTTTATGAAGCACATGTGAATGAAATTAAATTATATTCCAGTTTTAAATGTGCTTCTGATTACAGATAGCCTGGGATTACACAAGATTTGTATTTTAAAGAAAACCAGCTCGAAGGGAGCATAGTTTACTTTTTGGGTTAAAAGAATTTCTAAATATGAAATTCAAATGGCATGAAAATTACACCGTGTCCTAACTACACGCGACGCGATGCGACGCGACGCCGCGACACGCGATAAAAGGTATCTTTTCCATGTTAATCAGAGTTTTTGTCCTAACTAGCCGCGATGGCGACACGCAAAATTTCTAATTTAGAAACGGTTTCTATTTCCGCGACGCCGCGGCTGGAACAACAACATACAAACTATATGACAGTAGATAATCTCAGGTGATTATATGCTTTATTCAAAGTTAAACGTGTCTAATATGAGTTTAAATATCATATTGTGTGACCCTATAGCCATACTGAAAGCAACAACAGATAGTTTACCTCAGATCTTGAAAAATAAATTAAATCAAAGATGACCGTTAAAACTGTGAACTCACTGCGATCCAACAAGTGTATTCCATAACAAAGATGTTATCAGTCACTCAGTATGTACATTTAATGATGTTAAAAAGCTTTAAAATTTATGAATTAGATTATAAACGTTTCCATTTCGTTGCAAGAGCAGTGCGCTTCCAGAGAGAGCCCGCCCACACACTCTTCTGATTGGCTGTGATATTTGATTGATTCTGTCGCGTCGCGTCTGGTGTGGACACCCAAATTGCTTGTCGCTGGAATCTTGTCCCGTCACATGTAGTTAGGACACGGTGTTAGACTGTACAGAAATTGAAATCTACACATTAATACACACTATACTCATTGTCATGCAATGCTGATGTTGTTAACATTAATCATTTGAGAATAAAGTATAACAATAATAATAATTTGCACAGTTTAATGTGATATGAGCTAAGCAATCTTTAGATTAAATCACCATTGGTAGCACGATTTATGGTAATGATTTTTTCCTCAGTTGGTCAGAACAAACGTGGCAGTAGGGTTGGGTATCGTTTGAATTTTATCAATTCCGATTGCGATTTTGCTTATCGATTTCGATTCTTTTCGATTCCCTGTTTCAATTCCAATGTGATTAAATAATGATATCAAACATTTATCCTGTGTCTCTTTTTTTGCAAACCATTTATTGGAGCTGAATACCATGAACAAATATCAACAGCCTACATAAAAACTGGACTCTTTATGAGCTGTTTGTGTGCAAAACAGAACTGCATGATTCTGGATAAATTTAGTCCCCCCCCCTGGCCGACTCACAACCCCCACGCAAGGAAGATAATTCTGCAAAAAGCTGCAATTCCAGGTTTTCAAACAGAGATGGCGACAAAGGTAAAACTTACGGACTGCAGCTTTAAAGAAAGATAAGGCAAACAAGTTTACAAGTTGCGTAATTATGATGATTATTCCATTTTTATTGCAAGAAATAATAAAATCACAATTTTAAACTGTATTTTGATAAAAATGGCCAAAACAGCAAAAATATAATATTTTAAACCATTTCAATCATACTCTTTACCCTTTTCGTGGTAAGTTCCCACTGAATCACTCCCTTCTACCTTTAAAAAACAAGATGTGAAAATAATCCAGTGTACACAAGCAGCTGCAAATTGCATGTTGCATTGTGTGTGTGTGTGTCCCTTCTTTTACTTCCAGATGTTGTTCTCTCTTCTGTAGTTACCGATCCCCAGCTCTCCAGCATTTTTGCCCATGACCTTCTGGGTAATTGAGCAGAAGTATTGATGTAACAGCAGGGTCTGATTGTGATTTATTAAACGCACTCTGAGACTGTGCCAGCGTCACCACGCGCCCATCGCATGCTATTACAAAAGTCATCAATAGCTCTGCTACATAAAGGCCAGTAATGGGGAGAGAGCCAAGAGAGAGAACAGAGCGCTCTGCCATTATATGACTGCAGAATACTGAGAGCAAAGAACAGAGAGAGAGAGCATGAAATCTTGATACAACAAACTGCAGACAGGTCTCCAAATCTCCAGAGAACACATTTTGTTAGGAAAAAAAAAAAACTGAACTACAGAGTCAAAGAGCGTCTTTGGTATAAAACTAGATTAGAGAAAACCAGTGCATGACTGCATCATTAAGGGATATTTCTATGTGTTTACAGAAATAAATACAGCTCCTCATGTTTCCTTCAGTAATGGGCAGGTAGCAATCACTGGCTTTCATCCCATTCCAACAGCAATGCATCATACACAGAAACTGAAGCAATAAGACATAACCCAGACTCAGAAGCATGACTGTAAGACTCCATTAGAGCCCATAATGGGCAGAAAAGTATTATTATGAGAGAGGTAAATAATACAAGGTCTAATGATTACGGATGCTTTGGTATGGGGTGCAGTAGGGATGCAGGTGTACTATAAAACACAAATATCACTATATAGACCAATCAAAGTTTAAAAAAAAAAATCATATTCCATTTCACAATTCAGTGCCACCAACTGGTTGATTATCTAGCTGGCAGGTATTGCATCTTTACGCTGGCTGATTCCCAACATAAAATGGAAAAAGAAGAAGATGAAGAAAAAGAAGAAGACAGTGCGCAGCTACCACTGCCACACAAAATCATATCGGAAGAAGATGACAGGCGAAAGCTTTTAAGGAAAAACTAATCACTGGGTCATTAGTGGTAATCAATTTCAGATAATTTTGTCCTTAAACAGCAGGTACAAACTGTGTTGGTTGCTTTACTTGTCAGTCAGGCTGTGAACAGCGTGCTTGGCCAAAATAAGCTGCAATGAAGGCCAAACTTTCGTTGGCAAGCCAAAAGTCAGGCTAGACAAGTCAAGTTTTGTATACTTCTATATAGCATTGCAAGTCTTCAATTCATTTTTGAGATAACGAAAAGTATGTTTGTGAAAATATATAATAATATGGTGTCAGCAAAGCTGATACTGTAAAAGAACATTTCATACATTAAAATTATATGACTGAGGTTGTACCTGAACGCAGAGCAGCCCCAGGCACCGTGCTTATCTGTGAGGATGTTTACAATCTTCTGGATGAGCTGGGTGGATGTGACGTGATCCCGGTACTTGGCGGCCCTGATCAGGTGATCGCACATCTTCTCCTCATCGCGTTTCTCAGCGGCATACTGAGCACATTGAGACTGCAGACAAAAGAAAATAAGTCTTGTTAGTAATTTTACTTTCATTTGTATTATATCAATCAACAAATTAAACCCTTTATTCAAATGACCTACCCTTATTTAAAAACTACAATACAAAACATGCACAGTATGATACCCGTCACATACAAACTAGTTACTTGAAGGCACAAGTGTGTTCCTGTACTACTTTTACCTGAGAAGAATGCTGTCCATCAGACTGGGTGTAGAAAACAAAGCACACTACATCATTAGAGTGTGTGCTGACGCCTGAGTGAGTGTGAGTGTGAGTGTGTGTGTGTGTGTGTGTGTGTGTGTGTGTGTGTGTGTGTGTGTGTGTGTGTGTGTGTGTGTGTGTGTGTGTGTGTGTGTGTGTGTGTGTGTGTGTGTGTGTTGTAACTCCATACACAAAGGAAACAAATGGAACTCTGGGTCATTTCCAGCCTGTTGTCACAGTGATTAATAACACTGGACATGTATTTGCTAATGCCTTTGGGCTACGCTAAAAAATGTAGAAACTACCCATAATGCACAAGGAGACATTTTTCTTTGTCAGAATTTGTTATCAGAAAAGCCTTTGAACTCAAATGCGATCCTTTAACAAAGCACCTCACACTGCAAATATCCCTTTGATAAAACTTAAATTCTGTTTTATCTGTTCATCCCATTGTGATAGAAGAGTAAATGAATAAGCCACCCTTTGTAAAAACCAATGTCCCAATCACAATCAATAAATCAAGCGATGAATAACAAAGCTGGTGAGATGCTGGTACAAATTCAACCCAGAATGAGCGAAAACAGCCCACCACGCACAACACTACACGAGCTTCATTTTTCCCCCCTTGCCTCTTATCTGATTCTGATGCAACGTCTAGCAAACAGCAATCAAGTGGAAAGGTTACAGCAACCACTAGAGCTTGTTTTAATGTAATTCCCTCAGCTTCATCCATTGCGTGTTATGGCCCTAAATTAAATTAGCCTTAGACAGCACACGCTTCAGACAACAAATACAGTAAAGGCAGTGGTCTGGTGTGGTAGCGGCAGCAGACACTGAAGCCTGCCTCGGCAAAGTTAGCGGTAAACGCTCCAAAGTGCCTTCTAATGGGCCCTCCTCTCCAATTTGACGATCGACTCTTCATGTATGACAGAAAATCCATAGAGATAAATCACATTAGGGGGGCTTCCCTCTCCTAATTATCAATCTGTGTCTCATTTCGCTGTTCTTAACTCTGCAGTGACCTTAAAGCCATGAGAAGGGGACGGCGAAATAAAAGAGATAAAAGGTAAAGGGTGAATGTTTAAATGTGAACCGATTTGGATGTCTGGCGTAACAAAAGAGCGGGAATAAAGAAATGGAAAGAAGGACAGCGATTTGTCTCTGTTCAGCGCAGAAGGTCACGTCTGGGTAAGAAATTGAAAAGTCTGGATGGGTAACATTAGCTTTGATGAAAGAATGGAGGGAAAAACAAGCAAAAAAGGTTTTGACAACAACAACAGGTGCTCATAAATATTATTACGAAATCATTTTTTTTTTAAATATTGTAATATTATTAGATTGTTTAAGTTAAATTAAATAAAATGCAGAAACTGTAATACTAACAGTTTTGAAGTTTGTACTGAAGGTGCTTTCTGAATCAGAATAGCTTCAAAAACAAAAAGAGCAATCATCCATATTTTTTCATTGTTCCCCTCAACGACTGATTAACACATTATTAATTAGCTGTCATGAGTTCAAACACTTTGGCATAAACAGGCACTTTATCAACTAGTGTCAACGGCACCAAATCCCTGAGCTCCATAATGGGCTTCGCAATTTTCATGAACTTCCTGACAAATGGCTTCCTTGCAGCTGAACATACAGGCTGAATTATAGGAAACATACAGGTGAAATACACAGCAGTGACATTATCATCACGTTTGGGGCTGCAATTCTGAAGTGACGTCATAAGACTTTTGGAAAGCCAACAAGGTGGACTTAATTGAAGGGGTCTTGCACATGTTTGGCAGTGCTCTGAAGGGGGAACCACAACCTCCAGTCACAGTGCAGCTGAAGTTGAAGCCATAGAGGCAGAAACAAAACCATGAAAGCAATGTGTTTATGACTTCAGACAGAGTAATCATCCACATCTCCAAATGTTCTGTGTTCTGGGGAACTGAATCAGACAGGGTCAGCACTCATTTCCTTCAGTGGACTACACCCATGACAAACCATTAGAGCCATTTTACTGTAAAAAAAAAAAAAATCTGTATTGTGAACAGTAGTCTAAAATTATTTATTCTGCATTTCAATAAAGATCCAAATAAAGAGCATACTTGTATATTTTTGAGTGTAACAAAATTAAGAAGAATTATTTTTGAATAACTGTAAGCTGACACTGAATTAAAATATTATAAAATAATTACAATTTATTTATTTTAAACGTAAAACCAAAAACAAATCGGAGCTGGTAAACTAAATATGTTTAACGCATTTTTATCAGCATCCATTTACAAGTAAATTGTTGAGAAAGACTCTTCATGGGTAATTCATTTCTAATTAATTTATCAATCCTGGTCAGGACATTTAACAGAAAAGTAATCATTCACATTTTTTTTTCTTTAGTAAATCATGGTGAAGCTCAACTTCTTAAAAAATATAAATATGCGTCATCCATACCAATTGCAGAGCCTCCTAATTATACATTGTAGTATTATTTTGTTTTATAGAAATATTTGCAGAACATTTCCACTTGTAGATGTAAATAAATGAACACTGCCTTTTATGTGTTTCTAGAAAAAGGGTATTTCAACAAACTGCATTGGTTTCTAAAATCTTCTAAATGTATGTGTTGCTACATCCACGGCAATAGGTGTCAGTATAAAATGCAGGGTTATTGTTGCATAGGCCATAAAAACAAAAATGACTTATAAGTTCTGCAAATTCAGAATTTATAGCTAAGCAAAGCACAATAACATACTGATGACTGCTATTTACCAGTGTTAGCAGATCCAATGTTTCTCTGTAACAAGATATGAACAATCACGAGCGGCAGTTTTACCCTCTCCTCCCTAAACAGGGTAGCAAGGTTAAACAAAATAATCATCATCTGCCAGAGACCAGAACTCATTACGTTCCATCAGCACCCGTGTATGTGAGTTAGTTAGTGTGACATGACATGGTCAGGCGTGCATGTAAGTCTACACATTACATACACAGTGAAAGCTCCGCAGTGTTTCTCCGAGAGCGCGTCTAAGCTGTGAAAACAGTAGGGATCTTGTTAAACTGCTTGATTTGCACTCTGTTGACAGTGAAATACACAGCACCATGACTATCATCTTCCTCTCCTCACCAGTCCGTCCCTCAGGGTTTCATTTACACCAGGAAACTGTCCTACTGATCCCTCTGTCCTTGCAGCATCTGAGGGAATGCAAATACAGTGCGGAGGATATGCATGCAGCACTCAGAGAAACAAAATGAAAAACAAGCGTATGCAATGTCGTTCGGCCAATCAAATGCAAGAGATTTTCATTGCACTTGATCTTTTGACCCACTTTCGTTTCGAATTTAAAGTCACCGTGTAAAAACTGTAGCCAGGGGAATTCAGACAAAAGCAAGCTGGGAAAGTGAAAAGTGACAACCAAGAAAAATGACGCCTTAAAAGTACAATAGCGAACAAAAGTCACAGAATGACAAAGGCTGACAGGCACTTCAATTCTGGAGCGATACTGCTGTCAGCCAACGCCTCTCTGTATTGATTTCCCTCCATCCCTTGTTCCCTTGGCGATAGATGGAGCAGGAATCTAGTGTAAAGCAACTAGAGGGAGAAAATGTTGCCACCCCCTTCCTAGAGTCAGGGTGACCATCAAGGTTAACACAGGTGCAACAACTTATCAAAGTATCTCTGGCTTCTCTCTTCCCCTTTTCTCCCTCCTTCATTTCGTGCTTTTAATGGACTAGTCACAATGCGTAGATGGCAGATTCTTCATCTTGCCTCCCACCCCCTCTCCAAAAAAAGGCATTTCTTTGGTTCCATTACTCTACACGGGCAGCTGACTCCTGCAACTTCAAGGTCACGCCGTGTGAGAAATTGTAGGAATTAACTGTCCTTTTGAGGTGAAAAATAGTCAAATGAAGGAGATGTGCGGCGAGTGAAAAATGAACACGTCTGCCGGCGGGCGACGAGGAGCAGGTGTGGATGAATGTGAATGCGGGATAATGTTTTTACTTCTGGTAAATAAAGGAAACGCATATGGTCCTAAGCCCAATGAACAAAAAACTACAAGCAGAGCGCCACTGTTGGGAGGGTGATAACACAGGTCAAATAAACAATCTGAAAGGATATCATCACAAGCAGAGAAAATATATATATATTACAATCACATTATTTGGAAAAGCCATTGTGATTTCTGTCTATATTTAAAGCTGAAGAGTGTATATATATTTTTTTTTTTCAGCTAAAATACTTTCTCCTATCCCAGCTGAGTAGGCAGAACACAAAATGACTGAGGCGTTTAAAAATAGCTAAATGGTGCACAACTGAATTAAACAGCAGTTGACTTCAGACACGTTTTTTTTTTCTTCCCTCCATAATGCTTGCATGGGACAAGACGCATTGCATCAGCCAGTGATATTAGTGTGTGTGTGTGTGTGTGTGAGTGTGTGTGTGTTAGTATTATTACATCTACCGGTATTATTATTTTTTACATGCAAATACCATTAAATGCTACATACTAACAATATCCAGAAAACATTTGAATGCATATTATTGAATGCTCTACTATTTTCAGTTGTTCATTTAAGATATTAAATATGCACCCTTACAACCATCTACAACATATTACAATACAAAAACAATAAAGTAAACATTATACAATTATAATGCATCAAGAGTATATCATAAGCAATCTCTTGGCATACAGTATTCATTGACTGCAAGCTGCTCTGAAACTGCGAGCCTGTAGAGTGCACAAAAGCACTGTGATTTGAACGTGCAATACTCACATTTATTTAATTAAATCATAGCCTTTTGAAGTTTAATAATCACATCAGGCTATATTGTGATTCTTGTTTTTCCTTCTCCAAATTTAAGACCAATTAAAATGATTATTATGACTTTAAATGGACCATTTAAGACTTTGTTTTCCTTCAATTTGATCAAACTGAGTTTAAAACTTTTAAAGAACCCTGAAATAATCCCACTTTTTGTAATACCTATTCATAAAAATTCAATTTAAGAATTATCTGTATATATTTCTGAGAATGTTCTCAGCAAATATTGATTATTCTACTAATCAAATGACATATGTAATTATTTTGATTACAAATTCTACTAATAAAATAAAAAATGTGTCTAACCCTTCAATGTTCTAAATGTGAAGCAGAAGGGCTCTATTCACCAGAGCATTGGGGACAAGATACAGAATAATGACCTGCTGCACTGCCATCACCTGGGGAATTAATTAAAGCAAGGAAAGGACAGAGAACAAGGGAGAGAAAGAAACAGCATGTACGTGTGTATTCCACAAAGCCATTACTTGTGGTAAAGATAGCATTTATGGAGAAGCTAAAGGATAGCTGCTGACTTATCAAAGGGCACAAGTGTAACCCTAGTGAAGCTCTAAGTACACATCATTTAGATGTGCTTTTGTTTGGCTAGTACAGATAACTGTCAGAGGCTGGAGGATTAGTGAACATGCACGCTGGAATAATACGAGGTCATGCGTCTCATTTCGCAGTTGATGTCATTAACTCCTAGTCTCCGCTTACAGAAACACAGACACTAAACGCTAATGAAGTGGCCCATCACCTCTCTTCACACACACTTCAGTCGGGAGTCAACTCAATTACACTCCATCACTTCAAGATCAAGTAAAACCTAACAAAAAAAAAAGGAGCAAGAGAGTGAAAGAGAGAACAATGACCCCATTCTATCACATCCGAAAGATCTGGCCTTGTAGCCCAGCCTCTTCCACATTTCATTTCTAATAAAGAAAGACTCTCATTAAAGAAGGAAGTCACTCTCTCTCTCTAAATCTGTCCTTTCTTTTCTCCCTCGCAGGTATCGGCCACCATCGTACAGTTGTTACCGGAAAAATCCTTTCCGTATTAGGGATCCTATTAGAAAGAGAACACTAAAAGATAATTGGATTTCCAGCAGTTATCTCTGTGTCCGTCAGGACCCTGCTGTCCCTGTAATCTCACTCTCAAGGGGTAAAGATAACTCAATCCCAGAGTGGATGGATGAGTGTGTATGTGTGTGTGTGAGACAGAGAGAAAGGAGGGGAGCAGGGGAGTGTATAAAGGCATATGTTATCCATCTACGTAATAAAAGTGTGTCTAAATCACTGGTATCCACTATCATCTCTTCTGGTGGATTTGAACCCTGACAGGGAACAAACATAAATTTATTTTTATTTCCAAAATAATTCACCTAGAGAATGCACTAGAACAAAGGCCGTCTTCAATGCTGCCACCTTTCTCTTAAGACCCATTCCTCAAATGCACAATATACTATAGCAGTCTGAGCTTCACATACAAGCACCCTGAATAATGTTCAATAAAATTTAGTGTTTTCAGATCTGCAGTTATTTTGATTTGTTCTGAAATAGACATTAAACTGTTACAATGTTGCATTTTCACCTTCAGATTCCTTCTCTCCAATGATCTATCAGTTATGCATCATTGTTATCATATCGATTTTAGCAGTATTTGAGTTTCTGGACTGCACTGTCACCAAAGGTGGAAGCTCCAGAGTTTGCATGAAATCCAACCAGATTCAAGTGTGACTGTGGTTTTTATAGGCCTTCTAAGGGAGAAAACACATTTGAAGCAAATCCTCCATATAAACTAAGACCAAAAACACTGTAAAATATTATTTAGATGGAATTCATTTTCTAAACAATGTTAGAGTTACAGAGGTATTAACAGAGGTAGTGTGATTGGTGAAGATTGGTATCAGCCTTACTTTTACTAAAACAGAAGGGTCTGTAGTCAGGATTGACCACCCACTGAAATTAACAGGACCTATTCGTGACTACATACTTTATATAATATAGTAGGTATAATTAATATAATTAGGTATATCAGGCATATAAGAGAAGGAATTTAGATTGAGATCAAACCTGTCACTAATATGAAAGTCTGTGACAGTACCCACATTTTTGTTTTCATTCATTCATTCATTTTATTCACTTTTTAATTCTGATTTATATACTTTATTATTTATTATTTGCTATCAATACCTCAATTTTTACTTTACTCAGAAAATTAACTGAAAGTTCTAAATCCAGAAAGAAGAAGCGTCAGGCGGTAAAACAGTAAAGAAATTGGCAAAATAATTTCGGCTTTAGTTGCACTTTTCAAAAAGGAAATAAAATTAGAAGGGAAGTGGAAAAATAATATACCATAATTGCAGACATTTCTACCCAGGCAGGATTAGATTTCTCAGAGGACCCCTGAGTTTGCCAAAAAAAAAAAAAGCAGGTAATTTTCTCCATAATTTTTACATAAATTGTATGAGAAAAACACTGATTGAAACACAAATTTACTGCATTGAAAACTAGCCCTGCTTGAATATTGCTGAGACACATAACTGTTGATCACAGACAACTAACAGGTAAATTATTCTCATTCTGAATGTCGTCAAGTCCACAGCATTACACACATTAATTCATGAATGAAACAATGTTAAAAAAACAAAAACCAAACTTCTCCATCCATTCTGGTTCTCATATGTCTCATATTTCATGTTGTTCCCTTAAACATCCAAATCCTGTGTAAACTGCTCTTCAGGATGGAAAGGCAGTGTGATCCCCACGGGGGCATCTTTCACTGGCCTGTTATTTTTATTGTGGCCGTGCAAAATGAAACCAGTGGCTCAGAGAAGATGGCAAGAGCCGGAATGGAGGAAAATCAATACGGCAATATCAGTGCTGCACTTATCGGTGGCTCGCTGCTTTTCAGGGGTCACAGAGGAGCAACTATATCTAAGTGAGGGATTCAATACTGAGATGGATTCTTAAGAAATCTGTGCTGTGACTGAAAAGCCATATTGTAAGCAATAAAACACTTAAAAATTTCTAAGAAATTTATAAATAATACAACTTTGACAACAATGTATCCAGATGTATCCAGTTTGGTTTTTCAGTTAAAGTTTTGTAAACAATTCAGGATTTTTCAGAGATTTTCCACAGAAATCCTGGCTGTATGGGATGGACCCACAGTTTGGGAAACATTGACTTACACACTGCCATCTTTATCAAAAGTGTGACCCATAACCATTACAAATAACTGTGACCCAACTTATCCATGTCCTATTTCCTTCTACAAATTACTGTACTTGAAACAAGCCATCTGTCTGTCCAACATCAGTTTCTCTTATTAAAGTAGAGTTTGGGTCAATGAAGCACCACAGCATGGCTTTCGTCATGAAGCACTTTAGACTTTAAAAAAATGGATTAATCGCACCAGATAGTGCTATCCTAAGTCATGTAAAACAGTGAACCGCTCTGCTCCACAGAGAACAGCATTATGGGAGATTTCAAGTAGAGGATTAAATAGTACAGCCCCTTTTATGTAATGTTGAAGGCATATTTTGACCTTATTTTTTAAAATAAATATATTTAGCTGAATACCGTAAAATGATAAGTAAACTTCTCAATGTGTTTTTTTAGCATTTTTTTGGCATCCACATAATGTTCCTGACATTGATAATCTGTGCGTTTTTTCCACATTTGGCAGAATATCCAGCAGTATTTGTGAGAATAATACATTCTCCACCGTGCTGTGAGTGAGGCTGGAAAAGCAGAAAGAATCGGACCAGAGGGGCCAATTAGAGTGAAAAAGGAAAGCTAAGCACGTCCCTAGAGTGCGGCCGTCTTCCACTGAGCGTCTGGGAGAATTTGGCCAATCCTGGGAATTTGGGGCAGTGGGAATGATGAGGAAGGGTGTTCCGAGGTTCCCTCTAAATGTCACTGTGAGGTAAGGAAGCTTGTTTAAGCAGGGTATATTCAACTAATACTTCCAGCTCTCATCTGTTTTACAAGATACATGCCTCTATAGTTTTGGGTTTTACTGCTGGAACGGCTGCGTCATTAAATCTGTTGTCATTTGTGAACACGTAGTTACCAGCAGCATATGTTATCTACTAACACTGCACTGTAAAAAAAATAAATTAAAAAAAATAAATTAATCATGGGTCTTGTAATTTTCATTAAAAAAATTAAGGTGATAATTAAAAATAGTGTGTATATTTCATTAAAGAAATTGTGATTCAGTGTTGTATAGAAAATATTGAGGACTTTTTACTAATAAAACCAAGATATGTGTTTTCCTCATTTATTTTATTTTTTTTAAAGGAAACTTAAGCAGTTTTGAGGCTTGAATTGAGGAACTGATTAAACTAAAAAAAAATTAAGGAAAGAAGGCTACCTATTTATTTGAAGAGAATTAGCTCAATTTTGCAGTTTTATTTTAGAGGTGAATGTTAGTTCCCAGCAAGCTTTGCATATGGCTGGATATGGAGAGTAAATTTTGAAATTAAATGCTATTTTATGTGTTTTTTAGTGAAGGGAGACATCTATTAATGTTTAATGTTCAGTTATGTTTGACATTTGAAAGAGTTTCTGTTACGCTGAAGTTTCCATTGTGCAGTACAATCGTTACCAGAAGAGTAGAGCTCATGGTTATGGATACTATTCCTCTAAGGCATTAAGCCTTGTACAATGAGCAGTAGCTTTGCTAGTGCTAGAGCAGTTTTTTCCAGTATTGTTCAAATATTTTCCTACTTGAGCTGCTTGGCTGTATACAGTCTTTTAAATGTACAAAATAACTCAAATACAAACAGGCCTCACTCAAAATCACAGACTTTTGAGAATCAACTTGAAATAAATGAGCACATTTCACTAATTATATTAAATTCATTGTGTCATAGATTAATTAATTTAGGAGATTTTACATGATTTATTCAGGTAGATTACGTAAAAAAAAAGAAAAAAAAAAAAGCAAGCCTTAAAAACTACTCAAAAATATTAAGTGTAATATTGTTACCATAATTTAAGTAAATAGCCCGTTCCATTTTTTACAGTGTGATAATAATAATAAATGCTTTTGAGCTTCAAATCAGCATGTCAGAATGACTTCTGAAGGATCATGTGACACTGAACACTGGAGTAATGGCTGCTGAAAATGCAGCTTTGGAATCACAGGAATAAATAACATTTAATATGAAATACATATACATATATATATATATATATATACACACATATATATATATACACATATATATATATATATACACACATATATATATATATATATATATATATATATATATATATATATATATATATATATATATACACACATATATATATATATACACATATATATATATATATACACACATATATATATATATACACACATATATATATATATATATATATATATATATATATATATATATATATATACACATATATATACATATATATATATATATATATATTATTTTAAATTGTGATAATATTTCACAATATGCTGTAAATTTCTACTAATATATATATATATATATATATATATATATATATATATATATATATATATACACACACACACACACACACACTATAAAGACATCCTGTAATTTTCAGAGCTCAAAACTTTGTTAGTCTAAAAACAGCTTATATTGATGCTAATCTGCCAAAATGACAGCTTGTGGAATGTACCACTTTATGATGTAATAATGTGGCCAAACACCGCCTCCACAGAAGATCAACGCCTGCTTCTACATCACTGCCTGTTTAGCCCCGCCCACCGATTCACGCATGTAGTGTTTACAAGAGAGACGAATGCGCAGGTCTACGCAGAAACCCAAACGATAAAGATGCTCTGAAGACAACAAGACGCTGTGTAGTGCCAAGTTGTGGAAAAACAGTCTTTGCATTGCCTTCCTTCTGATCCCAAAGTTATGAAAAAGTGGATGAACTTAATTTTTAATGAGGTTCCAGACCGCGTCAGTAAGAACTGGGTCCTTTGTTAACTTCATTTTACCGTGGATTCGTTTTCAAACAAGGCACAATGCAACACAGCATTTTTAGAAAGATTTAAACTAAAAGACGATGCTGTGCCCCCTGTATTGGATCCGACAGTAATGTTGCACCACACAAGTGTGTTTTTATTACGTGATCACCATTGCTTTCTCTGTTAAACAGATTGTTTAATATGAGTATTTATGCGTTTTTAATCTAAATCACAGCAGTGTCCATCTGTGAAGAACGTAGGCTGTCAAACATACAGAACTATTAACCAATCATAGCAGTGGGCGTTTACTTTCAAGTCTACAATCCACCACGCCTATTCAAACGGAGCATTCTGATGAAGGGGGTCAAAACAGGACAGAAAATAGCCTATTACTTCTAAATTATGTTTTTGATGTAAAAATCTTGGTAACATTTTAAGTGGACCTCAGAGGCAGTTCATGACCTCTTTAATCGTAGCATATATAATTAGACACAACATGCGCTTTACTGAATGAGTTATTTGAAAAATTCAGTGAGGAAGTCGAACTGATAAAGTGATTCTGATTCTTTGAGCTGATAATGACAGCTAGACAATCAAGTGAAGGAGTCAGAATTCTTTTGAATTCCGAAAAAATTGATACACTGGGCGAAACATTTGAGAAAAGCTGCCAAAATAAGCGTACAGGCCCAATCACCTACAAAACATGGCCCTAACTAAGCAGACTACTGCAGAACCTTTCACAGACATGATACACGATCGCCTTCTCCGATTTTACATGTTTACTTTTAATACTGTCCTTCAAATGTTTTCCCCTCCTAGTCGCAGTTCAGAGACCCTGCCTTGAACCTTTCTGAAAGCATAACATTTTACAACTGGAGGGTGGGAGATGTTGAACAGAGCAGAGCCCACTCCCCCTTTACACTGTCACATCCTGCCCCCAGTGCCAGACAGAACCAGAGGGAGGGATAGGAAACGAAAGGAAGACAGAAAAGAAGGTGCTGTATTCCTGTCACTGGTGAAATTCTCCCACAAAGGGAGCACAACAGGCAGAACATGAGTCCGAAGGGAATCGTGAGGAAAAAAGAAGCAGGTAGACAGAAATGGAGAATGATGGAAGGAATGAGAAAGCGAGACTGCGGTGATAAAAGAGGTGATGTGTGTGCGTGTTTGGCGGGGCAGCGGTGGAGGAATGCCCCATGGCTGTGCTATAAGGAATAAATCAACTGTGCTGCTATGTTTTGGTAAGATACATGCCAAACGCAATCTCTGTAGCCAAAGCTTGAAACCTTCTTCCATATAAGTTGTGTTTGAAAAGAAAACATTTGTTCTCCTTCACGTTGGCAGCCTCTAAGTTCCGACAGACAAAACTTTCTTTTTTAATATCCTCACAGGGGCTTAACAATTTCATTAAATCTTACAACAGTTTTTTAAATTTGTAAATCAACCCTGAAACAGAATATATCTACATAAAGCGAAAGTGGCTTGTTTGTACAATATGTCAAGAAAATTTAGCTATTGCTTCATTCAGCTGCAAGTCTTCAAGATCTCATGAAATGACGTGACTTGGACATTTTTTTCCTGTTAAGTTAGAGCAGGACCTGTCGAAGGGTTTATCCTTTTTATTCACTAAGATTCAAATGTTTTTTGTTTGTTTGTTTGTTTTTTATTCAGAAATGATGCATTTCATTGATCAAAAGTCACAGTAAAGACTTTTACTTTGTGCCAATATATATTAAAATGATTTCTGAAGGATCATGTGACACTGAAGACTGGAGTAAGGGCTAGTGAAAATTCAGCTTTGCCATCACAGGAATAAATTACATTTTAAAAAAGATATTTAAGATATTTAAAACTATAAAAATACTACAAAATTACAGCATTTACTGTATTTTTTGATCAAATAAATGCAGCCTTGGTGAGCATAAGAGACTTCTATTAAAAAACATTTAAAAATCTTACTGTCACAAGAGTAGTTTAAATGGCCAATAATTTGTGTCACAGCCGTATTGCTAGTCAGTGGGAAGCGGTATGAGATGGTATTCTCATTTTAAAAGCATTTGATAGGACAAAAGCCTGTAAAATGCAACTTGAGCTATCAATATTTTTAGCCCATTTAGTAGTACAGGAAACAGACAGATTATTCACAGGGTGCCCATCCACTGAAAACTTTTAGGAGCATCACTGACTACAGACAAGCACTCTCGTAGACTGATGCTGATACTGTGTTTGTGTGTGTGTAAGCATGCTCACCTCAAAATCTGCGTGTTTGTGGATGTCCTCTGCTCTCTGGCGGCTCAGAATGAACTCGGCCTCATTAGCTACACGCACCAGATGGTCCTTCATGGTGTGGCTCAGCAGTCTGTACATCAAAATCACATTAAACACTGAGTTTACAACTGACATCGCATGATTCTGTCCGAATTATTGTTGCAGTTTGTGTTGGTAACATAACTGAAACCAAACACTGGATTTTACATGCATCACATATATTATTACATTTATTAAGAAATGTACTGATCATAAGAGATGTAATATTTGCAGAAACAACCCTTCAAGTACTTGAATCAAGAAATATGTGGATACCGATGAGTCAGTAACTATTTTCATATTATGGCTGATATTTTTAATCTATTGGGCTGCACAATATTGGGGAAAAAACTGACATTGTGATATTTTGTTTTCCCATGCTATATATTGAATTGTAATATGAAAAAAATGCCCAAATTTATTTGGAAAGAATGAATCATTCTAGACTTAGTGGGGTGATTCTGCTGGTGAATGCATCTGTATAGAAAATAGTAATTGGAAGAAGTCTTTTTTACTATTTAAGATATTCGTAAATGTGTTTATACTTTCTACAAGAAACAACTAGAACTTCTTTCCATAACCATTTCATAAATCTATTTTTCACTTGCGTTTTCCAATTCAACCAATTCGATGACAATACAATTATTATATTATATTATATTATATTATATTATATTATATTATATTATATTATATTATATTTCTTGTTTTTTATGAAATAAAAAAATTACCAAAATAAGAAATGTATAGAAATAACAGTAGAAAATAAATACGGTAAAATAAAAGATCAATAAACAGTTTTATTTTACTGTAAAATCCCAATACTAATTTTTTTCATCTTAATTTCTTCATTTTCAAATGGTAAAATGAGTGCTTCCAGTACCAGAATGAAGCTTGACCCTGTGTGCTCATTTACATGCATACAGCCCATGATATCAGTGAATCAGAATGGCTTGATTTACAGTAAATGAAGCAAGCCATTCTCAGACGCTAAAATACTGTATCATGAACTAAACGTGTGGAAATGTCCCACCCTGAGCGATTTTACAAATCGCACTAAACCAATACTTTATTTAAAAAACTAAAATAAATAGGTTGTATGCTACAAGTGAACTTATGCATCACAACATTATAATGTACAGCATTATAGCTATCCTACATAAGCAGATAAACATCCAATATCAGCAGATATACAATAAATATTAATAATAATAATAATAATAATAATAATAATAATAATAATAATAATACAAATCTCTGCTAATATTGGCAATAAATTATGTTGTGCTGTGTAAATCACGCATCCCTAATAAAGAATACTGCACATAAATTTCATTGTAAATTACTTGACAACGTTCACAAAATAGCAGAAATGAAGACCTTCAACATCTCTCAAGTGTTAATCTGTGAAATCAGTTTTACTGATTTAATAACACAGTTGTTAGGCCATGAAAGTGTCAATAGTACGCTAAACTTAACTACATCATGTATAACAAGCAGAAAATCATATTTAGCACGGCAGCTAAAATCACCCCCACTAAAAACAACCAGCGATTGATTTGTAAACGATATGCATCTAACAAGATACGGATGCAGGGGGTGTGGAGATGGGGGCACATTTCAACCCGGCTCATGTTTCTACATATGTAAGAACAGCCTTCCTTGGATAAACATACACACACACACACACACACACTGCTTCTTATCACAGGGCATCTGATGATTACAGGGGCTGATGGGAGATCAAATGAATCCTGCTTTTACTGCTACTGTTTGTCAGCCCTCATCAAAACCCGAAGCTGTTCTGTCTATCTCAGAGTCTTGATTGTGAATCAGCATTGTTTTTTCTGTCCATGGTGCCTTGGGTCAGCACAGACGGGGAGGAACCTGATCTTGAAACAGCACATTTACACCCCGGGCAGATTTGTGAACAACACAAGCCGTGGCCTAATAAAACATTGCCCCTAGGGACAGAGACGAGTCTCTCAGCAGGTCAGGAGGCTCAGGCCTCTGCAAAGTGGAAGAATAACAGGCAGAGGGTGGAGGGCTGAAACTCGAGCCTGGTGTGTCAGCGGCGGGCAGCAGGGGAGCGGACGTGCCAGGGACTCTGCAGTGACCCTCTCCCACCCCTCTCACCCCGACTGCCATCAATAACAGCCCGCTCTCTGTGACTGCCCTTCTCTCTATCACCCTTTTGCTTTCCTGTCTTTCTGTTTTTACTTACTTTATGATATGATAGTCTATAAAAACAGACAAAAACAAAAAAGTAGCATGGTAGTTTATACCATGGTAATATCACGTTTGTGATTGGTTATATTCTACAGCTACAGTGTATAATTGCATTATATAATTAATATTTATTACATTATAAGTGACAAAACGACAAATAAGAGTGCCCAAAATAAAGAAAAATCTAAATCATTACATTATTCATATCTATCATTTACCAAGACATTTATTAAAAGCATGCTTTGAAAATTGCATTGGTGTCTGCGCATTGATTTTAAAACTCTCATTCTAACATATCTCTTTGTGACTTTAGTACATGCCTTCTCATTCTCATTAAGCACTTTAAGAAAAACCCCATCTTTTGGTTAATTTGATAAGCTTTTCAATAGTATACTGATTTATTGTAAGTTTTTACTATATTTTTGTATTGCATTCTTTCTGTAATTTTTGTAGTTCTCATTGTTTTACTGTTTGTAGTGTTGTGGGTATGAGTAAAGTGCATTATAGATGAAAATAAAAAATATATATCATTATATAATTTAAAATCATACAATTAAAAGAGGTGTTGTAGGTCTATGCATGTTTGAAGCACTTTTTTACACAATTTAGATAATTTAATGAATCTGTACAAAAAAAAAAAAATGTGAATCACATCATTGATCCAAGTACAATGGAAATATGACCAAATATTATCACTGCACTGCCATAGATTTATCACTTTTCTTCAGGCTTAGTACGAATTCAAACAGTGTTATAAACTCAATTACAGAAAATCAACTTTACTTTGAAAACACTAATTCCGCATTGATCCCATTCATTTTAGTGCAGTAGGCATTGCACTATGATTACACTCGTATCTCTCTGACAGGTGCTGGTGTGCCAGATGTTGTCTAAACCCTGACCCTGCTTTCCAAAAAACAAAAGCGTATGTTTGAAAAAGAGCTGTAAAAATGGCCAGCAGTGAAGGTGGAGAAGCCTCAGTGCATCGCTGCATTCATTAGCATTCTTGGAGCCCTCATCAGCACGGCAGCATTCATTAACATGAATTTCCATTGCTAACATAGAAATGAGAGCCATCTGAAAGATCTAAGGGCTTGAAATTGAAGACAGATCCTTCCATCCCAAAGGGAGTCTGAGTAAAAGAGTCCAACAGATGATACATAAACCCGTCTGAAAACAGCAAGATACGAGAAAGATTTCCCAAGAGGTGGGCGAGAAACTAAGGCGCTGCTGCCCTCTCAGAAAGCCTCTCTGAAACACATGGGAACCCACGGGAACAAGCCATGTTATTGACAGACGCCTTGAACTCCAGGTCACCCTGTTGATCCCCTTTCCACATTACATTGATTTCCTCCCAAATAGAATCTGATTGTACACACGCGACGTAGCGTTGTAGGCCAGGAGATAATGAGGAGGCTGCTAACAAAGGGTCAGAGGATGGGATTAGATAATTACCTGCCCTCGTTCACAAGCTCGATGAAGGCCAAGCCCGCGTTCTTCTGGATGGAATTCTGCCACTCCTGTGGAGAGAAATAAAAAAGAATTTACAATCAATTAACACAACATTCAGAGAAAGGAAGGTTGGGTTTCATCAGAATAAACATCCACATGTCAGTAATATGTAAGGATTAAAATGAACTCCGACATCAAGTTACAGGTTTCAGTTTTATTCTGTCTGGGTTCATTTTGTAATAATAACCATATGACTGTACTGTATACTACATTATCCCACTGATCACCAAATAAATAAATATGAAATACAAACTAAATATTTGAGAAGAAATAAAGCACATTGTCATAAGAGAGATATGGAACTAGCACAGTGTAAGAAACTGGGTGTCAGGGGAAATTCAAATATACAGTTTAGTGAACATTTAAAAGAATAGTTCACCCAAAAATGAAAATTCTGTCATTAATTACTCACCCTCATGTCATTCCAAACCCCTAAGACCTTCATTCATCTTTGGAACACAAAGTAAGACATTTTTTATGAAATCCGAGAGCTTTCTGAACCTCCATAGAAAGCAATGCAACTGAAATGTTTCCAGGCCCAGAAACACAGTAATTTTACAAAGCTACGAGAATACATTTTATGTGCAAAGAAAACAAAAATAATTACTTTATTCTTTAGACTCGGTACTCTCGATAATGGTGGATCATATTATTTGGAGGAGAAGAATTGTTGAAAAAGTAATTTTTTTTAGTTTTCTTTGTGCACAAAAAGTATTCTTGTAGCTTCACAATGTCACATGGACTATTTTAACGATGTCCTTACTGCATTTCTGGGCCTGGGAACATTTCAGTTATATTGCTGTCAATGCAGGTTCAGAAAGCTCCCAGATTTCATCAAAAATAACTTAATTTGTGTTCTGAAGATTAACAAAGGTCTTCTTGAAATGACATCAGGATGAGTAATTCATGACAGAATTTCCATTTTTGGGTGAACTATCCCTTTAACAGCAGGTTGACATGACTAAACAATCAGAATCACACATTCCAGAGTCACGATATCTTTTAAAAAGATAAAGTCTAAAGTTTTAGAATGTATTGTTTTACACTTGAAAAATATGAATTATTAAAATGGTAACAAAAAGTAAAATAAATACCATTAAATTCAACTCAATTTGAGCAGCTGAGTCCATAGCCATCTTCAAGAAATGGTTTCTTTTTATTTATTAATTTATTTTAATCCTTGCTACGTGTAGTGCATTAGACTAACTGACACATGACCGCACTTAAGTATTATTGCTCTTTTGTTGGTTTTGATTGCTTCTATTGTCCTCAGTTGTAAGTTGCTTTGGATAAAAGCATCTACTAAATGACTAAATGTAAATGTTTTTTATAATTTTTTTGCTAAAATCAAAACAAAAATATCACACTGAAAAAGTTGCTTTTAATAGTTACTCAAGTTAGTGAACTTGTTTACATTGAGAGAACAGTAAAAGCATGCTTAAGAAATGTGAAATTTTTTTTAAAAAGATGAGGAATTTTTTTTTTAAATTGTGTCATAGCTGTAAGTGTAACGTAAAACTATTATTGAAATGTATTTAGTATGCATAAACTTATTTATCCTGAGCAAAACAAAGGTGTAATTTCAGTTCAGCAAAGTTTAGTTTTAATTTAATTTCCATCACACAATGTGATTAAACAACACACTATTTGAGATTTGGTGGAAATTACACTATGGTGGGAATTTTCAGAAGAAAAAAAGGTGTACGAGTATGTGTATCCACAGACGCTAGAAGTGCAACAGAAGCTGTTTCTATCATCATCAAACTATTCAGAGGAAGGGATCACTGGGGGGAGGAAGAAAGAAAGTGAAAGCGTCATCTAACATGTTTATATCGTACCCTCAATGTCCGAGATTGCATTTAAACAAGCACACAGCTCACAAACTTTAACAGGTCTCACCCGGTTGTTGTAAAAGGTGTTAGTCTAAACAACTCCTGAAACCACAGCTTTCAGTGATGTTTAATAGCCTAGGAGCGAGACCGAATCATTGACGTTTTTCACAGCTGCGCCAACCTTTCAACACTTCCCTGTGATCGTCTCAAGAATAATAATAACAACCAGGTCATGAGTATGTACAAAGTCACTCATGTATTCTCGAGGGTTCTTTTCACAGGGAGACTGCATCACGGAGACAGGAGCGTAACGGTCCGACCCTAACGTCTCATTTGTTTCGGCCAACAGAGAGTGCTTCTAGGATGAGGTGCTACACAAGCAATAGTTTCATAATGATGATGATTTATTTTTAATCCCCTGCGCATTCCTAGGGTCATAAAATGAAAATGAAACGGAGCAAATGCACATGCTTATAAAGAAGGAAATATTTCACCATCCTAAGGGAGATGAAGTAAAGTGAGGCTGAAACCAAAATAAACAAGAATTTAAAATGGCAATAACTGTACGTGTATATCTATTCCAGAGGGTTTGTACAGCTTTACTTTACTTTGGTATCTCCAGCATTCAAATATTTGCGTAACCATATTCTAGTACATCTTAAATCAGAGTCTGGTTGGTCCCAATTCATCATTCAATTACCAAAGCAGCAACATTATTTACACCATTTCATCAGAGCCAATACAGCAAACAAACAAGAAAGCTGATGGCAAAGACTCACATTAACAAATAGAATTTATAAATAATTATTTTCAAAAAGGAACTGCAGCACACGATCATCTGCCATTGGTCAGACAATCAGAAAATCCTGTCTCAAACAAACATCACCAGTTGAGCAAATTTTGTTGTATATAGGCCAGTCAGGTTAAAGTTACACTTTTCAGTTGTTCAAGTAAGTAGTTTGATTAAGATTTAAACATGTACAGAAACAGGACATATATGTATGTATGTATGTTAGTGCTGTCAATCGATTTAAAAAAAATTAACTAAGTAATTTTTCTGAAATTAATTGCGATTCATCTCACCTAATATTAAAGTTTTTAAATATACTTTTATATTGCAATTTAACATTCAATCTTCAAATTAATGTAGAAACAACACAAAGACATTTTTTTATGACTGAAGACAAGTATCACCGATACCAATACTACTGATGTCTCTAGGAAATTGTTCTTTTAACCATTGACTATAGCCATTCAACATTACTGTATAATTGAGAGCAATCAATATTAAAATGTATTAGACTTTAAAAAATAACAACTTCTAATTGAAGTGAATTTAAAACACACACTTCACATAAACCCATTATAATAAATGTCATATTTACCTGTGCTCTTCAGCAAGTAGAAAATATACAGAAATTGAATTCATCAAAAAAGTTATCAAACACTGAATTCTAAATTAAATATAGCCTAGATCAGTGCTTTTCAAACTTGTTCCTGGGGACCCACAGCTCTGCACATTTTGCATGTCTCCTTAATTTACACACCTGATTCAGATCATCAGCTCATTAGGAAAGGGCTCCATGAACTCAAATGAGTGTGTCAGATAAGGGAGACATGCAAAATGTGCAGAGCAGTGGGTCCCGAGGAACAAGAATGAAAACCACCGGCCTAGATGAATCCATAAAGCTACAAAAGTTATTGATTTCCTCTTTTTCTTTTGTTCTTTGATTAACAGATATCACAGCAGCTGGGTTATTAGGTTATTATTTGGCTGCTATTACTTCAAGAGCTGCCGCTGCTGAACGTGATGCAGATCTGGCACGCATGTTCATAGTTTCATTCGCTTTACATTTACATACATTTATATTTAGTAATTTAGCAGACGCCTTTATCCAAAGTGACTTACAAATAAGGATAATGCTTTAATATAAAATGATACAGGCTACAGCGCACGCTACCGCATTTGTGCGTGCAATTGAAAAACACGCACTACGAGCACAGAATAATGGCAGACAAGACAGGAACATTTGTTTTTACTTAATTATGGCCTGACAACATCTCATCTGACCGCAGTTCACTGTTGCTCTACTGAAGCTGCCTGTACTGTTTTGTTTGACTAGTGCCTGACGCTGAGGCGAAGCTGAAGTGCGTGTCTGAAAAGTATCCTGTTTCATGTGGTCATAAAGACATTCTGCATCTAAATAAACAATTCTTGTCAAGAAAAAAAAAGAAAGAAGCAGCAGTTGTGAGTGGGGTGGCCAACCCTCTGCCCCTGCATTAATTGCGTTAAATATTTTTAATGCCATTAAACTGGAGAAATTAATCGCCTGCATTAACACGCTAATTTTGACAGCACTAATGTGTGTGTTTATTTCTTGATAACTCAAGTTCTCGATAACTCGATATCAATCATTCATGTAAGAATTGATTGTGCATTGTACACAGGGTTGATGGTAGTGATGCGCGGATGGCGGTTATATCCGCGGGCGCTGAGGATAAGGTAATAAAAAAAATGCATTCTGATTATTTGCGGGTGGATAAGATAAATCATTAATGATGCAAATATTAACTACATTTTATAAATAGGCTACAGAAATTGAATAAAGTGTAAATGAACATATTAAAGTTAGTCAACAAAACATTATTTAGTCAAGAGCAGTGAGGGATTTCCTCTGTCTTTTGTTGTTTGATTAACATTAATGACAGACGGCATAGCTTTATTAGGCTGCTGTCACAAGACCTATTTCACGGATCCAATAGCCTACTTATACACATGCGTTTTCTTTCGCAACTGTTTACATTAACTTAAGAAAAAACCGACAGTGCTTATGAGAATACTCGCCAGGACGACCATTTTGTGTGTATTTGGCCACTTAATCGCAACAAGATTTGCTTGCAAACTCAATTTGGTACTCGCAGTGCGCAATTTGGATGTGACTGTGAGCGCACAGAAAAGCACCTCTGGAGAGCGCGAGTGCCAAGTGGCTTAAAAAGACGTGAAAAGAATACATTTTTGTGATGATGCAACAATGACCAATTAGGAACTTGACAATTCTGTCAACTGTACCGAAACGTGAGCTAAAGTCTTGTATCGCAGCGTGCAGCTTTACGTAGATGTGCCGATGTGAAGAGAAGGTCAAAGAGAGAGGACGCATTACAATTGAATCACTCGTGCTGTTTTCAAAGGACTGATTTGATCTGATGGTTTGTGTGGATTTATTTACTCATCTAACCTATACGCTATATTGAATAAATGTTTTGCAGTAATTTCCCTCATTTTAAAGTTGAAAGCTGCGGGAATGCGTAATGCGATATATGCGCAATCCCGCACCGAAATTCGGGACCTAATTAAACATAATTCTATTATACAGGAGATTGTGAAAAAGATTTCCATGACTTTTCCAAAACTTTCTGGGTTTATTTTTCCAAAACTTTCCGGGCCTTATTTTTAGTTTTAAAATTCCATGACTTTTCAGGGTTTTTCATGACCATACGAACCCTGAATGTGATGATCGGGTGGATAATTTATTTGAAGCTGTGGATTCAGGTGACGTTTTAGCTCATCCGCGCATCACTAGTTGATGGTGGGATAAGAAAGGTGAAGGGTGATGTTTAAAGAATTCAGGACAGGACAGAGGAAGTTTTTTTAAACATTTAACCAGCTAAAGTTCAGTAGACAACGTTGTTGAGAAAAACTGCACACTAGGATCCTTTGTTAGGAGAAAACATATCCAAAGCTGTCATCAACCAAACACGCAAATACATTTTCACTACAAAGATAAATGAATGTTCAATGGGTGAGGGAAAGGCATTATTCTTTAATTAAAGGAAGCAATGACCCCAATCAAAAAGCCTTAACGATCAGTGCTGTGTGTGAGGACAACCCTGACGGTTATTGGATTTCAACCAGTCATTCTGATAGGACCCTGATACGGTTTTATGGTATCCAATACTGTTTCCATTCTGACCTGATGAGAGGATACAGGCAGCCATTTGTGACCTTTCAACTCTGACCCTGACCTAAGAGAGGTGCTTCTACAACCCAGCCACCTCTGCCCCAGTCCTATCGTTACAGCAACCACTCACGCTGATCCATTCATGTCATCAAGACCAGGATTTTTCCTAAGATAGGACATGACTTTTATCAGCCACACAAACAGTGCCTGGGAAAGTTTGTATCATAAAGATAAACTCGCAATGATAACCAAACCAGTCTTACACTCTTCATCAAGGACATTTATAATTGAGCCGTTTCCTTCAAGTCTCAATAAAACAACAAAGACCAGCATATAGGGAACGATTGCTCAAGGTCAAATCTGTCAGTTTTACTTTTATTGAAGCTCAGGTACTATATTTATAAGGTTGAGAGCTCAATCTTGTGTACACTGATTCTGGACATGCAACTCAAAATGTGTAACATGCTGCAAAAAATCCTGTTTTTAATGAATAACATCATCTTGTTTTCCGATAAAAATGATCTTCACATCCTTGAAACAAGATACATTTATTTCTGTATAAAACAGACGGAATAACTTCCAGAAAAAGCATCTTTAATATAATTGTATTTTTTGTTTTTTTTAAATTACGGGGGAAATCAAAACATGAACAGTCAATTCTAACAAACCCTGCACATAAAATACATACAAATTAATGTCGTGAATGAATCCCCAACATATTTTAATGTTAAAAAATACAAAGAGATAATGCTGCACCATTAGCAATTATGTTATGTCACACTGTAAGTGTTTCTGAATGATGAAAAGCTCAATGCTATACGTGATGGAAACAGAAGGACCAAGGAAATGCAGAGGGAGAGAAAGAAAGACCTGATGATGCTCTTAAAAAGGACTTGGTTGTGTCTGCATCGTGTGTGTGAGACTAACATTCTGAGCACATTCGTAAACAAAATCAGTTAATGTTGTGAGCCCATATAAAAAAAAGAACATATTGCTTAACACGCTCCCCTCCCCACCACTATGCTTTAAATGAATGCTTTGAATACTGATTTGTTTTTTTTAATAAAAACAAAAATATTTTTCTTCTGAGACACGCAAACATCATGTCTTACATTCCTTAAAGAAGTCATCCAATGAGCCATACTTTTGTTTAGTTTTGCTATGATAATTACTGTGGCCCTGCATTCCTAATCACTGCTGATTAAGAGAACGCAATTACCCTCAAACTAAAACACAACTGAAACAACGCAGACCTACAATGCAACATTTTGCTTCATCCACAATGGCAAGACCAAGGAAATGTGCACAGCGTTTGGCTTCGTTCATTGAAAATAAACAAGTCGCTCTCTAGTTTCCAACCCATCAGTTATAATCACAAGTATTTGTTTGTTTTCTGCAGGCAGGGGGATTGAAGCTCAGATGAAACAAAAAAATTATCCGTCACATGGAAGAGCGCTGTTTCAGATCATAATGAGCAGGAGAAGTTTACGTTACGGCTTGTCCGCAGAGCACAAGGCGATTTATGGCGGAAAAGTGGCTACTGTAGGGCTTTGATCGACGGAAAGAGATTCTAGATTTAAAATGTCAGCCTAGTATTACTTACAGGAAAAACCTTCAATTAAGTATTTCCACATAAAAAAAAAAAAAAAAAAAAAAAAAAAAAAAAAAATTATATATATATATATATATATATATATATATATATATATATATATATATATATATATATATATATATATATATATATATATATATATATATATATATATATATATATATATACATATAACATTCCAAATAAAAAAACTATAAAATATGTTTCCATAAAGTATCTATTATTGCAATGCTCTGCTTGCTGTGGTTGAAAAAAAGAAACAGAATAAACTTTTGAACAGCATGTTCAACTTCATGCAGCTAGAATCCTGCTAAGGCTCGAGAAAGACACCACATCAGGTTTTGTGTGTATTTTAAGATTTTTATATGTACCTATAAGGCTTCGCATAGTATCTGTATCTAGCTCTGTCTGAGCTTTTAAATGTCTTTTTCTCTATCTTGTAACCTTCTGGTTTGCTATCTGTTCATTACACTTGTATACATTAGTAACAGGGTATTTACTTGTTGTGCTCCAAAATGATCAAATTTGTTACACCTTACATTATTACAACATTGATCTGCACATGACAGCTAACTTATTTTAAAATATAAAGAATGGCAAAATCCTTCTTTGTCTTTTGTCATTTCTTCTCATAAAACTGTGTAAGTAATTGTAATATTTAATTTTAATTATTTTAGCATTACTGTTCAAGGTGGTTAATTTTTAATATTTGTAATGTTTTTGATCATTTTTTATTGTTTTACCTCAAAACACTGCCCTTCAAAGTGGTTAATTTTTAATCATTTCAATATTCTTGATCTTTTTTTTTTTTTTTTTCCTTTCAAGATGGTTTAATGTTGAGGTGTTCACTTCAATCAACTCATCGTAATATCAAAATGGTATCTGACAGCAGGTCCAGACAGCTTAATTTACTGATGTGACAAGCCGAACGCTCTACAAGTCCTGTGCGTGTTCTCAGATGTTATCTCTTCTAAAGCAAACACACGATCCCGTACGGTCAGTGGCCTGTGTTTCTGTGAGGACACTCCACACAAGCGGACTTTACAAGGGGAGCAAATATTTACTCTGACTACATTTAACGACCACAGAGGATTGCGGTTAAATACACTGATGTGATTAGAAGCTTCCTTATGATGAGTTGGGCTTAGAGGTGTCAAAAGATTTCCAAAACCTGCTCATTTATTTAAAACAAAAAAGGGTTTTCTTTTTCTCTCTCTCTCTATTGAAGGTTTAGGAGGTGGGTGATGACTGAAATAATCTAACTTGACAGGAATGATAATAGCATACATAAATCTTGTTGTTTTCCTTTCTGGGCTAAAGAAACAACGATTATTATATGTTCGACACATGGTGAGAATGCACACAGCGATGATATGATATTGATTTGTAAATCCACATATCCACGTATGTAAATAGTGACACAAAGAGAGCACGTTAGGAAAGAGTTTTCTGAATGAGGTATACTAGACCTCTATGGACATACTATCAGGGTCTTCAACAGTTAAAGAAAAAAGTTTTGGACTTTTGGACTGTTAATCCACTGGCACCATTAAAAAAAAAAAAAACTATTTGCCTCAATATGGCTCTTTCCCAGCCAACAATATTGCAGTCAGAGAGTGAATTAAAAGTCACTCAAGTCGTAAGCTTTCCCCATGCCGTTCCCTCTCACTTCCTGTCAGGAAGAGCCCCCTCTCCGGACGCATAGCTCGCATCGGCAGGGCGCCGGCAGAATTAAGTGCCAGTTGGTGTTAGTGTGTTTTCTCTGGGCCTCCGCGGAGCCCTGCGTTCAAAGAATGCTGAGAGCAATGTTATCCACCGGCACGGATACCCTCGTGGGTCGTTGTCTGGGGTGGAGGAGGGAAAAAGATGGAGAGGGGGAAAGACAACACGTGGCCTGAGCCTGCGCTTGAACCTTGCGTATGTGTTATGCCTCTCAGCGGGGTCTAGGTCCGACTGTGAGATGGGGAGGGAGAAAGATTCAACCTCAGGTTCAACCACATTCCTCTTCACTTCTGCGACGTTTATGGAACTTACAAAGTTAAAAATGGGAAAACTACATGAGGGAAAAAATGGTCTGCACTGGCAATGTCCCCAAATAGCTCTTAACTTTTAAAGGCAAATTTTGAGTTTGCATTGAATATCTTTTCAGGTGCAGGTCAAATACTCTTAGGCAAGTAAGGTAAAAAATAACCAAAGATACCATAATTTATGGAATGTTAGTTGTGTTACTTTTGTTTTAAGAAAGGTCTTGTGTCTTGTAGTCCAAAGCAACTTATATAACATGATTGATAATGGCCATTCAAACACACTGTGCACCAAAACACATATGGTTACATACTTCATACTCAACTGAAATTAAAATAAATAGATAGAGCCATAAAGCTCAATTTATATTGTGTTGAAGAATGGGAATTGTTGAAGATCTTTTACAGTAGGTCAAATTACACTTAGTTAAGTAAGGGAAAACTAGTTGCTAACCAAATATGTAAAACACATATAAATCTAGAGCATTCACATGATTTAAATATTCACATTTTTATTTGTTGTTTAATTCATTTTTATATCCATTTGCAGTGTTTGTCCTCTCCATATATAACTGTACAGAAAAACAGAACAATTACCGCAATTACTTCATTTACATTTAAAATTTTATTTTTAAAACAAACTGGCATAATGAGATCATAGCATGTATTGTTTTCTTACATATTTTCCTGGTAAATATGGGAATCTTGGGACTCGTTCATGAAAAGGAGCAGAACAAATTTCTTCTAGTGGTGTATCAATAAGGAAATTTGAAGCCAATACCAGTCTCTCATTGATTATAACACTAAGATCGGCCAATAACTGATCAGGACACTAACACAATTTAAAAGGGCAAATGACAAAGAAAATTTTGTCTTTTATCACAGGTACTCTTGAAAATGGGCATCTTACAATTCATTCACTTTTAAAATGTATATTTTTAAAACTGTGAAGTAGAGAATCCTTACAGTTGCCAATAATTCACCCTTAGTTAAACCTCGGCCATCACGGGATTAAAGGAACACTCCACTTTTTTTGGAAATAGGCTCATTCTCCAACTCCCCCAGAGTTAATAAGTTGAGTTTTACCGTTTTTTAATCCATTCAGCTGATCTCTGGATCTGGCGATAGCACTTTTAGCATAGCTTAGCATAGATCATTGAATCCAATTAGACCAGTAGCATCGCGTTCAAAAATGACCAAAGAGTTTCGATATTTGTCCTATTTAAAACTTGACTCTTCTGTAGTTATATCTTGTACTAAGACCGGCGGAAAATAACTAGTTACCTAGCTGGGGACTACTTTCAGGCGCTGCGTAATATCACTGCGCCTGCTGCGGCCATGTTACGGCAGCAAAGTTCCTTGATTATTACGCCGGAATGAGAGTAGTTCCTAATCATATCAGCCTAGAAAATCGCAACTTTTCATTTTCCGCCGGTCTTAGTACACGATATAACTACAGAAGAGTCATGTTTTAAATAGGACAAATATCGAAACTCTTTGGTCATTTTTGAACGCGATGCTACTGGTCTAATCCGATTCAATGATCTATGCTAAGCTATGCTAAAAGTGCTATCGCCAGACCCGGAGATCGGCTGAATGGATTCAAAAACGGTAAAACTCAACTTATTAACTCTGGGGGAGTTGGAGAATGAGCCTATTTCCAAAAAAAGTGGAGTGTTCCTTTAAGAAGCATATCAGTTTAATGACACTACAACTATTAAGAACTATTTTAAGAACATTTTACACAGAAACCTGAACGTGTTTCATGAACGAGGTCTCATTAACTGGTGTCTTTTTTGACACAGAGAGTGCACAGTTGAGAAATGATGAAGAGATCGAGTGAACAGACACCGCTTAGGTTTTCACTGGACAGTCAACCGATCGATTTCTCTTTCTTTTGCTCTCCCTGCGAGTATTGATCCCAAAGTCACAGTGACTGTAGGGGGTTAAACTCTTGAGCCACTGGCCACTCTCCATCCTCTCCCTAAAGGTCAGAGGTTAAGAAATGCCAAGTGCTCAGGGGGAAGTCAGTGTCTCCAGTATGTATTGACTGACGAAGGTGCCCATCTGTTTAACAGGTTAACTCTACATTAAAGACTCCCTGGTCAGGATCATCAACAATACCAGGACAGCAGATGTGAAACCATGCTGATCAAAGTAAGGAGATAAACAAAAGATAAGCAGCTTATGATCTAAATACATGAAAGGAAAAAATCCTATTGTTAAAATGAGTACAGAGAATACCAACGCAGGCCTTCGCAAACGCGCCTAAAGATACTGTTTCTTGCTCTTGTACCTCAGCCTTTCCTTCGTGTGAGGCATTCAGAAGATAAATGTCTTAAAGAATAGATGACCTGACACAAGGTCTGAGCGGTAATGGGTGATATAGGGAAACACGGCTGCCCGACTCCCATATATATCTGACAGACACACAGCTATCAGGAGGCCACTGTCAAACAGACGAATGAGATGATTTCCAAACCAACTCTGATCTGAGAGCAGTTTGCAATTGCTTATATAAAGTAGCATTTAACAAAAGACTCTTTTTGCATGTATTGACATGCTTATCTATAATAAAATCTACAACAACTATATGAACCGAGCAGCAGCTTCCACTCCTCGTCAGAGTGTCTCAATGCAGGCGGCATTATTTATTAAAAAGCTGGAACCTTTTTAAGTGATATTCTCCAGCACAACAGCAGGTGCTACATCTTGTTCAGTGAAGCTCTCTCTGTGTCTGTGTGTCTGTGTGTGTGTGTGTGTGTGTGTGTGTGTGTGTGTGTGTGTTTGGTTGTCAAAGAGAATTAGGTTGAGTGAAACGCAAGGCTTTTACGTGGATGCCTTGAATGGCAAGATGAGGACACTCAAAGATGATCTTCATGTAATATGCAGGGCTTAATCTGAAGCCCTATCACTGGCAATTTCCTAAACGGAGTGGATGCTTTGATAGCTGTTGTTTTACGCTTATCCTTCCTCTCTCCTCTCACCCACATTCATTATTCTTTTGCCCCCTGCTCTGCTCTCTCTGTTTTGGTTGAAAGTATTGAAGGAATGGTCTGGGTTCAATGCTAGTTGAGCTCAATCCTCATCATTTGTGGCATAATTGTACCACATACAAAAAAAATAACTTTTATTATTAATAATTTATATATGACAAACATTGTCAATTTCTTTAAAGAGGGTTTAAAGGGTTTAAGCTAAAGACTGATATTTGAAGGCCATAATTTTTTGCACATTAATTCTATCATAAAAATGTGTCTAATTTAAGCTGCAAAGTTGTCTAAACCATCATTTTTGTTGTGGAACTACCATTCTATGCACATGGACATATTCATGCAAACAAACTGATTATGACTATGGACTGGGAAAGTGATTCTATCATAGTATTTTATTATTAACACTAATGCCACTGACTGAACTTGTATTGAACCATGAACATTAATTTGAATAACACTAAAGAGTTTGGAAATCACCCTCACTGATTTTTTCTCTCCAGCATTTTACAAAGCAAAAGGACTGACAGACAAATGCTGTCAAGCAAATTAATTGCACACATTAATCATTAACAATAATATCAGTAATCATTCCGCAAAATATATTAAGAGTATAATAGATATATAGATAAGTTTAAAATCATATTTATGAAAGAACAAAGGTATAAGATAGAATACAAAAAAGACAGAATACAGATAGGATAGAATACAAAATTAAATTAAAAGTGTCTAACGTAGCTCTATATAACTATCAATAAAACACATATAAGTGAAAAGCAATAAACCACAATAGGCTTATAGAAGATGATGAAAATTGATCCTGTGTTGGGAATAAAGGGATTCATTTCAGAGAGATGCAATAAAATTGCAGTTTAGAATCGCTGTCTAACAGCAGAGCAACCCTCCTGATCCTGAGTGATTAAAAACTAGTCTGTGACCCTAACCTTTGACCTCTAGCCCCAAACCTACTCCATCTTGTACCATAGATATTAATTAGAAAATTTGTGCAGACGATACCATATCCGCCTGGATTCTATTTTGGGATGAGAAGGAAATGTAAGCAAAAGAAAGTAAATCCATCAACATCCTCCCTCTCATCACCTATTCTGCCAGAAAATTGACTGCTTCACTTCCTGTCTATGACAACAGCACTTCCTGCGTGGAGATGTCCTGATTAACCACAGGATCAATGGGAGACCCTAAACTTCTTCCAGACTTGTCTCTGATTTCCAAATAAGAGAAAGAAAAAAAATCTTCCCTATTCATAAAACAAAATTATTCCCCTACAATCGACTGTGTAATTTAACAGGGGGTAAACAGGGCTCAAGACCTCATTTGAGCTTCGCTGCCTTTTCCACAGTTTCTCCCCCCACAATAAAACTACATTTGCATCAGCTTTGAGAGAATTTAGTCGAGATGATTTATTGAAGTAATCAGCAGCAACGCAGACATTTCGTTGCAGCGCAGGGCCTGAAATGCACCGCCACTGGAACAGGGTTTGGGCCGGAGGCTTTTTTTTGTCCAGTGGAGGCAGGCAGAACCCAAATTCTCCCCTTTGATTAGATTAGCATTACACAACAGCATGACAGATATGACAAATAGGTGCATTAGAGCGTGTCATTTATTCCCTCTTTTCTAGATGCTTGGGTTCACAGAGGGACCCCCACCTCACGCCTCACTTCTGCAAATATATGCGGCCCCTGACGCCCCGTCTGATGCCTGATCTCTGTGGATTACCTTCAGAGAGGGTTACAGGAGAACGAGAAGAGCTTTATTTCTGAAAATAAAAGTGCTAAAGAAAGAGACAACGAGCGCTTGGCTTTGTGTATAACTCATTTGAATGTAAACCACTATTCATTCTCACCTTTGTCCATGGATTGCTAATACTGAATAACTGAATAAACATTTGCTTAAGCAAAATGATTATCACTTAAAACTGTAGTAGCCCCGACTTAATGTGAGTGTGTGTGTGAAGTGACAGAATATCACACACTTCAGTGACTCTCCTCCTCTAAGGGCAATCTACGGCTACCTCCATTAGCCCCCATCACACCCACTCAAAAGGGTGCACATATGCACACATGCTCACTCTCACACTACACGCACAATTTTACCATCATACCACTGATTTCCTCTTAATAAACACTGGCATATGCACTCATAACTCACTGACACTCTAACTTTGCAATGTAAATGGTTTTATATAAAGTTTATATAAATTGTAATGACTACAGGCTAACTTTTGCATAAACCTCCTACCCCAAAGAATCATCCCAACACATTTAAAACCCCCTCTCTAGATCCAGGGCTGTCAATCGCTTAAAATATTTAATCGCGATTAATTGCATGATTGTGATGAGTTAACTCGTGATTAATCGCAACTTAATCGCACATATTTATTTGTTCTAAATGTGCCTTAAATGAATAGTTTTCAAGTTTTTAATACTCTAATCAACGTGGGCATGGACAAATATGGATGATTTATGCAAATGTATGTTTATTATTATTGAAACCAGAGTCAACAGAGCATGGAGACTAGACATGTTTCAAAGGTCATAAATGTTTTTCAAAGAACTTGTTCATGTCTATTAGACACATGAAGAAAGAAAATAGAAATACCAGGTTCCCATTACTTCTCTTTCTTTCTTTTTTGATGCAGCTAAATTCTCAATAAAACTGTTTCCATTGATATATTTTACGGTTTCTGTTGTCAGACAATGGAATGAATATGAAATAGTGACTGAAACGCGACCCATTAAGACTACATAACAATCTCTCCCTTCCAAGATGTTAATCTGCATAAAAAACCTGATAATCGAGCCGTCATCTGATGAAATCCAATACACATAAGATAATGACAATAGCTGTGCTGTGATTTCGGCTGTACCTGCATGTAAAATTAGCGAAGCAACATAATATCTGTGTTTAATTGAAAGTGCTGCTCCTCTCCGCCACTCGCTGAACAATGCAGATGCACAGAGAGAGAGGTGTGTGAATGCGCTGGGACAGCAAGACCTCGCACGGCAGTACCAGCAAGTCTCAGAAACTAAATAAGGTTTGGGCAAACCCCAAAGATTGGTCGCTAGGCGCTTTTTTGAAGAGGGGGAAAAAAGTCGCTAAGTTGGCAACACTGTGCATCTCCATTTCTCCAACTACGGGCTAGGCCACAGTTCGAACAAAACATGCATGCTGTGTTGATTGCGTGTATAGGGCGACTATGTGTGTATATATATATATATATATATATATATACACACACACAGCAATAGATGGATAGATAAATAAATAAATTAATTAATTAATACAAATAGTATTCACATTATTTATGAATCAATTTTCCAAATAACAGTGTCTTCGAATGTCTCCAAAGGAAGGACTGGCCAAATTTAGATCACTTTTGGGGACAATTGCTTTCCCAAACTATAGCGAACTAAGTACACACAGACTCAAGAACACAGAGCTCTGCTATCAATCCTTCATCCTACCTGCCTTAAATACTCTCTGCAAAAGCTGATGGGGAGGCAGATCGATCACGAAACGCTATCAATGTTGCATTATCCTCTGTGACTGTCTATATGACCAAAGCCGTTACATTGGGTCAAGACCCCTGACCTTTGAACTCATATCAACAGCATTAAGAAGGGCTCCCTGGCTATTTTTCTGGACTTCAGTCTATACTCCTAGCTTAGTAAGACAGGAATCGGGCTGGCAGTGTGAAGATAACACCGGCAACAATGGATTTATTAACAGTAAAGAGGTGAAGGGGGGGAAATAGAATAACCTGAGGAGAGATGGAGGAATGACATACCTGAGAACACAGCAGCATGACTAGTTCAACCACAGAACTGCTGGACTTCATACACACAAGACCTACAAAGAAAGAAGAGATTTCATTTCAGATTTAGTAGATGAAAACTTTTAACCATTACCGATGAGTATGATTTTGAATGTAACCAAACAAACCTTACGTAGCTGATTGCTAAATGTTGCAACTGACTGAACAGAATCAAGAAAGCTCTTGTAATAACACTGTAAAAATACTGCAAATGATTTTACTTTTGTAAAGACCCATCTCGATTTCATATATAATGTAAATAATTTGGCAAATACAAATGTTATCCTCCATCATTTAGTGATAAACACTGGGCTATTTGTATTGAAATCTATAATAAACCTTTTAAATTCAGTTCTATGAGATTTCTAATGTGAAATCAAATAGTATTGAGGGGAAAAAAATTCAGCATTAAAAACATTTCATTTTTAGTGTCTGTTCTGCTGACACACGTTTGTGAGTGGTCTAATTCTGCACCATCTTGAGGGTCAAAGAGTATTGATGACCTTAATGAACCTACACGATGCTACTGTAAACTAATACATGTTTGGGCCTTGTATTACATGAGACTAAATATGGTGAGCATATGTTCTATTGATCTGAAATACAGCTTTAAAGAAGCTGCTAGGGAACTACATATGTAGAATGTGCACGAGAGATTTAACATGAAAGCTAAAGGTGAGAAAAAACATGAAGCTGGAGGAAGAGGAAGGAAGGAGGCATTTTTGCTTTAAGTGGCTCTCTAAAGTCGCCCTGCAGCTATCAATCAGCGTTTCATTTCTCTGGGTGGCAGTGGACAGGCCAAACCTCTGTGCTGACCTCTGACCCTCTGCTCTATAAAAGAACACTGCTATTATAATCATTGAGTTAAAAGATACTTCCAGCCACATTTACTGCTTAAATTTGGTTAGAGGTGAGAGAGGTGGTGCGAGTGCTTTCGTAACATACTGGGAGTGATAAGATGTCCCTGTGTTTGTGTGTAATGATGTGAACACCACTTCAAACTGTAACAAAGGTAAGATGCTTTTGTGTGGAATACTCCACAAATGTCAGTAATAAGAGTAGAACAGTAGCTCACTGGTGCCCTCGATGAGTAGCTCCTGTCCATGACTGCCCAGCAACGTGCGAGAGAGGAATGGTGCAAAATCCACAAAAATCTCTCTGAGTAAAGGAGCTGCCTTCTCCAGAGCATGTTCCAACCTCTCTGAGATACTGAAAACACACAAACAAACACACCTTTAAATTTCATACAGTGTGACATAATAGTAAAATAACAGATCATTTAATGAAATCATGCATTTAAAAAAAAATGCATGTGTGAAATATAAATCTATAGAAAAGAATGAGATTTCAGTTTCAGGTGGAGACCTCATGTTGGGGGCGGAGCTCTGGGTCATTGGGGATAAAGCAGGGACAGATGGCAGGTTGGAGCTGGTGGAGGTTCCTCCTGCAGAGAATACAACCAGTAAACAACTCATTACCCAAATACACAGACGCCAAACAAAACAGGGATGTTACTATAATGCTTATACTTGTCTAAAAGCAGAAACAAAGAAATGATGTGAATTTGGAAAAAAAAAAAGTAAATATCTGTATTGCATTATATAGCTTTTTGGGCTTTTTTTTTTTTTTGGAAACAAAAATAATCTGCATTGATAACAATAGTCTGTCAGTAAATGTTTTCTAAGCTACTGTATCTGATTTACAATATTTAATGCAAGGAATCAGTAAAAATCTAGTTCAAAATAATGTGTTTTCTTAAATGCACATACGAATTATATTTATTCACTTTAATTTATAAGCACCATTTAACAATATAAAGAATTTCATATCCATTGCTGTTCAAGAGTTTGAAGTCAGTTAATTTATTTATTTTTTCAAAGAAATTAATATTTTTATTCAGCAAGGATACAGTCAAGATTAAAAGTAACATTTATAATGTTACAGAAGATTTCTATTTCAAATGAATGCTGTTCTTCTGAAATTTCTATTCATCAAAGAATGAATAGAAAAAAAACGTATCAATGTTTCCACAAAAACATTAAGCAGCACAACTGTATTCAAGATTGATAAAAAGAATAGGTAACACTTAGGGTCTTAGGGTCTTTTTAACAAAAAATGCAGCTTTGCTGGACATTGACTTCTTTCAAAAACATTAACATTGGAACAGTAGCGCATTTTTACAAAAAGAATTTAAACATTAATCCATGCACTATTAATGCACGTGAAAACGCAAATGAATCACTGAATCGTGAATTGATCACCTAATAGAGACGCCTGATGAACACAGAAATGAACTCACCAAATATTTTGCACCATTTATGCTACTGAAATTTAAGCACGTGTGTAATCAATGTGTTTCTCGCAAGACGAGAAGGGATGGTTAAATTTGTCTGATGACACTTAACGGCCAAATAAAGTGCATTAAAATAAATCACATTTTCCTTTGACAATATTCATATTGCCCAGCCCTTCTAACAACCTAGTAAAATAACCTTTTCCTGCTGCTATCTACAACACTTTTTTTATGTAAGGGACAAGAGTAAAGATCTATGTTGAAGCCCTGACACCATGTGAAAGGAGCTTTAGCTGAATGATAGCTCTGCTCTCGTTAGAATTCATGTAAAATAAGCATTAGAGCAGCTCTTACACTCCCCCTGATAAAACAGCCCATAAATTCATTAGCCCTGTGTGTGGCTGTGATTAGTGTACAAATAATTATATGCCAATAAATTTCATCTTGCCCCTGAAAGTGACACATTTTGGGCTAGTGAAGGTCTTGGCACGATCATGCTCTCTCTCACAGAATATCACACCACAATAAATCTGCATACACTAATATCTCTCCACAGGCACACATGGGGTCTCGGGGCAGGGATAACTCTTGCAGCAGTATGGAATGTTCCTGGCTGTGGGGACAGCGGCTCTTTAAGCACCAACATGTGCGTCTGCGGAGAGTCTCCTGCTCGCTGATGAAGTAGCCACTTCAAACAGCTCGGAGAAAATTAGCTTATCTCTATTCAGCTGGGACCTGCCCCTCTCCTTGTGCGCAGACATACACAAGAGAACCATAAAAATACAGACAAGCTTAAAACTACAAGTATGAGATATAGACTCATGAGTACACTACTTCAAAGACAAAAAAAGCTAAAGGGAACTAAAAACAATCCCTTCACGCACAAAGGATCATGTGTGCACGCACATTTGGTTTCAAAATAAAAAGAACATCTCATAGACGCAAGATGATGATTATGAGGTTGGCTACAATTCAAATCCAACCCCTAATCATCACAAATAGTTGCTGATATGATTAGATCTACTGAAAAACCTGATTTGGCTGATGTATGAGGATTTCAAATTGTGAAGACCACTTCAGATGTCATTAAGTCAGTTTTTGACATTTCACTGTATCTATAAAGACATTTTCAAAAACTTGGGCCTCAAAACTACAGCCATAACTGTACACACACACACACACACACACACACACACACACACAGTAAGGTTAGATTGATATCAATGCCATTAATCAATGAGTCATCAGATTTTTTTTTTTAATCCATTCAATCGCCTTTTTTTTGGAAAGAAATTGATACTTTTATTCAGCAAGGATGGATTAAACTGATGAAATGTGACAGTAAAGACATTTATAATGTTGCAAAATGTTTTTATTTTTTTTTAAAAAATGCTGTTCTTTCTTTGTATACATTAAAAACATCAGTTACCACAAAATAATTACTAAAAATATTAAGCAGCACAAATGTTTTTAACGTAACAATAAGAAATATTTCTTGAGCATGTGACTAGAACTAGTAACTAGAGTAATAGCTGCTGAAAATTCAGCTTGCAATCACAAGAATATATTTTAAAAGATAACAGATATTTTCAATTGTAATAATATTTTACAATATTGTTGTTTTTACTGTACTTTTGATCAAATAAATGCAGCCTTGGTGAAACTTACTTAAAAAACAACAACAAGTTGTAAATATTTATACTTTCATTTAGTTTATAGAGCATTTATAACATAAACATAAATTATGTGTAATATACAGTAATGTAAAAGACAACACAGGATGAAATTCTGATTAATCACCTACACTAGGACAGAAATATGAAGCTCTGTACTTTGGTAAGCTGTAGTTTATTGACATGCTCTTTCATGAAGACACTCACCTGGGGCAGACTCTGTGCTCTCAACAGTTTCTTCTGCAGACACCACTGACACACTGTTGACTGGAGTTCCACCTGAGGATGCAGCAGTGGCTGATGGGACGGATGCAGCTGCAGAGACTGTACTCATTCCTGGTGAGGGAGCCCCACCCATTCTCTTGGGTGCCACAACAACACTCCTGTAAAAGAATGAATGACAAAGAAGACAATTTTGAGGATGGCCAGAACTGAAATTGTTGTTGTACATTATTATTAGAAAATATTATTCCTTTTTCCTTTTTTTGTGGGTTGAATTGGATTAAAGAATTTTATGCTTGCATTATATTTTGAGCTGTTCCTCTTTTTAATGTCTTTTTTATCACGCAATGAAGAGCGCAGACTCTGATGTTCTGATAAATACACAGAGCTAGAGAATCAAGCACTCTGTCAAAAAACCATTAGCTCTTGTTCCATCGGCGGCCCCATAACGATCAGACTGATGATGATGGCTAAATATGCTGCACATAATGTGATTTAGTATAAAAAGCTGCCCAGCTCACACAACACAAGAAGCCCATTTACCGTGTTAGTGTAATTAGAGCCCTGTTTCCCTGACACAGAATATTCCATAATGGCAGCATCTATCTTCCGACCAATCAATGGCCTCCCAGCTCCTGTCACTCAGAGCTCTAAACTTTGTGATTGATTACATTTGGCGGTGTGTTATGGTCTAGAAGCTACTGTGCGTCACTGTACAATGTCATGTCTTGCGATTATCTGACAAACAAGCTGTTTTGTGGTCAGGTAAAGATTGAAGGACTGAAAATGTCTTCAAAATTTTAGTTCATTCTGAGGGTTGTGTCGCTTTGCTTTGTAGACAGAGTCTGGAAGGGCATAATTGACAAGCGTTTACTTTCTCGTGGGGGGTTACACACTCAGCCGCCTTGAACTTCTGCTGTAAACACAGGTATGCGGCAAAAACAAAACAATCGGGCGAAATTCCGGCGTGAAGATGGCTGTGAACGACTTTTGCAGATTATGTTAAGTAAATCTACGCATCCAGGGTAAATTAAATTAATTAAACTTTTCCCAAAACCTGTCGGGAGTAGGGCCACAACATCACCTCCATTCAAAATGTGAACCAAACACTCTTCTTGTTCGGGCTTCAGTTGGCAAATGCCGGGAATATTCTCCACAACAGAGCGAATAGCATCCCGTGTCTCCATGTCCGCTGTCGTTTTATATTTCCCTAAACTAAATCTAAACTACAATCTTAAATTCGGCGCTTAGCGTCTACGTCACGGCTCTCAGCCCACCTTCTGTTCGTTGATTGGCCCAGCTGCTGCGGAGCCGGACATAATCTGGGAGCTGGTTTTCTATATCAGACTGAGTACAGAAGCGAACTGAAATTGAGCGGAAGTACGAAGTCTGATGTAGTCAGGCTAAGGGTTGTGCTCTGTTTATATCAAAACATTTTCTGTGGGAATTAAAATGAAAAATATTTTGATGGTTCTTAATGCATTTTTACAAGGGCAGTTTATAATTATCACAATTATCAAACCCTAAAATGTCAAAAAAGAACTATTAAATGTAGGCACAAAAAAAACTCCATCAAAAGACTACAGAATGAATAGCCTTCATTGGCTCTTTCTTGAGTTGCAAATAAACGTGGCGAACAGTATTTGAGAGCTGCGATAGAGGAGGAGATTTTCAGTGAAAAATGACCTAAACTTTGGTCTGTTTCTATTGTTGGTCTGGCATTAGAAGACTCCGAACACTAAAATAGACCTGTGTGGACCAGAGTTTCCAATAAGATATTTTGGTGCTGGGAATGATTTTGTTGTTTTCCGGACAAACTGGAAAAATAATCGGGGAAATGGTGTTTATTTTGAACTGTCATGTTTTCTCAGTATGTGTAAAATAATAATAAAAACAATCAAGTCTAAAGTTTAATGTTTATTTTTTACTTTTACTTATTTTTTGCTTTATTATGGTTTTCAAAAGAGCAAAGACAAGTTATGGAATTAGCTCCTGGAAACAGTTTTTTCGTCCTGAACTGCATAAGCAAGAAGCTGTTTCCCTTCATCAACAGTCTTAGTCATGGACATTTCTATTTCTATTCAGGTTTAAATTTCTACTTCTTTTGCAAGTGAAGCAACACCTACGGATGGCACAGGAACTACATCATGCTCCTCATCCTGCCAATTACCAACTAGATGGTTATGATTGTGGAACTAAACACTTTTTAGTATGTTTTCTAAGCCATTAATAGAGAAACAGGAAGTGTCCTCATAAACCATGTTCCCATTGCAGTACCCAGGTCATTATACACATTTGTGTCTTCATAAATCAGAATACACACACACACATTCAAACAACATACTTGAAATTAAAGGCCATGAAAAGAATGAAAGGAAAGAGTGGAGATAAGGTGGCGAGTAGCAAATACATATGTTTCAAATAAATGTTGTTACACCATACTGCTGCTGCTGTCGTTTTTTCCATAAGCGAATTTAAAAGGTATGCAATAAATTAAATGCCAAAAGAACATACAATAATTAACCTTTGTTTTTAAATCAAAATTAAATCATGACACCACATAAAATATAAAAAGGTGCACTAATTTACCCAGTTTAATAAAATAAATGAACAATCATAAAATAAAGATATAAAATAAAACATGTTTGTGTTATTGAGATGATTCCAATATTTTTTTTCACATCATACTAAAGTTTTCAGACAAAAATAAAAAAAAATAAAAATTCAGACTATGAGCCATAAAGGACTGATTATGGAAATGGTATGGTTCTTTTGTATTGCAAACATGATACTTGACTCTGAACTGCTGCTAATCATTATTCTTTTGTCTATAATATTCTGACCATTGGTACCCGTCTCACACCTAGATACATTTCATCACTGCATCATTGTTGTGTTTAGGGCATACGCGCGAGTGGCGTGACATATAATAATCTACACCCCGCCTCCAGCAGCGTGGGGTGTCTGAATGTTCAAATACAGTATACTGTCACTCAGCCTTTTCAAACTTCTTTTTGCCCCCTAATGAAGAACGAAAACGAACTTCGTTTGAAGTATATCGGGGAATTAACAAGATTGTAATAGCGAACTAATGAGAGCACATTACAGTAGAAATTAAAGTAGAAATTAAAAAAAACAAAAAAAAAACAAGTATTTGCACAGCCAGAAACTTTATTTATGCCCTAAAGACTTTTATATACGCATCGGAGGATTCCTCTTCATCAAGCTGGCTAACAAAGTTTCTCGATGCTAAAATATAAAATAGTTTTGATCTATTTGTCATATGTTTGTCATTTGTGTTATAACACCATTATAATGATTCACAATAATTAAAAAAAAAAGGTTGTTTTTTTAAATTGATAATAAAAAATGGGTAGGTGTGTCCTAATTTTGAATACATCCATTACATGGTAAAAAAAATATAGCCTATAGAGTAACATTAAAGAATGGATTGCACATTGAAGTAAACCAGGAAGGAAACATAGTAAACACAAAGTAGCCATGGTAACCCTTTCAAAATCGCAAATGCTAAAATATTACAAGATAAAGAACAGTATTTAAAAACTTTCACAGGTCTCTGCTGCAGTCTACATTGTCTAGAGGTAAAAATGGAAATGGTTCATATCAGTTGAAAGCCATGACAGAGCTCTGGCCTTTCACAGTGGCTAGTGTTGAGTTTATCAGTGCTGACAGAGGGGGTAATGCTACGCAGTCACCAGCTCCTCTCCAGAACACATCCACAGAGACGCTACAGACTGAGGAGGCACGCCAGCGTCAGATAAGAGCCGTCTAGGACAGACCGCTTCAAACGTCCCGCTGGAAGTTGCCTAGGAGCTAAGGAGTGTTCTCACACCATTTCTAAACATCTGATGTCTCCTTAACTTGAAAATAGCCAGTCCAAGAAAACGAAAGGAATTTATAAACTGGAAGGTTCGCAGTATCCCGCTCGTGACATTAGCATTTGCTGTTCAACAGTCCACCGTTCCAAAAACTCTATTAGAGCGCATTTCTGTTCTCTCTCAAGTGCGTGTTTAGCGCTGACCGGTGGTGGGATGGTGGGGGTGTGCGGCTGCAGCATCCATCTGCTCAAAGGCACAGGTTTTAAATTATTCAGCACACCATTAGCCACACTTAGCCCCAACTCACTACCGCTGTCAATTAATCAGAGCTGCCAGGTGTATAACACCAGACGAGAGGCCAGCGCTGACCAGCATCCGAGGAGTTTGGATTCCAGACGCTGAATTATTTAGCAGTTTTAACCAACACTCCCGGAGACGACATGTAAACAGCATGTTTCCCGTAATCTGCACAAATGTGAGCTCGGGTGCGAGGAAATGTGTGTGAGAAACCGATCTTCCTGGACGTGGATCGACATTTTCAACTGATGTTTAACGAGGGCTGAACAATTACTTTCTTCACAAAGAAACGCTGCTTTAAATTAGTCCTAATGGTGGTAAGTTTTATATTGTGCTGTTTTGTTATTTAAATTTAAAGAAATTGAAAAATTTACTCCTTGGTGTCATCTTTGGAGGGTAGGATACAAAGATGATACCAGAAATATCATGTCATGGATAAAAACAGACAAGGCCTCTAAATTTAATTCATTCACTCATTCATAAATAAATCATCTTATTTTCATAGATGACAAAATCAAAGAAGCTGCTGTAATGAACATCAGTAATTTTGTTATCTCTGTGATATCCTAACCCTGTGTACATCAAATTTTTGTCCAACAAGTCATTATTACACTATTCACTGGTCTCTGGATCCTATCAGCAAATATTTGCAGACTTCATGTCAAAACAATAGTGGGGTAAGAAAGACTTATGGTGAAATTGGGGTGCTGTTGATAGTAAATAAATTTAATGTCTGTTTTACCCTTGACCCTAGGCCCGCTTTATCTAGGAGACCCCGGTTTTTTTCCATATATAACACTCGTAAATCCCCTGGGATTCAATCATACCACCCTGGGTGTTCCAGCATACACTCTGTTTAGCAAGTATGCATGCATACTGGCACAGAGTATAACTTCAGAGAAAAATGCAGCAACACAAATCAGACTTCAGCAGATGGAACAGTGGGAGTATTCATCACTCTGGGTTTGAAATATTCGGTTGGTAATTCATTCATGTGTGCAGTGGAAAACAACTTAAAATAGTCATATCAAAATGAGACAAAAACGGGACTCAGTATGACAGTGAGAGAGAATGTTTGGAGGGCAGGACATGTGAGTGTGTGTTGAAGAGGGAGAGTGAGTAAGTGGACTTGGAAAACAGCAGACACAGAGCTGGAGTCATCCAGATAACTCGGCACCTCTCCGCCGGGGATCCTGAGAGGAGATAAGACTTTCCTTTACGCTCTGGGAAATACTTTTGGGAACTTTTTATGTTCTAGTTGACGTTATACTCTATTTAAAACTACTTTAAGCAGAATTTTGATTATTCTTTTATTATGCACACAACTTTAATGACCTCATATTATGTAAAAGACCACATCCATATTTTAAAAATTCTATTAAAAAATAAAGTAAATTTATTAAAATGATTAAAAATGAATCAAAATTAAATGTAAAAACTTTTACAATTTTCTTTTTCTTCTCAGGACCAAAAAGGCAATTTTTGAAGTTGATTAAAAATGAGGAGCAGCAAGCACATAAAACACACATACGTTCTAGGGGTGTAACGATACACGTATTCCTATTGAACTGTTTGGAACGAGGTGTTCGGTACGCATTACAAACCGAACGATTCGTTGGACTAATTAAATCTGGAAAATAAAGTGAGTGAAATATAGGCTAATGTTCTCAGTGCCACTGAGTGGCAGCCCAAACGATGTAACAGGCAATGTGCTGTCGAAAGACGATCGAAAGACGATGATCTTGTAACGACGATAGTCCGAGATATCGTCAAAACAACAATTATTGGCAATATTAAGAGGATTTGGCATTTCCAATTAATGTAGCCTGTTACATTGTTATTTTTATTAGGCTAATTATTATTATTATTATGAAGTTACTTTTATTATTAAATTAAAATTACAATTAATTTGCCCTGCAATATTACCGCTTAACTAACGCGCTGCGATGATAACAAATGAATAGGCTATTCACTCTTCAATTAATATGTTTTAAAAAAGGTCTTTTAAAAACAGGTATATTATACAATGAACTATAGGCATATAATTAAAATATTAACGCTGCAGTCATCAACAAAAATCAATGAAATAAAAAGCTTTAGCCTATTTCAAGCACCGCCTTTCAAAAACAACCTGTTTAACATGAAATACGTTTCTTCTCATTTTTTTCACTATGTATGGGCCATGAGAGAAATACTAAGGGAATAAATTAAAACAGTTAGCAATATACCGTTATCAGCATATGTTGAAGTAGTCTATGAGAGAATATGCAGCGTCAGATGACGAAAGCTCCGTCATTCCGGTTTTACTTTAACTTTCTGCATAGTGAATTGACTGAGATTAAGATGTTCACTGGCATAACTCTTGTGCAAAGTTTGCACGTTGATATCCATTGGCTTGTCTTCATGGTTTAAAACAGAAATATTTCCAACATTGCGGAGTAACCAAAACTTTGGTGTGTGCCTCGGCCATTGGTTGGGTTCACTGTTAGTGGCCTCAGGTGATCAGTTAGAGATCCAATAAGACCCAAAGTCTTTTAAACTATCCTGGATGCTCAGGAGCAACTGAGATTTTAGTGAAAACCACAATTAATTAAAACATAATTTACATTACTTTTAAGAATAATAAAACAAAGGTTGGGAAAGTGATATCATTGTTCCTTTTGCTCTTAACTTCTAAATTCATCCCAGCTCCTTCCTTTTGTCATCATTATCACTTTGCGTTTAAGGATAAAAAAAAGCACTGCTTGATTGGTGAACATTCCTGAATAAATTTAATTATTTTTATAATAACCTTGAATATTTAGAAAAATAAACTCTAATCATCTTATGGTCCGGTAAATAACATTACAGTAACAAAAGTTACAGGATGTAATCAGGTCACAGTGACCTTAACTGAGTGATGAATGATTAACATTTCAGCACTTCAGCACATACTTCCGTGTTCACGTTAAATGCATTTTTGAAAAATGCATGTAGAAAAGGAACAAATGTTGGTAACACTTTAGAATAGGGAACACATATTCACTATTAACTAAGAGTTTTTCCTGATTAATAGTTAGTAAGGTAATAGTTAAGTTAAGGTATGGGGTAGGATTAAGGGATCTAAAATGCAGAATAAGGCATTAATATGTGCTTTATAAGTACTAATAAAAAGCCAGTATGCTAGTAATACACATGCTAATAAGCAATTAGTTAATAGAGAGAATTGATCCTTACAATAATGTGTTACCCAAACGTTTGTAACCTCGCACACAGAAATCCATCTTAAAGATAAGAGATCCATCAGGAAAAGCCACTCCCTTCATTACGCTGCATGTTAATGCAGGGCTTTTCTTTTCTGTGTCAGAGGCACTTTGCCAGAGATGAGGTAAATAGCACTGCAGACAACACTAGCGAATCCATGATTTATTAGGCTATTGATTTAATTTTTATCAGGTTTTTACTTTTAAAAAATAAATCTATGCATGCAGGTTTGGGTAAGAATGATTTGGGTTGGGTACAGATTTCAGGACTCGAGAAGTCCTCTAGTCTGAAAAGACTAATTGTATGCAAAAAACCTGACTAAATTTTTACCTGACAAACATTTGTGTTGGTATGAACAGGCTGCAAAAGAAGCTTGGTTTGACTGAAGACCTAATGAAGGACCAAGTCCTCTCTAAGAATGTCTTTATTTCTTAGTGGTGGCGGCAGAAGAGAGCTGCAGTGACTGCTGGGAGCTTTGAGCTCATCCTTTGCAGGAGCCAGCTTAATCCCTGTCCTGATATCAGCAGCGTGGTGATACCTGACAGAGCATTCCTCAGATAAAACACAAGGCCAGATCAGAGGGATGTCTCACAGATGCCCAGAAGACATAGAAAGGAGAAGAGATGTGAGAGAGCAGAAGGTAAACAGAAAGAAGATGGTATGACATACTGCTTTTTATTTCCAACACAAAATCATATTTTTCTTTTTTTCTTTCTCTTTCTTTCCTTCTTTTTTTCTTCTTTGTAATAAACCCTCTATGGTTATGTCAGACTTATTCACAGACAATGCAGCAAATAAAAACCAGACAGTGCAGACGTTCGCCAACACATAGCAATGGATCTTGTTTCCCAACACACCCAACGATCCCCGTGGAGCAAAAGTTACACTACACTCTTTAAAAATGCAGAAATGCAAAGGAATGAAAAAAAAAACATCCCAAAAGAAACAAAAGATTATAATTGTTGCACATGCAATCTGACATTTGCCATATATGTAAACAACATCCATTCAAATGACTGGGGTTAGTAAGATTTTATTTTTAAATTAATACTTTTATTCAGCAAGAATTCATCAAATTGATCAAAAGTGACAGTAAAGCTACAATGTTATAAAAGAATTATATTCTAAATAAATCCAGTTATTTTGAACCTTCTATTCCTAAAAGAATCATGATTATATTAGTTTTCACAAAAATATTAAACAGCACAACCATTTTAGTGAATGTAAACTAGTGAAAGAAAATGCATCAGTATATTGGATCCATGCATTAGTTGCAATATACCTGCTGCTGCTATTAATATGAATCAAACAAAAAAGACAAATAGATAATCACTCACTGCTTTTGACTGAATAAATTTGTAATGTAATTAAAGATCTATAGAATCTATACACTCATTTACACAGTGAAGACTATGCTGTGTTATTTTACATTTGATGAAATTTATTCAACACTGTCAGACCTACCTGAAAAAACCTGCTGTATTTATATTTATATATATATATATATATATATATATATATATATAATAAAAACCATATATAAATATTATACATGGTTTATATTATATATATAATATATATATATATATATATATTTATTAAACATATAAATGTACCTGTAAGTACTATATATATAATATACAAAGTACACACACATATATCACGCAAACACAAACTTTTTTCTTTTGCAAGCAATTAATTCCGATTCATCGACTTTACAGCCCTGTTTGTAATATTGTATTTCTTTGTGTTATTGGTAGTAATTTGTTCTTATTTTATAACTGACTGTTTTTTTTGTCTTTAATGTTTCACTTTTATATTTATTATGCTAGTAGATGTAGATAAATGTTGCACTGGGTTACATGGGTCAAAAACATGTCTTCTTTTTTTTTTTTTAGGAGGCCAGTGAAATTTTGGCAGGGCAAGCAAAAATGTGAACCTACTCATTGTTGAGCTCTATTGTTAGATATGAAACAAACAGTGGTACAACTGAACTGGTGGGTTTTTTTTTTCTTTACAATAACCATCTGCCCTTACACACAAACCACCAAACACAGACACAAATCCACTGGTGGAGGAATGGACAAGTGGATGTGTATGCGTCTCCTGAGGCCTGTTTTGATGGGCTCTGCTTTTGTAAGGTTGTTTGTTTGATTGTGTATAGAATGGCACACTTCCACAGAAGAAGGCAGGTGCTCTGCGGGGGTGTCCATCATAAAACGCACACAGACTGCTGCCATTGCACAATCTAAGTTATTTTTTTTTTAGTTTTTTTTACATGAAGTCAGTACATTTTTGAAGAGAGAACAATAGCTGTAAAAAAAAAAAAAAAAAAAAAACACGGAAGAAGTACTCTTTCTAGCAAAGCGCTTAGATCTATGTGCACGGCTTGGCCAACGAACTATAAATTCCGATTGTCCACTCACCTGTCAAAAGAGTGGAACTGGACGGACTGGTCACGGGAAGCATCGCTCACTGCACCCAGAAACCCGGGCGGGATGAGGCTAGGGTCCACTATGATGTCATCAGAGGGTGCACTAACGAGACTTCTCAAAATATCCTTGACGTTAACATTTTTTCCTTTGCTGTCTCTATCAGTGACATCTTGACCTCTCCTAACTTCAGAGGACAAAGTAGATAGGGCTTCGGATACAGCATCTGGACCGGTCTGTGCCTCGGTGATGACTGAGGTCTTCCCATCCTCAATACTAGAGTCTCGACGATGGGGAGACAAACCGTTCTCAAGATCAGACTGAACACTCTCTGCAAAAACAAAAAACCATCAGGCTACTTCTCAAAACACTGAATGCATGAGTATTTGTTCTGCAGGTCCTCTGGGTTCAATCTTGCAGCAGTGATATGTGTGGGTTCAGGTGGTCACCTGTGCTCCTGACAGACTGTGAGCGCTGGGCATGTCTTTTGTCATTGTGTGGCTCAAGGATGTCTCGATATTTAGATACCATGAGCACAGAGATGAAGTAGACCACTGCCAGGGCCAGGAACTGAGCCTGTTTACTGTCCTCCTAAAGCACAGCACACAGTATTATAAAAATTAGCCACACTACTGTTCAAAAGTTTGGGGTCAATACAATTACTATTTTATTTTTTGAAAGAAAGAAAATAATATTTTTTAATTCAGCAAGTATGCATAAACTGATCAAAAGTATAGAGTATAGACCTTTACACTGACACAACAATTATTTCAAATAAATGCTTTTGTTTTTAACACAAAGGTTTTCAACATTGGTAATAATAAGAAATGCTTCGTGAGTGAGAATTTCCAAGTCACTTTGAAAAAGAAAAATGTATTGTACTTAATGTAATGTACTTGTCTCACTTTTTTTTTTCTTTCTGGAGAACTAGAGAAATCATGAGATTAAAATTTTCATCTATAGATTTTTTGGTAACACTTTAGTATAGGCACTAATTCTCACTAGTTTATTAGCATGCCTATTACTAACATATTGGCTGTTTATTAGTACTTACAAAGCACATGTTCTGCATGACCGTATTCTGCATCCCTAATCCTACCCGATACCTAAACCTAACAACTACCTTACTAACTACTAATAAGCAGCAAATTAGGAGTTTATGAGGCAAAAGTCATAGTTAATGGTTTGTTAATAACAAGAATTGGAGCTTAAAATAAAGTGAGACCAATTTTTTTTTTTCTGTTGTATGCTTTTAACAAAGCACAATTGAAATCTCCTAGTACTCCCTGAGTTTTACATACCGTTGTTTCACTTCATTACAAAACATTAGCTAAATGAGTGGCAGATCAGAGATGCAGTAGTTGAATGAGTACTGAGTTAAAAAACTCACTATATCTCTGAACACTACAGCACGGAGACGATTGATGTCCATGTCCTGCAGAAGCCGATCTAAATCTCTGATAGGAGACATCCCTCCTGTCACAATGTCCACAGGACTCTGTAACACACAAACACAGTTCATACAGTCTCATTCACAATGTCAGCTCAGCACAGACCGTTTAAAAAAAAAAAAAAAAAATTACCGCTGCTCCAACATTTGATTTCAGTTGGATTTTGTAAGAACTAGGGAGTCTTCTGTTTGCTATTCCATATTTAGACAGCACTGAGGCACAGAGGCATTAATGCAACAGTTTTGCTAAGATTCTTAATAATAGATGAGCTGTGAGTGTAGAGTGTAAGTTACACAACACATTAAGGAAGAAAAAGGGTTTTATTTTTTTACTGGAACTGTAAGAATCAAACTGTGGGCCACTGACCAAAAGGATTCTATTTGAGGAATCTGTTTAAGGTCCAATTTAAAATTACCATCTGGACAGTAGAGAGAGAGAGAGAGAGAGAGAGAGAGAGAGAGATCCTTGGCATTATGTTGAACTTGCCTGTGCTGGTATAGACTTGGCGGCTCCCAGAAGGCTTTGCTGTCCACGGCTGCTCTCTGCACCAGACTTACCCAGAGTGTGCTGCTGACATTCCAGACAGTTTCTCACAGCCATCGCGCACACTGAGGGGGAGAGAGAGTGTGTGAGAGAAGGACAGACAGAGAGAGAGTGCAACTGAGAGGTAGAAATGCAGAGAAAAAGACAACATCATAGAGATGAAAGGGTATACAGACTAAAGGAAACAAGACATATGAGAACGTTGTTGCATGACAATGAAAAAGGGCTTAAAATACCATCTTATGAGTTAATGTAGTGAAAACTAAAGCCATAAGCAGACATCATAAAATTACTTTTTTTTTTTAAAGAATATGAACATTATGAACATGTCAGTGTTTTTTTGTGTTCCTATGTTTTTTAGGGTGTTCTAGGTAGTTTCTAAGGCACTGCATGATGGTTGAAAGGTGGCTGTTTACTGGCCCAAGTTAAAAAAAAGCCCACCCCTAAGACTGTGATATTCTAAACTCCTCAGTGTGTAAGTCTAAGAGATGTTTTAATGTCCACCTGGCAGATCATCGTAAATCTAGTCATTTAGAAAAGTAATAGCACATCTCTCCTCAAAAAGCATCATGATTTTAGGTATCATGCATGTCTGCAGCACAAATCTTGTGGGACGATAAAGTTTAACACTTACACTACTGTTTAAAAGTTTGGGTTCGTATGATTTTTTTAAATTAATGTTTTTATTCAGCAAGAATGCATACTTTGGTCAAAAGTGACAGTAAAGACTTTTACACTGATGGAAAAATTTATATTTAAAATAATTTCTTTCATCATGGTATCTTGAAAAATGTATAACAGTTTCCAGCAAAACATTAAGTTGTTTGAATGATTTTGAAAGATCATGTGACACTAAAGACTGGTGTAATGGCTGTTGAAATTTTAGATTTGCCATCACAGAAATAAATTACTGTCATTTTAAAATACATTAAAATAGATTTATTTAAAATTTTAATATTTAAAAAATATTGTTATATTTACTGCAATTTTAATGAAATACATGCAGTGTTGGTGACTTCCTTCCAAAAAATTTAAACAGGTTAAAAAGTTAAACAGGTAGTTAAATAGGTAATTACCGTAAAAGTGATGTTTCCTAAAGCGATAATTATTTTCATGTCATCAAATGAAAATCAATAAACTGCCAATATTAAAATGTATCCTAATTATACTATTTTGTCTAAATGGACTAAAATATAAAACTAATTAATTAATTAAATAAATAAATAATTAATTAATGGAAATTCATTTTCGATTGACTAAACATTACATTTAAGTCTTATTAAATTATAAGTGTTTTTAAAAATTAAATTTAATTAAGTGTTAGATGATGGCAAAGGTAATCCAAATATAAAAACAGTGGTAGTGAGCATGCAGAATTAAATATCAGCCAGTATAGAAGTAATTTCTACTTACTCAGATAAATTAAAATCTCTAATGCAGGCCGCTAACTAACATAGTTCCAATATATCATACATCACTACACCACTAAAAATAAACATGCAAGTTTAAAATTTGATGTGAATTAACAAATGAATAACAATACAGAAACGCTGCAAGGTAATTTGGTAGCACTTAATAATATAATATAATAACTGCACGCTATGAATCATTAGGTAAGCATTAATAAATAGTCAGTTCATCCTTTATAATGCATTGTCCCAACCCTAATAGTCATTATTAAAAAGTTTATAAATGCAGCTATAAATGCCTTGTTCTTGATTTATAAGCATATCTACTACAAAGGAGATTTAAAGGCTCAGTTATCTTATCAACAGAAAAAAATAAACAAACACAACAACAGAGGGATACAAAACTCAGAAATATTTATTTCAAAATGCAAAAAAATGAAACTGTACAACTGTACACTTGAATTTTTATTTGTATTTTTTTTCTATGAAATTGCAGAGGTTTATTTTTCTTTTTTTAAAATAAAGTACAGTATACTTTATAAATTAAGTACAGTTTCATTTTTTGCATCTTGAAAAAATATTGCCGTGTTCTGTATCCCTCTGTGTTGTGTTTGCTTGTTAAATCTCCTTTGTAAATGCTTTACGAGGTATGAATAGTCCTCACTTTAGACGAGCTCACAAAATAGATGGCTGGCAACTACTAAATGTTTTAAACTACCTGACTTAATCATGAATTACAGCAGGAATATGTGTTAATAAAGCAATTTATTAATAATTTACTTATACTTTCTAAATGATCTTATGAACCGCTGACAACTCCTAAATAACTGGTTTGTAAATAACGGAATAATTTAGAAATGATAAATTGATCATTAATAAAGTATGAAAATACAATTATTAAACATTATAGATATGCTCAAGAACAAAACATTTATAGCTGTATTTATAAACTGCTTCCTAATGCCTATTCATTTTGGAACAATGCTTTATTACTAATGCTTAACTAATGATTCATAGCGTGCAGTTATTATAAAGTGTTACCGGTAATTCTTCTCCAAGACATAACAGTCGTATAGAGTACAGAAAAAGAAAACACATTAAACTGTATGAGGTTCGGAAAACAGATGACGTTGCTTATTCTGTGTTTAATCATTTTGGCCAGGTTCCCAACACCATGGTGCAGAAAAATCCTCTTACTGCATTTAATTTGATGTATTGCATGCTATATGTAAGATTAGAATGGTGCATGTGTGTGTGTGTTTTCATTTTAATGTACTGCACATGAGATTGAACTGCAAAAAAATGTGTGTGTGTTACTGCATGTGTATGTCTCTATTCAACCCTCTATCCTCTCATACCTTGACAACTGACAAATGTAAACTCCAAAACGCTTAGATTAAAGGTATTATACCAGCGCAGGAACCGACCAGCTTTTTCCATTAGGCGTTCTAGTTATTTGAGCGAAAGACAGAAAGAGAGCTATAGACGGAGAGATGGCAGGCTAAACCTTGTTACAGATCCCAAATCAGATTACACACTGGCAGACCTCATCAAATATTCATTTTATACTTTCAGCCCTCCTAAAAACAGGCTTCGGTTTCGCTCTCACTCCACCAATCAGGAAGGTCCGCCCTGCCCTTGCTGCACACTGTCGAGTCGATTTAACACGCCGGCCATTTTGTTCAGTGGGTCTGGGTGTTACATGGGCGAGAGAAGCGATGTGGCGAAGCGGAGGGGTAGTAGAGTGGAAAAGTGTTGTATTTAGAGAGGGAGTTTGATGGTGTCTAGATAGCTTCAGGGAGGGTCATGTAGAGTGTGTGTGTGTGTGTGTGTGTGTGTGTGTGTGTGTGTGTGTGTGTGTGTGTGTGTGTGTGTGTGTGTGTGTGTGTGTGTGAGAAAGAGAAATGAATAATGTAACCGATCTGAACGGCTGGATTTCTGTTATATGGTCTATAATGCTGCAGTACAGTTTGTGATACATAGACACATAAAGAAGGAGGTGCCTCAGGCTACAAAACAGCCATTACAGTCAATGGCCTGATGACGGTTCTCATTTTAGACCACTACAGTGTGGAGAGCTTATAATAACACTATTAGAGAGCTCACACAAAACAGGGGGGGGGGGGGGGGGGGTAGAAGGGAAAGGCAGTTATTACCCCTACCAAATGAGCCAATAGGGAGAAATCAATGAGCAATGAGCAAAAAAAGACTCTGCTCCAAAACATAGTGAGCTGCTTCAGTGTTTCAGATTCAAACTCGATTAAAATCAATTGCAAGTTGATTTCCCATTAAGTAGTGAGGGGCAGTGATTGAGAGAAAAAGGTTGAGAAAAAAATATAAAGAGCAGGACATTATTTAGAAATCATGAAGGAATAAAACAATCATGGAGGAAGAGGAACAAACAGTGAGTGAGCAGGACAGGAAAAAGGGACGAGGCACTGACTCAGGGATACATACACTACACTACTATTCAAAAGCTTTTGTTTTTGTCTTAGTGTTTTTGGAGTTTTGCAGTCAAGGCTACATTTATTTGATCAAAAATACTGTAAAAACGGTAATATTTACAAATATTATTATAATTTATTTATATAATTTTCTATTTATAAATTAATTAATTAATTAATTAAAAAGACATTTATTCCTGTGATGGTTAAAGCTGAATTTTCAGCAGCCATTACTTTAGTCTTCAGTGTCACATAATCCTTCAGAAATCATTTTAATATACTTTGCTGCTCAAGAAACACCTATTATTATTAATGTTGAAATCAGGTAACCATCATATTTTTTTTTCAGGATTCTTTGATGAATAGAAAGTTCAAATGAACAGCAGTTATTTGAAACATTATAAATGTCACTTTGGATCTATCTCTCACATCCTTGCTGGAAAAAAAACATTGATTTCTTTTAAAATTAACATTCTAACTGACCCTAATTAGCACAAAAAAAATGTTTCTTGCCCATGCAAAACTCGCTATCACAATTCTAGGGTGTTGTGGAAAGCTGCCAGGATGTTACTAAGAGTTTTTGAGCATTTTTAGCATGTTGCTATGCAGTTGCTAGATGGTTACCTACTGATTCAAGTCCCTATATGTCTCAGATCCTACCGTCAATGAGAGTATATGGGATATTTTTGGCCATCTCCAATTGCTTAGTAAAAGCCAACCAACTCACAGCAAACCACACAGTTTGTACAAATATATGTTCGTAGCACAAACAGTGTGGGGCAGGTTAAATGGCAAAGTTTATTAGTTTAGTTATACAGTATGAGCAATAGCTATTGTAACAAGCCTTATTAGATTAATAACAAGCCTTAGAAAACAGCACTAAAGAAAGAGAGAGATATACCCAAACGCAGGCATTGTCTTAGGATTCCTCCAGAAGACATGTTCTTCTCTGCTTCGATTTCTGTGAAGTTGAGTGAACTGGCGAAGATCAGCACATCCACAAGACTGATCAGCCTCTGCAAGAACATCAGTGAAGCCTCCACAGCCAAACCCTGAGACGGCTCAATGTTCTCCAGCTCATGCTGCAAGACAGCGCCATCATCATCATCATCATCATCATCATCATTATCTTCACTGTAACTGCAGCCTTCATAATCAGCACCACTCAAACTTTCATAATGTACTGATGATCACCTTTATCATCACCCTCACTTTTCATTATCATGGCTATTGGATTCAAATTACTCACAATCATTAAAGTAAGAATATAAATGATGATCATTAATATGGGCCAGCACACTTCCTTCTAATAAAATCTGTGTTAATTTAGTATGTACACGTTATCACAACATGATTTAAGGGTCCTCTCAGACTTGACTGAAATGATCCTTTTACTCTGATGTGAGAACTGCTGTGAATGGCATGGAAAACCATCAAGGATCTTGAAAAATATTTGGATCTTGGGATTTTTTTTTAGACATTTCCTGTATGAGGCAAAAGGTGCAGATAGGATTTAAAGTCAACATGAAACTGTGTCTGCAACCCATTTTACTTTTGTAATATGACACCTTGAGTAAAACAAGATATTTAATGAGAAACAAATATGTTGATTGGGGTATAGTTTTTCTTTTAATAGAAATTGACTGGATAGTGAACAGTATAAGTCGTTCCATACAGGAATGGATCTGAATGCAAATGTGCAGGCCATTCCCCTTCTGAAACACTACTGATCGAATCTTCAATCAATAATCAAATAATAAAAATACTACATAAACTAAACTAATTCAGAGGGGCAGGAGATGTAGAATTTCATAATGACAAGAATACTGCAGAAATCTTCTGAGCTTCAAGTTGACATATACAAGTAAACACTGCCGAACTTATGTCCAACCAATAATGGAGGAAATCAGACAAATAGGGTGGACAAATTCAATTAACCTAACCGTCCTAACTGTCCTTCAGCTGGACTGAAAGACATCAGTGGCAGGGGAAATGCAGTGCATCATGCCACAACACCTGAGATGCCAAAGTGGGCTTTACAAATCCATTTGTCCTATTGTCAGGAGTAGCAAGTGCAAGTAAAAGCATCCATTTACTGTCAGCTACTTAACATTTTGAGCCATCTCTCATGAATCCCATATAGACAGCATTACTGATTGTAACACACAAACATACTAACCGTAGAAGAGGTGGCTGCAGACAGCAGAGGAAGGATTCCTCCACAGGCCATGATGAGGTTGTCCACCACCTGAGAGACTAGATGGACAGTGTTGTGCACAAACACTACGTTCTCACTGCTGTTCACAAAGTCCATAATTGTCTTAGTTGAATGACTGGGGGAAAATGAGAAAACTAATTATGAAATTATAAAAGAAGTTATGAAACTTACTACAACATCAAAGGGAGCTGTCTGTGAGGCAGCAGAAGGGTAATTCAGGGTAATCAACATTCTCGTACTTGACTTTTAATTTAAATTTTATTAATAAAGCACATTTCAATATTTCAATATTACTCCCAGGTTAACTTAACTATGAACTGCATCTGTCGATTATCAAAAAACAACACCACATTTCACCCAGTAAAAAAAAAAAATCCTGATTGTGTGGATACTATTGATATTACTGGATTTCTCAAGCAACAATAAGATTAAACATCTAAAAATTGTTAATTAATATGTTTTATCAATACTGATTTTACAAAAAGCTAAACATCAGATAGATATTTTATCCCTTTGCCTATTTGATCTTTGGTTCCTGGTGTTTCTCTCACCTTCTCCACATCTGCACATCAGTCTCGATAGAAAACAGCAGGTCAGTCAAAAGGCGCTGGTGCATATGAGACCACTTGAACTCTGGGATACGGAACATAGTGGACCGTGCCGAAGACGAGCTCTCATTGCCCTGACCTGAGGGGCTTGAGGCAGCTGCTTGATTTGCGCTCAGATTCTGCAAAAAAATACACAATTCTTCTTCTAAAATTTGTTTTGTGTGACCTAATGAGAAAGTCATTTTCTTGCCCTGTGAAAAATCTCAGTTTTCCATATAATCAATAAATTTAGTAAATTTCTGTAAGTCTCAAACTGGTATCATGTTCCTCAGTTATTAATATAGCAAAACTTACTGTTGTTGAGGTGTCCTTCAGTTCCAATCTCTCTGTGTCTGAGGCCACACTTGACACATCCAGTCTAGCAATTTTAATTTCTTTGGTTTTAGTTGCTGAGGTCTCAGTCCCTGCTGCCTTCAGAGTGTCTTGGTTAGTTCCTGGATCCTGCGAGATACTCTCAGAGCAAGGGCTAACCTCTGCCGTAGACACCTTGGACACATCTGGAGGAAGTACTTCTGGGGTTTGCTCGGTCTCAACAGCACCATGACCAGCTGTAGTCTCTGTTTGAAGCTTGGTCTCATCGATAGAGGTGCTTTGGGTTAAATCCACGTCCACCATGGGAGCTGGTTCATCCTTGGTTTCCTCTACCTCCTCATTTTGTAATGGCTTCTCATCTTTTTCGGTTTCCAGCTTCTTTTCTTTCTCTTTCCCATCATCTTCCTTTTCAGCACCATTGTCATCAGTCTCACCCGCTGTAGCTGAAACAAAAGAAGAATCCTCCGTGCTGTCATCACTGACCTTCACCAAGTTGCTGACTGAGGAAACATCAATGCTATCTTCATTCGTGATGGCATCCCCAGTTGTGCTGGTCTCCTGTTGAGCTGAAGCCTCAGAAGTTTCTTCCACTTTGGCTTCTTTTACAGTTTCAGGAGAAGAATTTCCAGGTCCTTTCTCTTTATCTTCTACCTGAACATTTAGTACAGTTTCAGCAGCGCTTGTTTTACCATCATCTTCATCTGATATCTTCACAGCTTCAGTTTCAACTTTGGCATCCTTGTCGGTTACAGTCTGAGTATTGTCAGCATCATCTGTTACACTCAGATCAGCTCTTTCCTTCTCGTTTACCCTCCCTTCAGTCATTGTGATGTCAGCCTCAACTCTTTCCACTCTCTCATGCTCTCCATCCATGTTAGCCTCCATATTTTGCACTTCATGATCCTTTCCTGGATCTTTCGTAGTGTCTTGTTCACCTTTATTCCCTTTCTTTGTCTCTAGTGAGGTGGAAACGGTGTCCATTTGTCTCTCTTCCTCATCTCTGGCCAGAATGTTGGACACTGTGACTGGGATCTGGGCCCTGGTTTCCTCATTGTCACCAGGTTGATCAGGGACCTTCTCCTCAACACGTAGCTCAATTACAGTAGATGGAGCCGTCTCGTCAGCATTCAACTCACCATTGGCTGAGGCAAGGAACTGAGAATCGTGACTGGCTCCAGATACAGTTCTGAGTCTGCTTTCAGATCCTCCCTCAGAACCCATCCGCTGGTACTCAAGGAACATGTGGGCCAGATTCTCTTTGTGTTGCTCAAAGGTGACCTGATGAAACAGACAGCAAGAGGGTTTGAAGGAATGTGAGTTATGCACAGGAGAAAAAAATAAATTCTCAATCAGATCAAATTAACTGTCATACAGTATAACATACAAGTACTATATAGATACAGTACTATATTATACGGCATTGTATAAGATATAACCCGAATTCCGGAAATGTTGGGACGTTTTTTAAATTTGAATAAAATGAAAACTAAAAGACTTTCAAATCACATGAGCCAAAATTTCAAGAATCATGCCGATGAGTGATGCAGTGTCGTCTGAGAGCCCAAAGACCACAAGCATCCAACAAAGGTCTTCAGACTTGTCCCTTACGCAACAGAGATTTCTCCAGTTTCTCTGAATCTTTTGATGATGTTATGCACTGTAGATTATGAGATTTATAAAGCCTTTGCAATTTGACGTATTCCACAATCTTTTATGCATTCTTTCACAGATTGGAGAGCCCATCTTTACTTCTGAGAGAGACTGCCTCTCTAAGACATCCCTTTTATAGCTAATCATGTTACAGACCTGATGTAAATTAACTTAATTAGTTGCTAGATGTTCTCCCAGCTGAATCTTTTAAAAATGTCTTGCTTTTTCAGCCCTTTGTTGCCCCCATGGCAACTTTTTTGAGACCTGTAGCAGGCATCAAATTTGAAATGAGCTCATTTAGTGGATAAAAGTGTAAAATTTCCCCATTTAAACATTTATGTTCTCAATGTTCTATTGTGAATAAAATATTTGCTCATGTGATTTGAAAGTCTTTTAGTTTTCATTTTATTCAAATTTTAAAAATGTCCCAACATTTCCTGAATTCGGCTTGTGTATATATACTATATATTACATAATTAGTTATTTCAGTACTTCTGTGATGCCTGTATAAATGCCACTAGGGTCAAGACTCAGGAGAACATTTGTTTATGTCATGTGTTTATTCATTGATTCTTGTCAAGTTTTATGTATGGAGTTAGAATGTACAATTTTAGCAGTACAAAAAGTTATTACTGCAAATAAAATGATTAAACTTTCAAAGTGATTTATATTTCAATGTGTTATCTGTTATGAATTTATATATATTAAAAATGTATTCTGGTTCTGTCACTTCAAAAAAAATATTGAATAAAAAAAAACAACAATAATAAAAGTTTCTAAAATATCTGAGCTATAGCCTGACCAACCAGGAATAAAAATACTGTGAAAAGAGAGATGGTTATGTGTATTTAGGACTACAATTAGCAGCAGACAGTGCATAGCATCTGCAGATACAGTAGTCTGAGCACACCAAAACACACCTCAATTTATCAAACGAACACAACAGACAGAAAGTCAAACACACCACTGGGGAAACGAGAAACAACTTGCAGCTTCCACACCAGTGCCGGCATTTGCATTTAGGCAAGAAAGCCTTATTGTATGTAATTAATTGGCCGTTATTGTTCTAAATTAGCCTGCTACAAGCCTGGCCATTAATCTTCCATGTGGCCTGATTGGTAATCCATGGCTGTTTGCTCTGAATGGACAGCTCTGAAATGTATTGCTAGTTTTCTTTCTCTCCTGACTCTCTTCTTTGGAATAGCAAGACCATTAGTCTGGGCTCAATTCGGCATTTAACATTTAACTGTTAAATCCACACGGTGCATTTTCAGAAAAACATTTGCCTTCTTTGTGATTAGATACCATATGAAGGGAGGGAGCCTTACAGATAAAACCACTCAATTTCAAATAAATGTCCAAACATATCTGGAAGGCCTGCAAGGCATTTGAGGATTTGTGAAAAATGAAAGTTAGAACTCATGTAAACCACTAAGGGTTTAAAAGCTGCACATGAGGCCCCATATTATCCTGTTAGGTATTATCTTCAAGAATCAGTAAGTATACCATATGCTGTTAAATGTTTGAAAAATCCTCATATGCACACTAAAAGCACCTCATTGTCTGGCAGCTCGCTACAATGCGTATCGTACCAATAAAGTATTACGTCATGTGAAAAGCATTAGCTACCTTACTATAACCGGCAAATGGTACATGTGAGCCCTTGGTGTGTTGTAGAGATAAAGTTACTCTGGAAAGAGGGTAACTATAGAAATGTGGTTTTGAAATATAGTCTGTATGCCACCGGGTGGGCTAGACATCAGTTTCAATCTGATCTTATTTAATTCCGGTCAACTCTCTAAACTCGACGTGGGGCATGGAAAAACCTACAATTCATCTAAGAATATAGTGCAGGTTTCATAACATAACAATGAGCTTTATATCACCAGTTTGTCTGGTTGCCAAATTATACAACTTAATGCAAATCCATTTTTCAAGAGGCCTTATTGAAAAATATCAATAACTCATTGTATTAAAAAAACTGCACTTTACCAGTCAAAAATTCAAAATTAACAAATAAAAATTCAGTTTAAGATAGATAAATATATACACATATATACCTAATTCAAGGGAAGATTCATCCAGCATCAGACTGATGATCCAGCAGAACTTGCAGCAATCAGACTGCAAGCTCAGCAACAGACAGACACAGCGCTTAAATCACTGATCTTAGATCAGCAGGGAGCAGTCAGCCACAAACTCTCACTGTAGGACTGGTAGGGAGCCCCATTTAGATCAATAGATAGTGAGTAACCGCAAAACAAAGGGGAAATAGGGACCCTGACAATGCTCTAATTGGATTAGCTAAATGCGATTCCATTCCTGCAAAAATCAATGCGGTCAGTAGACTGAATCCCTTCTTTTCTGTCTAAAAGACACTGTTCGTTTTTTTACTTCCCTTTGATACTCTCACAGCTCTCTGCATAAGTGTAGAATAAAGGTACACAGAGAGAAACTCAGGAAAACATACAAGCAGAACGACTCTCTTGTTTTCCAGTTAAAAAAAAAAAATCTAAGCATAACATTAAAAGTAGCAAAAGCACCTGAGAAACAAAACTGCGTTACATATTTTGTTTTGAAGAAAAGTGTTTTGTTTTTTTTTGATCCACTGACAGATTTTTATTTTTTTTTCACTTGCTAGACTTATTCCTAAAATGAGAAAAGGTGGAACAATACAATAATAATACTAAGCTACTATACATTAATACTAAGATGAAAGGGATTGTCATCTTAGACATTTCTGTAAGACAGCTAAATAAAAAAGGTTGGTCATAAAACACTCAAGAATTTTTTTAACTTTGCTTTTGTGATGGTATGATAAGCTTGCAAAATGAATGTCAAGAATGTGAATGGTTTATCACTGTCAATGTCAATGTTACAGTCAATGTTATCCATGTTCTAAGGCCAGTTTGCACGCCGGCTTATGAGTTTATTCAATACAGACTGGCTGCAGGCATGCCTCTATCTTTACAAGCAATGTTCCAGTACTGGATCCCATTGTCTTCTAAATCCATAGTATTGCTGTTGTCAAGTACGATAAGCAGCTTCATGACACCACAAAATAGGCTTGACGTTGTTAGATAGGCATGTCATTCCTTCCAACATCTCCATTAGGCCCAGAATCACACAACTGTCAAAGACGACAAGCATCTTTGTTTTTAAATATGTTTCTTGTTGGTTAAAAAGAATTGTTAAGAATGTTAAGAAAGTGCAAGAAAATAAATATTGAAAAGAAGGTACTGCTTGAGCTGCAGGGTATAAGTCTTCCTATAAAATACCATAAAGTATCTTTACTTTCTAGAGGGCAAAAATGGGGAAGGGATATTAATAGTGGCAGTAATACAGTATAGGTTAAGATAATCACACAACTCCCCCTCAAGATATGATACAATTAATAATTTTTAGTTTATATATGAGCAATATCACACAAGAAGTAGTAAGATATGTCCGTATATCAGCATGTGATTCGGCCGTAGGTAATCACAGACGTGCTGATATAAAGCCATGTCACACGGCTACTCATGTGATATCGCATTCATACAACAGTTCGATGGCATGAGTGTGTAAATACATAAAAAACAACAACGGACTGTCTCCATTTGTGTGGAACTACTTCCTTCCGCCATAGATTCAAATCTCAGTTTGACAGTTTACAGCTGAGCCCAAGCCTCATTACTAATTTGAAAACGTCAGTTTAGAACCATCAGGAACACACACAAGATTTCCCAATACTAAATACTACTATTAAATACTACTATTATTTACATAAAATATTATTTACCGAATAATACAATAAAATATAACCATCATAAAAGTTGATAGGCAATTCAGTCAAAAGTACAAAGGCAGCGCTGAGTGCTGAATGACCGCTGACGCCCTGGAGCTCACATCTTTGAAAACAGTGAAGCAAATTTTCAAATAGTCATTGTGTTTAATAAATCGCATATTTGAAGTCTAAACAAGTACATTTACGCCTAACTCTTAAAACTAAATTCTGTGACACCAAAACAATACTATTTATAACATTATAGTGGATTTGGGCATCCACCATGACACTCGCTGTGAGAAATACTGCAACTGGAGTGATATATATGGTGAAATGGTTGAGTACTAGAATATTGCACTGCTGGAAAAGGCTCTCAGCCAATATGATGCTGAAATAATGCACTGTACTCTAAATAAATGCGTTCTTATAAACGCTTATATGCTAATTCATGACTTTCCTTCAGAACACTTTCTCTTTCCCTTGGAGAACACGAAAGCATAGTGTGATGCCCCAGAGGAGATGACAGAAATATCAATAGAGCATTCTAGAAGAAAACTAAAGGCTCCAGAAGAGCCACTTTTGCAGGACCATTACAATGTCTCCTTCTCCCATTAAGATGTTCTTTACAGTGTAACAGAAGAATGCTGACTAGGAAGGCATAGAGGGCACCAAGTCTTTCACAAGGTGATCACTTTCAGCAGAAAACTGTCCCTACAGTAACTGTTTGGAGCCAGTCTCATTTATGTGCAGTGCTGGGACAGGGGCACCTTGGGTAAGCTGCGGTGTCAGCAGGCCCATCTGCAGAAACATCTGTCTGCCTACAGTGGGCTGGCTGGAAAGGAGACTGTATCTCTTTTGAAACACACATGCCCAGTAAAACACAATCAAGCAACAATCAGACGACCTCACACTTGTTAAAATCTTTGTGTTAAGAGTATTATTATTATTATGTAATTAACTCTGTATTCACAGAATGAACTCAATATAAAATTATATATTTAAGAAATATTTCTTGTTTATGTTATAATAATATATTTACTCAATATTCTGACAGAGAGCACTCTACAGTAAACTGTAAAAAACAACTGAATAGTGAGGAGAAAAAAAAGCTTTGCATGCTTGTCTAAATGTACATATGTCTGCCCAAGAGCATGTATTTATTTGCCAGGGGGTTCCCAAAAGGCTGGTTGAATTTATGAGACTTGTCCTAATGATTGCCAAGGCCATTTGAGATGAATATTAAATGTGTTCAAACATGGGGATCTGGAGACCTTGTATACTACAACCTAAAAACCACACATACCATTCACATATACTGTGCATCACTAAGATAAAAACACACACTCTTTCTATTCCACACACAATGTCTCTCTCTCCCCCTCTCTCACACACACACACACACACACACACACAGTCAGCCAGCCCCTGCAGCTGAAAGGGAGAGCTACAGTGACAAACAGCTCTCCTACTCCAGAGTTGGCAGGAAATCTATCACGCCGGACAATAAAATTGCAATTGAGTTTCTTTAGCTTTTTTTTCCCTCAGCAGATGCATGTATCTCTCTAGCTCTGCGCTGCTGCACCTTTTCAGTTCATACGCACAACCCCCTTTTCTGTTTTTAGATCAGAGCAGAGACGCTGTAAACAGAACAGGACCTTACCTGCATTAATCTTGTGCAATTATAGCGCAAAAAAGCAATTACAGGCTTGACCCATAGGAAGGGGAATGATCAATTTGTGTGCACTTGCTCAGCAGTGAGCTACTTAAGGAATGCAAGCACGCTCAAATATAACATGTCTGCATGAAAAAGAATGAAAGCAAAGCATGCTGCTATACTTTATCGCTGCTCAATCCACCAACAGATTAGGTTTTATTTTACTGTGTATAATGTAATTTGACAATTAACTACGGGTTGTGACTGAAAATTACACAAATATCTATTATTTTTTAAATAAGGTATGTCTTTACATATTACCATTAGTATCTATCATCATAATAATTTATATCTTAAAAGCATTTTAGCATGCTTCTGAACTAAATTTGGTAGCACAACTTTTGCCCCCCTTGAATTAATCACTTTGTATTATTCTCATTTGTAAGTCATTATGGATGAAACGGCTGAAAATGAATAAACATAAATGTTAATGAACCCGTTTGTTTCATTTTTAGGAGTTTCTCATATGAAATGAATAAATTACAAATACATCAAGAGTTGTAATATGCAAAATATATTACCAAAATAATTATGAACCATTTAAGACTATTTACAATGCAATCCATTTGCACACAATACACATTCTTTATGAAATATAATTGAAAATATAAACCACCCTAAATAATAATGTTTTTGTTTTGAGAGTGTGTGTGTGTGTGTGTGTGTGTGTGTGTGTGTGTGTGTGTGTGTGTGTGTGTGTGTGTGTGTGTGTGTGTTTCTTTGTCATCTTTAAAGCTGAAGTGTAGAATTTGTATTTAAAAAAAAATTGTGAGATTAATATGCAGAGACAACTTTCCAGTAAAGCATTGACAGCAGATTTGCCAAACTTTTTACTATGAAGGGCCAAAATTCAAACTTGATTATTGGTCGCAGACTGAAAGTAAATGTTGCATAATGTCCTAATATCAGAAAATCAATAACAACTATATTCCATAAAGATTTTTTTTTTTAATAAAATTCTCTTTCGTTCTCTACATTCTCAATGCAAAAATAAATTAAAAAAAAATGTTGAATTAGAAATGAAGACTGATCATCTAATGCTTCAGTGGCATGTTTTTCCCCCTTTTGAGAAATGACCTGGCCAGGCCAAATCAAAGGTCATCACAAACCTATTTTGACCCATGAGCCCTGTTTTGGGCATCTCTGTGTTACAGTTCATTTTTTATACAATTTACATGTATTTTTCTGAAAATTCCCTTAATTACTCTATACCTTAATACCCTCTGTGGTGCTATGGAGACATTTCAAGATGTTTATTTGAGAATCCTGACCAGCCTGACATACAGTAGCAACACTGGCTTAGTCAGTGGCATAAGTCTGTGGAAGCTGTTTGTCCAGCCAATGGGAGATGAGAAGTGTTTGGGAAACCGGTCATTATTTTTGCAATTCCCTTTGGTGACGGTAGTACCACAGAAATAACAAACCTGAAGTAAATCTGAGGCTGAAATAAGACTGCATACGCTGACGAATAAGCACACACAAATACAGACCTCACTGCATAGCACAGCTGCACCCCCAAGTGGCCAGTGACAAGAACTCAAGCAGAGTGGAGCAATGCCAGCAGCTGGTGCCCAAAGCCACAGTCTGACACCAAATGACTTCACTACACTTGGAACCTTGTCCATATTACAATATCAATAGAGCATCTTAAAATAGACATTTCTAAAGCTAGAAAGCTCAGAAAACTGAGAGCTCTCAAATATATTAAAGAAGCAATTCAATATGTAAATAAAAGTATGAACAGAGGGTTTGGCAGTGGAAGAATTCAGATTCTAATCTAAGAAGTCTAGCTGATTATGGAGTGTAATAACAGTCAGGTTTCTGTAGTGAGAAGCCAGTGGATTACTGCTGATGCAGAGAGCCTGAGCACAGCAGGGGAAAAGGCAATGAGAGAAGGAACCAACTACAATAGTGCAGTCAGTGCTGAAGAAAGGAAGAGAGACATGGTGATAGACGTTTTTTGGTGGACTTTTGAAGGAGGCAAAGTCCAAAAATTTGTACACAACAACCATTTAAAAGTTTTTTTTAAATATATTAATACTATTATTCCTATTCCTATTAATACTATATTATTCCTATTCTACTCATCAGTGAATCCTGAAAAAAAGTATTACAGTTTCCACAGAAATGTTAAGCAGTATAACTGTTTTCAACACTGATACTAATAAGAAATGTTACTTGAACAACAAATAAGCCACCAAATATTCAAATTATTTCTGAAGGATCATGTGACACTAAAGACAGGTGGATGCTGAAAATTCAGCTTTGTCAACAAAATAATAAATAACATTTTAAAATATATTAAAATAGAAAACTGTACATTTACTGTACTTTTGATTAAGTAAATGCAGCCTGGGTGAGCATAAAAGACTTCCTTCAAAAATGTAAAAAACAAAAGTAGTGTATGTTCATTTGTTACTATTAGCTGTTGTTCGGTTGTAATAATAATAATAAAAAGAATAAAAGAATAATACTAATAATGTAGGCATAAATCATTTCCTGTGTTCTATGAAAGAGCACAATTCACAAGTTTTGTGAATTCAAATAAACAATCATGACTGCAAAAGTAACATACGTTTAATAAATCCATCCATCTGTGTGTTATTTTGTTTTGTGCGTGCGTTTGGATCCTAACCTTGGAATGCGTAATGGAGAGTGTGTCCACCCACACGCGCCAGCCACCCCACTCATACTTAATGGCGTGATAAAGAAGGATGCGAAAGATGGCGTACACCATCTCAGTGATCTTCTGCTCCTCGCTGTTCTTGGGGTTTATAAAGCACAAAGACAGCATCCACTCCTGCCACACAGAGCACTGCAACAGACTCCTACAGAAAATACCATAAAATAGTTCATAAAAAAAAAACGTACTCACTTCAGAGAAAATAGGTTAATATGTAATCAGTATAATTAGAAGTATTTAAAAACAGATACAAGATATCTAAGACATCTAAGTAAAACTCTGTGTGTGTGTGTGTGTGTGTGTGTGTGTGTGTGTGTGTGTGTGTGTGTGTGTGTGTGTGTGTGTGTGTGTGTGTGTGTGTGTGTGTGTGTGTGTGTGTGTGTCCGTGTGTCCTCACCTGCGGTTCTCTCGGCTGTTGTTGAAGAGTTTGATCATATCTGAGAGGAAGATACGCCGTACTTCCATGCTTTCTGCTCCTGGAGAAGCGTTCTTTAAAAGAGCAGCTATCACTTTTAGGATCTCTGATGGGACAAAATATCTGCCTTTAACACCCATGAAAGAACAGTACCTTTTCACATTGCATCTGAATGCCTAGTTTTTAAAAAGCTTATGAACCATTAAAAGGACAGTCGTCACTTAAGTTTTCTTTTCACACACTATAGTTGTAAATACAGATTTTGTTGACAGCCTTTCTTACTTAAGTTATCAAATACACTGTACAGTGTTGAAAAGTGTACATGGACAAACAAACTAAACAGCATTTCCAAACACTTATAATGCTGTACACTATCATTTCAAAGGTTTGGGGTCGACAAGTTTTTTTTTTTTTCTTTTATTCACTGTGGTTGCATAAAGTTGATCAAAAGTTACAGCAAAGACATTTATAATGTTACAAAAACTGTTCAAATAAATACTGTTCTTTGGAACTTTATCTTCATCAAATAATCATCAAAAAAATGTATAATTATTTTAACAAAAACATTAAGTATTTTAATAATGATAATTATAAAAATAAAATGAAAATGTTCCTTGAGCACCACATCAGTATATCTGAATGGTTTCTGAACGTTTATGTCTCACTGAGGCCTGGAGTAATGGCTGCTGAAAATTCAGCTTTGTCATTAGAAAAAAATAATAATCTAACATCTAATAAAATAAAATAAAAGTTATTTTAATTTGCAATAATATTTCATAATTTACTGTATTTTTCATCAAATAAATGAAACATTTTGTGCAACATAAATGAACATAAGAGACAAAAAAAAATCTTACCAGCCCCAAATTTATGAATGGCAGAGTCAATGTAAATATTATATATATATATATATATATATACACACACACACACACACACACACACACACACACACACACACACACACACACACACATAAATCAAATAGGAGAAAGAAAAGCATGCATTTTAAATAAAAAAGATACATCTTAATTATTGCCCCCAACACTTGCATTTAGTGAGGAAATAACCTGCATATAATGTGGAGGGAGTAAAAGTATACGCTACATCATAAGGTCAGTATAGTCTAAACTCTGCAGCTAAAGTCGTGGCTTCCTGGAACAGAGCGTTAGCTTAAACTGGAAAGATTGGTTGTTTAGATGAATTATCTAGACAATGTCAGCATGCATTAAGTTGAGAAGAGCAGCTCAAGTTTCAGCCGTCACAGGGAGTTTAGAGCACGACAGCATCTGTAACCAATGCTCTCACTCGTTCCAGCAGAATTGTGTTGTTTCTACGCCTTACTCACTCAAATTAGAGTCACTGAACCTTACCAGTAGAAAATTACCTTTGCATGTATCTCTGCACTTTTCTGTTTTTTTCGCTCTCCAATCACCATTTGGTCCTGGTTTGTCCCGGAGTTTAATTTAAAAGAAACTTTTGCTTCCTCAGTTTGTTTGATTGGGTCTGACATGGCTAAAGACTGCAATCAGAGCCATTTAGAGGCTTCAACACAGATCAAATCAAGGAGACACAGAAGAAAGCTGAAACTCTGCTGTGCTCACTCTCTGATCATATATGAGATGGCCTTGAATCAGACTCTGCTGGTCTACCATCTCCATTTGAACGCTCTAGAACCGACCCAGGATCTGTGATTCACCGCCGTTCCTCTGACTGGCAAGTGGTTTGAATACATGGTCACATCTCCATGTAAATACAGCTCTAATCAGCTGCCTGCAGTACCTCAGAATTAAGCTTCATTAGGGAAAGATCCGATATGGATCAGTATACAATATTAGTTTCACTTTTTACATTAAAACCAGAGCATCTGATCTCTGCCAAATCCTGTACTGAATTTAAAGGAGACACATGTAAAATTGAGCATAAACCTAGGCTGGAAATAAAGGCATCTCATTATAAGAGAGAATTCAACCATCTAATATTCAGAAACTAGCTGGTTGCGAATGAAACCAATGCAGTGAAAAAACTCAATGCTACAGTGGGAAGTTAATTACTTTTTAATGTGTTTACCATCTGAGTAATCGTGACTATCAAACGAGCTTCATTTGTCTGAGGTAACCGTATACGTTACTTCACCATTAGACGCAAGAAAATACTGGTGGCTGTTTGATTTGCACCGCATCAGGAACAGAAATATGAAATGAGACTCGCTTAACACTATTATTGTAAATCATGAGTAAAAATAAGCAGAGTTAAGCCATTTTACAATAGGAGGCAGGCTATGCTTGTAATCTTGCCGTCTCTCGTGTAAGGACATTTTCCCATACCAGTACAGAACGCACCGGCGTAATGTTGACCGCTACTGTATCTCTGAATGAGGTGATGAATGTAAATATTGTATTCTGTGCTGCAAGTAAACTAAATAACTTTATTTGTATATATTTCTTCATAACATTTATAATTTGCGATTTCTCTGAGAAATGCAGGTAAAGTATAAAAAAAATAATAAAAAAAAACTTAATACAAACAACAAAAAAAAGTAGAAATACATAACCAAAAAGAAAGTTATACAAATAAAATGGTTCCTTTAATAAAAACAGTCAGATATATTTCAATAAAGAAAAATATAAAGTTAAGAGTAATATTATTAGTTAAAAAAAAATATTTATTGAATCTATTAACTTATGTTTATAAAGTGTGCAGGTTTAATTACTGCTGTTACAGGCGAAGAGATTGTGTGTCATATAACTCACGTGGGTTTTGAATCTTCACAGTGGAGTCAGGGTCTGGGTGCTGTTTGTGAATGACCTGAGTACAGATCTGCTCCGTAAGAATCTGGAGAAAATTACAAGGAAATTCTGGTTTGTCACAGATATACCGTTAAGCACCAAAATCCAGATTAGGGACGAGGAGGAGTGCCCGGTTACATAAAAATAACAACAATGATAGATGGCAACAGAATGACTTGAACTTTTAAACATTTCAAAACAATCATTATCCAACTGGCAAAACTGGCAAAAATATTTTTTAATCAGGATTTCAGCATAATTTTGGGCAACACATTTCCAAATACAAAATAAAAACAACTCATAAAGATTCAAAAAATAAATACATAAACAAATAAATAAATAAATTTAAAAAAATATATGAGAGAAAGTGAATGAATAATTGAATACCTGAATTGAAAATACTAGCCCAGTTAAAATTATCTGTGAAAAAAATCTTCACTAAACTACCTAAAGTACAGATCACAGAAAAATATTTTTTTTAATTATTTAAGTCATAAATAATTGTTGTTAAATCATTTAAAAATTAAAAATAAACATCTGAGGATTTTGCCACTTTTTATTGATAGGTACCACAAAAAAGAGTGGAAAATCAGATCAATACAAAGCAGGCCAGATTTGCTTGTCTGGCATGACCGCCACATGTTCAAAGCATGCCTTTTTGTCTAAAAAATGCAACTGGTAAAATGTAACGTTTTGGTGACATTCACATAATATTATCGTCAAAAACAAAGTGCTGTAAGCAGATATTTAAAAAAAATAATATCAATATATGAGACTGACCTCAAAGAGCACGTTGTATGTTGTGACGGTGAACTGGTTTGAGTGGAGCATCAATCGTTCAGTGAGCAGAGAGAACAGGCCGTGAGCCAGCATGACCTCTGACTTTGTCCTAAAACGCATGGCATCCAAAACATCAGCACCAAACCCACATTATGATCTACTTCAAATACAGCCAGAACCCCAACAGGGCATAACTGCAGCCCAAAGCGTCTGAAAAATATCTTCGCAGTCACGGAATGAAGCTGCATCTATTTTAAAAACACTTGGCGGTCAGATTCCTTCTGGGAGAAATTCACATGAAGCAAATGGGATTACAAATGAAAGTGAGCTTTATCTATCAAACACCACAGAAACTGCATTTGGAAAAATACTCACACACGATTACAGACTTTGACTACATTAGCGCATAAATATTTCCAAGCTGCATGAATTAATAGTGGAGTGAGGGTAATTTGTTATCAAAACAACCCAGCTGAGTTCACTCTGGGAAAAGACCTAGCTGCTTATTTTAAATCGTTCATTTTAAGAAAAAAAAAAAATCAGCCTTCAACTCATTTGATGGTATGCTTATTTCTGCTAAATATTTATAGCCAGACCCTCCACTACTGAAACATTTTGTAAAATAAACAGTCAGATTGAATCATGTACAGTATAGGAATCACATATTAAAACAACATGTTAACACGTTATTGTTACTAATATGATTAACGGTTTTATTATAAGCCCTTATTTCAAATAATAATGAAGTAACTCACTTTGGTGACAAATATTTGAGAAAGTAGCCCAGGACTTTGAGTGCCTGCACACGAATCCCTTCACTTTTGGATGCGAGCAGCTTAAAGATGACCCTGTTATTCACCAAAGAGAAAAAGAGTGTAACAACAGATGGAAAAAATTATATTATTATTACAAAATAAATGTAGAAGGAATGTTTTAAAAAAAGTACATATTTATAAAAATGACATAAAATTACTTTAAATAGTTTTTAACAACGAACATGTGATCAAGTTCAAAACAACCATATTTATTATACATATTTCAAACAAATGTACATTTGGGTAAAGCTTAAATATGGTGTTGAATTTTGGTTTTCAATCACAGTGTTTCTTTCTGACAAAGGAAAATACCAGAGACGCAATCTGGTATGTACACAGATCTCACAAGAGCTGACGTGTACTCTCAGATGTAACCGAGACTATTACACTGTCTACATATTAAAATAAATCTGCCTATATCCTTCTGGAGTAGGATTTGATAGAAGTGTGATTTGAATGAGGTTGTCAGATCTAAAATGAAAGTGAGGCCCTCTGTTTTATCATGACGAGCCGTCCAGATGCCCCCCCGCTAGCGTGCACATTTAACCCCATGGCTGTCAGTGGAACTAGCATGTCTATAAAGGCTTTGGAAATGTAAATGCCTCCATTTTTGTAGCCTGTATAAGAGCTCAGTACAGCAGCATAGGTATCAGATGAATCTATGAAAGTGTTTTTATAGGTTTTATTAAGCAGGACTCAGATGTCTCTGCTATGAATGAGGTATTGTGGCCTCGCATTATTCCACAGTGATTAATTCAAATTCATTTGTAAGAATTTTTTCCCAGGTTTATTTATAGCTTTTAATAAAGATGTTGGTTGAAGAATATAATGTCTGGTTTTAAGGGGCAACAACAGCTCTCACCGTATTCCATTTCGCTGATCGAAGGCTTGAACCATTGATCCAGGGTGCTCAGACATCAGTGCCACCAGAAGCTGGAGAACATCCATCAGATTATCATCCTGTTTAAAAATAAATAAATAAATAAATAAAATAAGTAAAATAAATAAGCATATATCAGAGACAAGTGTCATTCAAGACACCATTGCAAAAATATAATAATATAATTACATATTAATATAATATATATACAGAGAGAGAGAGAGAGAGAGAGAGAGAGAGAGAGAATAGAGCATTTGCGGGAAGTGGCATGATGGTAAACTACCATTGTTTTTAACATGTCCAAGAGAGAAAGTTGTGGGAACCAAGCGCCATCTGGTGGCAGTTACACCACAGAATATACAGCGTAACAAAAACATGAAAAAATTGGTAATCTGCCTTGATTTACAGTAAAATGCTACTGGTTTAATAGATGCTTTGAGAAATGTTTGAAATTAAAGTAGGTGCATTAGGGTACCTCGTGCATTGTGAGCAGGTAGTTCAGAATACTCTGCAGTTCGTCTTCCTTCACGCCATGATCCTACATTTAAAAAACACACAAGCATTACCTGGACTGCACTTCTCAGGAAGGATTTGTTATATTCAAATTTTATGTATATTATGGCCACACTAGTGTACCTTCATGATAAGTTGTTTGACAAATAGCAGGAGGAATGCTCGCAGAGAGTGAATCTCCTTCTGATTGGGTCTTGGCCCATCTGATGCAGGATATCAAGCAAACAAAAAGTCACGTAAATCTTATTCCATGGGCCTAAATTGTGATAATACTAATACATTTTCATTATGTCATTTTTGTTTGTTTGTTTTTTGTTTGTTTGCTTGTTTTTGTTCTGGGTCCTAAAGGAAGCTTAGTTTGAAATGTATAACTTTTATCCTTTATAACTTGAAGCAAAATGAAGAGAATATTTCACTCAATGTAATTTTAATTTCATTTAATGAGATTTGAATGAGACAAACAAGAAAGCAGTCTATTATGGAAATTAGACACAAAACACATTGAAAGACAAATTGCTCAGTTATCGTGGAATGGGATGCTTTCTCACAGCATCTTTAGCGCAATCCTGCAGTGGCCTTTTTTATCTAGAAAGACTATTTTCAAAACAGGATATTTACAATGACAGGATGTTATATAACCTGTTATATAACATGTAATATAAGGAACGATGATAAATAATATTCAACGATTATTAAAAGAATGAAATATTAAATGCATTGCAAATATTAAGTTGCAGCAGGACTCTAGCCCACCAAATGATTAGTATTAGTATAAGCTAATGATCTTTTACTAATACTGTATTATTTAATTTATATCTATAATTTGCAACAAAAATAAACCGTATTAAATGTAAAAAAATAGAAGATGTTTTATTACTACTACCAGACTTTTAGACACCACTGTAGCTTCACATGGACTTTTTTTGACCCTTATTCCCTAGTCTCAAGACATGTTGAGAAGTTGGTTTTGTTCTGCAGCAGACTGCTCTCTTACCAAGACCCTTGGGCATGATTCCGCTGCGGTCCAGTGGGTTTACAACCCAGTAGAAATACTTGAGGGTGTGCATGATCTGCAGTACAGTTCCAACTCTGCGGATGGCGTTGTAGATGGTGACGGTGCTGATGAATTCTGTGGCCAGGTAGGTGTAGAGAACCAGCTGTACCTGTTGAGGGCAGCAAATCAGTTTAAACCACCAATGAAAAGTCATATTTGAGAGAACAAAGAATTGGTCAACTATAAGGTTAGCATGATGCAGCAGGGTCAGTTTGTGTAAATGTGTAAGATACCTTAGCTGGGGCATGAATCCAGATGGTAGGGTTGAAGAGGATGTGGTCACACAGCTGTTTCAAGAGCAAAACTCCAGTAGGAAGGTTGCTTAGATAACGGCCGAAGGCAAGGACAATGTCCAGCACAGGTCGTGTCACGTGTACTTTGGAAGACTGAGAAGAAAATACAAACATGAAATCAAATATCAATAAAAAATAAGTTTTAAAAAATTAAATAAAAAATAAATTATCAAAAAATGTGAAAGACCAACAAGCTGTGTTTCTAATGTTCCTCAAAAAAAAAAAAAAAAAAAAAAACCTTGGCTGATTGCCAATATGCAGATGACTCACTGTCCTAATAAATCACAGGAGAATCCTTTTACTTTTTTTAGACTTAAAGATGCAGCATAGGACAGTTACTGGATATTGTGCATATATATAAATATATATATATATATTTTTTTTAGGGCTGTCAATTGATTAAAATATTTCATTGCGATTAATCACAAGATTGTCATGAGTTACATTATGATTAATCGCACATTTTGATTTGTTCTAAATGTACCTTCATTAATACTTTTCAAGTTTTTAATACTCTAATCAACATGGGCATGGACAAATATGGATGCTTTATGCAAATGTATGTTTATTATTATTGAAACCATAGTCAACAGAGCATGAAGACTAGACATGTTTCAAAAAGTCAGATGTTTTTCAAAAGAACTTGTTCATGTCTATTAGACACATGAAAAAAGAAATACCAGGTACCCATTACTTCTCTTTCTTTGCACTGAGCAATTTACTGACACAAACCTGTTTACATTTTTGCACGACAGGGCAGCTCACTTCTTCTGAACATGCAAAATGTACATTTATTATTTATTATTAGATTTGTTTGCCTCTCTGTGCCCACATACTGTGTTTTGATGCAGCTAAATTCTCAATAAAACGGTTTTCATTGATATATTTTACTGTTTCTGTTGTCAAACAACAGAATGAATATGAAATAGTGACCGAAATGCGACCCATACAGCTGATTTCAGCTGTACTTGCATGTAAAATTAGAGATGCTACATAATATCTGTTTAACTGAAAGCGCTGCTCCTTTCCGGCGCTCGCTGAACAGAGCAGATGCAGAGAGAGAGAGAGAGGTGTGTGTGTGTGTGTGTGTGTGTGTGTGTGTGTGTGTGTGTGTGTGTGTGTGTGTGTGTGCGCGCGCGCGCTGGGACAGCAAGACCTCGCGCTCACGCGGCAGTGCCAGCGAGTCTCAGAAATTAAATAAGGTTTGGGCAAACCCTAAAGATTTGTCGCTAGGTGCTTTTTTGAAGAGGGGGAGGGGGGGGAGTCGCTAAGTTGGCAACACTGTGCATCTCCATTCTAGGCCACGGGTCAAACAGAAAATGCACGCTGCGTTAATTGCGCATTAATAAAATTAGTGACGTTAAAATGAATTTGCGTTAAAGCATTATTAACACATTAACTTTGACAGCCCTAAAATATATATATACAGGGGTGCACATAAGTGGTCCGCAGGTCCGCATGCACGACCAAAATTAAAAATTTGCGTACCGATATGGTTGACAGCTGTCAGACAAACTGTACTGTATAAGATTTCTATTCAAACTGAAAGCATAATCTAGGCCACCTCTGCCGTTTTCAAAGCAAAACTGTGACATTTCATTCACTGACGCTCTTCCATCAGCAGCGCTAAACCTGGAAGCGCATAATACTTAAGCCTGGAATACACTACACGATTTTTGCCCCAATTTTCCCCCGATTTTACAGTCTGAACAAGTTGATGCTAGTTGAGGAAAGTCGAAGCCAGTCTGCAGATTACAGCTGACAGATTCCACAGAAAATCGCGTAGTGTATGATGGTCACAAACTCCGATTTTTTAGCTTCAGACTTTGATTCTATCCAGTCGGAGGATATCAAACATGTTTGATATTTTCAGCCGATTTTAGAACAGGTATGTTTTCATTTGTCTTGCGTCTCCTAGCAACAAGGCGCACGTTTCTGCGTGAGTTTGTTGTATATAAACGAAATAAAGTGCAATAATATTATCATCACTATTATTAATACATTTTTTATAGTTTTATTTTATGGGTCACACTACATGCCATGGCCCGTGTGAGGACCAAACCAAATCTCCAGGTCCTCATATGAGAACCAGGCTGAAAAACTTATGTGCACCCCTGTATATGTGTGTGTGTGTGTGTGTGTGTGTGTGTGTGTGTACAACTCTTTGAAAATCTGGATATCCTAATGATTTTTGGCATAAAAGAAAAATCAATCATTTTGACCCATACAATGTATTGTTGGCTATTGCTACAAATATAACCATGCGACTTAAGACAGATTTTGTGGTCCAGGGTCACAAATGTGACTTTTACTCACTTATTTGTTTTTTTGTTTTGTTTTGTTTTGATTTTTTGTTTTTGTTCTCAAAACAATGCAATTCTGACCTGGTGTGACTATTCAGGTGCAACTTATTTTCTACAATTACAGTACAAGTTATTAAATCTTCATTTTACCAGTTTGGTCTCTTGTGACAGAAATCTCTTTGTTAAGAGAGCCAAAACAGTAGCAATATTACAACAATAAACACAAATATAACACAAGGGGCAATATAAAAATTTCACTGAAAAATAAAACATACTGTAATACATGAAAGGAACAAATGAATTAGTGCTTCATACATTAAGATGTACCAATGGAACTACCAACGTGTTGGTTGGAGAGGGACAATCAACCTTTGCATGAATCCCTTAATTCAGTAATAAATCTTAACACACCACTATAACCATCTGTAAAAGAGGCACTAGCATTCCTGTATAAAATATCACCACAGCCTAGTGCTGCTAAATCGGTAGCAGCATATATTTTGGCAACAAAAAAAAAAAGGTGGGGAAATTTTCTTTCAACTGTTTCAACTAGTGCTGTCAAACGATTAATCGCAATTAATGGCATCCAAAATAAAAGTATTAGTTTACATAATATGTAAAAATATGTTATGATTACATATTAAATATATTTATTTATAATATAAATTATATGAAAATAAATATAGACATGTAAATACATTATAATATATTATACAAATATTTTCAAAATATATACTGTGTGTATTCATATATATATATATATATATATATATATATATATATATATATATATATATATATATATATATATATATATATATATATATAATAAATATACACAGACAACACACATATATTACGCAAACAAAAACTTAATTGCGATTAATCATTTGACAGCACTAGTTTCAACTCTTCTTTCAACTTTCAACTCTTTCTAAAATTAAATATTTACCGGCAGTTTAAATACTGAATAAATCATTTTAGAATTACTGTTTTCATTTTCAATGGATTTAGAACTAATTTAAAATTTCGAAGTTGGGTTTCCATAGTTACAAAAGCAACTTAATAATTTCAAGAGCTTTTAACATATGCATATTTTAGGGCCTTCAGATACAGACTAAATACAGTTTTTGTCTTGCATATATATTCTTTTTTATTATTATTATTATTTAAGATTACTGTGGTCATTGAGTGTAACGACTAGATGTGACAACCTGAGGCCAGATGAGATCTAAAGTGTCAAGGACATTTTACTGTAGGCTGATGTATGAGTAACAAATTACCAGACAAGAAAGAAAGAGAGTGTGCACAGAGAAAAAAGAGAGAAAGAGAAAGACTTTCAAAACTAAAAAAACAGGAGGTCTAGATAAAAGGTAAAGGACAAGGTTTGAGTATTCAAAAAAATTTTCTTGGTTATAAAACAGATGCTCATGTGACATCCAGTGACTGCTACGGTACTTAGTATTCTTAAGCACTTTTTTCTGCTTTTTTCTATTTCTGTGTTACCCAGCAACTTCTGCAGGCATATGCTAGTATGTTTTAATAAGGACTCCCTTATATTCATTTTAAGAGTATAAGCTTACTTCGAACATTTAAGAAGAAAGTTTTCTCCTTTTTTCTTATGTTACAGCATTAGCAGAATTTAAACTGCCTTTGGATGCACATGTTCAACATACTCAATGCATAAAGTTATATTTGTGTTTGGCACTTACCTTCTCCAGTGCGTAACCGATGACAAGAAAGCCCTTGCAGGCCAGCACCTGCTCTTGCATAGCTACAGAGCCCTTCAGCAGCTCCATCACAAATGACAGTAGTGTGCAACTGAGAAAAAACATGCAACAGGTAAGCTTCAGTAGAGAAAGACTGAGCAGAACTAACAACAAAATGATAAATAACATATAGACTTTATCTAGTTCAAGTAAGACAGCAACCAGAGGCTGTCAAAATCCAAACAAATGAAAATGTCCAGAAAACAAGTCTTGATGAACAGGCTGAAAACTTTAAACACTTCCAAACCTGGTGTTTTATCACTGATGACAAACACAGGTTTTGGCGTTTAAGTTTTTTGTAATTTTCCCCTCTATTTAGATAGGACCGTAATTATATTGGGAGAGTGGGAGAGTATCTGGCTCAAATGACATACCATGTTTCCAAGGGTAAATGAGATTTGAGATAGGATGGAAAAAAATTCATCAAATGTTCGACTTTTATGGGGCTTTTGCTTGGAAACAGCTTGAACATTCTGCAAAAGATCTATTTTTGTGAGAAAGTCATGCATTTTCACTAGGCCTGTCATTTTAACATTAATTTGGTTCAATTAACTATCAAAAAATAACACAGAATTAAAAATTAACTAATTTAAATTTAATTCATCTTACACTGCATGCAGTTGCTGACAAACATCATGCAGGATGATGACTATGCACCCTAAGGGGATTTGTCTTATATTTATATCCTTTGATATAGTTTAGCAATATCACATTAGCAAGAGAGAGTATTTTGTGTTTTTGTTAAATTTTTCAGACAAAAATAGTTCTCCAAGAAACACAACAGTGTTTTGTTACTGATAAATCAATGCATTTGAATGTATCGAGTGGACAGTCACTTGCTTCGTCACTAAAGACGGTCACTTGCTTCGTTTCTGAATGAATCAGCCATTTGTATGAATTGGTTGAATGACTCACTCATTAAGACAGTGACTTGCCACCACCTACTGGCGGTTTTAGTTTCATATTTAGAGCACAGCATTATTTATGCAATTCAAATTGTAGTGTAAATGTTCATGCCACCTATGAACAGTCTGTTTACAGTAAATACACCTAAATACGACTTCAGACGCAGCTTCTGAAAATAATTTTATGGCGACAGTGTAGGCTTAAATTATCCAAAAAAAAACTTTTTTGTGATGTCTATTCAATGCTTTTCTCATCTAACACAACAATAGCTTTAAATTGTTTTTTTTTGTTTTTTTTGGGGGGGGGGGGGGTGATCTCTTACCTTTCAGTAATCCCTAATATTTCACAGGTCAAATGAGATAAAGAATAATATTTATTGTTATAAATAGCTGCTCCAAAGTGATGCAAAAATATTTTGCTGTTGTTGTTAATATAACTGATCATTATGATAATGGCAAAAAAAGAAAAAGAAAAAAAAAATTCTTGACTGAAGTATTTGTATTGGTAACACTCATTTGTTAGTACTACAGCCAATCATGGTTAAATATTTAACTTTGGATTGGCTCCTAGTCACAAAATAACAGTGAATGACACTGAGCACTGACCTCTCAAGGACCAAACCCTACAGCCAAAAACAGACTAATGGTTTGTGTACCATGAGAAAACATCTCCTTAAAAAGCTGCTATTGTGAGTCTACTGGGTTTAGCAACTCTAGGACAGACAATATTAACTTCATTTTCGGTTTTTCCTGGCCAGGCTAAAACTGAGAAGAGCTCAATCTTTTTCCCCCACTGAGAATCCCTTTCCTAATTTTCATTCTGCCCCCAGGCAGAGTTGGTGTTCTCACCAGACGGAGGTGTCCAGCTCGTCACCGCTGTGCTGGAGGAAATCCAGCTGTGCAAACAGGGGGAAAAGGACCTGAACTCCTCCTATAGAATGGATGGCACTCTGAACCGAGTGTGTCACTACAGCTTTGACGTCCTGAAACACAGAAATGCTTGATGTTAGATTTGTTTTGTAATTTTATGTTGTATTATGTCATCATGTTGTGTAACACCGATACCCTCTGGTCAACACAATTCATATTATTGTCATCTTCCTATTGTTCTGCAACAACTACTCTTGAAAGGGAAGGTTATTTCCTAAATCTGTGCTCTGTATGCATGAAGAAGGGGAGGTGGGTATAATTAAATACAGAAAGACAGCTGTGAGGTCCTTCTTAATGTGCTTCTAATCAGACCAGTGCTCTCCCAGATGGCACATCCATAAAACCACTGTCAGAGAGAACTACTTCATCTGTTCAGCATGTGAATATGCCATCAGAAATTAAGAAGCCTTTATTAACTGAAAAAAAACAACAAACAGAATTAAGATAAATTATTGTTCCTGTTGGTCATTTTATAGAATATTTCCTATTATTATGTTATGAAGTCCAGGGCTTGACAACATTATTTTTCAGTTGAGATTTGTACTTATCCTGCAAATGTTTTTGCCAACACAATATTAATAATTCAAGTAGTAATAATTCAATAGTAATGATAATAATAATAATAATAGTAATAATAATTATTATTATTATTATTATAATTATAATAATAATAATTTATTGTTCAATAATTTTTCATTTATTATTAATTAAATTAACAACTGTTGTTTAGAATATCTATTAAATGTTATTTTTATAATTTCTTAGGTTTTAATTAAGCAATACATTCATAAACAACTGTGCACTGGGAATAAAATAATATTTAACTTTAAAAATCATTCTGATGTTTTCCAGACTCATTTATGTTACACTGTTATATAACTTGATCTTGGGACATACTTAAATTAGAAGAAATTCAAGTGCATTCAAAGTGTATCACACATAACCAAATGTTTATGCTTGCAAGACATTAAAACTAGAGCTGTCTCTCTCTTCCTTTCGGCTAGCTCCCTTTATCAGGGGTCGCCAAAGCAGAGTGATCTGCACAACCGATCTGGCACATGTATTACGCCGGATGCCCTTCCTGCCGCAACCCAGCCCTGAGAGTGCACTAAATTGTGCAACCCCAGTGCCGGGACACACTCACCCACTCATTCACACACACACACACACACACACACACACACTCACTATGGCCAATTTACTTTGTCCAATTCACCTATACTATAAAACTAGAGCTGTCAATCAATTAAAAAAAACAACAATTGAATTGCACATAGTTTTCTGAAATTAATCGCTATTATTTGGGATTAATCCTACCTAACATTAAAGTTTTTAAATATACTTTTATATAGCATTTATTTCATATTCAATCTTCAAATTAATGCAGAAACAACAAAGACATTTTTCATATTTGTTTAAGGACATATTTTCTTATGACTGAAAGCAAGTATCACTGATACCAATACTACTTATGTCTATAGGAAATTGTTCTTTTTTTCCTAATATTTAACCATTGACTATAGCCATTCAACATTACAGTATAATTGAGAGCTATCAATTTTAACATTTATTAGACTTTAAACTTTAATTTAAGTGAACTTGACACAATCTTCACATAAACCCATCATAATAAATGTCATATTCTAAATTAAAAATAGATGAATCCTTAAAGTTGCAAAAGTTACGGATTTTCTCTTTTTTTCTTTTGTTCTTTGATTAACAGACATCACAGCAGCTGGGTTATTAGGTTATTTGGCTGCTATTACTTTAAGAGGTGCCGCCGCTGAACATGACACAGATCTGACACGGATCGTATTTTCGATGACATAACGACACTGCATGCTCGTAGTTTCATTCGCGCTTTAATATGAAATGATACAGGCTACAACACACGCTGCCATATTTGTGCGTGCATTTCAAGAGCACATGCTATGAGCACGGTATTACAGCTGACAGGACAGGAAGATTCGTTTTTCCTGGCATATGGCCTGACAAAATCTCATCTGACTGTAGTTCACTGATGTTCAACTGAAGCTCCATTGTCACCTGTACCGTTTCCACCCTTGTTTGACTAGTGCCTGAGGCAAGGTGGAGTGTGCATCTGAAAAGTCTCCTGTTTGATGTGATCGTAAAAGACATTCTACTTCTAAATAAATGCAATTATTGTCAAACAAAAAAGACAAAAGTAGCAGTTGTGAGTGGGGTCGGCCAACCCTAGCTCCGCCCCTGTGTTAATTGTGGTGAATATTTTTACACCGTTAAACTGGAAAAATGAATTGCCTACGTTAACACGCTAATTTTGTACAATTCACATGTAGAACATACGTAAACCACAGAGATACGTCTATTAACTCTTTCCCTGCCAAACACAGAATTTTCTGTTATTCATGAGACAACACATCCCTGCCAATCACAGAATTTTCCAAGTTTCTGTGTTTTCACTGTTATAAACTAGGGGGCACTATTACGCATCTCCTGAATGAGTCTAGAAAGTGCCGGTCAAAAACACAGACCAGGAAGACACAGAAACGAGCGATCTCATATGTAAGCATATGCATATGAAAAATAATGCGAACATCAACACTAACAACATATAAATGAAAACTGCCTAATGTTACAGAGTGAAATGTCAAGCCAGAAAGTGGTAAAGGCCCGTGCAAGCTTTGGGAGTAATGATGGAAGCCATCTATTGCATCTTTGCTTTGATAATATTACGAACATGATCCAGATGTAGTATTTGATAAAAATGCGATTTACTCAGCTTTTTGCTCAAAATGTTTTTTTTTTTTTTTAAACCTACCTACATTCAAGTGTAGATAAAAAACAATACTTGAGGCTAGAATAAAACAGTTTTTTTTTGTTTGAAAGTAGAGTGTCTAATCTTTATTTTGACGTATTGCATGTTTAGATATTCATACAACAAAATATTCTGGGGCCCATGAAATTTTTGTGAAAATCTGCAAAAACACTGGGTGGCTGGCAACTTTTTTCAAAAACGCTGGCAGGGAAAGAGTTTACTGGCCCAAAACTCTCTCACACCGGCAGTCAAAAATTGATATTTAATAAATACAGGAATGTTAAAAAGCTTGTAGACTCCCTTGATAACACTGTGAACCAGATTAGATTCTAAAAGTGCTTTTAGAACTCATGAAGTGCTGGATACAGCACAGGTGTGGGCCGTATTTTGCTTAGCGAGATGATAAAATGTTCATATTGTTAATTATGTTAACGAATGGTGATGAGCTAGATTCATTCGCCCACAGACAGAAGTCCACCTGGCAGAACAGGTCTCTTTAGGCAGCTGTGCAGGGATGGTAAACCAGGTGTGATGAAGAGACAAAGAGGAAGAGCATACCTGCAGCATGAGGGCGTGCGGTGAGTGCACAAATATGGAGGCATTGTCCTTGGGGGAGGACTCCAGACAAAGCTGAGCATCAGTGGCTCGAGGATTATAGGTGAAGGCGATACTGGCAGACAGCTTTCCATCATACAACAGCATCTTATGATGTTCTGCAAACAGCAGGTCACTTTCTGCCTTGTGCTTAAAAGTGCCCTAGATCAATCAGAGGGAGAGAGACGCTAAGTAGAGCTACGCTGAACATTCTCAAGTGTGCGGGAAAAGCATGAAATTAAACCTGATTCATCAGAAAACTTAATAAATGCTTAAAGGGATAGTTCACCCAAAAATGATAATTTGATGTTTATCTGCTTACCCCCAGGGCATCCAAGATGTAGGTGACTTTGTTTCTTCAGTAGAAAACAAACGAAGATTTTTAACTCAAACCGTTGCAGTCTGTCAGTCCTATAATGCCCATCAATGGGCACACAATCTTTGAGAGGAAAAAAAACATGCACAGACAAATTCAAATTAAACCTTGCAGCTCGTGACGATACATTGATGTCCTAAGACACGAAACGATCGGTTTGTGCGAGAAACTGAACAGTATTTATATAATTTTACCTCTGACATATCGCAATGTCCAACCATCCAGAGCTCATCCACAACATCTGGCGTGTGACGCATCAACGGCTCTGGAACATAGATATATATGTAGATTCTTACGTATCGCGGCCCATAGAAAAGGTCGCTAATGAGGAATCTATGTATATATATCTATGTGCCAGACCAGGTTGACGTCATGCACCGGATGTTGTGACAGTCGGACATTGCGGTGTATCAGAGGTAAAAAAAAATTATATAAATACTGTTCAGTTTCTCGCACAAACCGATCGTTTCGTGTCTTAGGACATCAATGTATCGTCACGAGCTGCAAGGTTTAATTTGAATTTGTCGGTGCATGTTTTTTTTTCTCCCAAAGATTGTGTGCCCATTGATGGGCATTATATGACTGACAGACTACAATGGTTTGAGTTAAAAATCTTTGTTTGTGTTCTACTGAAGAAACAAAGTCACCCACATCTTGGATGCCCTGGGGGTAAGCAGATAAACATAAAATTTTCATTTTTGGGTGAACTATCCCTTTAAGTGTTTAAGTGCAATAAACAGACAGATGATGATGTGTTCCAGCCGATTATCACTTTAGTGCTTCAAATCATTCAAGTAAAATCAATAATAAAATAAAGAAAAAATAAACAGGAATAAAACAGCAGCATGTGGCTGCATTTACCCTTTATAATCTAATGAACAGTTCTGTACATGTATGTGATTTTTAACATCTGTAACAGACAGCATTTGGGCAGAGAAATGGATCCCACCTTGTATCCAGGCCCCAGCTGATAGATGGCTAATATCTGAGCAGCACTGAGAGCCTCACTGAACAGATACACTGCCCCCATCTGACCACAGAACACACGGTTAGCGTCTGCTGTCTCTGATGAGCCCAAGAAACACTTGTCGAATGTCTGTGAAGAACAGGAGGGGAAAAAGGTTGTTTATTTATTAATTTTTTTTTAATTCATCTTCAAAGTTTGCAAGTGTAGTATTGGTACACTGCTAAATTTGGGGTCTGTAAATGTTTTTGAAAGTCCCCTATGCTCACTAAGGCTGCATTTATTTGACCATAAAAATAACATGAACAGTAATAATGTGAAATACTGTTACATTTTAAAATAACTTTTCTTTTAAAATGTCATTTACAATGGCTTCAACCATTACTCCAGTCTTCAGTGTCACATGATCCTTCACAAATCCTTCTAATATGCTGATCTGGTGCTCAAGAAACATTTCTATTACCAATGTTGTTTAATATGTTTGTGGAAACCATGATACATTTTTCAGGATTATTTAATGAAGGTTCAATAGAACAGCATTTATTTGAAATAGAAATTTTTTTGTAACATTAAATGTCTTTACTCTAATTTTTAAACAATTTAATAAATCCTTGCTGAATTAAAGTATCAATAAAAGTATTATTTTGTCAAAGAAATATATCTTACTGACCCTACGTTTTAGAACATTATAACATTTATATAGTACTTTGTGTTATTTACTCACTTCAATCAGCTAGTATACATATTACTCTACTACAGTGATTTTTTTTTTTATGTTTAAAAAAGGGGCTTTTTAATGAGACTCGTTTTACACAAATGATAATCTGTCCATGTATTATGTCCTCGTGTATGCAATAAAAGAGCAATAAACCATATTAGCATCACTTTGTTGGTTCATGTCAATCAACATAAAAAAACAACAGTTTTCTGTTACAAAATGCTGCTCTTTAAATGTTATAAACAGACACTGACTACATCATTCTGACACCACATTGTGCAATCCTGTTTCAGTGTAATAATGTCCAACTTTTATTTACAATTTCAAAAGAAAAGTCTACATGTCCAGCAGTTTTGTTTCATACTTTAAAGTTTGTGGGTATTTTTGGATTTGTAGCTGCTAAAATATTGACAAGCTTTGAACAGAAACACTTCTGGAGAATAAAAGCAGGGCCTCAAGCTTAACTGCTAGTCAAAACTAGAACAATAAGAGATAACAGAGCCTTTTGAAAGTACTTACATCGCTTGTGTTGACAAACCAGGTGATCTCACCATATGACGCCAACTCTCCATTGACATAGCAGCTGATTTCACTGTTCTTCCAGCGATTATAGATGTGCACTATGGTCACCATATACCACTGTTAAATAAAAATAATATTAGCAATTATAAAAAGGACAGCATGACGTTATTTATTTTATATCAATATCGCAAAACTTGAGAACATTATAGCAGGGGTTTTCAAAAGGGGTAACTTTTGGACTCCAAAATATGATTATCCCCTTCTAGGAATTAACTTTCTATTTCCGTGCCTAAACAATCATTCATACCGAGTAAGAAAAATATTAAATGTGAAATTATAAATCAGTTTCTAAAATTATATAATTCGTTTTTGCACTGACATTGTACTGAAGCAAACAGTGAAAATATCAAGAAAATTTTTATAAACACTTGTTAAGAAAATGTTCAGAAAACACTTAAATCGAAACAATATAATAAATCACAATGATCATTTCATGATTTATGATTAGTCCTTAGAAAGCAGAATTAAATAATAATCTTTTCTTTTTTTCTTTTTTTTTTACTAAGAATGTAAAAATATTATTCTGTTTCATTAATATCCTAAGTGCATTTTAACTTTGACAGCCTTAACTCTTTTGAAATCTTGTGGTCCCCTGGGAGACCTTGGATCCTAGTTTTAAAAAAAAAACCTGGTCAATAGAAAAATGTGGTCTATCTGGAAACGTATGATGCTAAACTTGCATTTTTAACTTGCTAAAGTTATGAGACCGTGGTCCATTTACACCCTCCAGCAACAACCTCACCCAGATCTTCTTGAATTTCCATTAAATGGTGGGAAAAGCCAATGAAGGTGCTTGTCCCTTAGGTAAAACCTCTCCAGAGGGAAAGTAATGGAATGGACTCTAAATATAGGCCAAATGCACCCCATGAAAGCTTTTTTAGAGCACTTGTCAGCTTCTTGATATTAGAAATGTGAATTTGAATAATATTAGTAAGTACCAGACTTTCATTGCTGAAAAGGACTGTCCATCGAAAAAAAATAAAAAAAATAAGATAAATTAATTATATATAGATAGATAGATAGATAGATAGATAGATAGATAGATAGATAGATAGATAGATAGATAGATAGATAGATAGATAGATAGATAGATAGATAGATAGATAGATAGATAGATAGATAGATGATAGATAGATAGATAGATAGATATAGATATAGATATAGATATAGATATAGTTATAGTATCCACTGCATGTCTTGTTGGATCATCCTTCACAGTGGTTGTCCATCTCTAGTCTAAAGGTGCTATCCGAGGATGCCTCCCCATTCCAGGGGGCATATGGGATCTAAGCAGGGAAGGGATTTGGTTTCTTCTTGCAAATCCTCAGACACGACTTGGCCTCAGCACAAACCCTCCTTCTTATATGTCAAATTTGCTCTCCTTGTACATTGTAGAGGTAAACATGAACACTTTGAAGAGTGTACAGTTTGTAAGAATACAAACTGGTAAAGTGATTCATACCTTCTGGGGTTTAAAGTCATATTTCACACAGTGCTGGAAGCCTTTGGCTTTGGACTTAAGAGAGGTCACAATCAGACATCCGCCTACAAAGTGTGCAGAATAGCCCAAACCTTTGCTGGTGCGGAAGCTAGGGATGAGGGTAAAAAAATACAGAGCACAATTAATACAAGTTACATTTCAGTTGAGGGGTTTACAAGTTTATACAGCTCTATTCTTAAAAGAAAGAGTAGCTACAGTTTTAACCCTTTGATGTTTAAATTAACAGTTTTTTTGTTTGTTTGTTTTTTTATTAAAAGCATTAATAATTTAATAATTCTCAATTTTTATGTTTATATTTGTGTGTATTTTGAAAGACTATCTGTCCATTTTGCATCAAGGTTTGTAATTCAATACAATGTAAGCCTAAGGCAGTTTGTTGGTAATCAATGATTTTTTTTTATCTATTCACACTGAATAGAAAATATATAATATTACATCAGTATCTCAGGTGTTTGAAGAACCAAAAACAAGCTGATAGTGCATAACCAACCTACCCTTTACTAAATATTGGGTGCTTATACTGTATAACCAGTGTTTTTTAAGTGTTAGTTCACCCAAAAATAAAAATTCCATCATCTTCTACTCACCCTCATGTTGCTCAAAACCCATTTGACATTTGCTCATCTTTGGGACAAAAATGAAGATACCGTAATATTTTGTATTTTGTCTTACAGGTTCAGAATAACAATATGAGTAAATGGCATGGTAAGTACATGATGACTATTTTAATTTTTAGGTGAACTAAAAATGTAAGTAAAATATTATTTTGAATGTTCAGTGAAAACATCATTATTTAAAATAGTTTTGTAAAAAAGTCACAATAGAGTTAAATATATTATTATATTAGAAAGGATAGATGGACGGATGGATGGATGTATGGATGGTACATATATATATGGATGTATGGATGGTACACGATATATCGGCCACCATATCAGTATTGGCCGATAAATGTTATTTTTTCTGTTATCGTTATCGAACCGATAAGAAAATTTGGACGATACATTAAAGCTGATAAATAATGCATTATTTCCTGCAGAGGCACTTCAGATGCGCACTGTTAGCCATGCTGGTGTTTAATTGCTTGAAATATTATTGGAATCACTTGCAAGTGCAACAAGTACAGGGCAAGTCTGCCATATTATAATGAGAACATTACTTAGTAAAATAATGAGTGGAATCTTTGTGCGCCTGTGTTTTAGCGCTTTGTTACAGGAAGAACCACATCCACAACGGAGCTACACATTCATGACTAGCACAGTTAAGTTCACTTGTGCATTTGCAGCCTTTTGTGCAATTGTAGGTTGTAATATTGTGTTTATTTTATGCATGCATATATATATATATATATATATATATATATATATATATATATATGATTTATCTCATAGGCCTATAGAATTCGTTTGGTTAAGCTAATAGAGCATAGATCGCTTCTGTGATCATTTTTAACTCAGCGCATTAAATTCGGTGTTCATTCAGCGCACGCAGCTCGAACAGCAGTGCACATTAATAACAATCATATATATAATATTATAATGAGAACACTATTATAATAAAACGTTGTGAATTCTTTGGTCTAATTTGTCATGTTTCAACGTGTTGTTGCGGGAAAAGCCAAGAGCGCATCAAATCTTATTAGCGCATAACTTAGTTCAAGATCACTTGAGCATTTTCGTCTTTTGTGCATACTGTATATAAGTTATAATATTATGTTCATGTTGCATAAATAATAAGCGCTTCAGTTTACCGGTGTTCATTCAGCTCTTCAGCAGCGCTAAAACTGCATGCTGCTATTTCAAACAGTGGTATTAATTTAACATACTTCTTTTTCAAAATCATTGATATATGAATAATAACCACCACTTTTATTTTTATCTTACTATTTTCATCAATAATATGGTTTAATTAAAATAATTTAATTGTCGGTGCGGAGGCTATTCTGTTTAATTTATCCATGGCACATGATTTTTGATTATTTTTATTTATTTTTTTTACATGTAATGTTAAGTAATGTTGTCCAGTGACTTGTTTGTATCATTTAAGCATTGTTTTTTTTAAGGCTGCTGTGCTATGTGTGATTTATGTTGAAGTGTTTAATGGCTTTTAATGGTGAGACTTTTTTGTAATCAGGCTCTCAAAAATTAGATAAAAAATTGGATTTAGATATGCCAACATATCGGTTATCGGTTTTATTTATAAAGAATTATCGGTGTCAGCCCAAAATTTTCATATCGGTGCATCCCTAATGGATGGATGTATGGATGGATGAATGGATAGAATTTTGAAAGAAGGCCTGTAATGTAGATAGTTAATCTCAGCACAGTGAAAAGCGTAAATCCTACAGTTCTTCCTACAGGGTCAATTATCATTTGGTGAGTCAAAATAGCTCCATTTGCATAAATTACATTTTTGACAGAAATTAATTAGAAGCTGAAAATAGGACAAGAAGGCTGTGAAATGCTGCCCTTGAGAAGTGTAAACGCTAGACAGAGAGAAAGAGGAAAATATGCAGAATTTTCTTATTCTTCATCTAACACCTACAAATATTTGAACTTTTATGGCACCTTACAGAAAAAGAAGTCAGCTAATATCTCGCTATGCACTGCAGGTGTCTTGTTCTTTAGAAAGCGTCTTGAACAGAGGTGTTGTATTTTACATCACAGGTTTGTGGGTGACCCACCAGTAGAGATAAGGCTTGTCCTTGTCAACATTTATGTTATTGATGGGGTCCAGGCGCAGCCAGGTGTGGAAGGTAAAGCCGTTCTGGTATGGCCATTTTGCAATAGGTGGAAGTGCAATAGCCTGATGATACAAAAAACAAAATCACATTTTTTCCAGTTAGGTTTCTATATTTTGTTGTTTTGTTTTAAATAACCACATTATCATGCAGAGTAGCATATGAGAACAAAAAAAAAAAAAAAACACTAAAAATAATATCCTTGGAGGGATGCGCTCAAACGGTTATGTACACAGAAGACTTCCTCTCATATTTGTGGGTTAAGGATGAAAAATTAAGACAAGGGCAATGTTATTTTTTCCTGAAACCAGCATCCTATCTGAGCTGGAATAACATCTAAACATCCAATCAAAGTATTTCCTAAAAGGATGGCATCGATTTGGCGCTGTTTCAAGTGGACACTGACAACACAGGAAGGGTTCCATACACATGCCGTCTAAAACATCAAGATCCCCATACTGTCGGCATGATGGTTTGATTATAGATATATTTGCCAGATATATCTGCTTCTCTAGATGCACAGAAAAAAATGATGTAAATTTTAAAGCTGAGCTCAAAGCAAAAAATAGTGTCTGTAGTAAAACACACAGGATCTAACGTGAAAAAAAATAAGTCTATCCTGAAATACTAATTAAACTCGCTCATCTTTTAAACTAAAAAAGGAGGACTTTAAATCAATATACATGTTTTCCAGTAAACATGATTGATTGCTCATTGTGGCATAAAACTCTGTTTTTCTAAAAAGTAAAACAATAATTGATGGGACATGGCTCTTGCTTCATGACCCATGTCACATCCGTTCTTACTCCAAAAAGTAGATACAATTTCCTGTGGGTGTTAGACATTCCTGTAAACTCTGATCTGTCACATAACTGAAAGAATACTTCGATAACTAAGTGAAAGAGCGGTTATGTAAAGCCTTTTGGAGACAGACAAAAATTAAATTCAGAATTGGGGACATGGGGAAATGTCCTCATAAGTCACCTTCTCCTTGTAATACCTATGTCATACCCCGTTTGTATACTGTACAAACTGTATGTGCTATTGCCCTACACCAACCCTACACCTAAACCTACCCCTTACAGGAGACTGTCTGCATTTTTAGATAAAAAAAAAAAAAAACACCATTTAGTATGTTTTTTAAGCCTTTTGATTTACGGGGACATAGGCAGTGTCCTCATAAACCACCTTCAAATTGTAATACCTCTGTCATACCCATGTCATTATACAAATTTGTGTCCCCGTAAACCACATAAACACACACACACACACACACAATGTTGCTTTCAAGATTAGGAGACTTTAGGACTTCAAAACTTTAGTCCTAATCCTGAAAGCAACATTGTGTGAGTGTGTGTGTGTGTGTGTGTGTGTGTGTGTGTGTGTGTGTGTGTGTGTGTGTGTGTGTGTGTGTGTGTGTGTGTGTGTGTGTGTGTGTGTGTGTGTGTGTGTGTGTGTATGTGTGTGTGTGTGTGTGTGTGTGTGTGTGACGTGTGAGGACACAAATTTGTATAATGACATGGGTATGACATAGGTATTACAAGGAGAAGGTGACTTATGAGGACATTTCCCCATGTCCCCATATTTCAAAAGGCTTATAAATCATACAGAATGAGTTTTTTTTTTTTTTTTTTGAGAAAATAAAAATCCACAAAGTTTCCTGTAAGGGGTAGGGTTAGGTGTAGGGTTGGTGTCGGGCGATAGAAAATACGGTTTGTACAGTATAAAAACCATTACGCCTGTGGAATGTCCCCACAATTCACAAAAACAAACGTGTGTGTGTGAATTTTAATTTCTTTTTTTACAACCCGGACATTTTTTTTAAATTTGAATAAAATGAAAACTAAAAGACTTTCAAATCACATGAGCCAATATTTTATTCACAATAAAACATAGATAACATAAATGTTTTTAAATTTTACAATTTTATGCACAAAATGCACAATTTTATGTTCAAATTTGACGCCTGTTACAGGTCTCAAAATAGTTGGGACAGGGGCATGTTTACCATGTTTTAGCATCTCTACTTCTTTTCAAAAGTTTGAAGATGTCTGGGCATCAAGGTTATGAGTTTCTGGAGTTTTGGTGTTGGAATTTGGTCCCATTCTGGCCTGATATAGGTTTCCAGCTGCTGAATAGTTTGTGGTCGCATTTTTCGTTTAATGATGCGCCAAATGTTCTCTACAGGTGAAAGATCTGGACTGGAAGGCAGGCCAATTCAGCACCCAGACTCTTCTACTACGAAGCCATGCTTTTGTAATAGCTGCAGTATGTGGTTTTGCATTGTCCTGCTGAAATACACATCGTCTGGAGGGAAGCATATGTTGCTCTAAATCCTTTATATACCTTTCAACATTCATAGTGCCTTCCAAAACATGCAAGCTGCCCATACCATATGCACTTATGCACCCCCATAACATCAGAGATGCTGGCTTTTGAATTGGACACTGATAATCTCCCTCCTCTTTAGCCCGGAGGACACAGTGTCCGTGATTTCAAACAAGAATGTCAAATTTAGACTCGTCTGACTATAGAACAATTTTCCACTTTGAAACAGTCCATTTTAAATGAGCCTTGGCCCACAGGACACAACGGCGCTTCAGGACCATGTTTACATATGGCTTCCTTTTTGCATGATAGTGCTTTAGCTGGCATCAGCAAATGGCATGACGGATTGTGTTTACCGACAGTGGTTTCTAGAAGTATTCCTGGGCCCATTTAGTAATGTCAATGACAGAGTCATGCCGATGAGTGATGCAGTGTCGTCTGAGAGCCCGAAGACCATGGGCATCCAACAAAGGTCTTCGGCCTTGTCCTTTACGCAACAGAAATTTCTGCAGTTTATCTGAATATTTTGATGATGTTATCCACTGTAGATGATGAGATTTGCAAAGCCTTTGCAATTTGACGTTGAGGAATGTTGCTTTTAAAGTATTCCACAATCTTTTTGGAGAGCTTCTGTCCATCTTTACTTCTGAGAAACTCTGCCTCTCTAAGACATCCCTTTTATAGCTAATCATGTTACAAACCTGATGTCGAATAACTTAATTAGTTGCTAGATGTTCTCCCAGGTGAATCTTTTCAAAATTTTCAGCCCTTTGTTGCCCCCGTGCCAACTTTTTAGAGACCTGTAGCAGGCATCAAATTTTAAATGAGCTCATTTAGTGGATAAAAGTGTAAAATACCTCCATTTAAACATTTGTTATGTTCTCTATGTTCTATTGTGAATAAAATATTGGCTCATGTGATTTGAAAGTCTTTTAGTTTTCATTTTATTCAAATTTAAAAAAAAAAACGTGCCAACATTTAAGGAATTCGGGTTGTAATTCAAATAAGCATTAAACATTTTGCAGTGAAAAGATCTTGTTGCAGATCTTATGCTATACAGTTTCAAGCAAACAGAAGATTGTTTTGTTTTTTTAATTAGGTCAGTTTTTGGTACTGGGATGCATTAAATTGATCAGTAAAAGTGAAACGGTAGCTCAAAAAGTAGAAAAGCATAATTTCCCTGATTTAAACACATTTTGTAAGTTTATTATAGAGAGGAAGTTAAAATGTCTGGGTAGTAGGGTTGTCACGATACCATAAAAATGTCTTACGATACTATGCCAGCTGAAGTATCACGATACCAATTAGTATCACAATACCATGCAGTATTGTGTTAATTTAAAATTAAATTCTACAAAATGAATCAAAATTTAATAAATAAATAGATGTAAGTGAAAACAGACAATATTATTCTCTGAATACTTAATTAATGTGAATGAATGACTGGCTATTGTTATCCATGAAATATTCTAAACAAAACTCATCTTAGCACTGCACAGAAGCTGCATGAAGTGACATTTAGATGTGGCATCTATACATTTAGACTGTATTAATAATTGCATAAATAATGTTATGAGATTAATAACTATAACTATAACTATTTATTATATATATAAATTGTTTAGATGTTAACATTGATAATGCAAGGTTCCACTTTTATGCAGACGACACTGTTATTTATTGCTCTGCTCCTACAAAACAACAAGCTTTGGGCGACTTACAATCAGTGTTTGACATAATTCAAGCAAGGTTTTTTACTTTGAAGTTGGTCTTAAATGTTGAGAAAACTAAATTTATGTGGTTATCAAACTCTAGAAATTCATTGGATAGTCCTGTCGTTCTCCGAACTTTGCAAGGGAAACTGATCTCATTAGTGTCAGAGTATAAGTATCTGGGCATCATTATTGATGATACACTACGTTTTAATACACATATCAATGATCTGCGGTTAAAGTTGAAGAAGCGGCTAGGATTTTATTTCAGAAATAAGTCTTGCTTTTCATTTAATGCAAGGAAGAGGCTTGTGTCTGGAACCTTTTTACCAATTCTTGATTATGGAGATGTGGTGTATCAGCATGCCTCTTCTTATCTTCTTGCCTCTTTGGAAGCTGTTTATCATGGTGCTTTAAGATTTATTACGGATTGTAAATTTTCTACACATCATTGTATACTTTATAATAGAGTTGCCTGGTCTTCACTTGCTGTTCGAAGGAAAATGCATTGGTATTTACTGATTTACAAAGCTATTCTGGGTTTTTTGCCATCTTATATCTGTTGTTTGATTCATCAAAAAGAAGTTGTTAATTATTCATTGCGTTCTCAGTCATTTTACAGTCTTCATGTACCTTCAGCACGAACTAATTTGGGTAAAATTGCATTTGAATATGCTGCACCGTCAGACTGGAATTCTCTTCAAGTGAAACTCCGGCTAAATCACTTGGTGTCTCCTTGTAAATTTAAAACACTTTTGCGTGGAATAGAAAATGATTTAATGATTTGCAAATGTTTTTAATGCTGTAATATTTATTGTTGTGATGTATTGTTCTGTCGTATATGTATTTGTCAACTGGGCCGCCTATCTTGGCCAGGACACTCCTGGAAAAGAGATTTTTAATCTCAGTGAGGTTCTCTCCTGGTTAAATAAAGGCAATGAATGAATGAATGAATTAATGTTTTAAATACTAAATTCTGAATATAGAAATATGAAAATAAATGTAATATGCCTACTTTTAGATGGGAAACATAAAACGGCCAGCAGGTGGCAAAGGTTCATGATTGAATCACTGAGTCATTCAAATGATTCTTTCAAAACGACTGAATCCTTCAGGAGTGAATCAAATGACTGTTTTAATGAATGGCTCAGTGAATCGGTGATTCGCCCAAATCAACGCGGATTTGGATTCGAACACAGAAACGAAACAAAAACAGCACTCTTGCTTGTGTCGTATTGCCGAACTGTCAGGAGCATTTTTTTGCTCACATATCTTGAAATTTCCAAGTTAGCAGCATGTATATTAAAACATAACATTATAAAAGAAAAGAAAAAAAAATATATATATATATATATAATGATTGATAAGAACCAAGTGCAAAGCCGCTATGCTGATGAATGGATTCGCATTCGTGATCACAAAGATGCTTCCAGAAACTAACTATTACACCTGTTCTAGAAGTGGTCAAATGAATAAAACTGCGAGAATACTTTCTTGTAAGATATTATGATGTTGAATAAGTGATGCTTGAGCTGCTGTTTTTTAAAATGACATCAGATGGTCTGAATCAGGCCCTTTCTTCTGATAAACTTCAACATGAACAAGTGCAACTTCTCATTGCAAACTGAACTGAAGCATCGGGAAACACTCAATAACATATAACGCGTATACACAGACTATACAACACAGAGCACAGCAGAAAGACATTTGGCAATCAACTTGTAATGTTTCTGCTGGCATGCATGTTCAAATGAACGTTTTAAACAGTGTTCTTGCTGTGCATACAACATATATTACGGTACCGTATGGATGATACTACCGTTCAAAAAATGCAATGGGACCGCGGGTATTTTTAAGCTTTAGTATCGCGATACTACCGTAGTATCGTGCAACCCTACTGGGTAGTATACCAAAAAAGAGAAATTCTGGCATGTCCCTTTCAAATCGTGTTATTCATGAACCACAATAAAAGTTTTCACCACGTATAGAGGCAGATGTTATGACTGAAGTTAAGTTTAAGGACAGTGCAGTTAGACAGATGTTTGGGTCATGGTCTCACCGCAGCACTCTTCCCTGGGAAGCTGAAAAAGGAATCTGGGCCATTTCTCTGAGCCATGCACTTCAACACGGACAGCAGCTTGACGGCATGAGGAGGCTAATAGATAAAAGAAAAAAGCAACAGCATTTGAACGCTTGAACAAAAACGCACATAAACACCCACACAAATAAATACTTTAATAAATAGTTTTTCCTACAAACATAAAATATTCTGCACACTACAAGTATAAGAAAATACTGTCACAAATAATTTTGGCTAGTCTGAATCCTACTTATGTTGTGTCCAATTTGAGAAACATCTTCTGGATTTAGACATGGATTTTATTTCTGAATTTACTGAGGTAAACCAACCTAAAACATATCCCAAACCGAGACGTATTTGGTCCATCAGCAATACGTACTGTACATCAGACAACAGTCATAATAATGGCTTCTGCCCATAGTTTGTAAGATACAGACACACATGGATGTGTGCTCTGCTACTGCTCTGACATGTTTATTTCATGCTCTGATCAATGGCACTGACACAGTTCCCCAGTATATAAACAGCCTAATGCATCAAACCCTACTGCCTTTTCGCTGTCTCAATACCTCCCTCATGGACAAGGACATACATTTTGTCTATTTCATATATTTTTTTTATTATTTTTAATTATTATTTTTATTATTATTAATTATTTTGTAAATTGTTGCAAATCACATTTCAAAGAACATCATAACAAGATGTTTCTCAAGGCGTATATAAAGAGCAGAAAAGCATTACCCATTGGCATTGTTCTCCTTTCAGTTTACTGAAGAACAGCTTCAGTTCCTTCACTGTGATACTGTAGCTGGCCAACACACCTAGCATGTCCACCATCAGATCTGAAAAACACCACAGAAACATGAGGTGAATGTTGCGTTACAACTGAAAAGATATAAAATAAATACATATAAAAAAGCGTATATTTGGTTTCAGAGACAATTCTTGTGAGTAGGGCTGTCCTCGACTAAGGATTTACAGTTGAATCATAATTTTCGAATCATATGTTTGGGGGCAGGGGGGCAAAATACATTACATTCAACAGTTATAAATACTGACTTCAACACAGAGGGAAAATGTGTAACGGACACCTCGCAGTAAAAAAACATTTTACATTTACATTTTACATTTAATCATTTAGCAGACGCTTTTATCCAAAGCGACGTACAAATGAGAAGGTAAATAATGTTTTATGTTTTGATTAAAAGAGTTAACTTCAGCCAGCCACGTATCATGTTTATTAGATACTTATCAGAGCTGATGAAACTGAAGATTTGCACTAAATAAAACCAAATAATATACACAAGATGAAATCAACAGATGCAAGAAGTATTTGATGAAGCCTGTGTGCATGATAACTCTAACTATATAAAGATTCCACTGAGGAAATTAACATATATCCTGCTAATTTGCCACATAAAACTCCATGCAATCGCAAAAATATGAGCTGCAGTGAAAACTGCTAAAACACAGCTAGTTTTATCCAGCCCCGGCTCCAGAATAAAATACTGTGGGTGCTTCAGAAAGTCTGCTCTAGCTTCAATGCACATAAATTTTCACGTATATTTTTGCACCGTGACCCGTCCATTGCTCTCTCGACTGTGAATCCTGCATAAATATTCAAATGTCATTCCCAAAAATTCGCAGCATTGTACATGGCCGAAAAATAAAAGTTTTATAAAAATTCTGAATGGATTATATATATAGCCTAGAAAGCAGACAACCAGCACTCACTTTAAAATGCCATGTCAATTTGAGTCTTGTTAAAGATTTACAAGACTCAAACATTTTTACATTTTGTTTTTTTTTTTACAAAAATCCCTGCCGTCAAGATTCTCCTGTATAAAGGCTGAGAGCACCTGTGATCAAACTGGAGTTAAGCTCCATCATGGTCCAAAGACGAATAATGAATCACTGTATAAGCACAATGTCAAGTTGCACAATCTATACTAATTAAAACAGTAATGTTGCTATAATCAAATCTACATGTATAAATCTATAAAATATATAAATATCTATAAAAATCTATATTTGGAATACCTTGATATGCCAAACTGAGCTTTGTGGCTGATTACACGTGTGTGAGTTTTTTGTGACAGTGCTGCAATGCTAAAGAACTACATCCTGACTGAGCAATGACAGACTCATCAGCCAAGTGCTATACTGAGAGCATCATAAATCATAATTTTGCATATAATCTATAGAATTTTTACAATACTACTTAGAGCAGAGTGAATTTAATGAATTTTAACAATTCATATATACTGATGTTCCTACCAGTATAAAATGATGCAAAATCGCCCTGTGAGTATGAGAGAATTAATATAAAGATGTTTAGTGGCATCCCTAATTTAAACATCAGTAACAGCAGATTTTTTTTTAATTAATAATAATAATAATAAATTAATACTTTTATTCAGCAGTGAAGGCATTTATAATGTTACAAATAAATGCTTTTCATTTGAACTCATGTGACACTGAAAACTGGTGTAATGGCTGCCAAAAATTCAGCTTTGCCACCAAAGGAATAAATGACATTTTAACATTTAAATTTCAATAATATTTAACAATATTACTGTTATTTTATTAATTATATTGTTATATGATTTCCAAAAAAAAGTATTAGAATGTCACTTATTTAACATACCTGCAATCATGGTGTCGGCCCGGTCTATGCTCTGAAGCACCAGCAGGATGAGGCCGATTTCTGTGCAGGCCTGCAGGTTTCGCAAGCTCTTCTTCAGTACGGCGGTGAACATACTCCACACTTCAGCTTGGCAAGTGGAATCACATTTATCCAGCAGCTCTACCATACAGATGATACTCTCCGTCTCCTGGATGATAAAGTTCATCTCCAGATCGAACTGTCCCCCGACCAGCTGCACAGACACAATTAAAGTTAATCACAAATGGAGTCAAAGCCAGAAAAAATATAATAACAAGAATTTAGAAAATAAGTATCAATCTGAGGCAAAATGCAAATAAAATCCAGCAGCTAAGGAAAAATCCCACAGAATACAGCAGAAACAATTCATATAAAATTATAATTAAAACACAAAAAAGTTAAATGAATGTGAGTAATAGCCAGAATATTTAGAGCTGCTTTCTATGTTGAAAACCTATCAGTTTATGTTGGCTTCATTCCTGACATTAAATCCGGATAACCAAATCCCATGGCTGCAATTGATGTCAATCCCATTGTAAAACATCTGTCAGCATCTGGATGTAAAAAGCCTCTCCACAACTGGATTACTGTGACAGGATTTCCACCGTACCCCAACACTGGCTCACTTAGCCATGAGACAGTATGACCCCTAGGTTAGAAAGCACTACTCTAATCACCCATTGTAATGGCCATGGCAGATGCTCCACAGACATGAACTGTAAACCTAGATTAACCTTGAAATGATGATATCATATGTGAGCGCTACACACTGCACACAGATAAAAGCCAACGACCCTGCAAAACCTTTTCATTTACAAATGCATATTTTGGTAACTGAATATTTTAGGGATGCATCAGTACAAGAAACCAGGGCTTATGGGTTGTTCTTCTCTGTTTTGTTCCTAAACATGAGAAATTCATTTAACACAGCATGACAAGGCTCTCCGTATGAGGGGGTATGAGTCTATGAGCAAACAACACAAATAACTTCCATCTCTCTAAATAAACTGTGCACCTCATAAAATGCAATAATTTGTCAGCACTTCATGGTTGGTCAGACATTTTTACATTTGAACAGTTCTTTATGGCACATGATAAGAAAAACAATGCAGATGTCAGGATTAATATTACTGAGGTGGATGTGGTCATCTCACAGTTATAAGGGTCTGAAAAGATTGCTGTCATTTGCCAGTAGACAGGCCATGACCACAATTTTATCAAGGACTGGAGTAGAGTATAAATCCATAGGCTACTGGATAGAAACTGTCCCATTAAAATGACTGAAGGTGAATTAAAGGAAAGGGAGGAGAGGGGGGTTTCACTGTCAGTCTACAGCAACAAAGGCTAACAAGGCAGGAGATAAACGCCATGATCAGTCACACACACACACTGTTGCCTCCCCATTGGGCTTCTTCCTTCAAATCCACTGAATGATAGCTTACTTATGCGAATGGCGAAATATGAAAATGAATGAAATAAATGGATGCATATGATTGGCGGGCCTGCATTTCACCTCGCGTTTGGCCTCTAAAATCACCCTCCCTTCACCACCATAGTCTAATATATCACCACCCCCCTTTAAATTTGCATTCTGGGAAGAGGAGCTGATTGCGTTGTGTGGCAGACAGCACGGAGAACGGCACTCAGATAGATCTGCGGCCACCGTGCAGGTGATTAATGGACCTGACATCCTCACAGACTGAACGGCAGGGAATGTGACTTTGGGGTGAGGATGGTATCAGCTCGCACAGAGGACACGCTGAAAGCGGAAGATGCTGATGCCGACCTTCTGTAAAGCACCTGATTGGCAGAAGATCAGCAGATAGAGATAGACATCAAGGAAGTTAGTCAATGTTCATGAGTATTTCAAAAATAACAACAATTGTCAGAGGTGTTATGATGGATAATAGAAACCTAATAAAAAAAATGTAACTGTCTAGTAATAGCATAACATTGCTCACAAAACAGACGGCAAACTGAAAAAATAAAAATAAAAATGGTTACCTATAAACTGTAAGACACTTCATTATATACAGCCTTTAGTTTATTCTTATTTTTGTTATCAGTAATGTGCATTAGGATGTTTTGTGTTACATTTTCTGTTATTTAGTTTATTGCATTACTTTAGTGTCATGTGTTACACTGATTGTTGTGTCTTTGTGTGCATGTCCCTGTGCACAGTTATACACAAGCATTTGCCCTGTTTCATGGACAAGTCACTTACAATTAACTTTTTTTCCATGTCAATGTTATTATTATGGTGGTTATCAATACAGATTTTGGTAATTTGCAAGACTAGTATATATACATATCAGTAGTTGTGGTTGCTAGAGATATTAATATTAAACCACAAAGTTTGGCGATATGATCGTAAGTTTGGAGGTTTATACATATCTAAAACCTCATCTCTTGCTGTGGTTTCTTGATTAACTTGCTATAAGCTTGTCAAGTAACACTGAGCTTTGAAGTAGACTATAATTTTGAAATTTCAAAATAGAGAACTTTAATATTTTATTAGTCAGTGTGGTTGTAGATAACACTTCATCAAAAGGGAATAATGATTAGAAATGTCTTGGTTCTAATAAATATTTTCAAACACTTAACCTCTCCTCAAAATAGTGCATCCTATATGTATATTACATATACAGACTTCATTGTAATTAAAATTTAAAAAAAAAGATAAGAAATACCTGCAAATTCTTTGGCAAAAAGAGCCTTCAAATTAGAGCCAAGAATCCACATAATATAGTGGTCAGGGGAAAACAATACCATTAGACCAAATTAAATTTTACCTGTAATAATACCTGCAAGTGGAAAATGTTTTCTTTTTTTTTCTTGTAGTTCAGAAAACAAATTTCTCTCATTGTTAGGGTGTTTTTCTTTCTAAAAATAGCCAAATCATTGTCCCTACAGAAATGAATAGGCAGCTATGGTAATGGAAATTCATAACCTACTAAGATGAGAAAGATTTGCCTAATAGTAGCAGCAGCATTAATTCAATTGTCTTTGAATAAAGATTTTTTCTTTCTTTTACTTTATCATTCTCTGTGACTCCGCTCTGGAACCCTCCTAGGGAAAGTGGGCGGCTCACACTTTCAAATCTGCTGTTATATCCTCCTATAGCTCTTTATCAGTAGTGATCAGAGACCACAGAGGATTTATTTGGGTTTCTTTACCATATCTGTTTTTCTCACACTCTGTTTCTCATACAAAGACTCTGCACTAGCTGATGATGCAGTCACCAGATCCCTCAGAGGCAAACCGAGCCCTGCGTTTCACCTCTGAGGACCCAGTGAATTAATAATGGGTGAACAGCTCTTGGTCCAGGGCTGACAATAACAAGAGCTTTTCTCCATGGTGAGGTGAACTGCATCAGGGACAACCACGCACACTTTACGTACAGCCCAGAGTTGCCGGCTAACATCTTATTTTAGCACTACAGAAATGACGTTTATCCAGAGGAAAACATTAGCTCAGTGCTAGGAACATTAAGAAATAGAAAAGAGCAGTATTGTTCAGTATCGAGCAGCAAAGTCAGGCTCGATCCTAAAAACTTCTCGAAAAGCTCTTTATTAAATAATTTCCTGTTGTTAGTGCAGGATTTGTAATGAAAAGACACAACGACAAATGACTAAGCTACATGCAATAACACCACCAAGGACAGCATGTATTTTTATTCATCCATAACTCATTATCTGTTGCAGCCCATTAAGCCTTCTGAAGAGGAAGTGCACATTTCAGGTCATCTTGAATAAAACCATTCCAAATAGCTTAATCAGAACTAAAACTATACACTCTCTTCCATTAGTCAATGTTTATTTTCTTTGGACGACTCAGGGCCAGTTAAAGGGGGACTCCACCCTAAAATGAAAATTCTCTCATCATTCACACACCCTCATGCCATCCCAGATGACTATCTTTCTTCAGATGAACACAAACAAAGTTTCAGAAAAATAATCTGTCTCTTTGAGTCCATATAACTGGGGTTTTATGGAATACCATCGTGTTCGCTTTAATTTATGTGGTTTTCGTAGCATCAAACTTGCATTGCATAGACTCACAGAGATGGATAATTTATCTAAAAATCTTTCTTTGTGTTTATCTGAAGAAGGAAAGTCAAACACATCAGGGACGCCATAAGAGTTAGTATTGATGACACAATTGTTATTTCTTCCTTTTTTTAAGAATTTTTTTTTTTTTTGTCATTTTTGCCTTTATTTTGATAGGACAGATCAGAGCTGACAGGAAATGAAGTGGGAGAGAGAGGGAGGGGGAGGGGGGAGGCGGGATCGGAAAATGTCCTCGAGTCAGGATTCAAACTCAGGACGCCCGCAACGCAAAGGCACTGTATGTCAGCACACTGCCCACAAGGCTATCAGCGCCGACGTCATTTCTTCATTTTAATGTGACCACAGTGATGCCTCTGAATGTGATCCAGAGAAGGACAAAACTACAGAGATGACAGACTAGAGAGCAAGAGGGAATGAGCAAATGGAGAACAAATTTATGAGAAAATCTGTTTAGGCTGAAAATGTGAGGGCATAATCTCCAACATACACCAGACAATTGAGGGAGAAGCATTTACATTTTTTAAATTTGCAAGTCTAATTAGTTTAACGCTCAAGTCCCTGCCCTTGGTTTTCCCAAACACAAGTGATAGCTTTCTCTGTAAATATGTAATTCCTGCTGTTTACTAATAGTGAATTATGATCAATTAAATAAAAAAGCCTATCACTGATCAGAACAAAATGTAGCATCTATAATCTAATGTACAAAGTAGGGCTGTGCGATTTGGGGAAAATATCTAATTGCGATTTTTTTGACAGATATTGCGATTGCGATTTGAATTTTAAAATTAAAATTTTAATTTTGCAAAGTCAAGCTTCAGCTCAATATTGTCAATAGTGTGCGGCACAATATGGGTATTGTTCTCTGCTGAAAAAAACAATAGAAACAGTCACATAAATTTTTATGGTTTCCATTAAAACCATTACAAAATTCCTTTTTGTAGTGTGTTTTGGCGATTTTGGAATAGGAATTACTGTTGTTCTATTGGTTACCATCTGCCAGATTACATCCCACCAATAGAATCCAGCAAATGCCAGTAGACACCATTATATTAAAACCAATACAATTGCCATTATAACCCTTTATAATTATAACCCATAAGGGAGCTCTTTTGCGTTGTGGCACACCTCTTGCAAATTAACCTTTTTTGTTCGGTGACTGTCATTTCGAAGCCGAAGTAATCTCATATTACATCAAATTTTCTTTAGTATTACTTTGCCTGACTATTGATCTGACCTTGTAGATGCCATAATCCCACTCACGCACACTTTATTTTTATTTATTTTTTTGCCACTCAAGGCTGGCAGTCACGCATTTGCGTTTGATCTGGAACAGAGAATATCGCGTCCACATCGCAGGCTTTGCGATTAGTAAAATCGCAACAGCTCAAATCACGATTGCGGTTCAATTTCGATTAATCGCACAGCCCTAGTACAAAGTGTGCAAACTATTTAAAAAAGCACTTTATATGAAAAGACTAATGATCTGACTGGACAGGCTACATTAACATTAGTTCCAGCACAGTGCATTTTCATTTCATTTTAAACAAACACACACACAATCATAAATGCAACACTTACCAGTGCTAGCAGATCTAATGGATTAAGTTCTGCTAATTCTCTAAATAACTAACAAAGATGTTGATTACTGCAATTGACTGACTCTCGTTCAGTAAACAGTAGCAGAGCTCTATACAGTCTATCTTCCTTTTGTACTCTTTCAGTTCAACTTTCTAGCATTAGTTACAGTGACATCAGCCTACAGCAGTACTAAAGGGTCAGTGAGACTTATTTTGGTTGGTCAACCAAGCATATTAAGAGTCAGCCAACTAAGCTAATTCAAAGTACAAAACATTTTTTTCTTATTTTCCCAAAAGCTTTTTAATACAAAGAAAAAGAAAAAAAAGGGATAATGAATCAGCTACACGGCCTTTATTGGCTATTCTTATATTTTTTCCTGAGCACAAGAAAACATCATGTTTGAAAGTGGAAAAATGGCATGCTTTTGATAATGGTATACACCTTAAAAAAACCTGTCAAAACTACTGAAATGTACATTTTCCCTTGAGCATAAATGTCAGTAGAAAAAAAAAAAGCTACTGCAGTGATTTTTAAAACAATTGCAATTTAATGCTTGACAGACTTTTTGTTCTCTGGGATTTCAGTCAGTGTCATCCTGGACAGCAGGCACTCTCAGGCAGTTTTATTACTGGTTCATTGCTAGAGAAATGAGAGGAAGTTGCATTGTAAGGACACTCCTGAAGGACTACATGTTGACAAATGTAGCCCACTTTTCAGATCACAAATGAACGGTTGTGTAAATTTCTGTCACAGAGACAACACTATTTATAATGTTTTGTTATTATTTTAATCTTTATATTACACTTCATGACACAAAATGAAAATTCTATCATTGTTTGCCATTCTATTTCTGTATGACTATATCTACTGTGAAACACACATAGGTATTTTGAAGAATGTTGGTAACAGTTTTGTTCCACAGAAGAAAGAAAGGCATACAGTATACAGGTGCTGGTCATATAATTAGAATATCATCAAAAAGTTGATTTATTTCACTAATTCCATTCAAAAAGTGAAACTGTTATATTATATTCATTCATTACACACATACTGATATATTTCAAATGTTTATTTCTTTTAATTTTGATGATTATAACTGACAACTAAGGAAAATCCCAAATTCAGTATCTCAGAAAATTAGAATATTACTTAAGACCAATACAAAGAAAGGATTTTTAGAAATCTTGGTCAACTGAAAAGTATGAACATGAAAAGTATGAGCATGTACAGCACTCGATACTTAGTTGGGGCTCCTTTTGCCTGAATTACTGCAGCAATGCGGCGTGGCATGGAGTCGATCAGTCTGTGGTACTGCTCAGGTGTTGTAAGAGCCCAGGTTGCTCTGATAGTGGCTTTCAGCTCTTCTGCATTGTTGGGTCTTGCATATCACATCTTCCTCTTCACAATACCCCATAGATTTTCTATGGGGTTAAGGTCAGGCAAGTTTGCTGGCCAATCAAGCACAATAACACCACGGTCATTAAACCAGCTTTTGGTACCTTTGGCAGTGTGGGCAGGTGCCAAGTCCTGCTGGAAAATGAAATCAGCATCTCCATAAAGCTTGTCAACAGAAGGAAGCATGAAGTGCTCTAAAATTTCCTGGTAAATGGCTGCGTTGACTGTGGACTTCAGAAAACACAGTGGACCAACACCAGGAGATGACATGGCAGCCCAAATCATCACTGACTGTGGAAACTTCACACTGGACTTCAAGCAACATGGATTCTGTGCCTCTCCACTCTTCCTCCAGACTCTGGGTCCTTGATTTCCAAATGAAATGCAAAATTTACTTTCATCTGAAAAGAGGACTTTGGACCACTGAGCAACAGTCCAGTTCTTTTTCTCCACAGCCCAGGTAAGACACTTCTGACGTTGTCTCTGGTTCAGAAGTGGATTGGTAGCCCTTTTCCTGAAGACGTCTGAGCGTGGTGACTCTTGATGCACTGACTCCAGCTTCAGTTCTCTCCTTGTGAAGCTCTCCCAAGTGTTTGAATCGGCTTTGCTTGACTGTATTCTCAAGCTTGCAGTCATCCCTGTTGCTTGTGCACCTTTTCCTACCCAAATTCTTCCTTCCAGTCAACTTTGCATTTAATATGCTTTGATACAGCACTCTGTGAACAGCCACACCTTTCAGTAATGACCCTCTGTGACTTACCCTCTTTGTGGAGGGTGTCAATGTTCGTCTTCTGGATCATTACCAAATCAGCAGTCTTCTCCATTAATGTGGTTTCAAAGAACAAGAGATACCTGGAATTTATACTGTAGGGATGGTCATTAATTGAAACTCAAATGTAAATATTCAAATTTTCTGAGATACTAAATTTGGGATATTCCTTAGTTGTCAGTTATAATCATCAAAATGAAAAGAAATAAACATTTGAAATATATCAGTATGTGTGTAATGAATGAATATAATATACAAGTTTCACTTTTTGAATGGAATTAGTGAAATAAATCAACTTTTTGATGATATTCTAATTATATGACCAGCACCTGTAGTTTGGAATGACATGAGTGTAAATTTAGACAGAATTTCATAATTGGGTGAACTCAAGCTCATTTCATACCTGATTCAAGTCCAACCCAGATCATGTTTATGTCCTTGTCCTGCTCTCTATCCTACCCTTGTTCCCATCCTGTATCTTATTACTGTCTATCAACAAAAATGGCAACAAAAAAAAAAAAAACACTGCATGACACTTCGGAATATTCACTACAAACCAATCAGCTGTTTGCTTAAGGCTAGATCTCAGCAACAAGGGTGAATTTCTGTTTTATACCATAAGTTATGAAATACCCCACCTCACTTTGTCTGGAAGTTTTCAAAAACAAGAACACATCCGGTGTGAATGGGTCCTTACTCATTCTGCACCGCCTGCTATCAGTAAGTGTGGTTTGAAGAGCCACATTGCATGCAAAATCATGACAATGATAGTACATCATGCTTCAATCACAAATTTCTTTACACGGGTCAGAGGACATGATTAATTGCATTTTGTTTTGTTTGTTTTTTCACTAAACTAAATTATATTTTACATTTATATGCATTTACATATTTTATTTATGTATGTACTAATGGCTAGCATCATGCCTTTTAACGTCCTGCTACTTTCAAAAGCTAAAATCTACTGTTTTTCATTAAAAAGATGTGCATTCCTTTATCACAGGAGCAGAGGATTTCTGTAATCATTGTTCATTCCTCAGATGAGTTGATGGGCTAGCTATTATCTAATCATTACTCAAACTGACCCTGCTATCAGCTGAGGCCGAACGCTTGACTCCTCATCCTTTGCACTGATGGGGTAATGTTAAAGTCTGTATTTAATAGTCACTATCAAATAGAGCAATCGGCCTCCGGTCTCTGTGAGGCTTCTAAATGAAGCATCAGAAAGGAAGCGGAAAATAGCCAACAGGAAACTTTCCTCATTAGCAGGGCGTAGACATGTCCGATTCCTGTGAAAAGCCAAGTTTTACATGCCTCCTTACAGCTCAATTATAGTATAATTTTCATTTTAAATATTTTACTGTGATTTATAATGTTTATGAGTCTGAGTCAATGAAGAATTAGATCAGTAGCGCAGAGAGAGAATATCCAATGAGGTTTGGCATATAGATTTAGTAGGTCACATTTGGATAGCAGATCCAATCATATATTTGGATATAATGAAAGTATTTGTGCTGCATGTAGCTAAAAATAGCATTTCAAAACTGCAGAGGACAACAGTAAGGAGGTGGTCCAAGTTGTTTTGGAGCTTGTATAAATAGCACATAAGCCTCACACACACACACATCAGGGACAAGGCCACATAAGGGCCAGAGAGGCACTGGTTCATACAGAATGATGGCTAGTCCACCCAATTAAGAGTTGCTGACAAATACTAATAATTCGAAAATACTGTATTTTGCCAAAGGCAAAGTTCACTTACAGTACAAGCAAGCCATCACATTAAATATAGTTTAAAAATGTATTTTTATATAAACTTTGATGAACTATAAAATGGCTTGTTTCCCAAGTCGCTCAGGTTTTGTGGTCCTGTGTGTTATAGTTATGGATTCAGAGTGACGTCTAATATTTCTGTAATCGCTCCACATCAGACTCTTCAGTGGGCCACTTGGATAACTGGGCCAAGCTGCATTGTTTTCTCTCAATTTTATAGAGTGATTTTCTCTCTCACAGTAACAATGCCAAATAAGATATGAGAAACCAGAATGTGAAAACCTTCACAGTGGGAAAGCTGTTGGTTTATCAGTTGTTCTTTAAATTCATGAAATATTTGCCTGGCAAGAAAAAAATATCTCTGCAGAATAAAAAGATTAATTGTATGAGGTTTTTAGCATCCAAACACACAATGGTGACCACATAGGGACAGAGCTACTGTTTACACCACATGACACAACTTACACAAGCAACAAACACTACACTGGTGTAAATAAAACAGTAAACAGTGAAACTGTGAACAGTGGTCAAGCATGGTTCATTCATACTGCGATACATGCTGGGAACCATAGCTCTGCTTTCAACACCACATATACCACTGATACCTATTAAGATTAATGTGAAAAAAAAAAAACTGTACAGATAATTGGGGGAAATAATTTACTGATTATTTTCTGATTTGTCGATTAATTCTTTGGTTAACTTATACCTTAACCAATAAATAAAAAATGTAATTTCAGCCATTAATAACTCTTTCAACATTTTATTAAACTTTTGTCCATCTGCCATTTCAGGTTCATGTCATTTACCATTCAAATGCATAACCTATGCTAGAATCTAATGTAAAGTAAATATCACAGTAAGCACACTACTACTACTACTACTAAACTGTAACAAACATTTCAGGACATGAAGTGGTTAAGTTCACTCATGTTCATTAAGTTATATCATAGTAGGGGTGTGTGATATTATAGTTTTTGATCATGAATCATTAAAATGTCTCTGCGATCTGCTTTTGAAGAAATATTGTAGTATCGCGCTACAGCGCTATCAGTTGCCTACGTCTCAATATACTGTTCAACACGACATACACATCAAATGTTAGCTCAGCGGTAGAGTTAGACTCACAGGACACAGCAATTATTCGCAATCACAAAAGTACATTATTTGCATGTGCTTTAAAGCTTTGCCATTCGCATGATGTTCTGGAATGTTCTGACAGTTGTTGGTCCCCATTGACTTTGATAGTTGGAAAAAAATACTAGGGGTGCTCTGAATGATCGGCTACCGATCACTATCGGCCACCGATCACTATCGGCCAATAATCGCGTTGGGATGTTTGATCGGCGGGCTCTAAAAAGGCAGATCTCAAAAAACCGGAGACTGCGCTCATGCACACTTGCAGCGCACATAATGCCATGCAGGTTCTCATACACACACACACACTGTTTGCATTGCGTATGCGGTGCATATATTTTCCGCGTTCATGTTTACGGATTAGAGCATTCATACTGCACACGGTTGCGGTCCGGTAGTGCGTTCCAGGAGCAGTGCGTCTGCAGCAGTGTAGCACTCGTTTCTGCTGCATGCGCTGAATTGGAGTGAGAGTGAATTGTTCTTTATGAACCACGGGATTGCTTGTAAAAGATTTAAAGGCCAAAGAAAAGGCAGTAGAGTTGACTTTCTGTCAATGGCAAGTTTTAAATTAGAATGTTTGTGATAATGTAAGAAAAGTAGTTTAAATATTTTGTCACTTGCTTGAGCAACTTAATATATAAATCTGGAAGTAAATGCAAAAGTAAACTAAAAGATAACTGAGTGAAGTAAGTCCATACTTCACTTTGGTTTTTCATCCTTCCAGTCATTTATTTACTTTATAACAGTAAATAAATATTGGTGCTGCATATCAGTTATCGGGCACGTAAACATGCAAATAATTGTTATCGGTATTGGTTATAAAAAAAATCAATAACGGTTGATCACTAATTTTAAGTAACAATGTTTGGATTTGAAATCAAAATAATGGATAAATGTTGTGTTCGTAAACAGCCATGGATCAGGAGCAGACTCCCATGTGAAATCACACACTGTATGAAAAAATTTCACGTTTCTCGCGCCAGCAGGAATTGAAGGTGGGGATTGTGAATGAACAGCACTCTCTCCACCTTCGATACCATGACTAAGGCGCCCTTGAGCAAGGCACCGAACCCCTAATTTCTCCCCGGGCGCTGGAGCAATAGCTGCCCACTGCTCCGGGTGTGTGTTCATTGTGTGTGTGTTCATTGTGTGTGTGTGTGTGTGTGTGTGTGTGTGTGTGTGTGTGTGTGTGTGTGTGTGTGTGTGTGTGTGTGTGTGTGTGTGTGTGTGTGTGTGTGTGTGTGTGTGTGTGTGTGTGTGCATTTGTTCACTACTCACTGCTGTGTGTGTGCACTTGGATGGGTTAAATGCAGAGCACCAATTTCGAGTATGGGTCACCATACTTGACAATACGTCACTAACTTAACAACCGACAACTTAAAAACTTCAGTTCATCTAATGAATAAAAGTCAGTCTACTGAATGTTAAAAGATCTGTCAGAGCAACCAAAGCTTTTTTAGCATTTAGCAATGCTAATCTTTTTTAACAATGCTGTTTCTTTTGGATTTATGTTTATTTTCAATGTCTTCTACATAATATGGTATTTGCCTCTTAAATCTAAAGGCAAACATTTATGCTGATAGACAAATATATTAAACAAGTTGTAATGAGATGCACATATACAGTACCTCAGCACACGATTCTCAAACATGGTAAGGATCATCAAATTTTAAATCAGTAAAAATATGAACTGATTCCACATGAGAGCTAACTGACAGTGACAACAGTGGCAGCAGCATAAATTAAGTCAGTAAAATTTAAAACAATGATAATATTTTAATAATAAATAACATAAAATGTTTTCAATCTGCAATGCATGCTGGGAAGTTGTGCAATATTGTTCAATGTAAGATTGGGTTGTTGTGCGATTAACCACCACACCGCGATATTTGTTGCTTCTTCACCGCGGTAAGAAAAAATCCTATACCATCACAGCCCTCCCCCCATGTCACAGTTAAATTAGAAAAGTCTGCATATGAAACGACTGAACTTTTCTGAAAGCTTGTCACTGCTCTTCAATACACAGGACACATCAGGCACTGCAGGGCATCTGACAACTGCACCCAGTGAACTGCTGTGTATGGTGAGAAAAGATAACAGTGAAAATCAAATCAGTCAAGCAGTTCCTTCAATACCATCTGCTCTCTATATATAGAATACAGATTGCACACAACTACTTATTTTCAGCCAAATCAGAAAGTGATCTGATATTCCGAAGTGGCTTGCATCACTACAACACATTTAGGTTTCTATAATTTCATTTGAAGTCTTGTAATGCTGACTATTATGTGTGGTGCCTCACATTTAGAAAGACACCACCGTCCTACATACTGTAAACCAGAACTTGCTATGGACGGGGATTTTTGACATTTTCTAAGCATACAAAAACCTCTACTGTTTTGTAGAGATGGTTAGCTCGGTTTCTACTTCCTGAAATCAAGAGAGTATATGGAGTGTTGTTGCTACGCTTTCCTTCATCCCAAGAGTCGTGTAAGCAGGTTCCACAGCCGGCTGCTGTTTTAATCACCAATGCACCACAGTCACACCCTGAAAAGATGCTTAGAGCATTGCTACTACAGGCACTGATGTGATTTTAACTGCACAAAGCACGGCTGCCCAATTAATCACATAATAATGGAAACTGTGCTATAGTCATGTGAGTTTTAAAAGCCTGCAGTTTCATTAAAATACAGTCTGTATGCACTCCATGCTTCAAAGTGTAAAGGCTCTCCTTTGTACTGTCCTACTGCATGCACGCATGGGGCTCATGATACAGTGTTTTCAGCAGCCTCAGAGCAAATCACAGTATGTGCATGCTCCAGACTTTGAATTTTCTAAAGCTTTGAGTTTGGTCAAAGTCCCTTCGCTTCATGCCCGCGATGTGGTTCGCTTTTAACATGCGCTGGGACCACATAGTGCTTCAGTTTCACTTTATTTTCACACTTGAGTTAAACATTTTTGTAACAAAAAGTACTGGGGTTTTGTGGAGTTCACAGCATTTTCCCACAGTGGTAAAGAGGAGCTTATTAAAAACAACACAGAGAAGCTCAATCAACCACATACAAATGACACCTGTGACTAAATAAACTAAATAATAACTCCAGAGTCTCAACACCTTTTTATCACCTTTATTTTATTCAAATTTCTTTTAGTGCTGGAGTGATATACAATGACACAAATACACAAATATTTTGTTTTCACCTGCAGGTAATGCACTGACATTTTTATGTTGTTATTGATAATTTTATTACTGCTTTAAGGACAGATGAGGACACTGTGTGTCTCACATGCTCTGCCCATGGCCATCTCTATTCTGAGCAGAGAAACACAGCACAGCATGTTTTTTTTTTTTTTTTTAATTTCATATACATACAAAGGTGGGCAAAGTACACAAATCAAGCACTTGAGTAAAAGTACAGGTACCCTAATAAAATATTACTCTAGTAATATTAAATATTACTCCCTTTCAATTTTACTTGGGTAAAAGTACTTGATTTTTAATGTACTTAAGAATTAAAAGTATGCAGTACCGATTGATGAACGTTTTTTTTTTTTGCAATTTTACATACTCTATCCTCTTGCTAAAAATACATGTCATAAACTGATTACTACTTATAATTTGTAATAATTCAAGTGTGCAAACAAGTAAAAATAATAAAATATATCATAGCATATAGAAGTGAGGGAAAATAAAATGTGTGTTGCCAAATATAAATATGCAATATAAAAACAAAGGTAATATTGGGCAAAATGTGTTAGCATTTTAAGAAAAAAAGTTATGTGAACATACTTCTTTTACATCAATTGAAAGAGCTATGGCAGTGCGGTAGATGCATTAATTAGCTTTATTTTAACGTTATGTTTAGTTTTTAAATAAAACCTACCCCATTCAGATGGTAATACACAAATATGTCAACGTTCAAGTGTTTCATACAGTGGGATTAAACAGTCCTTTTACAGCAGCTTCAGTTTGCAAACAATGGACACTCATGACCTAAATATGATTTTCACTCATAATAATAAACCTTAAAGGAACACTCCACTTTTTTTGGAAACAGGCTCATTCTCCAACTCCCCCAGAGTTAATAAGTTGAGTTTTACCATTTTTGAATCCATTCAGCCGATCTCCGGGTCTGGCGAAAGCACTTTTAGCATAGCTTAGCATAGATCATTGAATCCGATTAGACCAGTAGCATCGCGTTCAAAAATGACCAAAGAGTTTCGATATTTGTCCTATTTAAAACTTGACTCTTCTGTAGTTATATCGTGTACTAAGACCGGCGGAAAATGAAAAGTTGCAATTTTCTTGGCTGATATGATTAGGAACTACTCTCATTCCGGCGTAATAATCAAGGAACTTTGCTGCCGTAACATGGCCGCAGCAGGCGCAGTGATATTACGCAGCGCCTGAAAGTAGTCCCCAGCTAGGTAACTAATATAGCTGGGGACTACTTTCAGGCGCTGCATAATATCACTGCGAAACCATGTGCCAATCCATTAATCAACACCAATGCTGATTATTTTCTCCTTAAAACTGTACATTCCCAAAGGCAGTCCCAGAAACGCGGTTTCTAGGGGCTCTAGTGAGAAGGCAGCCAGGTTAATCCGGAATATTTTTCTGTAAATGTTTCGTTAGCTGTTGATATTTTTCACTATTTTCATGATGGCATATTTTGTATTTAGAACTTCTAACTTAAATAATAACCCGCAGCAACACTGTAAAAGAAGCCCGGAGTCAGACACAACTCTCTCGCATTGGCGTCCGCTCTTCACTCGCATGTGCGAACTGCAATCACAAACTTGGCTGCATTCGAGTCTTCAAGGCATCGTGAGGACACAACATCATCAATTAAGCAACTGTAACAGATGTTACAGTATCCACTGTAGTTTTCCGCTAGTAAAAACATAGTTTTATCAGTTATTATTCGTGGATTAGGAGGCCTTGGCTGGTGTGACTGAGTGGAAGCGGGGCTAATTTGCGTATTTATAGATCCACGTATAGTAAATGAGGCAAGGGTGTAGTTACATTCAAGCTCATTTTAAGGCATGAGAAAATTATTTTCACAAGAAAAAACATTTAAATATGTCATTTTGATGATCAAAGATGAGGTTTAAGGGACAAGATTTTTGACTACAGGGGGACTTTAAGTACAGTAACGACTGGACAGCATGTGCACTACAAGTAATATGAAGTTCACGCATTAACAGAACTCAGCATATAGACTGAAGATCTTGATAACAAGAAGCCATATCAGTATCAGCTTTGTCTGTTGTAGTTTGTTCAAGTTGTGTACAAAATAGACACTGCTTTTCTGCATTTTTACTTCACATGTCTCTGTCATTTTCGATCATTCTCAGGCCGCCATAACTAGAGCCTGCTTTTAGCAGGTGTGCTGTCAAGGCTGGTGTTCGGCAGTGATGAGGACTGTTTGAAAGTCTTTTTTCCACTAAAACCTGCGCATCTTAGTTTATTACATCAATAACAAAAGATGACATGTGATCACAAACCAAGCAGAAAAAAGGCATTACATGCAAATTTTTAAATAATGTAAATTTATAAAGTCGCCAGTGGCAATCTAAGCAAAACTATCACTATCACTTTTTTTTTTTTTTCCCGCAAATGTGACAATTTTAGGCACAGTCTGGAGCTCTAGTGTGTGTGTGTACTCTTTACATACTCCGTTTAGAGAGAGAGAGAGAGAGAGAGAGAGAGGCAGAGAGAGAGAGAGAGAGACAGAGAGAAAGTATATAAAAAGTATACACACTCGCACACAAATAAATAAAAATACATACATAAACGCACCAATAATGCAATTAAATCACGACCCCATTATTTCAGTTTCCATGAGCTTGTTTTGAGGCAAAACATATTGCAACATGATTACAAAACTAAAGTAAGTGCTCAGTTTGTGTTTGATAACCTCTGCCTCTAACCACAACATCATCAAATGAAAGACTGACCAAACCTTCACATTAGAGTCTGTGAGAATTGCAGACGACACAGACAGGTGAACAAACAAGCTCGGCCAATGAAATGCATCCGAGAGCAGTGGAGTGGACCTAAGTCATAATAGAAAGCCAGCCATCATTTAGAAATGAATAAGCTTCCTACACAAGGTCTAAGCAGCTCACTGGATGCTTGTTGAGTTTGGTGTGAATGAGCAGTGACCTGCATCACACTGTAGCCTATATTAATACATTACAGACTATTATCTCATTTTATCATATAGTACATCATAACTGATTTACCAGCAAGGCCCCCTTTTTCTGGATTTTTGCTAGATCAGTGGTTCAGTTAACACAGTTTATGGTTCTTCAGGAAATTACTGTGATGTTTCAAATGATAATATTCCAGTCATTCTGAAAAAAGTCAGCATATTGAGTACTAAAATTAATTTAACAAGTGTATTAATGCGAACAGTTAAGACTTGACTGTCCAGTTGGCATGAGTTTGTGTGTGCATGTTTGTGTAAGGAAACAGGACACATCCTGCTGTGCATGCTAATTTGATGTTTACTAACGAGACACAGCGTCTCTTGCGAGGGTTGGTTTGTTCATGAAACACACAGCTGAACGGATGTGATGCCTCGAGCAAAGACAAGCAGTGCTGCCACTGTACACACCGCAAGCAGCCCCACAGAAATATCACATGATGACTTGGCTTCCACTAACAAAAGTCTATCTCCCTCCACTAGTGTACTATGCATCTGAGATACTTTCATTAAAGAACACTAGCATTCATGAGGCTAAACAAATAAAGCAATACGCAAAGCAAAAAAAGTAATGTAATGAACATGTAGGCACAGTTTTCGCGTGACATGACTGAACACTATGAACTGTTATAGTGGTGGTACTTCAAATTGTTGTGAATAATTATACAAATTGTTTTTTAGAAAGCAAATTGGCCTATTTTCCATGGACCAGTTCAAATTTACAGCACTGCATGTACTGTACACTGCTTTGTGGGATGAATAAAAATGCTGATTCACCCTCTGAAATACCCCTTTTTTAAGCAGTTAACCTAGTACACAAAGCAGTGCTGCGCAGCTTTGTGTTTCTGACTCCGGCTGGTCAAAGAAAACAAAGTCAAACAGTATTTAAATGTTTTCAAACAACCAATCAGATTTCATGGCGTTTATCAGACAACACCAAATATTTGAAGAAACCACTTATATATTTTCACATTGCAATGTGAAAAACAAACATTCCAGCCCAGAAAACACATCTAGATGTTATTGAAAATTTTCGCATTCTATATTATGTGTTCTTTATAGTTCATTAAATGCTTTTTAATATATGTTTAAAATGCTCTTTAATCTGTTTTAAACCTTTGTTTTTATTATTATTATTTTATGTATTTGTGTATTAGTTAAAATTGTATTTAAATGTTTAAATGTTTTTTGAAAAAAAAATTAAAGTTGTTATTAAGACGAACACTAAAGTTGAACTATTCAACCTATATGTAAAATGTAATTCAATAACATGATAACAGTTTCATCATGTTAAAAACATTGATAATGCCACATTCCTAGAAAGCCTAGTCATTCATTAGGCAATCCAGTTGGCAATTCCAGAGACAGAGTGACAGAGATTGTTGGCGACATGACAAGGTTGAGCAAAGTTCAACTTGAAGCAAATGAGCAGCAACACAGTCACACTCACTGTCTTAATTCTCAGTGATCCGCCCTGGATTCAGTTGGATACTGCAGTCAGCAACAGCAACTAGACTAGCAACAAACAGAAATCAGATTTCATTGCTATTAATGTGACCTGGGCTTAAGAGTCTTACAATTGTCCTGCACATTAGACTAGTACTGTAAATACAGGGAATTGTTAAAGAAAGTTTATACAACACCACGTGTGCAACATGCCAGTAACTGCATGACATAAACTTTAGCTAAATTAAAATAAATTATAAACAAAGGGCCAAATGTACGAGGGCTGTGCAATTAATCACAATTCAGTTTGGATTTCGGCCTCCAATGATTATGAAAATACAGTAATTGAGATAAAACTGATTACTGCGCCCCGTTCTGCCGCCTTTCCAGCAGTGCGCTTTCACTCCTCCATAAAAGCCCAATTTCACGTGTAAATCAGTAAAATCATGTAACGAGACTTTTGCAAAAAGGGACGTGCCTGATTTATTTTAGATTTATTCATGTTTTTAAAAGCGTGAAAGCGAACTTGCACTTACTCGGGAAGATTACTGTGTATGCGCTTAGAGACGGAACACATCACAGACATGTAAATGCGGCGCTCAGTGATTATTCAAGTAAACCCTCGTCGGTTATGTAATAAATGAATGTAAAGAGTTGAGAATGAAAATGCGCGTGCAACAGTAAATTGGTTCCGTGCGGCTCTTAAAGTGACAGCGGGCTATATTCCTGCGGCCGACTGTGTGCTTAATATTAATCAAACAACAAAAGACAAATTCAAAATCACTCATTGCTCTTGACTAAGAGACTTTTGTAAATTTAATAAGAAACAAAAGGAAGTTTAACTCTTACAGTGAAGACTATGCTGTTTTATTTTACATTAGGTTATTCAATTTCTCAAGTAGGCTGTCAACTGAATAGCTACTTTAGACTTAAAAACTTAAAGCACAGTTTGTTTCATTTGTATCTTTTTTATTCTATTGTATTATTTTGCTTTTTTATTACTGGCCGTTAAATTATTTTCAATAATCTTGAGGACCTTTTTTGTTGTTGTTTTTTTTTTTTTTTTTTCTAATATTAGTTACTCTATTATTCTGCTGTGGGACTGAGAATTGTGACATTTCGCTGGTCTCTAAAATGTATATGTCATAGCAACCTTAGTGCACTATTTGAGGATGCCAAGTGAATGTGTGCTTCTGCAAAACATTCTTCCTCTTTTTTCAAATTATTATCATTTATAATTTTTTGGTTGAAAGGCAGAAAGCAGAAACTTGTTTTTTATTTATTTATTTATTTATTTAAATCAAATAAATAAAAAATAATATTTATTAATAAAAAAGTTGTGGGTTGCAGTCCTATGCATCTCACCATTACTCTCTAAGTCTCTAATTTCCTTTTTCATGTTGTAGCTGTATTCATTTTATCCTTTTACAAAATATCTGAGCCACAATCAGCCATTGTGGGAACATTCTGGTGTATTTCCCACAATGAAGACTGATTTAAAATTCAGATTATCTGACCGGTTGTTTCTTTCTTCTGCACTCCTTCAGGATTTTAAATAGATGGTACGAGGAGATTCATTCTCGCCTACACTCAAAAACTCAACAGGTGAAAATAAGATTCTCCTTTAGATTAAACCCACAATGTTTGGTTTTTATGTAGACAGTATAGATATTTAACAGAATGGGCACAACAACTTGGTTGCTGTAGTAAAAAAAACAGACCATGAGACAGATGGGGAATGAGTAAACAAAAAATGTACTTTTATGGATGGTACTATGATGACACAATAAATCTCTGTTTGTTTGTAATATAGATCATCATAAAGATTCAATGAAAAGATTTAAAAAGAAAAACCATTAATACCAACCAACACACAACACAAGCAGAAGCATATGTTGTTTTATATATTTTCAGTATCTCCCAACATGCCCCCATCGAAGCAGAGCAGCGTTTTTGTGCTCAGAGAAAAGAGATGGCCATAAGGCAGGCAAATACGGTCATCAACTAGACCTAAACTCTTAATGAACATGTGAATTAACAATGACATTACCTCAGTAACACTAGTCAAGAAAGATAAAACACTTGACATCAAGCTGCACAAAAAAAAAACAAAAAAAAACAACTACTCATTTCCAATGTGTATCAATTTGGTTTGCAGGAATAAAGGGGTTTGGTAGTCCTCTCTGCATTGCTATACAGATTCAGCTAGTAGTGAATATCGATTGTGCACAATTAATTATGCATTATGGCAATAAAATAAAATGCAATTCTTAGTGAATATATACCGACCAGAACTGAATATGTGTGTTCGGTTTTTGCTGTAGTATTACATCATGTGTTATATCATGAAATTTCACAGGTACTAATATAATATAAACTACTATATTTTGTTGCCTTGGGAAAAATGTGCCTAACAAAAGGATGCTGTTTGTTTTCTTGTAATATACAACATTCAGACACTTTGGCAGATGCAGATGATTTCTACAACACCCCACATTCAAAGCCACTTCCCTCCTCTCCATCCAGCCTTTGTCTGCTGTATTTCCTGTAGCAGTATCTCACTCCTGTGCATGGCCTTAGTAATCACTGCTTAAGAAGTTCAAGAAGGGTAGGCCTGTATCACAATTACTATAACTCACTGAGCTACTTTTGGAGCTGGCAGTTTTTTCCACTGAGCCCATTGTCTTATTTCCACTGTAGTCAGGAAGAAATTAAGCCCAACACCTTTAAGTGCTACACATTATGAGACTGTGTGCTACAGTTAGTCACGAACCCCTCTAAAAGATATGAGAAATTAGCCAAATGAGTTAAAGAGAAGCTCATTAAAGTGCTTTGGAACCTTTTTAAAGTATGATCACATTAAACAGAGTTTCTAGCATGACCTAACAGAAAATCAGCAAATGGCTTTTGTATCCTCACAGGGCAGAAAGCAAAAGATTGCCTGATAAATGCACAATTCTCATTTTGGTTTGTTTGTGATTTAACACCAATCCACTTCCCAAATATGTTTTCAAGATATTCATAATAATGTCATCCAAAAAAAAGCACACAGTCCAATAAACTATTCTTTTGAGAGACATTAGTGAAATGCATAACTCATGAGCTCAGCAGAAATTCATTGCGATAAGTGAGTACTGTGATTATATAACTATTGCAATTCAATATTACAATTTATTGTGATTTTTTTGTTTGCTTATTAAAGACTAGACAATGAAAAATACTTGATCATACCCTTAAAAAGACTGAATATGATGTGTCATATTAACACCACAATGCATCACATCTTTCTGAACTTTTATTTCAGGAGCATACACATACACAGTGTATATTTTAAAGTACCTTGAACCATGAAACATTCAAGTAACAAAACCCTGAACTTGCACATGAATATAGTAGTGAAATGTTCAAAATGAGTAGAAAAAATACTTTCTGTGCTATGTGCAATGTTACTTTGCATACCGTTTTAGTCATGTTTTCCCAGCAGTGTGCAAAATCCAAAGTGTTTCCACGCTTGAGATTCAAAACGTGAAGGTGCAGAAAGAATTCTCGAAGAAGTTTGATCCTCTGCCTCCGTCAAGGTTTTGGTTTCTCGTGCCAGCTTGAAACATATACGACGTCATCTAATACAGTGGCGCTGCGCACGTAGAACGATCATTGTATGACAAGGCACCGCGAGAGCTAGAGAGAGCAGACGGCTCTGCATGCTTTCGAATCGCTCCCGCGGTATTTTAATATCATACGCCGATCGGTCTGTGCGGTGCTGCTTCAAATCGAACACACCTATACATTTCGTTCTCTGTTGGAATAAAAGTGGTAACTTCTCCCCACCACCTCTTTAAAAAAGTTAAATAATTAAATATAAATACATTCTGAGATAAACCAATTGATTTTTAATTCATTTTAAAAAAGATTCGCGATAGTTTTTTTTTCTCCCACCCCTAGCAGCTTCCTATTGAGCCACAATCTTGGGATATGTACTGAACTACAAAAGACATTTCCCTAAACATTCTGTTCCGTTTTCTCACAAGAGGCCCCAGCAGGAGCAGATACGGTGGCACACTCAGGTGAACAAAGCATTCATTCTGTGCAAGCAGATAGACATGCTTTCATGACTGTCCCTCAGCACTCAATTTCACCCTTCCAATACACTTCTCAGGTGCACATTCCATCCAGACTCTACCGGGACTTCCCACAATTATCTGACTCTTCATCTCTAGGGTTACCACTGCTGTAATGATTAAAACAAACCATTAAAATTGTCTAGCATGTGACAGTGACAAGGTATATGATTTACTGTCAAGCCTGGCTCGATACCACTTTTTCAGAACCGATCCCGATCCGATACCAAAAATTCTGAGTATCTGCCGATACCGATCCGATGCCTGGGCTTTTTTTTAAATCAGTGTTGAATTTTTTTACCTCAATGTGTGTTGACCTGACCATTACTTTTTTTGTGTTACACACAATCTACTAAACAGACAACTTTACTGTAAAGAAAAACAACAAATGAATGATGACACACAGCCGCAGCGGGGAGAAGAGTTTATATGAACTTGACTTATATCCATCTGTACCTCACATTAAACTATGTAACGGCTTCAGAACACTTGAAATATAGTGCACGAAAACTTTATGGTGTTTCATAATGTGTTTGTGGCTTTTGTGGGGCTTAACAATACAGTATATTTTGGATCTGTCTCGTCTGACCGATACCCCAATCCGGCAGAAAATGCCAGTATCGGAGCGATACTGATACTGAACATCCCTATTCCTGACTTATATTTAGGCTGTATTTTATGTGCACAGGAAGCTTCTTACTATATCCTTCCTTACTGTGACAAACAGAGAAGGGGAACAACTCTGTTTACAGAAAACACAATACAAAGAGACATTAGATACAAAATGCTCCTACACAGTAGTTCCAGTAGTAAAGTTGTTCCATTTAATTACTTTTATTAAGCATCACGTTCTCCAAACAAATAAAACAGAAAGAAACAAGGAGAAACTAATAAAACACTTCTTTTTTTTTTTTTTACATTCTCCTTTAAAAATTAAAAAAAAAAAATAGCTCATTAAGTCCTCGTCTAGCAATCCTAATGCTCCAAATAGCAATTAAACATCTAAAAATTATCTTTATTTGTATGTTTTACACAGTGGCAGCTTCAGGATTTTTTGGTTGGGGGTGCTAAGGGGGGGCTTAACAGTTCAGAGGGGGTGCTAAAAAACTAATTAAATTGAGAGAAAGTAATGAATGCCTAACTTTAGCTATCAGTTTTATATATATATATATATATATATATATATATATATATATATATATACAGCAGCTTCGAAAAAGGCATATTTAACTTTTTCCCTGTGGTATTAAACTTGCCACTGTTATTAGTAATAGCTTCTAATGCCAACTGCCAAATATGACACTTACAAAGTAATATAATTTATGAATGAACATAGAAAAGAAAGAAAGTTGGGATTTTTTTTCTCTTTGTTTTATTTTATTTAAGTTATCTTTTATTTAATTTTTGTATTTTACACATATCTAGTCATTTCCACACGGGCACACATTGCAGGTGATAACCTCCCCGTGCTGATTTGCATCATATTATGCACGTGTAGATAGCCAAATTTATTGTCAAAAGCATTAAAAAATTGGCAATATTAAGAGGATTTAGCACTTCCAATTAATGCAGGCCTGTTACATTCTTCTTATTAGGCCTATTATTATTAGATTATTATTATTAGATTACTTTTATTATTAAATTACATGAAATTATTGCCCCGCAATAATTTCATAGCGCATCACAGCATACTCATTGAAAAAGTTTTTTTTATTTATTTTTAAAACAGGTCTATTAATTTATACAATTAATTATAGGCCTATTATTATTATTATTAACACCGCAGGCATCAACGAAAATTCAAAGCAGCTTTATTTCATGCACCGATTTTCAAAAACAACCTGTTTAACACGAAATACGTTTCGTTGCATGTTTTTCACTTGACGAGCCACAAGAGAAATATTAAAGGAATAATTTAAGACAGTTAGTTATATACCGTTATCAGCATATGTTAAATTAGATTTGTCTCTCGTTGCTTCAGAGAGATTGCGGGGATAACTTTTTACTATAACTTTTTAACAAAAGATAACTTTTTTTACTTTCATTTTCTCTATAGTGAATTCAAATCTAGTTCAAATCTCTGTATTTTTTGGCTGATGTGCGGTTGCGGTATACGGTATATATCTCGGTATTTTGTATTTGGATTAAACAAATAAAGTGAATGTAAGCATGTAGGCATATGTTATGTGCAAAAAGGGTTAAAATCACATTACATTCTAACATTGTAACAATCCAATCTAAAAACAAAAATAATGCTTTTAAAGCAGAAGTTAAATTTACTAAACTAAAAATGAAAATAATAAAAAAGCACAGACTAATTGAGTAAAAAGGCTATTTTAATTACCCCATTACACTTTACAGTTAGTGCTGTCATACAAATACACTTACTTGTCGGTTTAAAATTCTACATATGTCACATTTATTGTCCAACTACAAATATTTCAGCAAAATGTATATTTTAGTCTGAGTTATTGCGCTCCGTCTGTTTGGCGCGTGCGCGGCGGTGGCACTCGTTCTGATTAAATGGTCTGTGAAGTTTAGCGGAGAATCGCAAAGCAAAGGCTCATGCACCTCTGACAGCAAAATGGAAATATTTCCATGGATTTATAACATTTACAGATGGAGAATATACCTGTGAAATGCAAGTTATGCATTAAGGAAAACAGCACGTCTCAAACACATTAAACAACACGTCTCTGTCAGCGGCACACGCAGCCTTTCTGTCAGAGCATCGCGAGCCACTTTACACTGAAACTACTATATCTTACAAGTTTTTTTAAAGCCCTTCATATAAAGCTTGTCACATGATTAGAACAAATTTTATTATGCACTTTCTCAGCAGTTCAGTCTGTGTCCTCCCTAGATATTTTTTCAGATGTGCTCGGTAACAAACTACTGTATATCGATATTAACGGTATTGCTTCATACCGTATCGCTTATAAAGAATTTGCACAAACTCGATATACCGCTCAGCCCTAGACTGTGGAGCACTGACTGTTTCTGAACTCACTGCTGAGCTATGTGCAAAGAGCGCATACATGTTTCAGGCAACACTGTGATTTCATAAAAATCAGTCACTATTATTTTAAAATGTTCAACATTTTTAAACAGACTAGAGTTGGGTCATAAGTTCTATTGTAGATCAGGCTGCATTTTTTTCTGTTAGGTTAATATAACAGCACAATTATGCATATACAGTATAAAGAAATAGGTTTGCGGTCAGAAAGAAGCTAATCAAGCAAACAGAATGATCTCACTGCTATTGTTTTTTACTGTGCTTTAAAGTACCACTGAGTTGACAGCTAGCAGATTGAGGAACTCTGTATTAGTGAGATAAATTCTGCTGAGAAAAGAAAGGTTAATGCTTAATATCTGCAAAGGCTTTTCATTGTGCATTAAAGTAATAACAACTCATTTCTGTATAGTGCAATAAGACACAGACACACACACTCTGTCACATATACAAACATTCTTTAGTCAAGCAGAAAACAGAAAACACAAGCAGTTGATGGACACTCAATCCTCAGAGCTGTGCGTGTTTGTCAGTACACAATGAGGTTGAAGCTCTAAGACGTATCTGATCCACCACTGGCCATATAATGGAAAAGACTGGAAAGGCAAGCAGAAAGCAGACACCTCCATCCACCTCCACAGCAACAGAAAACCCACCAGCCTATTCAATCTCTGTTCAGAGCACTCCCGACATAGAGCTTTAGTTCACTCTTTACTCCTTACAACTTTTTTCCCTAACAGTGGTGAGGTGAGTGTAGGCTGCCTCCTTAAAAAACACTAAAATCTTTTGGATCATTGAAATAGTTTGTGACACACTATAAAACCAAAGGCCAAAGATGGAGTTTGGTTTGTGTGGGTGCAGCATTTAGTGAACTTGATCACTAATGACATGAAAACCAATGTAGAAGATGCTATATCTGCAATGTTTATGCATTATCTATGATTGTTACACACATAATTATAACTGCATATACTCTGCACCAAGACTCATAAATCCGGGCATTACCCATGTGTCCATTCTGCATCATTCTGTAGGACATTGTGGGAATTATGATTCAGATGATTCCTACCACATTTGCTTTAGCAGAAAGCTTTTAACACACAGCAGAAACGTTAAACATAATTTGTGCAAAAAGCTCTGTGTGCTTGTGCTCTTTTATCAGTGACAGATCATGGTGAATCTAACTAGTTTAACTAGTTTTTTTAGGGTTGGGTGATATAGCCAAAAAAATCATATTTTGGTATTTTTTGGCTGAATTGCGATATATATATTTGTGAATAAATGATAAGTCAGGCAACCCACCAAAAATGTTTTATACATCTGATAGTTGAAAACACTGACAGAAAAAAGATTTTTCAGAAGTGTACAGAGTGAAGGTGATATATGTGATGTAAAGCAGGATTTATACTTTCGCCTGGCTCCGCTTTGCAAGCCTCCACTGACTACGCGCGCACGGACAAGGCTTTTAAACTTGTCGCGTTTGCCGTTGTACTATTCTTTGAAACGACAGGGGCCAACGAGAAGTAATTGTCCTCTAAAACCATCGGGAATCACCGGTGAGAAGTAGTCATTTGCAAGAGCACAAGACTTCTCGCATGATGAATGAGTTGAATTAACAATTTCTTTATGAACTGGTTAAAATAATCTTAAGCTTTTGGGTTTATTTATCAAACACAAGACAACTTTAAGAAAATAGTGTATAAATAGTGTCTACATTAATTCTAATTCTAGTTTTATACAATAAAAATAAAACGTACTTTAATTAAAAAAAAAAAAAAAAAAAAACCTAAGCATTGTTTTCCCTCAAAGCGTTAAAAGTTGCACCTGGTGGAGTTTGAACTTCACATTAAACTGCTTCTGTTTCACACAAATGCCGGCACAGACGTGTACGTTCGGCTAGAATCGCACAGAACTCGTGCATCCTCGGAAGCAGAGCTGCGTGGAAAGTTACAAAAAATGTCGTGCACACCGCCACGCGAAAAGACATCGCGTGCATTCAAAGCGAACCTCCGCCAACACCACGATGACATCATATTTGGAGCACGTACCCAAGCAAACTTGCGGACGCGTCGAGTATAAATCAGCCTTAAATGGATAGTTCATCCAAAAATGAAAATTGTGTCATCATTTACTCACCCTCAAGTAGTTCCAAACCTGTATGATCGTCTTTGTTCTGCTGAACACAAAGGAAGATATTCTGAAGAATGTGGGAAACAGAGCAGTTCTGGGGCACCATTGACTACCATAGTATTTTTTTTCCTACTATGGAAGTCAATGGTGCCCAAAAACAGCCTGGTTACAAACTTTCTTCAAAATATCTTCCTTTGTGTTCGGCAGAACAAAGAAATTCATACAGGTTTGGAACTACTTGAGGGTGAGTAAGTGATGACAGAATTTTTTTATTTTTGGGTGAACTATCCCTTTAAGGGAACATATCTGATGTTTCTATTTAAAGCTGACACCCCATTTTGCAAAACCTCATTTCATTACTGCTACCCCAACAAAAAGAATCCTTTCCATCTTTAAAACCCATGTATGAGGAAAAAAATTGAAAAACATAATCAAAGTGGTGAGATTCCCTCCATATGGAGCCTAGCAGTGAAAATCAACATAACAACCTCGATTTAAAAGAACCACAGCCTTGAAAGACAGCCTGACTGATCTGAGGCCAGCTCCATTAATCCAAGTCCCATTAGAGGAGCCTCACCATTACACAAACCTTAAAAGCGCTGCTCCTACCAGCACCCAACATTCAGATGAAGGTGGTTTTAAGTTACAAGCTTCTGCATCTATATCTGCTGAGGTAACCAAATCCAAGGAGGAGTGATAAAATATTCATTAGAAAACAGAGAGGGATGTGTTGTTCTTAGATAAAATAAACAAATGAGCCAGAGAGGGCGCAACAGACAAATGAATCCATCCAATCCAATATGAGAAGGTTGACTGTGTCAAGATACCAAAATTTCAGCAGTCTTTACAAACACCAGAAAAATTTCACTGTTCTCGCAACCAATTTCAATATCATAGTAAAAACTATTGGAACTACGTATCTTTTTTTATTTAACTATTAGTAAATAAAATTAGTTAATCATTAATAATAAGTGAATAAAACATTAAACATTAGCATTTAGCCTGCGTATAATTTTAAAGTAATTCAAGCATCATGATACCACTGGTTTAGACAATTTCAGATGAAGTCCAATTCACTGTCTAATACCACTGAATATTATGACAGCACAGTAAACAAGCCTGAATTGGGAATCACTTACTACAAGTCAAGACCTGTACGGACAGGTGAGAGCAGCCTGGTCACCTACTCTCATTGTTTCCATGGTAATAAAGACAGGTCACATGCTTGTTTGTGTAGTCCTCACCTCAGGCTAACCCAGGTGCTGAGCTACCAATCCACCCCGAGTCCCCCAGAGCCTGACAGAGGCACAAGAGATGATGTGGTTTCAATGAGCTTCTAGAGTGTGTTTGAACAAGAATAAGTGGGTTTTAATGAGGCAAGGACACAGTTATGCTTTAATAAACCTCGTGCAGATTTACAAATGACATATTGTCAAAACAAGAGCGCTGCTCTTTGCTTTGTACTTTTTTTTCTGTTGAAGGAGATTAATCAGGCAGTGATCTCTGATCTGAGTCTCAAACAACTGTAAATGAATAGCAGAGAAAGCAAATTAGCCAGATACAGTGCATTAATGCCTGCCCAATTTTGGTTCTGGGAAGTATTTTTCCTATAGCGATTCTTAAAAAGTCCCTTGTTAAAGCATTATAAGCTATGAACCAAGCCAACCACCTACAAGGAGAATCACAACATTACAAACTTTTGAAGCAAAAAAGTTGAAAAACTGGACAAAAAGACAACAAAGGTACAAGATTGTGTACTTAATGGCTTTAGTGAGACAAAAAACTATAGTCCCATGAAGCATTGCAAATGACATTAATCACATTTAAAAATGTATAGATACAAATTTAAATTTGTTGCTTGTATCTATAGAAGCAAATGCACTGCAAAATATGCATTTATATACTACCACCTCGATTACATCATTTGCTGTGCTTCATGAGAATGGGCGAAGCTAAATATCTCTTTTGGCATGCTTTGCTTTCTGATTGGTGAACTTTTCTGTACAGCATCATGGCTAATGTAGTTTTTCAAATTCTACTATTTAACAATTATTTAAAAAATAAATTGAATGCATGCAAACAAATAGCTTCAACAAAAGCATATACAATCCATTAACAACCTTGGAGCTCACAACAGGTCTGTCTTCAAAGGTGTATCAGTTAATCAATTTCCCTATAGAGACAATGAATAGAGTTTTTACTTCCAGAACTTGTCCACTGTGACATGTTCATGCAAAAGTACCAGTAACACAAAAAAAAAACTGAAGTGTTACTGTTTTACTGAATTGTAAAATGGCCACAACTCTGTTAGTTCCTGCGCACCACTCATTCATACTATAGATACTACTTCTCCCTTATACTACAGTTTGAGGACAGTGTTAGTTTATTTATAATCACCTATTGCACTCTTGCATGATATAGTCAATCAGCACTCAATTCTTCCACACGCTGGCCTTCTCTTGCCAAAACCCCTCTTAATCCCTTGAAATTCTTCATAGTGACAAACATTAAATGTGTGCACTCTGACAGCATGACGAATCTATCTCTGAGCTGTAAGTAATGCTGTATTTCACTGTGCTTCAATCTATGTGCTGGACATCTCAAACAGCAAATCGAACTAAGCTGGCAGAAACCATTATTTTGCTTTCATGCTCTAATACACAATTTTAAAAATGGAGATGAATCAAAGACCTAGTTTTGTTTGGTCGACAGAGGAACATACATCATGTTTAACATGTTAAACAGGTCATATCTCGCATTTTTCTGATATCATTTTTGTTTGCACCCTCTCTCTAGTCCTTAAAATTAAACAGTCCATTTTGTGTTGCTGCAGCTTTAAAAAAAAATCCCCCTTTCCATGTGAACTGAGCTTCAGCGCTGAGTGATGTCCTAAGGTGCTCTCTCACACCAGTTTGCTGCGACGTCAAATATAATTTTTAACTCCCACATACTTTATAAACGGCCACATATATTGTGACAGATGTGAAGGGACCAGACCTTGTTAAAAATAAACTTCAGTGAATAAACCTCGGCCCTTACTTGCTGTTACATTTCTCTCCGCACAACTGTGACATCACAAAGCTGCAATGATGGATCATTTTATGTAATTGTATTTCATCGTTCTGTTCATGATGTCACATTTTGAAAACTAAAACAAAGAGTTACAGTCCTAATATATCAAGCTCTTTGCAAAAGAATGAAAGAATATTTGATTGCTCAAGGTATTACCCTTTTAAAACTGTCATTCAAGATTTAATTTTCATGGCTTAAATACCAGTCTTTTCCCCATAAAAAGCTATAATATATGGCTTCAGAAGACATGGAATATAGCATGTTTATGATGGTCTTATGGTGTTTTTTGCCCTTTTTGGGGCCTGTCCCCTTCCACTGTCAGTTGACGAACATGAGCATAAATTCTTCTAAACATTTAAAACTCCATTCTGATTTGGAATAACATAAGGGTGAGTAAATGATGAAAGAATTTTCATTTTGCACTATAAGTGAATTATCCCTTTAAGGGCACTGCATTCAATTATAAAGCCCTATATTAGAGGCAAGGACTGAGCAACATAACTGCATGTAGGCTACGTCACCTATGATATCTAGCATGCCTTCTGCCTCTCAGCTGTGTTACATCAGCAAAAGAGTAGAGCGCATTGTTGCAGCACGCTTCTTACTTCCTTCTTCCTTTCATTCATTCATTCTTCAATGTAATTTCACAACACTACAGGACCTGCAAAGCAAATCTCTCCCAATCAGTTTCAGCTACAATGTGGGTCACATACAGACCCCTCACTCATGCTTGAAACTCAGCTAATGTATAACAGGGGCTTTCATTTCTCTTGTGGACGTGGGAGGAGGGAAAAAAAAAAAAGAGTGCAATTTCCAGAAAGTGCTACTGACTTCCTCGTGTCTGGGGCTGGTCAACAGAAAAGAGCTGTTATTACATCATGGAGCTGTTCTGAAGTGATCTGTGAACTCTGACTGCCAATAAGAGCTACACGAGACATTCTGCTCTCTATTTGGTTTTGTACCATACATACTCAATGGAAACTGCAAGATGAGTTTAAAGCTGACAGAGCACTGACATCATTTCAAGGAGGGTGAACATTAGGTCACTGCTGAAAAATCAACCCAGGTTTCTTCCTCACACCCTGTAATCCTTCATCTTGGATTAATGGATAATAGCTTCACATAAGAACTGTGCAATGACAGGAGCAGGGAGAAAATGATCTAAAACAAGCAGTGCACTTAGAAACAGGTTGATCAACCTTTAAACCACCACCACATGGCTAGAAACACAGCATAGACTAATGCAGCAGAAAACAGAGCCCCTTAATAAATGACTTTTCAAATGCACAGTACAACACTGAGTTTTATTGAATCATCCCATGCCTTTGCTTAAGATAGACAGTTAGATTTTATACTGTATGAAAAAATCTAACTGTATATTGGCAGGTATAAAGCAGGTACTTAAATAGCCAACGCTGTCAGACAAAGTGTGCAGTAACTACACCTTTAGGGGTACAACAGCTTGTCACTGAGGCAGTACTTTCCGACTTTGTACCTTATCTGTCCCTAAAAGGTACATATTAGTAGTAGTATGTAGCTTTAAGGTACTATGAAGCTTTCAGGGGTAAATAAGGTACAAAGATGTTCCTGTAGCTTACATGAAATAATAGTCAAAAACTGTTAACTGACTTGACTACTGAACTGTTTAGACAAAAAGAAAATACTTTTGCATACATGTTTTATTTTATGTATCACATTTTATGCATTAGGTTTTTATGGTTTATAGTACAGTGAGAATATGGAGCTTGAGGAGAGAAAAAAATTATATATATATATATATACACAATTCTAATATGATTGAGATTTTTATAAATAGCATAACATACTACTTAAATGCATATAAATATAAGTTGTCACAATGTTTCTAAAATGTCCTCGTAAAATTATCTTTTATGCTAACTTTTATGATCAAAGGGCTGTTGTTTTTATTGTGGGTGGCAAAAGATAAGACTATAAACATGGCAAGCTATTGCATGTACCATGATGACTTGCCGGGGATGCTTTTAAAATTGTACTAAAAGGCTTTTTACTTGCTAAAAAAGAATAGACTATCAATCACAGGGCAAACAGCATGTGGAAGGTCGTATACAACAGTGTTTTCAGCAAATTTGTGATCATTCCCCAGTGACAAGCTGCTGTAACCTAATAAAGGTACCTTTTTTTCCTTAAAGCGTGCATTGCCTTTCTTTACAGTCACATCAATTTATATGACAGCTGCTTCCATCCACGTTGACTAACATGCCACTTATTACAGGTTCAGTGAGCTGACATTAGTGTCTTGATCAAGGACACAATGGCACTACATACATCAACCATATGGGATTGCAGCCAAGCAGCAGACTTTCTGCCGTACAACTGTAACCTAAAAGCTTACAGAGTAACAGCTAGAGTCTAAACGATTGGTCTTGTCCAGCCACGGTGTCTTCAGATCTCTATTTAAAGGCTTTAATCAGCTTACCAGATTGAAGATCGTGTCCACAATGTCCCGATTGGAGACTTCACCAGCCTCCAGGAGCCCCGCCAGCACGGCGAACTTCATGCGGATTCCTCTGATGGGGATCCCGCCAGCGCTGTCACCTGTGCTCGCCATGACGGACTCAGGTGAGAGGCGAACAGGTGCGGCACCTGTTTGACCCTACAGCCGAGTTAAACTATGGAGAAACGTACGGTAAATATAGCTCTCGTTAAGTTGACAGAGGCGAAGAACAGGACCTGGTCTCCATTCACGGCCAGTTTATCCGTTACTTTCTTGCGCTTTCGGCGGGAAGTGTCAGTTGATGTCACTACACCTGACTGACAGGAATTGTTCTGCTGTAGAGAGGAAAAACAGCTATAAACTTGTCCAAAGGAGGACGAAATCGCGCTGTGGTGAGCCCAGATAAGAAACACAATACTTGTAAATCTCCGCCGGTCTGATAAAGGAAAGATATCTAAACAACAATGTCATTGAAGTGTGTGCGAGTGTCAAACAGGAAACAGCGATGCTGAAGAGATTCCGCGCAGGTAGACGCACCGATAAGAACAAGACGCAAAAAACTACAAAATATAAGGCAAGGAACGTCCGACATCGGCTCTCAGGGGTCCCTCTAAAGAGAAGACAATCCTCGTGGTCCCTGTTGGAACTGTTGGAGTGAAGTTTCAGTGGTAACCCACTTTACAGCGCCATCTCTTCCTGAATCAGCTCCTACTCCGCTCCGTCTCCGCCATGACAGTAGAGCTGCGTGAGAGAGAGCTGCGCATGCGCAGTGCGCCGAGAGAGACGAGAAGGGGGGGCTCAGGTGTGTCAGGTGCTAGACTACAGAGAGAACCTGTTAGGACAGAGTGACACTTCATACCGGGGATCTTGTGTCAGGGACGCTCTTTTGTGTTGTTGGTGGTTTACGATAATGCATTTGTCACATGGAGACTTAATTTCGTTTTCCATTAGAAATGTGGTTTGCTGCACTAAGATTTAACTTAATAATATCAAAGCAGAGGCGTTTTGAGTTTTGGGGCCCTAAGCAAGCGTTCCAGGGGAGCCCCCCTCGGTAGAAATCGCGTTCCGGGGGCCCACGAAACTGCGTGGGTTGCGTGGTGCCTAAAGTATCAGTGTTGTATCAAACTACTGTAGCCTATTAGGCTAAAGAATGTGTTGTCATTATTTATATTAATGTTTGTAATGTGCATTGTGCACTATGCATTTTCTTATGTTTTCTGCACTTCAGTGGTCTGTCAAACTATTAACAAATAAAAAAGAATAAAGCATGAAAAGAACATGTCAAGATAATTTCGGGAAGAACAGAGAACCTGCAGCTGTGCATAAATACAGATATCAGCCTTCCTGTAGCACTAAATAAATTATTATTATTAAAGTAATAATGATGATAATAATTATTATTATTATTTCTATTATGTGTACCTTTAATGCAGGGTAGGTTGCTTTGAATAAAAGTATCTGCCAAATGCATAAATGTAAATATTAAGTAATATGTAGACTGCCCATTCTTTTAGAGACTGAGACCACATGATTTCTTCTTCCTGCCACTTAAAAATGAAAAATTCTGTCATCGTTTACTCAATCTCACGTCATTCTAACCATGACTTTGTTTATTCTGTTGAACACAAAAAAAGTGTTTGTTTATTTATTTGTCCATACAATAAAAGTCAATGAAGTCCAGTGGAACTGTTTGGACCTCAGTGTTTTTCAAAGCGTATATATATATATATATATATATATATATATGTGTGTGTGTGTGTGTGTGTGTGTATCTATATACAGTATCTCACAGAAGTGAGTACACTTGAAGTGAGAAGGGTGTACTCACTTTTGTTGCCAGCAGTTTAGACATTAATGGCTGTGTGGAGTAATGGAGTTATATTGAGGGGACAGCAAATTTACACTGTTATACAAGCTGTACACTCACTACTTTACATTGTAGCAAAATGTCATTTCTTCAGTGTTGTCACATGAAAAGATATAATAAAATATTTACAAAAATGTGAGGGGTGTACTCGCTTCTGTGAGATACTGTGTGTGTGTGTGTGTGTGTGTGTATATATATATATATATTGAGTCAACTATCCATTGAAGTGTGCATGAAAAAAAATCACCTTATATTTATAATTTATTTATTATTTATATAAATCACAAAGTCATAACGTGATCTTTCAATAAAAGCAACAGACTTATCGCTGGTGATGTACGGTCATGGCCAAAAATATCGGCACCCTTGGTAAATATGAACAAAGAAGGCTGTGAAAATTAATCTGCATTGTTAATCCTTTTGATATTTTATTTAAAAAATTCACAAAAATCTAACCATTCATTGGATAATAAGAATTTAAAATGGGGTGAAATATCATTATGAAATAAATGTTTTTCTCAAATACACTTTGGACACAATTACTGGCACCCCTAGAAATTCTTATGAGTAAAATATCTCTGAAGTATATTCCCATTCATATTCACAATTTTGAGCACTCCAGGGTGATTATGAACATGAAATTATCCAGCCATGGCTTCCTGTTTCACAGAAATATAAATAGGAAAACAAAAACCCCAAATTCCCTTAATCATCTATCACAATGAGAAAAACCAAAGAATATATTTCTGATGTGCAGCAAAAGATAATTGAGCTTCACAAATTAGTGAAGTGGCTTTAAGAAAAGAGCTAGAGCAGTGAAAATTTCCATTTCCACCATCAGGGCAATAATTAAGAATTTCCAATCAACATAAAATGTTACGAAACTGCCTGGAAGAGGACGTGTGTCTATATCGTCCTAATGCACGGTGAGAAGGAGAGTTTGAGCGGCTAAAGACTCTCCAAGGACCACAACTGGAGAATTACAGAAAATACTTGAGTCTCGGGGTCAGAAAACCTTAAAAAAAAAAAAAATTTCAAACAGCACCTACATCACCACATGTTGTTTGGGAGGGTTTCAAGAAAAATTCTCCTCGCTCATCCAAAAACAAACTCCAGCATATTCAGTTATCAGACACGACTGGAACTTCAAATGGGACTGGCTTCTACGGTCAGATGAAACTAAAAAATAAGGTTTTAGCAGCAAACACTCAAGATGGGTTTGGTGAACACAGGGATAAAAAGTACCCCATGTGTACAATGAAATATACTGCTGTATTTTTGATGTTGTGGACCTATATTTCTGCTGGAGGTCCTGAACATCTTGTTTAGACACATGGCATCACTGATTCTATCAAATACCAACAGATAAAAAAAATCAAGAAGTGACTGACTCTGTTAGAAATCTTATAATGGGCCCTGTTTAAATCTTCCAACTGTACAATAATCCAAACACAGATCTCAAAAACAACACAAAAATGGGTCACTGAGCACAAAACCAAGCTTCTGCTGGCCATTCCAGTCCTCTGACCTGAACCCTGTAGAAAATGAGTGAACTGAAGAGGAGAAGCACCAACATGGAGCTGTGAATCTAAAGGGTCTGGAGTGATTCTGGATGAAGGAATGGTCTCTGATTTCTTGTCAAGTGTTCTCTAACCTCATCAGGCATTATAGGAGAAAATTTAGAGCTGTTAAACTGGTAAATGGAGGTTTCAAAAAGTATTGAATAAAAGGGTTCCGTTAATTGTGGCCAATGTGTATTTGAGAAAAACATTTATTTCATAATGATATGAAATAAATGTTCATCCCTTTCATCCCATCCCATCCCTCCACAATCAACTAACTGCAAGCTGGCATTAATTTTGAGTGCAATGCCCACAACTCAAAATCCAATAAACCGAGTCACCTCCCTGCATTTTTTCTGTTTTGATAATCCACTACATTCAGATGTGCATCTCAAGAAAAGCTGCTACTTCTTTGTCATTGTGACTTTAAAGAATTAGTTATTTCACCTATCTAAATCTTCAGACTTCTGATACTTGTGATAATTTAAATTCAAGTGTTCAGATTTTCACATACAAAGAAAGAGTTACATAACATATCTATGTAAACTGTAATATTTAAGACCGACCATAGAAGTCCAGAAGTCTTGAATATTAAGGAATTTTTTAAAACTAGCTTCAAGAATAAATGTGCTCACTGTCTCTCATTATATTCAGTGTGGTTTCATGGCCCCTTTGAGTCGTTGCCAAGGAGTCAGCAGCACATTGACTTTGTTGACTCTATATACAGTCCCTCAGGGCCACAGAATTAAAGGTCTAGACTCTGTAGCAACAAAGAACAATTTGTCACACAGACACTGAACTTTATACTGACATTCTACAAACCATCACACAGATGCATACATAAATTCATTCACAAGCATTCATTTCAGAAATAAATTGACAGAAAAAAATCCTTCTTAACCCTCCTTCCAAATGTTTTGTTTCCAAAGTAGATAACAGGATAGACTAGTGTTTGTAGCAGCTATTTAAAGAAGCCCGATACACTGCAAATAAAAACCCTGTGCTAATGCGTAATGTCATTTTTAATTATGCAGCTATTGTGAGTGAGTGAAGTGTGAGCTTTTGTTCTTGAGATTCTAAAGAACAGTGTGAAAGATAATCTTTTTAAATAACTATGATACTCATCTGCTGTTTTGCCTTTGGAAACAATAAGGAATGCAATATGATCATTTTAATAGCATAATAATAATAATAATAATAATAATAAAACAATTATTATTATTATTATTATTATTTAATAATAAGAATAACAGGGCAAGATGATGGAATGTTAGCAATTAATTTACTGAACCATTTATTTAGCTACTTGAGATTTGCCATTTTCTGTCATTTCAGTGTTTATTTAGTTTTTGTTTTATGATTGAGACAGAAACTTGACTGAACAGATTAAATGATAGGGTCCTCTAAGACACCCTGACTGAATTTTCCATGAACCTATCAATACAATTTATTATAGGTTTAATAGAGTGGAATGTTGTCATTAGGGCTTTCATTTTTGATGAATGCAATTAGACTTAAGACAGGGTAACTATAATTGATGCAATAAACAATTTATAGCCTATTTATAGGCTACTTGTATACATAGTAGGCCTATATGAATAAAGTTCCTATTTTTCGCCCATTACATTGGTAAGCGATTCTCAAATTCTGTATAAATAACTGTTTTGCAGATTAGGAATCATTAAAAAGGTAAATATTATTCTAAAATATTGTGGTTGGTTGTAACTTGATGTAAACACTAGATGGCGCACGTGTGCGTTACAGCGAGGTCAGCGAAATCCCGCGAGATATGCCTTTTCTCGCTGTCGCTTTAATTCTCGCGGTATTTCCTCATTTCCTCCTCTTTCACTCCCTGTGTTCAACATGGCAGTCGGCAAGAATAAGAGGCTGACCAAAGGTGGCAAAAAAGGTGCCAAAAAGAAGATGTAAGTCACAAATGAATCTTTCGACTGTGTTGTTACACTGTTATACACCATTCTGGAGGGTAATTTGTGTGTGTAGATGAAGGATGTGGTCGATATATTAAGGATTGTGTGTAGCGGTCCTGCTAGCCTGACTGGCTCATTCATGGCCTGTGCTGTGTGTTCTGACAACTTTAGCTCAGAGCTTGTAAAGTCCTGTACTGTTTTCTAATGCACTAGTCCTACAAATTTCATAAAGTACCCGTTTTCAGCCAAGAATGGGCATGGCAAACTGATAACGCTAACGTAATATGTCTCCGGGAGCGCTAGCTAGTTTGCACGGATACTTTACTGACTTAAGACTCACCGGAACACCTGTGTTGAAAGCTCAAAGTTATTTTAGTGTTAAAAGCACTATAGAAATAAAGGTGCATTGACTAGTGCTTGCTCATATTTTAGATAATACAGCCAAAGCATATATAAGCCGTGTCCGTATTTGAATTGTGAAAATGTGGCTTCATTGCAACGTATGCCTTTCTCTCAAACGTGTTTAACTTACATGCGTGTTTTCTTTTTCAGCGTGGATCCATTCTCCAAGAAGGATTGGTATGATGTCAAAGCACCAGCCATGTTCAACATCCGCAACCTGGGCAAGACCTTGGTCACCAGGACTCAGGGAACCAGTAAGTGCTTTTTATGTCCACTGTGTCTGTGTTTCCACACAGATTTAGTATGAATTGTTAACCCTGCTGGGAAAGGGCAGATCTTGCTGTACAATAAGAGCCATGTGTCCCAATTGTTTGATACGAATCAGTGGCGTATTGCAGTGGGAATACATGATGACAGTAGTTTCGGTCCCAGATGAAAAACGGTGATTACTGTTGTGAGATCACCTGACATTCCCATGAAATCCACGTGCATCATAGACCTACAAATAGCAGTAAATTTGACACCGTGTCTTTGTAATCTAGGAATTGCCTCTGATGGTCTGAAGGGACGTGTGTTCGAAGTCAGTCTGGCTGATCTGCAGAACGATGAGGTGGCCTTCCGCAAATTCAAGCTGGTCACAGAAGACGTGCAGGGCAAGAACTGTCTCACCAACTTCCACGGCATGGACCTCACCCGCGACAAGATGTGCTCCATGGTCAAGAAGTGGCAGGTACATCAAAGTTGTAACACGTGACCTTTACTCGGTGTATGTTTTAGTTTAGGTTGAAGAGGGTGCGTGCCATTAACGAAAAGCCTTACCGTCAAGTAAAAGTTGTTGTACCCCTTTAAGTGGTGTTCACACTACATTTCTCATTCCATTCAATTTCACTCATATGCATGCAAATGCTGAATACTGGAAACAGAGACACAAAAGCATAGACACAAACGTTAAAGCTGCAGGTTTGCAGCATTGCATTTTGGATTTTATGTTAAGAAATAAAAATGACTCCACTGTGCATGACATTGCATCATGATTGTTGTAGTGTCTGAAGACTTTTGCATGCCCGAAGTCTGGTGTGACCACCCTTCTTGTATTGTTGTAATGTATTATTTAACAGCTGTGTTGTTTTGGTATTTTTGTTTGGGACTTGTCTTAAGATAGTACTGCAAGTTTCTTCATTGTACATCCTAAAAGTTTTCTGATTAATGAGAGAGTCATAATCTTATTTAATTACCTTCATGTCACTTCAAACCCATAAGACTTTGGTTAGTCTTCAATACAAGATACTACAAGAAACCTGAGAGATGTGTATTCTTTTCTATCTGTCTTATTAGAAAAAGTTGTATAGCTATTTTTGAATTGCTGTTTGTGCAGGCTGTGTTCTAACACGCTAATGGACTGTGTTCTTTCCCATTAGACAATGATTGAGGCCCACGTTGATGTGAAGACCACTGATGGTTATCTTCTCCGCCTGTTCTGTGTGGGCTTCACCAAGAAGCGCACCAACCAGATCAGAAAGACTTCCTATGCTCAGCACCAGCAGGTCCGTCAGATCCGCAAGAAGATGATGGAAATCATGACCCGTGAGGTCCAGACCAATGACCTCAAGGAGGTGGTCAACAAACTGTACGTATGAAGCTCTCCCCTAATCCATGGCATTACACTTGGGTTAAATCTGAGGAGTCAGGCTCTGCTCCTGGAGGTTCACCTTCCTGCATAGTTCAGAATTACTGGACAGTTATTGGTGAATTGAATTTTGATTTGAATTAAACTTTGCAGGAAGGTGGCCATGGTATTGGGCTAAGAGTGTGGTTGAAATACTGGTTGTTGTTGGCTGTTGTAAAGAGTTGTTGTAGCACTTTTTATACATTGTAACTCATGAATACAGTGTTAACATTAAGTGTTAACTCTTGAATGTTGTAGATTTTGAGTAATGTTAATTTGAGTAGTAGCTCTTACAACTTTCTTTACCCGGGTTTTAACCTGAAAACTTTGTTGGCACTCTTGATCTATAACCATTATGCAGTTGTGAGTAATAAATGGTCTTCTCTTTTGTTCTGTAGGATTCCTGACAGTGTAGGCAAGGACATTGAAAAGGCCTGCCAGTCCATCTACCCTCTACATGATGTCTATGTCAGAAAGGTCAAGATGCTGAAAAAGCCCAAATTTGAGCGTAAGTTGAAATGTGTGATGAACATGCATGGCTTGTTTTGACTTATTTATGCTCATGATTGACAAAGGTTAGTTTTTTGGGCAAGATGATAGCACTTTCATGGCCAGGGTTCCAAGCTTTGACATTTAAGAGCATTTATTTAGTGCAACCCATGATCTTTGGACATGAGAGAAGTTTTGCTGTTATCAAGTGATGCTTCCTCTTTTAAACTTAAATGTGTATAACGAAATAACTTTTTTTTTTTTAATTCCTAAGCCATTTAACAAATCTTCCAGCCAAAAACCTGAGCTTGCTTGTTAGACAGTATTACTTGTTAGAGAGCTAATGTATTTCTGAATTTTTATTGTACAGTTGGTAAGCTGATGGAGCTGCACGGTGAGGGTGGAACCAGCAGTGCTGCTGCAAAACCTGCAGAGGGTGACACTGGGGCCAAGGTGGAGAGAGCTGATGGATATGAGCCCCCCATCCAGGAGTCTGTCTAAAACTCCCAACACAAAAAGCTGGTGTCAATAAACATGTAAATTTGAGTCTTTGTGTACTGTTGTTCTTTAGTATATGTCACATCAAACCTGCTGAACATCATTTTTATATCTCCCAGTCAGAAAAATCAGTTTACAATCGGTTTTGGAACTTTCAGAATTTAACATTTAACTTTCAGGGTTGTTTTTTATTAATTTCCAGGTCAGGGCAAGTATGGGAATAAAAGAAGAGTATTGGAAAAAAAAATGTTGCCATAGTATTGCCCCTATTTTTTATTTTTTTTTTTTGAAAATAGAGAACTGACCATTTCTAAGGATATCATATGAGTGTTTTTCATGGTGTTTGGAGCAGGCAACCCTCACTTGCAACATTGATGGCACCTACTTCCATGATCCAAAACTGTACGTCTTAACCATAAATGATTCTCTTGACTTTAATTAAATGAATCCAGTAAATTTTATGAATCATATTCCCAACCAAACCCCCCAATTATGCATGCTCCATCTTGCTGGAGTGTCTAGCTCCATCTAGCTATTTAAAGGAGAGTAAGACTTGAGACACATTTTGGATTAAGTTTACAGGTTAGAACTCAAGTCTGAATAATAAATATATGTGACCTTGGACCACAAAACCAATCATAAGGGTCAAATTGTTTAAATAATCTGAATAAATAAGCTTTCCATAGATGTATGGTTTTGTTAGGATTGGACACTGTGACTGAGATAGAACTATTTGAAAATGGAAGGTGCAAAAAAAAAAAAAAACAGTATTGAGAAAATCGCCTTTAAGTTGTCCAAGTGAAGTTCATGGAATCTTCATGGAACATGATCTTTACTTAATATGCTAATTATTTTTGGCATAAAAGAAAAATCAGTAGTTTTTACTATTTTGCTATTACTGCAAATATACCCGTGCTACAGTGGGGAAAAATTATTTGATCCCCTGCTGATTTTGTACGTTTGCCCACTGGCAAAGAAATGATCAGTCTATAATTTTAATGGTAGGTTTATTTGAACAGTGAGAGACAGAATAACAACAACAACAACAAAAAAAAATCAAGCTGGAATACCCATCCATGACCCATTTTCAATGCCCTGGCCCTGACGGTACATGGCCCTGTCCATCGTCCCTTTGATGCGGTGCAGTTGTCCTGTCTCCATAGCAGAAAAACATTCCCAAAGCTTAATGTTTCCACCTCCATGTTTGACGGTGGGGATGATGTTCTTGGGGTCATAGGCAGCATTCCTCCTCCTCCAAACACGGCAAGTTGAGTTGATGCCAAAGAGCTGGATTTTGGTCTCATCTGACCACAACACTTTCACCCAGTTCTTCTCTGAATCATTGGCAGACTTCAGACGGGCTGTACATGTGCTTTCTTGAGCAGGGGGACCTTGCGGCCGATGCAGGATTTCAATCTTTCACTGCGTAGTGTTTTACCAGTTGTTTTCTTGGTGACTTTGGTCCCAGCTGCCTTGAGATCATTGACAAGATCCTCCCGTGTAGTTCTGGGCTAATTCCTCACCGTCCTCATGATCATTGAAACTCCACGAGGTGAGATCTTGCATGGAGCTCCAGTCCAAGGGAGATTGACAGTTATTTTGTGTTTCTTCCATTTGAGAATAATCACACCAACTTTTGTCACCTTCTCACCAAGCTGCTTGGCGATGGTCTTGTAGCCCATTCCAGCCTTGTGTAGGTCTACAATCTTGTCCCTGACATCCTTGGACAGCTCTTTGGTGTTGGCCATGGAGGAGAGTTTCTGATTGACTGATTGCTTCTGTGGACAGGTGTCTTTTATACAGGTAACAAACTGAGATTACTCCCTTTAAGAGAGTGCTCCTAATCTCAGCTCCTTACCTGTATAAAAGACACCTGGGAGCCAGAAATCTTGCCGATTGATAGGGGATCAAATACTTATTTCACTCATTAAAATGCAAATCAATTTATAACTTTTTTGAAATGCGTTTTTCTGGATTTTTTTTGTTATTCTGTCTCTAATTGTTCAAATAAACCTACCATTAAAATTCAAATAATTTTAATGGTAGGTTTCAAATATTCAATCAAATAATTTGATCAAATATTTTTTTCCCCACTGTATGACTGGTTTTGAGGTCCAGGGTCCAGGGTCACATATGAATTATCAATTAGTTATCAACTAGCCAGCACATCAGATCAGCAGATGCAGATATTAAATATGCATTGATTTACAAGCAAGCAAATGTTTAATCTCACTTTTTTTATTTAATTCATCAGCTACTGGACTTGATATTTGCCAGAGCAAAATGATTCAAAACATAGATTGTCAGTATTAGCTCAGTAGATTCACAAACAATGAAATGCTCTTTCACAGGTCGCACTTAAATTCTACTGGCTGTATATGAGGCAGTACCTACGACCCAATCAGTTTGCACAGGTAGTCCAGCTCCTCCAGGATGACACATCCATATGTGCTGTCACAAGGTTTGGTGTGTTTCCCAGCACAGTTGTAGAAAGCTGTAGAAAGACAACAAACCAGCAGCAGGACCGATATCTGCTTCTTTGTGTTCAGGAGGAGCGCTGCCAGAGCTCTCCAAAATGACCTCCAGCAGACTACTGGTAAGCACGTTTCTGAATAAACTTTCAAAAAAAGCCCCCATAAGGGTGGCATGAGGGCCCAACATCCTGTGCTCACAGCCCAGCACTGTGCAATTTCATTAGCATTTGTCAGAGAACACCAGAATTGGCAGACCCACCAGTGGTACCTGATTCCCTTCACTGCTGAGAGCAGGTTCACGTTGAGCATGTGACAGATGTGAAAGAGTCTGGAGATGCTGTAGGGAGTATTAACATCATCCAGCATGACGGGTTTGGTGGTGGATCACCGATGGTCTGAGGAGGAATATCCTTGGCAGGTCATACAGGTCATGTGCCGTTTCCACCATATGGTTTCCATTCCCTAATATAGTTATTTTCACATGTTTTGCTCTGGATTTATATTTAGACATTAGATCACTATCATAACATCACTTTTTGTTAAAAGTTCAGCATTGGTTTGTACTGAAGTATGGAGTTGCAACAGCGACTTTATTTTTTGAGTGACAGAAATACTCGGAAATGAATTGAAATGGATTGAGCCATCAATCACTTGATGCTCTCTCAAGCTAAGACGTTAAATGGCGCCCACAGATAGGCCCCTGTGTACTGCATACACTCCATATCCCATTTTTGTGCCCCTGTGTTCTTCAATAAAAACAGTTGGAAAAAAACATTTAGGAAAAATATCTTCTTTGTTTTATGCGTTTTAGCATTTTAGATTAAGATTCATAATAACTTATTAATTTAAACATTTTCATTCAGTTTGCTAAGCCCCCCAGTTGCAAACCACTTTATGTTATATTAGCCAAGCAAATGTGCAAGTCAGTGTAAATAAATCTATTAAATAACAGAAAGAGTACTGGCAGCTTATTACTGGGACATTATCCATTAATTTTATGGACATTTCCAGTAACCCTAAAACACAGTGCAATGAAGTGCAAAATTCAAAATACAGGTAAAACACCTTTAAAAATAAATCCGGAAATTACTTCAAAATAATACAATATATTGTGCCCTATTTTTACAGATTTGTTTTAGAGTGTACATATAAGACAAACAACAAGTCCATAAGCAGTTCATGAATATATTTTTAGGATACAATGGATTTGGAATATCAACAATGACGTCACATTTATAAATATATTAGACAAACGCAATTAAACTGAAAACTAATCAAAAACAAAAAAGAAGAAGAAGAAAAACACTGCTTCTGAGGTTGCCTCTGCTTATGCATTCCATTACCATTTTCTCCCACCTGCACAGAGAAAAAGACAAAGTATTAAACAGCTAATTATTTAAACTGCATAGTGAATATCAACTTAAGTACTGAAAGTGTATTTCCAGCTTCTGTCCACTAGAGGCCTGCAGTCACTTTATAATATCACCTGTAACAGTCTCTACAAAGGCTTTGGGGAAGAAGCCTTCTCTGCCATTGACCTGTCCGCTCCACCATTCATCATCTATGTGAGCAGTGACCAGGATCTTTTCTCCCTGCTGGAAGGGCAGATCCTCCTCTGTCTCTGCTGTGAAGTCATACAGTGCCACAGCCCACTCTTCACCGTTAGATTCAACCTGTAGACACAGATAAAAAAGATTGAATATATAGCACATCTTACTTTACCTGCATGCATACAGTACACTCAATGTATGTCACAAAATGTAGATTTTATTATCAATAGCTGTATATATCAAGTTGGATATCATATCCAACTTTTTTTGCATCCATGCAGACAGTACACTCATATAGAGCAATATATAAAGCAAATCTCAACTACCAGATTTTTTATTTAATCGCAAAATATAACAATATCATCCAGACCTTTATATTAAGTTGTATGTCAAACTTTATCTGCATATATACAGTATATTTGCAGAGTAGACTAGACTATATAGCATATCTCAACTGTTCGATAAGCTTGTATCATCACAAAATGTAAACTATAGTTTTATTTTATTTTAAACAAAGTTTTATTTTATGCCAGCTTTAATCATTGTTCATTACTTCAGGAAAGATAAAATGTGATAAGTTGGGAGAAGATACCTCAGTGGCTTTGTAAGACATTCGTGTGTTTGGTGAACCGGCCATTCCTGAGAAATGATACACAACATAATATTAGATCTGTAGCCCAAAACATTATCTATTATGTAAGTAAACATGCAAATTCAAATTTAAAAATACTCCACTTTTAAATTTACCCAAAAGTTAGTCTAAGCCCTTATAATCTAGATTCTAGACCACTTCAGTTATTAGTTCTTGTGAACTTGACTGATTTTTTAAAGAGCCTGCAGACAAATGCAGTTTATGAATGAATTATTACTGTACAGTTAATGGCTGTAAATGCTCTATAGAGTCACAGAAAAGAGCAGCTGTCCTCATGAGGAGAACCTCCCTGTGCACTGCAGTGTAATGAATGAGATGGAGGTCACATAGGTTTCATGTAGCCCTCAATGAAACACAAACAGAAGGGCAAATTCTTCACATTCCCACCTTTGGGAGAGCGGCCCACTCGTTGAGTCACAGAGACGCTGATGCTGATACTGTTGGTGTTGTTAGTACATTAGAAACCGACAAGTGGCTGGTTTACAGACAGTTCTAGGCTAAACTGAATGTGCTCCATGTTTCCTGAAACTGGAGAGGCTTTACTATATTCAGTCAATTTACAGTAATTAATGGGTGTTTCTTCAACCGGTACTTTTATGTTTTGTTTCTTAAAACAAATTTCAACCTTTGTCACATTAAACCTATCTAGGAAACTTTTTACCAGACTCCCATTTATTTTTGTTACTTTTCAAAAGCCTAGATTTTGGCAGTTTACCCTTCTCACAGTCCTTTAGTTTTACTTTTAAAATGTGAAAATCCATCATAAACTATAACCTATCATGATGGGTGGAATAAACAATCCCTTTCAATGGTTATTGCATGAAAAATATTCACATAAATGTTAATGTTGTTACATATTGGTGTGGTTATAATGTAATTTCCACCACAATCAACAATATTTCCACTATAATAAAGGTTTTCAAAAGTCACTGTACTTTTTAACATTCTTGAGATGAATAGCATTTGTGAACAGTATTTTTATAGTGTCTTATTTCCTATCAAGCTATAATTTGGACAAATTGTACAAAAAAGTGGCCATTTTATTTCAAAATAGTTTTGCATCATTCACATTTCCATCATTGGAAGTGCAATTACTGAATGAATGAGGCATTTATATAGCGCTTTATTGTGTATTGCAATACACCCAATACACCCAGAATGTTATTAAACACAATGCATATTTTAAGGTGTGTTTCATTAATGATAATGATGTATGTCATTTTTAAGAGTGAGTTTACAGGTTACCCATAACTGAAGAAACACCCAAATACACAATGTCACTAGGGCAAGTTTCTAAGCTTTGTATTCTTTGCAACGATTTTTTACTATTTCAGGGATAGTAACAAAAATCACAGCTTAAATTTTGGTCTGTTCCATATGGACTAATGTTAGGTTATGATATAGCGTTTTTGTCCTTCTCGGAGCTTTACATCTTGAAAGTTTGACTTTTTAAAACCGGAATTGTGACTTTTTCATCACGCTTTTTTTTTCACATTTTTAAAAACCTTTTTAAATTCTGTGGTGGGAAAAAATCCATAAGATCTAAACGTTTAAACATTAAATCAAATGTGTATAATTTATAGATATATTGTATTGGCCTCTTACCAGGCAGTGCAATCTTATTCGGAACAGATTTCTGCACCGGGACTGGAGGAAGATCCTCAAGCACTTCCACAAAGTTGAGGGGGAAAATACCAACATGGCCATTCACTTCCCCACGAGCCCACTCCTCTCCCACATATTCTTTAAGCCGAATCACATCACCTTCAGAGAATGAGAGCTCATCGCTCTGCTCTCCCTCAAAGTCAAACCTCGCAACACACCTTGGGCCTCTGAAGAAAATGCAGGGACATAAAATATTAGTCATTGTCATGTAATCTGGTTCCTAGTACTTTTGAAAAGTTCATTTATTTTGTGTTTGAGCTTTTACAGCCGAATCCTGTGAGGATGACTTACCTGACAGGATCAGGAGATGGTTTGGATTTCCATTCATTGCTGGATGCTGGCGCAGATGTACCAGGCTTGTTCTGGAGAAAAAAAAAAAAGATTATTGGTAATGGAAGAAATCAATCAGTTTTATTATCCCCAAACATACATGCTTAACTTTCAGGAAATGTTCACGTCAACCTCAATACGTAAATAATATGAGCTGAGATTTTTGAAACCCTGTTAGCTAAATTTGAGACATGTATAAATAATTGTAACTTGCAATTTGTGTGATTTCCTTGATTTAAATATTAAATATACATCAATACTAATCACATAAAATTTGTAAGATTAAAAAAATGTAAGAAACTATATCGATACAAATATAATTTTTTTTGGTTTTTCTTACAATAACTTGGATGACATGGTTGAATACTTGAGCATGAGAATGTTGTCAACACAATATTTGTAAAAATGAGAAAAAGGAATCAGTTTACATTTACTTGCTGTAGAAATGGTCCAAATTACAATAATTACACAATAATCACACAATTTTTTAATATTACTAAAATATTAATTGTTTTTAATAAATAAAAATGACTTTTTATCTACAAAGAATATCAGTTAAATAGATTATTGCATGATAGTTTGTTAGGTACAGTTGAGAAGGTCATGGGTGGGACAGGTAATAATCACAATTTTAAGGGCAAGACAAATATTTTGTTTAAAACTTCTTAATCAAGTTTACTCAACATATCTAATAATTTTCACACAAAAAATTCCTTCTAATGCTTTAAGTCGTGGGACATTGTCTACTATATTTGTCAAAAATTTCATATACAATATTTACCAGTGTCTTTACATAGTTAATGGGAAAGATTCCAGTGATGTTTCTGCATGTTCCCATGTACCACTCACTATCCAGCTGTTCTACATCAGACACCACATCACCAGCCTTCAACATCAGCTCTCCAGGCCCCTCTGAGACACAAACACAGAACAACATATGATTATTATATGAGCAGCTTCACAACTGCCTCTGAGTGTGAATGTAAAGGAGAAATGTGTATTTAATTATTAGTCTGAACAACCTGGTGGAAGGATTTCACAGACACATGGTAATTATTCTTTGCACACACACACACACACACACACACACACACACACACACACACACACACACACACAAAAAAAACACTAATCATAGCCTTATTAAATTATGCTTGCCTTGGAAATGGACCTTTGTTTTCTGACACAGAACACAATTGTCTATCTATATTCACCTGGAGTGAAGTCATACAGGGCTTGCACTTGTAAAGATCCAGTATTTTCCACCATACCACTAAAGGAACTGTTTTTCTGTAGAAACACATTGAGAGCCATGATAGCGCGTTGACATTACAAGACAGATAATACTTACTACTACATCTACTATTAAACAATATCAATATTGATTACCTGAGGTACTGGATTGCTGGGTATATTTGTTAAGGGTATAATAATCTTCATATGTGTTTTCTGCACTGTGCCCTTAGCATTTCCTACTTGGCATTCAAAGGTTTTGCTATCTAATTCCTCAAGCAAGACGAGGACTTCATTTTTCTGTAGGACATAAAGGATGGAAATGCTTACATTTTCCACAACTGAAACTCACTGGCAGAACAACACATAAACTATTCGTAACTTGAGAAGATGGCACTATGGGGCTAATGTGAATGTATTGACTTTAAAGTCACCTGAAAAGAGAGCTCCCCAGTGTTAGTGCCATTGTAGTCATAATCAGCAATACCGTGGGGGATCTCAAGCTGTGTAAACCAAAAGAATAGGGCAGAGAAGCATTAATTTGTTCAGTTCCTCTGTAATACCATTGAATCAATAAAATAACACATGTAAAATAACATCTCACAGTGTATTTGTTGTAAAGACGATGTCCAGGGTTGGGTCTCGGCGGTAGGGCAGGTCCTTTTTTTGAAGCTCTACGGTTTTGTTGCTGCCATTGAGTTTGCTGTTGTTTTGATTGCACTATTTGTGAAACTCCTGGATCTGAGGGCCGACGTTGGGAGCCATCTCTCCGTGGAGGAGGAGGTCTTCCTGGGCCAGTTTTAGCAGGTGGCGGTCGTGGAGGCAGAACCTTTCCTCCACTGGGCCTGAAATATTAACAGAGAATTTAAGGGCACAATACCAGAAGTAAACATGTTGTCGCATTGAAACTCTTTAATCATCACTCTAACAATTCCTAAACTGATACTGCCAAAACCATCCAGCCATGAAAAGAGAAATGCATGAAGGCATGTTTAGAAGGTTGAATGAGCGAAACTAGGACAGCTTTGAATAAATACAGGATTCATTTACCGTGGTGGAAGAGACATATCAGATGAGAGACTGAAGGAGTCCTAGGGGAAAAAAACAATAAAGAGTTAATATTCAACGTTTAAAAACATCATTTGTGCACTAACAATGTGTGTACAGAATAAATCAGAGAATAAAACAATATTGTTAATGATTTGACAGTTGTTTCAGATAAAGATATATTTGGAACACATTTCACATTTGGAATTATTTTCCTGACAGCTAAATGCCAGAAACATTTCTACACAATTACACAAATGCAGACTACTCTACCAATGTATTGCAAGTATGTGTTATTGTGGGAGTAACAACCAACACTAAACTAAACAGGATGTTGTTATTATTCAGGTTGCTAGCTGTAAACCTTACTTATAAGATCTAACTTGCTCAGCAAGATTCTCTTTAAACTCTGCTTTGTCATGACAATATCTGACTTGAAGTGGCCATAAAAGTAGTCAGCTAACACATACTAAAAATCGAGCATGCATAGTCAGAAGCACCTGCATTCATGTACTGCAGAGTATGTTTCAGGCCTGAGGAAAGAGAGGAAAAGGAAAACCAAGCAAAGTCTCTATTGTTTCGTTGTGCTCTCTTTGACTACCCTGGAAAATGTCAAAAGAAAGCATGTTTTTATTTTTAAAATCTCACAAATCTGCAGATTAATGAGTCTGGTAACTGATCTTGTGAGCTCTGCTGAGATTTTAAGACAGCATTTTATCTTAATCGCCTGCTGCTTTGGTGCTTGTTTCACAGCTGAGGCAGCTGTATAAGGTCTTACTTTGCGAGAAGGTTTAGCAGGTGTAGGTGGGCCGCCCACAGGTTTCTGCACAGGTAAAGGTGGTGGAACATCTGCTGTCTCTTCAGGATCTGAAAAGCAGTAATCCATCCATTAACCATGCAATAAAGCATCATATCTTATGTAGAATATTATTCATTTATTTTAATAATTGTGATTCATCACTTCACTGCTGTTTACACTAAAGCACATACACTAATGTTCAATGTTTGGGGTCAGTAAGACTTCTGGGAAAAAAACTAAAAACTTTTATTTAACAAGAATGCATTAAACTGAGCAAAAGTGACAATAATTGTATAATGTTTCCACAAAATAAAAGTTATTGTAAATGTTTTTAATATTGATAATAAAAATGTTTCTTGAGCACCAAATCAGCAGAATGATTTCTGAAGGATCATGTGACACTGAAGACTGGAGTAACGGCTGATGAAGAATCAGCTTTGCCACCACAGGAATAAATTACATTTTAAAATATATTGAAAAAGTTATTTTAAATTGTAATAATACTTCACAATGTTATAGTTTTTAATGTAATTTACTTAATTATTTTCTTGTTAAATTAATGAAATGTAATTTCTTTTTAACAAACTGAAGAACAACATTGTTCTCGGTCAAAAAGGCATTTTATAACCAAATGTGACATAATGGAATTCCAAAGATGGCTCCAAAGATGTCAAACCTTGTCAGTTACCACATGAGGGTGAGTAAAAGATGGGATTTTTGGGTGAACTATTCCTTTAAATTCAATTAATAGATAAAAATTTAAATTCTGTCATCTTTTACTCACCCTTACGGAAGTTCTAAGCGGCATAAGACTTTTGTTCATCTTTAAAACACAAATTAAGATTTCTTTCTAATGAAATCTGTGAAGTTTCTGTCCCTCCATTGAAAATCCAGGTAACCCAAACATAAAAGATCCATAACGTCATTGTAAAATGAATCCATATGAATTGAGCGGTTTAACAAAAATCTTGTGACAATATATGATCACTCCATATGATAAACAGATTTAATTTAGTTTTGTATTGTGGTTTCTGTCTTATTCTCACACAAAACTATTAATGGCTCTGTAAGACTCCAAATATATGAACTAGTCTACATCTAACATAAGTTATATGAACTACTTTTATGGCATTTGAGGTCTGACAGTCATGGTCACTCTGAACTATTGTGGCATGTTTAAGAGTTATTTGAAACATCCTTTTTGGGGATAGTATGCCTTTTACCAGGAATACTACTTCAACTGGCATTATTTTCCTAGTTTTACACTTTAAACACTGTAAAAACAGGCAATTAATGTTCATTAAATAGCTCCCAACATATGATTACAATGGCTGTTGGTTACTCAACACTCACTTTTGTCGGTTTTACTGGGGACCCTGATGACTGTGGGTCTCTTGGTCACACCCTGTGTGTTTATCCCCATGTAGGTGAATCCCCCTTGACGGGCAGGTTTAATGGGAGATTGATCTGTGAGTGGAATACATTAAAAAAAACATATACACATGTAATACCTGTTTTTGAATTATATTGTGGTATGGGAAAAACATTTGCACTTACTAGTGGGAGCATCCACATAGTCATTGCTAAGCATGTTCGCTGTGGATGTGATGTTAGACAGAAGTGCAGTGGAGTTGTGATTGTTGAGGTTCAGCAGGTCTTTGCTGGGCTTGAGTGGAGTGGGAGGTCCTTTCAATACTTCTTCCTCATCCTGGGAACTTAAATTCTTAACTCTGACCAATGATGGTCGTGATGGAGGAATGAGGGCTGTCCTGAAGGAAGGTTGAAAGTTGAAATCATCTCTAAAGTCTAAAGACGGTTTTTTGAAAAGTTGAGGTCTTGGCGCTGGCATAGGTGGTGTGTCGACCTCTTCGTATAAGTGACTTTCAAATTGTGGAACGTGCTCTTCTTTGGGCTTTTTTACAGAGGGCCGTGGGGCAATGGAGGGTTTTGGTGCCAGTACAGGTGGTTTGGCATAAACTTTACGAGGACGGGGGAAAGGTACAGAAGTTTCTTCATTCTCTGTGCTAGACTGTTCAAAGGACTGTATTCTTGAACGGATGTTGCGGTCGCTGTGAAGGGAGGCCATGTTTTCACTTTGGTTCTCCTTAGTTTGGTTTGTCTGCTCTCCCTTGATGTTGACACTGTTGCTCAGATCACTTTGAGGTTCAGAGCTGAAGACATCTAAGAGTTCTTGCAGATACTTGCCTGAATGGGCATCAGACGTCTCCACATGTGTTACAGGGCAACCTTCCCAGCTGTCTTGCAGTGGTATCAGAGGTTGCACATTGACTTGGTTGGATGGGCTCAGTGGTTTTGTTTTGGAACGTGGCTGAGGCACCGGACGTGTAGTTGAGGCTAGATCGACGCTGGGTTGGGAGTTGGGAGTGGATATAGGGGATCTGGTTTTTCGATCTGGTTTGCAGGGCAGTGATGGCCGAGGTGGTTTTTTTGGCTGCTTCGCTGAAACTGTAAAAGACCAAACAGTAAGCATTAAAATGTATGCTTCACACTGATTTGTGCATTCACAATCTTGTCAGTATGGACTGACCTCCACTGGGATTTTGGTTCAGCTGCGGGGACGTGCAGGAATCTGGATGTGTCACATTCTCCTCTAGTGAGTCAGTCTGCGTGGCAATAGTTGTTGTGTGCGAGCGTCGTGGAGATGGTAAAGGTGTGATAACCTGCTCCTTAGTCTTCTCATTGATCACCTGCTCATAGGATGGTGGGAGCTGAAGCACGAGAGAAGGGAATCACTCGAACGCAAGCATCAAACCAAGCAAACACGTCACAAGTGTGCAGGAGACATACAGTCCTAGAGAAAAGAGTACGGAAAAAGTAGGGATGCACAAAATATACGCACCATATCAGTATCTGAAGGGTTTTTTTTTTTAATCAGTATTGGCCAATATTGGAAATTATCGTACTGTACATTAAAGTGTTGTAACTTTCACTTGAGCATACAGTGTAAACTATTATTTGTAGTTTTTAATGTGTTTTTGTTTTGCTTATAGGCAGCAATATAGATTTAGAATATTTGATCAATATTTATTGGTTATCAGCCAAAATCATCAGATAATCAATATCTTAAAATATCTTAAAAATGCCTGTAATATAACAACCTATTAAAATGCCCCAAAATCCTGACTGAATCTTCCTTATACAACAATTTAAATATTTAAAAATGATATGTGTGCAGATATCTGCCAGTGTTATTTTAGTGTTATTTATATACAGTGAGGAAAATAAGTATTTGATCACCCTGCTATTTTGCAAGTTCTCCCACTTAGAAATCATGGAGGGGTCTAAAATTGTCATCATAGGTGCATGTCCACTGTGAGAGACATAATCTAAAAAAAAAAAAAATCCAGAAATCACAAAGTATGATTTTTAAACTATTTATTTGTATGATACAGCTGCAAATAAGTATTTGAACACCTGTCTATCAGCTAAAATTCTGACCCTCAAAGACCTGTTAGTCTGCCTTTAAAATTATCCTAAATTAGATGCACCTGTTTGAGGTTGTTAGCTGCATAAAGACACCTGTCCACCCCATACAATCAGTAAGAATCCAACTACTAACATGGCCAAGACCAAAGAGCTGTCCAAAGACACTAGAGACAAAATTGTACACCTCCACAAGGCTGGAAAGGGCTACGGGGAAATTGCCAAGCAGCTTGGTGAAAAAATGTCCACTGTTGGAGCAATCATTAGAAAATGGAAGAAGCTAAACATGACTGTCAATCTCCCTCGGACTGGGGCTCCATGCAAGATCTCACCTCGTGGGGTCTCAATGATCCTAAGAAAGGTGAGAAATCAGCCCAGAACTACACGGGAGGAGCTGGTCAATGACCTGAAAAGAGCTGGGACCACCGTTTCCAAGGTTACTGTTGGTAATACACTAAGACGTCATGGTTTGAAATCATGCATGGCACGGAAGGTTCCCCTGCTTAAACCAGCACATGTCCAGGCCCGACTTAAGTTTGCCAATGACCATTTGGATGATCCAGAGGAGTCATGGGAGAAAGTCATGTGGTCAGATGAGACCAAAATAGAACTTTTTGGTCATAATTCCACTAAACGTGTTTGGAGGAAGAAGAATGATGAGTACCATCCCAAGAACACCATCCCTACTGTGAAGCATGGGGGTGGTAGCATCATGCTTTGGGGGTGTTTTTCTGCACATGGGACAGGGCGACTGCACTGTATTAAGGAGAGGATGACCGGGGCCATGTATTGCGAGATTTTGGGGAACAACCTCCTTCCCTCAGTTAGAGCATTGAAGATGGGTCGAGGCTGGGTCTTCCAACATGACAATGACCCGAAGCACACAGCCAGGATAACCAAGGAGTGGCTCTGTAAGAAGCATATCAAGGTTCTGGCGTGGCCCAGCCAGTCTCCAGACCTAAACCCAATAGAGAATCTTTGGAGGGAGCTCAAACTCCGTGTTTCTCAGCGACAGGCCAGAAACCTGACTGATCTAGAGAAGATCTGTGTGGAGGAGTGGGCCAAAATCCCTCCTGCAGTGTGTGCAAACCTGGTGAAAAACTACAGGAAACGTTTGACCTCTGTAATTGCAAGCAAAGGCTACTGTACCAAATATTAACATTGATTTTCTCAGGTGTTCAAATACTTATTTGCAGCTGTATCATACAAATAAATAGTTAAAAAATCATACATTGTGATTTCTGGATTATTTTTTTTTTTAGATTATGTCTCTCACAGTGGACGTGCACCTACGATGACAATTTCAGACCCCTCCATGATTTCTAAGTGGGAGAACTTGCAAAATAGCAGGGTGTTCAAATACTTATTTTCCTCACTGTACTATACATTTATTTTATATATATATATATATATATATATTTGTATTTAATATTTTTAGTTTAAGTTTTTAGTTTAATTAATTTTTATGATTTTTTATTTATATTTCTTTTTTCTTATTTTATTTTTATTTCTTGTTTATATTTATTTTAGTGCTTCAACTTATTTTATTTCAGTTAGTTGCCAAATCAACATTTCTAATTTTCACATAAGTTTAAGTTTTAGTTTTTCATCATATATTTAATTTTATTTTATTTTCAGCTTTCAAATAATGAAAATTAATAGTTTTCGTTACCAGTAACAGCACTGATGTCTGCATGGTGTGACAGTGGAGGTTATACTACATTATTCTTAGACCAATTCTTTAATCACAGTGGTTTATAAGTTAGTAATTCATGGGTTAGTCTCTCAAATACAAGGACAAAGTAGCCATGCTTTAAAAAGTAAAAGTAAAGACATGCTAAGGAAACAAAGAGAATCCACACACCTGTCTGGCACAACTGTTTGCTAAAGGCAGCTGTTGAATGTGATATAGTGCTATAAATCACTGTACCTGAGTAGAGGTCAGAACGCTCTCACTCCAGATTGGTTGGGTTGTGAAAGCTGTGGATGAAAATCTTCCAGACGCCCCTGGATACCAAGAAGTGGCTGTTAACGGCTCTGCCGATAGGATGGTTATCTCCGGACGCCTGAAAACAATAACAGTTTCCTTATTAATACATACAGGGGCGGACTTAACCAATAAGCCAGGTAAGCGGCTGCATAGGGCCCCGGAGAATCAGGGGGCCCCGTCTGATATTCGCGAAACATGCTTGGCAAATGCACCTGTATGTAGCCTATTTGTGTAATGGAGAGTCAAATGTTCACTCACCACTCATAACGGCGAGTTTTTGTCAGGTGCAAGCTTGTGAATCCTCTCATTATAACAACGTGTAGATAAGATGTAAATAAGAGATTCATTGTGCAGAGAGCTTATTAACGGAAACTTGTGAGATCGCGATGAACTGAAGTGAGTGACAGCTTTTAGTGATTACAGACGGAGCGCTCTTTTAACGCATTCTAAGCTGTTTTTACTGTCTCAGAACAGATATATTCACCTCAGTAAAGAAATTATTGTGTTTCAAGTCATAAATTTATTTGTCTTGATGTTTCAAAATGACTCTCTTGTGTGCTTTTCCTAGGCGCGCCAACGCGAAATGAATGCAAATGAACTATAAACTAAAAACTCGTATAAATGCACGAATGCAATGACTGGAGATTTTCGCTTAATAGATTAGATTTTCGATTTGTTTCTTGGCAAACCCTATCGTGTACCTTAAGAACACTTGGAATATAGAATGAACTGCATGGGATAATTTTTATGACATTTTAATCCTTTTTGTAAAAAGATTGAAGAAGTTTACAATTCATTAAATTGACGAGTACAAACATTTTTTTAATATAATGTCTTCTTTGGTGATCCGAAAAAAAATAAGGTAGCTTAATATGGCTTTAGAATAGCAACAGGTTGACTAATTATTTAGGCTACTTAAGTTATGAAGGGATAGCCTAATAGTTACAAATAAATAATAACTATAGCTATAATGAGAGAGAGTCAGTGAGCAAAATAAGGGTTAGGGGTAAAAGAGCATATAGTTATTGTGTTGGGGCCCCGTACCTGAAATTTGATTAGGGCCCCCAAATCACTAAGTCCGCCCCTGAATACATACGAATGCATCTCACACACATTTCAAAGCACTGCTCTACAACCAGGCTTGTAGTTTTGTTAAAAAAAAAAAAAAAAAAAAAAAAACACGAGGAGATTCATTCTGGCATTTTCTACTATATTATTACTGAAATTAAGTATTTTTTAAAGCTACATTTTCAGGCCTTTATTTTTGATAGGACAGTAGAGAATTGACAGGAAAGCATAGGGCAGAGAGAGGGGAGCAGGACTGGCAAAAGACCCCAAGTCAGGAATTAAACTACATGTCATTGTACTAACCACAAGGCTATCGGCACCATTAGAGTATTTTTTAAAGGAATATTGCCAGGAAATCAATTTTAGGGATAAAAAAGAATTTTTACTACTTTTCTGCCTTAAAATTTTAATGATTTGTTTGAATGGATTATACTGGGTTATATTGTCAATGTTAGCAACTGTATCCAACATAAACATGAATGAGCATATGAGATTGATTAAGTGTATTAGACAGTCAAAAGTGTCGCCTAGCAGTTGAAAGATGTTCTTCTAAACACTGATACATGTTGTCTACACAAGAGATGCGAGTTTGAATCAAGTTTTCGGCATTATTGTGATCCTTCTCATCACTTCCTATAAACAATTCACTGTCTCTATAAATTAAAAATGGCCAAAAAGGCCAAAATAGTTTCAATAAGCTCACCTTCTTTCCCTGGAGCAGTCCGGTTGTGAGTGAGCTCTTGCAGAAGCTGGAAGATTTCACATCGTTTAGCATTTGGACCATATATATAAATAAAAAATGTAATAACATGGCATTCCTACAATGTATCCTGTAATTAAATAAATCTACTATGCATGAAAGTTAAGTAAACCTAGATTTACATAACATCTTACTTACTTCTCTTAAAGGCTGCTTTGATTGAAGAAAGAGGTCCTTGACTAAAAAAAGCAAACAGAACAAAAAAAAAAAAAGAAATGATATTGACATAAAAAAGCATTCCTGGTCTGTGGCGTATTCTTAAAGTTTCAGGGGGTTTTTAAGGTCAACAGCTCTGATCAGACGCATCTGTTACAGCTCATATATACACATGAACACAAACAAATGGCCAGAGTAAAAACAAAACATATACACACACTACCAGTTTGGTGTCATTAAGATTTGTTCTGCTTGAAAGAAATGAATACTTTTATTGAGCAATGACACATTAAATCGATCCAATATGACAGTGAAGACTTTTATTGTAAGATTTCAATTTCAAATAAATGCTGTTCTTGAACTCTCTATTCATTAAAGAATGCTGGAAAACATGTATCATAGTCTCCACAATAATACTGATTTCAACATCCATAATAATTATAAAAGAAAAATGGAGCACCAAATCAGCATATTAGAATGATTTCTGAAGGATCATGTGACACTGAAAGTAATGACTGCTGAAAATTCATCTTTGCCATCACAGGAATAAATAGCATTTTAAAAGATACTAACATTGAAGGCAGTTATTTTAAATTGTAAAAACATTTCATGATATTACTGTTTTTATGTACAGTATTTTGACCAAAAATGCAGCCTTGGTGAGCATAAGATACTTCTTTCAAAAACATTATAAAATCTTATTGTTGAACGGTAAGGTAGAATGTTTAACACATACATCCATGTACTACTATAACTAACTAACATTTTTATTACCACAATATCTTCAACAGATTATGGTGACAGTTATTTCTCACACACAAAATGTTAACTTTTATTGCACTGTTACTTCATAAAACTTTGCTTTAACTACTCTACGTCTCAACTTAATGTCCTTTCCTATCTTTACGGCTAGTTGCTCATTTCTACTGGATTAACCAGTGTGTTGAACAGCACAATGAAATGGATCTAATAATAATACTGTACCACAGAAACTACAGTGTTAAAAAAACAAAGGACAACTGAACACTGCACAAAACCTAAAGAGACATCAAAGATACGAAGGCATCTATTTCATACCTTAGATTAGTAGATGTATGAAGTTTTAAAAGAATCCATTAAAGCAAATAACACCATCCTTTCCAAAAACTACAGTGCTCATTGGTAAAAGCTCTTTGATCTTTCAAGCAGAAGACTTCACTTCCTGACTATGTGGACGTTTTAAAGCTGCTGCTTTCTGCATAGCTGAAGTGATGTGTCATAAGCACAGAGTGAGTGTGAGAGAGAGTCTGGCCAGACCAGTACACCAGCAAGCTCTCAAAGGCAGCTTTAGCTCTGCTTCAAATGAGAACCAGCTGACAAGTTAGATTCACACCCTTGATGTCTCCCACTGTACAGGCATCACTAGCTCATCAGCAAGAAGCAAGCACAACAATCCATCAGTTCTGTCACAGGCTGATGACATTACACAGTGTTAAAAAATAAAGTGATATGTTTATAAAATTGCATTAATTTGTTGCCTTGGAGCTAAATTAAAGTCAATACTATTATGTATTGTCAGCATGTTCAGGGCTAGTTTAAATCTCACAATTCTGAGAAAAAATGTCAGAATTGACATTGATAATCAGATGTCAGAACTGTGAGAATACAGTTTTTGTCCCACTTTTAAACTTAAAATATGGAAATGTGTCAATAATTTTGTATGTTATACACTATATAATATAAATAAAGAGTTAAATAAACATAATTATTTATATTAATCTGTTGTGCTCAACAAAACAAGTAATTTTGCCCATTAATAAAGTTTTTGTATTTGGTTACCATCAGTCAAGAGCATTCTTGATATGAAATATGTGATCTGTTAATAAAACAATCAAGGTAAATATAACTTAAAGTGTAATTATTTAACTGTGCATATTTTTAGATACAGTAGATGCTAGCTATGAAATTAGCTTTAGCAAGACAAAGTAGAAGAAGTCAGCCATTTCATTTCAAAAATTGTAAGAATGCCATTTACATCCATGATACACAATATAATACATCATCTGAGATTTAGTGGAAACTCAACTGTGGTGAAAACCTTCATGCTGAAAAATGTCAAAATTCTCCTGTGATGCATGTTCACTGTTGGACATTATTAAACACCCAGGATGCTCTTGTGTCTGAAATTGAGCCAATCCCTAAATTCCAGAAAAGTGCCTCACTATTAATGGCCATTATTTTGAAGTTAAATGTTCAACAAGCACATATGAATTTGATCTTGCAAACTGTGGGAGGTCAAAATTTAATTTGTAAACTTCAATGGCTGGTTAATTTTTGACAGCCATTTACACACAATGCATCTAACAATACACTGATGCTGAACATTCAAAGATGTGTGGCACCAAACTAGACAAGATTTCAGAATTGTTGAATCAGATTGATTCGTATAGAGACTACTAGAGCCTCACATATTAGACAATCAGCAGAACAACTCAATTACAATTGTAATCTTTTAAATGTTTACTTTATTATTTACATATCTTTTGAAGTTCTCAAATGGTGTGCGAGGATGTTGTGTTTCCATCTTACCTTATATGTAAGTGTTCTGTTTTATTTCTTCCTAAACGGTCTGCAAAACACAAAGCATAAAGCATGAGCTAAATTTCTTTGTAACACATTTTGTTTAACTGTTAATGAATCTATATTTGCTACATGCAGTGACTAAATTCTCAGGCACAGCTGGCAGTAGTGACGCTGTCTGTTTGGCTGGTTAATGGTACGTTCCTGATAAACCTGTTTTAAAGAGCAAAGCTTAAGGGGAGAGCTACAGACTACAACAACAACACACAGTTTTTCATGAAACCTCGCTCAGTATTCGCATCACTCAGGTCCAGTTAAACAGCTCTTACAGCAGGTTCCTGGTTTCAGAGGTAAAGCACGTTCATTTTTGTCTCCCCTTTCACTTTTGAACACATTTTGAGCATATTTGAACCTATAACATATTATTAAAGCTCATGAAACTACAAAGCTTGTAGAACAAGACCAGCATGTTTCACTACACCACACAAACATAGGATCCTTGTTATTCCCGACAGCACTGAGCATTCATAGAAAATGTTTAACTTTCCCCAGGTAATGAAAGTGAACTCATAAAACATAATGACTGCTTTGGCAAAGGGGTCTTTGTGTGTCTTTGTTGCAGTTGTCTACTGACCTATCACTGTCCCCAGACACACCTGCTGGGTCCAGTTTCTGTTCTCACTGTGACTCTGTGTGTGTGTGTGTGTGTGTGTGTGTGTGTGTGTGTGTGTGTGTGTGTGTGTGTGTGTGTGTGTGTGTGTGTGTGTGTGTGTGTTTGTTAAAGCTATGAGAAAGTCAAATAGCCTATCTCACTCATAATAGCATTTGTGAAGTCATTTGATTTGAGTTTGTCATATTATCATCTAAATCGCTGTATTTTTTACAAGTTGAGTATAAAAGACAAAATAATACATTGAGCTTCAAAATAAGACACATTACTTATCAAAGAACTGGAAATATATAGACCTACCTGCATAGTGCTGAGAACAGTAAGCAGGCTAATAACCCACCTTCTGATTCAAATGTTTGCAAGAGGAAGCACAACTACTGGTGAAAGTGACGTGTCTCTTTTTTTTCATTAGGTATGTTGACACAACCAGTGTGCCATGCAGGAATGCAGTCAATCAGGAAGTATTTCTCTTCTGACATTAGCGAACCAAAATATTATAGTTAACCAATAGTCAAATATTCCTGCACACATATGCATACTGAACCTCCATGCAAAAACATCACCTATCGGTACAGATGCCCACCTTAATAATGTGAGAAGTTCATTGGTTTAAAGAAATACATCCTGATATCACAATACATTATCTGCTTTATCACTGTTACTGCTCCAGGAAGATGGTGTGGTTTTGTGCAGATAGCAGGATAGCAACCAGCTCTCACTTAAAAGAGTACTGATATTATTATAAGGGTATATAAAATACTAGAGATGTTCCGATACCCTTTTCCCTTCCCGATACCGATTCCGATACCTAGGCTCAGGGTTTTGGCCGATACTGAGTACTGATACGATACCTGGGTGTGTATCTGGTTATACAGCTGTATGTACTACTAGCCCTGTATGAATTGATACAATTATTTTATGGTGTGCTTCACCATATACTTTATATAGATCATTTATATTAGTCATTTTAACTGAACTTAAGAGTGGTGGTGGTGCTTTTTTGGTCATTCAGTGTCTCTGTAAAAAATGGGGGGAAAACTATCAATAATACTGATAAGATAATAATCATGAATTCTATGAATTCTACTAAGAACAATATAAAATGCACTAAGGATTAACAAGCTGCTGGATTCATGAATATTAATCAGTGTGTGTTCACTCGAACTGATTTGCTGAAATCAAAACAGGGACGATAATAGTTGATGACGACTATGTTAAGACCATGTCTTAATAACTGACCAACTAAGTTATCCAAATGGTAACGAGTCTTACATTTTGGATTCAACTTAGACCAATCTACATATTTATTAACTGACTTTAACAAGTTATGACAAAAATTGGATGACTAATGTCTAAGACTTGTCCAAGTGTTTTATGTGATCTGCCCCAGGTGTAAACAGGGCTTTTGAGAAAAAAAAAAGAAAAAAAAGCAAAGGATAAATAGAATTTATGAAGCATTAAAGAAGGCTCTCATTCTGAAATGTATGACAATTTGATTCCTATTCTCAGCTGAAAAAAATGTGAGACATGAATTTTGTGGATAAAGATCTGGTTTAGACAAGTTGGAAGGCATTATGAACAGTCTATGGGATACATTTGTGCTGACAGAGTGTCTCTGTGTGTAAAGCCAGTCTGTGCAGGACAACACTTTTACTCATTGTACTGAGAGACAAAACCTTTTCACACTGACCTAAAATCAGTCTTCCAGATTGCAGCAAACTACACAGGTTAGAAACTAAATCCATTTTGACAGTGCTAGAGGCCTGTTCATAAAACCTCATTCCAAATCATATAGAGATAACTGAAGAGATAAACACCTTAAAGGAATAGTTCATGTAAAAATGAAAATTCTGCCATCATTATTTACTAGAATACAAAAGACAATTGTCTCAAAGATAAATGTCTAATTTTTTTTTTTGTCAATACAATGTAAACCAGTTCCTTAAATGTTCCTCAAAATATATTATTTTGTGTTCAGCAAAAGAAAGAAATGCATACAGCATAGAAACAACATGAGGGTGAGTTAATTATGAAAAAAAAAAAAATGTAATCATCAGATGAAGTATTCCTAATAGAAAATGTCAACACACTGTGCACAGTCAAAAAAATTTTGCATAGAAAGATGTTCTGTATATTTATTAAAAAATATATGTTTATAGTACCTGTAGGCCTAAGTACAATTTCTATTTTTATACAACATAAATATATATTCTAATATATTCTTAAAAGAAAGAATGTGTTTTATTTAAAGAAATCAGAGAGAAGCCAGCAGGCAAAATCACAGATGTCTGTCCTCTAAATGTAAAATGCCACTGACACAGCAGCCTGATGTGGTCACTGATGAGTAAATATGTCAAAGAGTCACACTGCACTCTCTCTGGGTACAGAACATTCCCAGAAGACATACTCTAATCAGACGCTTGTGGAAATCCCACATTATAGACACCACATTCACCTAAGAAAACAATACTGTACAAAGTGCATATTATTACAATAATAATGACTTCCATTCTCGCTTGGTCTGCAGTGTAATGGAATGCACTGAACAGGGTGCACTGGGGTAGGCAAATACATATGTTGACAGGTGGTGGTATAGGACAGCTGCCTATTGTAGCACTCAGACCGAGGGATGTGATTGGATGAACATTTTATGGTCCTACGCCTTCCATATACAATATAAATACATTTAGACCACTTAACTTAGTGATTGCTATCGTGATGTGAAGAGACTTTCAACCAGCATAACAAAAATATTTTTGAACCAAATCACATACCTTGCCTTTAAACATTATAATAATATGTAAACCCAATTAAAATTAAACACAGTCACAACTTACCGGTTACAAAAACAGGTCATGATCAAAAACAGTTGGTACTGAGCAAACCTCAATTTATTTTTGTTAGTCAAGGCAGGTGTGATTTACTATGTTCATGTATGAATTAAAGTAAGTAGGGAAAACTCCCGTATGATAGCAACACAAAGAAGTGATATTTTGTTCCTCAATGAATCACTGTTTAATGAACTGGATAAATTGGTTGAGTAACCCGTCAATGGTTTACTCAAAAATGACGGTTATTTGTCACTGGCATAAAAATATAACGTACAAAAAGGGTCACTGAAAAATTGCAGCCATTCAAGCACAAAACACCACTTGAAAATCTAATTCGAAGTCCAGAACTAATACTGTGTAATGCTGAAATATTGTACGTTTTAAACATTTTCATAAACACAAGGCTTTCTTAGCAGGCACTGCCCAATTCAGACAGTAGAAAATGCTATGATATCATAGTCTGCTGGAACATGTTGAAACTGGAGCATTTCTTCATGACTTTAGGAGACTTTAAGCAGAGGAGAGATGAGGAAGGCTTTGGACACTGTGTGTTATATGGATATATCTGTACCCACTGAAACCAGTTTCATATACTGCCTCAAAGAAGAAGAAAAAAAAAAGCCATGAAGAACATGGGAAAGACAGTTTAAGACGGATATGCCGTCTGTCCAGACACACACATGACGCTGCACAGGTGGTATACTTTCACACAGGCTGCAACAAGCACAGCTGCTGCCTCATGTTTCCTCAGTTGTGTCACCTGTTGTGTGTCAACACAGGGGAAAGCTGTAACCTGCTGTTTTAACTCCCACTCACAGCTGACTCACCAATACACCCAGAGTAATGCTGAGGAGAGCAAGAGGAACTTTCCACTATAGATCAATTTTGGTTAATGCTCGGTGTTATTAAAAAATTAATAGGCTAAATAATAAACATAAAAAGTTGTTAAAATATCAAAAACAAAACTGACATGTAACAAAACACTTCAGATGATTTTTTATAACTCAGCAGGTTTATTCACCCACTGATTCTTGAGCATTGTGAAAAAAGAAAAAGAAAAAAAAAGGGGGTATTTATGTATGCCTTGACTGCAACTCCTTCCATTTTCTCACAGAATGTGTTTTCCTTTGCTGTCAAATATGGGTCAGCACCACTGGATAAATAAATAATGTGACAAAAATTTATTATTAATATTGTTAAAAAATGCATTCACTTTATTGGGTGAATTAATCGGGAACACAGAATGCTTTTAAAGATGAATTCAAACATTTGACAGGATTGACAGCTACTACTGTTAACAATTTATTTCGCAAATATGATCCAATTTTTAAATATACTGGTATATCTACTAACAGGACCTATTTAAAATTAGAGAAATTATTAAAGATTTTTGATATTGTTTGATTTTCTTATCCTAAATATCTGTGCTGACAAAAAGTAGGGACAAAAAGTAGCTTAACTTTAGGGGAAGTGAGTGAGATGAAATTGAATCATTGAAACTGTACATTTGCGATAATGTTAGGTAGCTAATGTAGCCTATTCATCATCTCTGATTAATAAACTGAAATTACAGAAAGTCGCAGAAGTTCGTTGTCTTGTGAAACTAAAGCACTAATCTTAAATCTGTACAGCCCTAAATAATAAAGTTTTAATCTTCGTTAATAATTTTAACAGTAATAACTGTCCTACCTGCTGAATGTCTTCTCGTAATGACAGCATTTGAAGAATCTTCATCTCCATCATCATAGCGGGCTTCAGCCATTAGTAGGCTATTATATGTCCGTGTTCTGTAAATTGCACAAAACTGACGAGATTTATGAATTCTCCCTCTAGAAGACGATAAAAAGTCTGACTTAATAAAAATCTTACTTAATGAAAGGTAAGTTCTATGACTAGAGTCGCAGATCTGTGTCTGTTAAACGGAGAGTGATGAACTGAACCCGCAGCTCGGCGCGAGCATCTTTACAAGATAATGCTGTGCACGCGCGCGTCTGTGCATGCTGTTCAGCAGAGGGCGGAAAAAATCTGACCAAGGTAGGCTAACTTATTTTCTAAAAAGAACTTGCTCCAACTGCTGCTATATATACAGTCATTTGAAAAAGAAAGGACACCCTTTTGAATTCCATCGTTTTCCTTATCAGGACATTAAAAAAAAAAATAAATAAATAAATAAATAATATATATATATATATATATATATATATATATATATATATATATATATATATATATATATATATATATATATAAAATAAATATATATATTCATCTGGTCCTGGCTGGCAGGTCTTAAAATTTGGAAAATAAAACCTCGGATGAACAACATCACATGACACATCACACAGTGTCATTATTTATTGATAAAAACAAACAAACAAAAAAACATAGACCAAAATGGAAAAGCCATGGGTGACAAGCTACGGATACGCTTACTGTTAACATAATATCTAAAGAGGGTAACAGGCATTGCTAATCAAATACCTTTGATTAACTGATCATCAGCAAGTGTGAGCATCTCTATAACAGCAGAGGTTTTGGCAGTTTGCTGATCTGGAGCCTTCAGGTGTGTGTTTGCACAATGCCACAGAGGAAAGACATCAGCAATGAGGCATTTCCACACAATCTCTCCAAAACCAATCTTCCCATGAGTGGAAGTCCTGTGAAATTCACCCCATGGTCAGACCATACAATATTCTGAGAAATTGCAGACAACCCAAGAACTACACCTCAGACTCTACAGGCCTCAGTTAACATGTTAAATGATAAAGTTTGTGACAGTATATGAAAAACAAAACAGACAAGTATGGCATGTTTGGAAGGGTTGCCAGAAGAAAGCTTCTTCTCACTAAAAAGAAGATGACACACTATGGTAACATGGCAGAGATAGCTAAGGTTTGCAAAGTTGCAATGAATGTTGGGACAAAACTGCTTCCATACTGAGATTTTAAAATCTCACAGGTGTTGGGTGAAGCCCAGCCTGCTGCTCTAAAATGTCTGCAAACGAGGTAGCATTCTTTGTTTGGAGAGAGCATTCGCCTTCTGCTGTCCACTAAAGCAGACAGAGCTCTGATCTGATTTAAAGCTCTGTTTGCTATCCAGGTAAATGCACAACAGATATACTATTGGGCAGGCTCTCCCTCATCAGGAGGGATCACTTGCAAGGTTACCTGATTCCTGAGATGGGTAGTGGGAGCCATACCCTGCCAGGCTGGGGTCTCAAGTCTCAGCCTGAACTACTGTAGGCATGTCTTGTTGAAGGAGAGGGCTTGTAAATCAGGTGAGAAGGCAGTGATAGCAGTCAGGAGGGCTCTCTCTCTCTCTCTCTCTCTCTCTCTCTCTCTCTATACACTTAGAGACTCACATTATATTTGAAAAGCTACATGGCAAATGAATCATTAAATCACTGGTACGTAAACCTGCAAATGGTTGTTGCATATGGCATATGTTTTTATTTATTTTGCTTACACATTTTTAGTTGCTGAACTGATATTGTTATTATCAGTATTTTAAAATGATTTTCAAGGGTCTTTGATTTTCAGTAATGCATAGTAAGTGATGCTCTGCTGCCCTCTTGTGTTTGTCTTCAAACAGACAGTCTGAATATTTTTTTGTGATTAACTTGGAAAGCTTACGTGGAAAAAATGATAGAACCACTCAATGCTTTTATAAGAAAATAAATAAGATAACCTTCTGATTTTCTGCTTTTTCTCTGGTAGTGTTAAAGTGATCAAATGACATGTGTTTATGATCAAAACACTCACAAAAAAGATAATGTGCTGGAGAAATGCTGTCCTCTTTCCTCTGAGAATGACAATCAACTGCAAGCCTTTGATGACATCCACCTGGAGCAATCTCTAGTTGCAGTCTTCCTTCCCAGCCTCTCTGACAGCTGGTATTTTAATATAATAAGCTGGCGACTATCAGCACAAATTTCTCTACACCCCACAACCAGTCACTGCTCTCTACAAACTGATCTCATTCTTTCCTTTCATGTATACTGATGTCTAGACCATATTTTACGAGATATCTCACCCTCTTACCTGCACTCATAACAACAACACGCTGCAGTTCCATGTCGCTGAAACTCTGTGGCTGGCAAAAGCTTCAAAATTTCTGTCCTTATTCTGCTGGACCACCACAGCCTCCTGTCCACACTTTCTGACCTAGTTATCACAGAAATTACACCTCACCCATCAGTCAGTTGAAATATCACTGTTCGACTTGTGACCAGAATAGCCAGGAACCATTCAACTTTACAGCACAACTGCTCAAGCCTGCACTATAGGCCTTTAATCCAGCACATTGTTTTGCTGTTTATATTAAATTTATAGTGTTTACAATGCAGCCTGCATTTTTTTAGGCTAGGTATAATACAATTCTTGACACCACACCACAGATATCACAAATTTTCAAACCCTGTTACAGTCCTGGTACAATAACGATTTTCCTTTTTTTCCTTTTGTTCAATCAATGCATAATTTATCTTCTTTCATTCAGTTTTACATGCTCTAAATTCAGAGTTTTAGATACCTTTTTTTTCAGTGTATATCCATAAAGTCTGATTTCTGTAAAGCCACTTTTTTGGGCTTCTCTTGGGCTGTGTTCTCATGCCATTTACGTTTTGACCAGCAGGTGTCACGAGCGTGCGGTGTTTCGAGCGCGTCCAAAACCAGTTCCTAAAAGTGAGTCATTTTGCGAAGCGATTAGTCTAATAATTCAGTTTCGAAAAGCTTTGTTTTTCCCATCACTAGTGCTTTTGGCTTTTTAAAACACGGGCGTTTTTAGTATGGATTCCTTCAGAATTCAGAAGACAAGTGCTCTTCTTCTGAGATATATTACAGTTGGTTTTTGGTTCATTACCGCCGCTAACTGGACAGGAGCGGGGATCTATGGTGGGGGCGCACCAAAGGAAAGAAAAAATAAATGTACTCTCATTTTTGGTAGTCTACACAGCCACACTGAACCCATTGAACACTAAAGCACCCTTAGAGCACTTTATGGGTCCCAAATATGTTTAATCAACATTTAAAGACATAATCGAATATTATATGTATTTATAATAGCCTATTCAAATAAGTGCGTTAGAACAACAATACATTAGAATCTATTGTTAATTATTTTTATTCTTGTGGCGAGTTTTTATATTTACTAACAGAAGGCCTGTCTTAAATTATTGTAAACTCTTATCTAAAATGGAATTGTTTAAGGACACTTAATAATAAGTAGCTCTTTTCTACTGGATTATGATCGTGCGAGGACCGTGAATAGTGTAATATCTGTATAACTCAGACGATTAAAAAAATAACATGAACAAGCGCCCAAGCAGCAGCCAATCACGGGTCGCGTGTAGAGAGCAGGGGCGGGGCTTGTGATCGAGCTCACCTTTCTAATCCACGCTCAGGTGACCGAGCGAGAGCAGTGGCGTCAGAGATCTCTGGGTCTTTTAAAGTGTGAAGATCATCTGATAAACAACAGAACCGTCGCCGCAAGCTGCACTGAGCTGTCATTATGAAGACAGTAAAGAGACGGGATTATGATCGGTTTAACGCCAGTGGAATATGACACAGGGAAACAGAGCTGCTGAGGCGAAGTTTTGTCAGGTGTGGAAGAAAAAAGCGTTTGGACGTTAAAGGCAAAGTATGTGTTATTTAACAATACTGCCCAAGTTGTTGCCGTTTATTTTTATATGTTTTGATTTAGATTTTTTTTTTTTTTTTTAGCATATAACGGGTTATGTTTTTCTGCTTAAAAGTGGAGTTGTGTGGCCTAAATTGTTTTTATTCCAGTTTTAACGTAAACGGGTTGTTCTAGGTTGTCTGGAAAAACAGACAACTCAAGATGGAGCCATGAAACAAAATCCTAGTTATTTACATAACTAACTACATAGTTAATAAACTACCTTGTTGTTTATACGCACACTCGTTTAATCTAACGATCCTGTGTAGTTTACTGAAACAACTTCTTTAGCTTCTTCTTTGTTGACATAACATGAAAAATGAAGCAAAGCTTTTAGAAAATGGTCGTTTTGTTCTCCAACGATAATAGGAATCTAGGCCTATAGTTTGCAGACTTAAACTGATTTTTTTAAGTGTTTATTTAGTGTTCAGATTCGATTGTGTATTATGTTACCTTTTATGGGATCACGTTTACAAGGAATCACATCTATTATATTTTATCCATGGATCACTTTTATTTAAAGTGTAACGCATTTTAAATGCTGGGATTGGTACTTTGAGCAAGTTATGCCACAAGAGTTGGTTGTAAATTCAAATGTTTACACACTGACTGATAATCAGACAGCCAAGAAAGTGCATACAGTGGTGTGGATAGGAAAGAAAGACAGTAGACTCACTGCAGAACAAAGATCCTGGGGGCGGGGTTGGATCCACATCTAGGGGGTAGAGATGGGTGGGTTTAGGGGTGGAGATGGGTGGGATTAGGGGTGGAGATGGGTGGAGAGACGGGTGGGTTTAGGGATCAGGGGGTGGAGAGACGGTTAGGTTTAGGGATCAGGGGGTGGAGATGGGTAGGTTTAGGGGATGGAGAGACGGTTAGGTTTAGGGATCAGGGGGTGGAGACGGGTGGGTTTAGGGATCAGGGGGTGGAGAGACGGGTGGGTTTAGGGATCAGGGGGTGGAGAGACGGGTGGGTTTAGGGATCAGGGGGTGGAGATGGGTAGGGTATAGGGATCAGGGGGTGGAGATGGGTAGGTTTAGGGTTTAGGGGATGGAGAGACGGTTAGGTTTAGGGATCAGGGGGTGGAGAGACGGGTAGGTTTAAGGATCAGGGGGTGGAGAGACGGGTAGGTTTAAGGATCAGGGGGTGGAGATGGGTAGGTTTAGGGTTCAGGGGATGGAGAGACGGTTAGGTTTAGGGATCAGGGGGTGGAGATGGGTGGGTTTAGGGATCAGGGGGTGGAGAGACGGGTAGTTTTAAGGATCAGGGGGTGGAGACAGGTAGGTTTAGGTAAATGTAAGGTGGGATAAGTTGGATCTAGATCCAACCACAACCCCTGGATCTTGTGTTCTGCAGTGAGGACCATCTCAAGAAAGAGGAGCTGAGCAGAAATAAGAATGAAGAAACGGACATAGAAACCAATAGATATATGACAACAGTGGGAGAGGCTGAGAAAGTGAAAGCAGGAGAGCTCTGCGAATGGTGCTCTGTAGAGAGTTAGCGCATGTATGAGAGAGTCCCTCGTTTTGATATTATTCTTCGCAACAGGTGAGAGAAGTCACACACCTTAGTTTCTGGTTGCACCTGTGATGTAATGTGACTTTGTAGCTGTAGGTTTTACCAAGTACAAACAAGCGGAAATAGATTGTCCTAGTAATTTTATGTTAAAAAATTACTGATTACAGCAGCAAAACACTGTTGTCACGTACAAGTGTCTGTCATGCATATCATTCCAAAGCTTATCCATGATGCATTCCAGCAGCTGCCAAGATGAATTATGTAATTTTAGTATTATTTATACTATTATGGATTTAATTGATCATTTAAATTTTCTTTATTTCTTGTTTTTATTTTCAGATTAGTTTCATTTTTAGTCATTTTGTTATAGTATGAGCACAAATTATTCTGTTTAGATTTACTTTATTTTAGTTTTAGCTCTGTTTTAGTTTTTATTCATTTCCAATTAGTAATTTTAGTGCTACAACTTGTTTTCAGATGTTTTGTTTATTTTAGGTTTCAGATTTGTTCCATTATATCATAATAATTTCATAGTAACCCTGGCTTAATATAGTGGATTGTCTGGTTTTTGAAAGAAGAAACACTTGAGGTTGATATTTTATAACATTTACAGATTACCAGCTTTAATTTTTGTCTAAACTTCAGTAGATAATTCCAGCTGTAGCTCCAACCCTTGGCTTGCCCTAGCCTGGTTCAGCCTTGTCTTGTGCTGAGGATTAACACACACACTAACCTTGAGGACTGCATAGCTGTGATAGACTCAGTAGGGAATGCTATGGCAATAGTGACTGATTATGACACAACTTGAACTATGAATTATGTCACAATGTAGTGTAAACACATATTTTTTTAATCCCTGCCTTTAGTTATTTCATTCATTTTTGGTTTATTATGTTCTATTCATAAATCTTGTTTACTCACACTGAATCATCTGAGACTCCTGGTTAAAGAGTGGTGCTGAATGCTTACATGAAAAAATGTCTCAATGGGACTGAAAAGAGCGTTCAGACTTCAAAAAGCATTCGGTGTGTCTCTCATCTCTGTGTTTGATCTGACTCATGTAATTGCAGCAAGCATGCATCTGTCTTGCTTTGTGAGACAAATCATGTCATGAGGGCTTTCTGTGTGCAAACATATCCTCTCTCTTTCTATCATTTTTTCGGATCTCTCTCATTTAGTTTGTCCTTCCCCTTTGAAACCAAAACAAACAGCCTTTTCTCAGTTGGTAGGCTACATATGAAATGCTAGCAAGCCATCAATGTTATACACTCTTAAAAATAAAGGTGCTTTAAAAGGTTCTTCACAGCGATGACATAGAAGAACCATTTTTGGTTCCACAAACAATCATTCAGTCAAAGGTTCTTTAAAGAACCATCTATTTCTTACCTTTTTATAATCTGATTCTGAAGAACCTTCTTTCGCCACAAAGAACCTTATGTAATGAAACAGAAAGGTTCTTTGGATGTTCTTCGGTTCTTTATGGAACCATTTAGACAAAAAGGTTCTTCCATGGCATCGTGAAGCACCTTTATTTTTAAGAGTGTAGAATGCCTGTTATGCAGGATTGTTGTCCTTAGGCATTTTCAAATATTAAATAAACATATTATGAACAAGTCTTGAACTATAATAGTGTTTTGTTGCTGCAGTATTGGCATGATAGGCCTACTGATGTTTTATTTTTTATTTTTAAGTGTGATGCTAAGAGTAGGCTTTGCGCCCTCTCTACTTTGTCCTGTAGTCCTGTTAACTTAACACTTGTTAACACCTGTTTGCTAGGTTTTGCCTGTTGTTTTGTTGGTTTTTAGCATAAAACCGCTTTTAGTTGCAGTGCAAAAAGCCTTCAGTATTCCTCACACAAAGCCTTTCGCTTTGTTGCGGAAGGCAAACACCTGACTTCTGTTCCTTTGTTTGCCTTAATGAGGCCACCATAGTTTTGCTTTATCTCAGTGTAACAGGCAGCTCCATAAACCCCTCTCCCTTTAGAAAGCTTACTTCTGTGGGAAGGATTGCCTTCTTTTGTGTTATAGATGTTCAGTTTCTCAAGATAATTTTTTTACTGCTTGTAAGTGTGGACAAACTCTGTAAACATAATATAAACACAAACCATGTTTTGGTATGGGAACCTGCAGGCATACCATATTTGCATAGGTTCTTGCATTATGTAAACCCATTGTTTTCCCAACACGCATCCCTGTTTGTAAGTACCACCATTAGGATTGCGAATGTCTCTATAGTTACTGGTCCCAAGTTACCTCTAGGCGTGTGGAGTTTCACCAATCAGGATGGAGACAAGTGGTGTGTTAATATTTTTGCAGATCAGGTGCTTTGAACGCTGGGTAGGGAACTGGGTGTATAGTGTAAACATACTGCACGTTTGCATCTCACGTGCGTACAGTAAAACCTTCAGCATTACTGAAGAGGCGTATAACGTCACAGGCCATAAAATTACGATAAGGGTTCTGGTTATCTTCTGCCTTTTGGCATAAATATCAAAACCATTCATTTGAAAATCTTAATGCATTGCCAGGGACAGATGTAACAATTTTTTTCATGTGTACGTTCACCATCAGGTCAGAAATTGAGACCAGGACCAGTACTTGATGCCGTCATCTCCTCTTTGCATCTGTTGTAAATTTTTCAGTAGACTCTGTCACTGTTATAGCCCTCACGTCACCCAGTCACCATGGGCACCAGAACTCCCAGTAAATTCCCCTTGTGTGTCTTCAGACAGCGCTTGATCATGACAAACATGCCTGCTTTGATTTGCTTGGGTGTCCTTCATGTGTACGTGCCTGCCTGCTTGTGTGTGTGTGTGTGTGTGAGAGAGAGCGAGAGCAAGGGCCATGTGTCTCCATCATGAAAGTCATAAGCTAGGAGATCAAAAACCATACATTACTGTCTATTGGTAATGTGATCATTCATAATTTTTATCTAGATTTTTTTTTTGTCAATTTAATTATTTTTTTTTTAGTGAATGAATTACACAATATGCTAAGTTCAATATTTTCTGAGAAATGAAGATAACTCAAAGACATTATTGTGGTAGATCAGTAAATCTTTGAATAGACAAGTGAGCCAGAAGTGAGCTAAATATCCTTGTTTGTAAAAATGGTATTAAAAAAAAGTAAAAAAAAAATAAAATAAATAATAATAATGCTTTAAGGTGGATTGTATTTCCATTTTATAGGGATTCACAATGTATTGGTACCATACTGGTTATTGGGCCATAGTGGATTTTTAATGATGGTATTATTGGATTTTGAATATTTAATTATACTTACTCATTTACCTCTTTGTATTTAACTACATTTGCCATCATCTAACATTCATTTAAGTTAATCTTTAAAAACACTAATTGTTAAATGTAATCTCTAGCAAATCTCAATGACTAACCATTTTTTTATGCTGGATATGAATAATTTTGTAATGCTTAATTTGCTTGTAGCATTTAAAATAAAAATTAATTCAGTTGTTTAGTGTTTTTCTACACTTAACTATACTTTTATACACTGTTTATAGTATAGAATTCTAAAGTATAGTTTTATAGATTTTTACCCAGTACGCTTTCTTACTTCACTTAATTTTTTTTAAATCATGAAGTCAAAATGTAATGACTTTAAAGAGTCCATAATGAATTTTTCTGTAAAAAAATAAAATAAATTAACTGACCTCATTTCAACCTTGCTTCAAATGAAAGTTCTGAGCTACTGATCTGACATATGGCAGTTGGACATATGGTGTGGAATGTGCTGGGCAAGTGCTAGTGGATGACTGCACAGAGAACAATTTCCAACACAAGTTATGACAGCCCTGTGATAGGGTGGGACTGACTTGCTAGCTATTTTTCAGCATGAAAAGCTCCAAGGACACTCCCTTTGGCTTGCGGGGCGTGAAACCCAACCCTTTCTCAAAGAGGAGTCAGTCACAAAGGGACTCCAAGCAAATAGTCCAGCCCTGACCAGTATCATATTACTTTCTAAAGTAATGACCTTGTAAAAAAAGAAAGGAAACTCTACCTTTTCTTAGTTGTTAAACTTTGAAAACTGTTTGGATTTTTTTACGTATGTGAACAGGTGCTCTTATGAGGCCCTGTGTGTTTTGGTGTGACTACAAACACATGGAACCTGTCTTTCAATGTTGTGACATGACATTTAAAGGGTGACGTCATTTCAGGCCCACTTTATATAATGTGACCAGCATTGGTGCTCAGATAAAAATCAGCTTCTCAGTTCTGAACAGGCCATAATGGAGTTGTGAGACTGTCTTTAAATTATATGTTTACCTTAAATATTCTTGCTGAGGTTTGTAATTTCTCGGGAAGCGGTAAGTATCGATTTAACATAATTAACTAAATGAGCTTAATTGGATAAGTGTGGTTACTCTGAGGTAAACACAGATCCAGTGTGCTCATGAGTGACTTCATTCTCATGCACCCACATTACTAAGATAAGACATCTGTGCTTCTCAGTCAGGAAAGTCATTTCCCTAATATCTGTAGAAAGGCCCTGTCCCAGATTTGTCCCAGTATCTCCACTGATCTCTTTGAAGAAGTAGAACAAGATCAAGAATCCAATGTAGTTTCCTCTCTAGAGGTTTTCTCTGTCCACCCCTCTCACACTGATTAATGAGCGTATGCGTAATTTGGGTCACGTTTTTCTGATAAGCCATTTCCTGTGAGCGCATTTCATCTGGACCTCCTCAGTTGGTTTTGAGTCCAGGCATTACTGTGAGACCTGGCAAGGAGGTAACACTTTATTTTGATAATCCCTTTTTCCTACATTCTGTTGACACTAAGTAATGTTGCAACTACATGTCAACAAACTCTCATAAGAGTATTAGTAGACTGTCTGCTTCATATCTACTAACTCCTTATTGTGTTGGTCTCCCAACAGATATTCTACTGACTATAAGTAACTTTGCAAGAACGTGTCAACTTAATCTAACCCTAACCCTACCAGTCAACTAATACACTACTAACAATCGAATGAGAGTTAGTAGAAATTAGGGTTGCACAATACACCGGTACTACGGTAGTATCGCGATACTAAAGCTTAAAAATACCCGCGGTGCCATTGCATTTTTTAAACGGTAGTATCGTCCATACGGTGCCGTCCATATGCACGGCAAAAACACTGTTTAAAACGTTCATTTGAACATGCATGCCAGCAGAAAAATTACAAGTCGACTGCCAAATGTCTTTCTGCTGTGCTCTGTGTATACGCGTTGGTATTGGTATTGAGTGTTCCCCAATGCTTCAGTTCAAGTCGCACTTGCACGTCGTTGTTCATGCTGCAGTTTATCAGAAGAAAGGGCCTGATTCAGACCATCTGATGTCATTTTAAAAAACAGCAGCATCACTTATTCAACATCATAATATCTTACAAGAAAGTATTATCGCAGTTTTGACCACTTCTAGAACAGGTATAATAGTTCGTTTCTGGAAGCATCTTTGCGATCACGAATGAAAATCCATTCATCAGCATAGCGGTGTTCTGTCGATTTGTCCTACCCTGTCAGATTTTCCTACCTCCCATTAAAACAGTAGGTAGTACAATTCGACAACGAAAAATGCTATCTGTCAAATTATGATTTATTAATGTCTACACCTACCACAACCCTAAACCTACCCTTACAGTAATGCAAATACAGTAATTATGTGTTATATTCGCAGCTGTGGCTAGAAGGGATACAGCTACCGGAAACCAACATTAAATAATTTTTTTCTACCAATTAGATTGTGTTTTATTAATGTCTACACCTACCACAACCCTAAACCTACCCATACTGTAATGCAGATACATTAAATATTGTTGTTCAGCATGAGAAAAAAGATGCAATATTGATTTGCGCATGCGCAGTAAGCCCTGGTAGGAAAATCCGACGGGTAGGATAAAATGTCAGGACACCGGCTTTGCACTTCTTATTAATCATTATATATATATATATATATATATATTATTCATTTATAATGTTATGGTTTAATATACATGCTGCTAACTCGGAAATTTCAAGATACGCGAGCAAAAAAAATGCTCCTGACAGTTCGGCAATAAGACATGAGCAAGAGTGCTGTTTTTGTTTCGTTTGTGTTCGAATCCAAATCCGCGTTGATTTGGGCGAATCACTGATTCACTGAGCCATTCATAAAAACAGTAATTTGATTCACTCCTGAAGGATTCAGCCGTTTTGAAAGAATCGTTTGAATGACTCAGTGATTCAATCACGAACTTCTGCCACCTGCTGGCCGTTTTTAAGTTTCCCATCTAAAAGTAGGCATATTACACTTTTTCAACATATTTCTATATTCAGAATTTAGTACTTAAAAACTAATCTCTTAACATCATGTATGCAATTTATATAAATACAGTCTAAATGTATAAATGCCACATCTAAATGTCACTTCATGCAGCTTCTGTGCAGTAATAAGATGAGTTTTGTTTAGATCATTTCATGGATAACAATAGCCAGTCATTCATTCACACTAATTAAGTATTCGGAGAATAATATTGTCTGTTTTCACTTACATCTATTTATTCATTTATTAAATTGATTCATTTTGTAGAATTGAATTTTAAATTAACACAATACTGCATGGTATCGTGATACTACTTGGTATCGTGATACTTCAGCTGGCATAGTATCGTAAGACATTTTTATGGTATCGTGACAACCCTAGTAGAAATGTAGGTGCAGCATTACTTATAGTCAATAGAATGTGTTAAAGGGACCATCAAAATAAAGTGAAACCGGCAAGGATGCTGCCTTTGTTGCAATACATTAAGTAATGTTAAAATATGTTTTATCTGAAGCTCCTTTTACTCACAGCATTCAGACGTTGAATGTGCTTTTTTTAGTGTCTAGTCAACTGGATTGCTCAGTAAAGGTAATTTTCGTAATTTTGCTGAATTGCCTGGTTCATATGCTTAACAGTAAATGCACTTGTCCACCAGTCATGGATACACACTGATACATTGTTTATGCAATTTTGCACAGCTGCAGTATGTGTCCGAAATCCAAGACAGCTGCCTTGCTACCCAATCAATGATTCAACTGAAAGTGGTTTTGTATGAAGGCTTCATGTAAGGAAACTTTCAAGGCATCATAACCTCATGATAATGATCTACAGCTTTATACATAACCTGGCTAGGGTTGCAAAGGAGCAGAAAGTTTCCAAAAAGTCCTGGAACGTTTCCAAAAATTTGGGAAAGTTTTCAGAAATTTAGCGGAGATTTTCCACCCCTTTGCAACCCTAAACCAGGCAAATTTTTAATGACACCTAAATCTTGGGTAGAAATACAATTTTTGTTTTTTTATGACTAGATTTTTTATTTATTTTTTTATTTTTTTGTAACTTTTTATTTATTGAATGATTACAAAATAGCCTTCTGTGTTGACACAGTCTGGGTGGCTTTATATAATTGAGAGGCTATATATAATGAAGTAAATTTAGTCAGTTCTTTAGGTCTGTTATGCTTACCAGATTTTCATTGATTTGATCAAAAATACAATATAAACTGTATATGATTACAATTTAAAATAACAAATAAATAATAATATATTTTAAATTTCTAATTTATTCTTGTGATGGAAAAGCTGAATTTTAAGCAGCTGTTACTCCAGTCTTCAGAAATCATTGTGATATGCTGATTTGGTGCTCAAGCATCAGTTAATGTTGTGGAAATTTGTATACATTTTTGTGATTTTAAAATAAATGCAGTCAGTTTGAACTTACTATTCATCAAAGAATCCTTAATATTAAGGATTCTTGATGAATAGAAAGTTAAAAACGACAGCGTTTATTTCAAATAAATATTTTCTGATATCATAAATGTATACATTTTATATCTATAAATGTATGTTCTTTTTTTGTTGTTATTTTTAAATTTGCAGGGCTGGTCTTGACAAAGGTCTCCTTCAGGAAAAAATTTATTTGCAGCAGTTTAACCACAACTCCTCTAGCTGCATTGGCTTACGGGATCATGCTCTGTGTGTCTGTCCATTTATTGAATGGGGTTTTAGAGTAGCTTTAAGATTTTTTGCAGTTTCACTTGTAGGTTTTTACTACACAGAAGTTCTCTATCCCCTTCTCCCCCTGTGTTTCTGAATTCCCACCTCCTCTTCTCGTGTCTTCCTCATTCTCATTCCCGCTCTTCTGCAGTACTATTCTAAACCTCTTTGTCACTGCTCTGATCCATCTAGTCATTTCCTGGCCATGTTCGTCTCACTCACACTGCTCTCATTAACACAGCTAAACTGTTCTTCCCATTTTTCTTCTTTATTTCAGAACCCACGTTGACTAGATCTCAATCTACAGCTCCTGAGCCCTCTGAAAATGCGAATGTTTTCTTCTATAAGAAAAACCGTTTCTCCAGCACCAGCTTTCGGCAGTAGTCTGGATGAGGTATGTAGTAAATTCAAAATCCATTCTGACTGTCTTTCCTCTGGATTTCTGTGTTTTAATGAGAGTGGACAGCCCCCCACGTGTAACCAAAAACATACGTATCTCTATTTCTGTCACATTTGTGTTTCAAACTGAGCTTTCTGCTATGATTCGCTCTAAATTCAGGCGTGTCTAATAGTTTCTGCCTACTGATTGGCTGTTCAGTATTATGTAAAGATTCACATGGCAAATTCAGTTGTGGTGTGTGTGTGTGTGTGTGTGTGTGTGTGTGTGTGTGTGTTCTTGTTTATGCTACATTGAGGGGACCAAATGTCCCCACAAGGATAGTAAAACCAGTAAATGTTGACCTTATGGGGACATTTTTTAGGTCCCCATGAGGAAACAAGCTTAAAAATCATACAGAGTGAGTTTTTTTTTTGAGAAAGTAAAAATGCAGAAAGTGTCCTGTAAGGGGTGGGTTTAGGTGTAGGGTTGGTGTAGGACAATAGCACATACAGTAAGTACAGTATAAAAACCATTACGCCTATGGAAAGTCCCCACAAGGATAGCAAAACAAACCTGTGTGTGTGTGTGTACCTGGTATTTATCATGTTATGGGGACCAAATGTCCCCACAAGGATAGTAATACCAGTAAACTTATAAATCATACCGAATGAAGTTTTTTTTTTTTTTTTTGAAAATCTAAAAATGCAGAAAGTTTCCTGTGAGGGGTAGGTTTAGGTGTAGGGTTGGTGTAGCGCGATTAGAAAATACTCATTTAGGGTCCTGGTTGTAGAGATTTATACATGCGAAAGCTGAGATAGAGAACACCTCTTAAAACCTTTTGACCATCATTACTATTATTATTAAGATAAAAATAAAATTTGCATGTTGTGTTATGTTTTTATTGTAGTGTTATTATTTTATTTATTTTTATTTATAGTATAGTAGTTTATTAGTACTTTATTTATAGCATTTATTTATTTTAGAAAAACTGCAAAAAATGTATCTGCATAAAAATAATGGTTTTGATCGATACAAAACAATACTGGTCAACCTCAAATCAAATGTTCATCTAAAGGCTTCAGTGAATGATAGAAAAAAGCCTATATAAGGAACCTATGAATACTGTTTAAATGGCATCCCAACATTGCGTCTCATGACATTTAAGAGAATGCCTAGCATGCAAATAAATAAATAAATAAATATATATATATATATATTTTTTTTTTGTTGTTGTTATTGGATAATTTTTATGATTTTTACTATGCATTTTGCAAAGTGTGTCTTTTTTAAATGCGCAGATAAAGTAAGCCTTCAGACCACATGGATTGTGGAGAATGCCATTGCTGTTGTCTTTGCTCATCCTTAGACTAAACACACACACCACAGAAACTATAGCTTATACTCCTTATACTAGCTTATACACATTTTTGAGAGGAGACAGAGATTATCTTTGTATCCATCTATAATCACTGGTGCTTGCACACACATTTAGTTTAAGCCAATAGCTGCGATCTTAATGCTTAAGGCTGTGGGTGTCTTTATTTATTTGATAAAAATAGCTCTGCATATACAGTAGAGAGCAAGCTATGCAGTACTGCTACATTTCTTTATTTTAGGAAGAATTACATAAGACGCAACATGTACTGTATGCTATTGCATAACACACAAAGCTCACATCCACATGCTGTTAATTAGCATCTTTAAGTGATGGCAGCTGAGTTCATTCTTTCGCATTATGTTTAGGCAGCCACATTATAGCAGCAAATCCCGCTTGAAAGGCTTTGATTTTCTAAAGATGACACAGTGCTGTTGCCAGGACAGCCACTGAAATAGTGATGCACATTTAAAACAGACCGCAACTTAACTGTTCTCTGATGTTATTGTTAGTGCTTGGTTTGTGCTGTGCCAGTATTTCTTCTCACAGAATATTTATTTTTATATATATATATATATATATATATATACTTTTAAATATGTACTATATGCTTTTCAGTTCAGATTTATTTAGACCGTACACTTCATTTATAAATACTTTTTTTTAAAATCAGTCTTTTCTGTGTTTTATATGCAGGTTGTCAGTGTCTAATGCTACCGGCCATTTATCCATGTTTGGTTGAATTCGGGAACCTCTCCACCACTCATGATGGTTTAGTCCTGCAGTGAGAGCACAACAATGACATCCATGGTTGCCAATGGGACTCGAGGTGGCCAGTCACTGGTCCTGAAAGGAGTGGACCCTGAAACATGCATGATCGTGTTCAAAAACCACTGGGCACAGGTATGTAGTATTTTTCCTATTGTCTTCTTTCATCGTGTGCTGTTTTTAAATGCCATTTCTCTACTGTTTAAACTACTGTTAGCAAAATAGAAAACCTTTTATGAAGCTCATTGTGGGGAATTTACATATTTCTTAAAATACTTTGCTAAGCAAAAACATGCACAATAGCAATAACATCTGTTACTACCTGCTTGATAGTTTTGCTTTAAGTGTATAATTACATGAGAATCTTTTGTTGATATACACTGTTTTTTTTTTGTTTGTTTTTCTCATCCACAAATGAATTAGTTTTTCAGTGAAAAGATTAACTTTCAAAAAGTGTTGTTCCACCTCAGGTGTACAAATCAAATATTATACGAGTAGGGTTATTTTCTGTTTATTATATATGAAGTTTATTTTATATAAGGCTTTATGATTAAACAAAAGAAAGCAATTACAAATTTAAATATATTTACATATTATATACGATGAAATATTATGTTTCTGATCATTAAAATAAGTAAATTAAAATGGTATGTTTTGTAAGCATTTAAAATCCTGAACTGTCCCTAGAACAGACTATCCCATTGGTGTTACACTGTGAATAAGGCTCTGGACCTCTTCTGTTGATTCAGCAGAATGCTCCAGAACATAGAGGCATTGTTTGGGTACAGAAGATGAGCAGGCTATTAGATAAACTCTATAGACAGAAATTAGAGTAGTTTTCTGAAAGCAAACTAGTATTATTGTTGTTAACTAATCCAACTAGGTACTAAAATTTTCGAATGATCTGAGATGCCGTTAACACTTTCACTCTTTCAACCCTTCCTGCTTAATTTGCATTGATGAATGGTACACATTGTTAAGAGCAATATGCCATTTGGCCTTGCTTGCACTTCCTCTTCCTGGAGCTTTCAGGTTATTCCTTTGCTCTGTTAATAACACAATCTCAGTTTGACACACCTGACTGGGAGTTTTGTCATGATGGAAAAGATCAACTCCAGGACAGAGGGCTTATTGTTGCAGTTGATTCGGCTACTAATTTGCATGAAATAGATTGTCTTCCTGCTACATTGCAATATTCCAGTGTATATATTAAAAAAAAAAAAAAAGATTGATAGATATTATATTATATTATATTATTAGTATTAGTATTAGTATTATTTTAATTTTTTATAATTGTTTTTAATTTTTATTTTTTATATTTGTATTATTTAATTTTTTCTTAATTATTTAATCATTAAATTAAGTCATTTTTAGTGACCATACTGTAAAGAGAACTTTTTGCTATAGTGTGATATAATCCCTTTGGCTATTCTCTCCAGTGTGAATGACCTCTGATCTCTTGACATTTTCTCAGGTGGTGAAGATTCTAGAGAAGCATGACCCATTGCGCAGTAATGGTGGTGGTCTGGGTGGAGGTCATGGTCATGGTCTTGGCGGGGGTGGAGGACTCGGCAGCTTCCGTTTCGGTCCAGTCCCTGGCGATGAGGCCAGCGCCGTGCAGAACTATGTAGAGCACATGCTCTTCCTCCTCATGGAGGAGGAGTGTGGTCAAAATGGAGCCATGGGGCCCATTCTGGAGTTCGTGGTGATGGAGAACGTGTTGGAGAGACTGTTTATCTGGAGCCTGAGGCGAGAGTTCACAGATGATATGAAATTAGAGCAACTGAAGATGTATGAAATGCTGATTGGACAAGCCAGGCAGCCATTACTTCATCATAAACCAGTGCTCAAGCCTTTGATGATGCTCCTGTCGTCCTGCTCCGGCTCCCCATCGGGTCCAAGCTCCTCTGCTGTGGAGACAGAGCTTGTGCTGCTCCTGAACCAGCTGTGCTGTGTTCTGGCTAAAGACCCATCAGTCCTGGAGCTTTTTTTCCATACAAGTGAGGACCAAGGAGCTGCTAATTTCCTCATCTTCTCTCTACTCATCCCCTTCATACACAGGGAAGGGTCAGTCGGACAGCAGGCCAGAGATGCACTTCTGCTTATTATGGCTCTTTCTGCTGAGAACCATGTTGTGGCCAAACACATCGCAGAGAACACCTATTTCTGTCCGGTATGAGTCTATTATAGTATATCTTCCTCTTTTATTTATACTCTTTTTCTATTTATCTTCCCCTTTTTTTTTTTTTTTTTTTTTTTTTTACTTCGATTCTGTCCAAAAGTTACAATTACCAAGGTTCCTGCTGCATTGGGCTTACTTTATTGCTTTGCATTGCCTAAATTACCATCTAATTAAATAGTCTTTATGGATCATGGTGCTTTCTGAAGTGTTGAGTGCATAAAAATGAATTTCTATGTGACTTTATTTAATTGTGCATGCCTATTAGCCCTATTTTTACATTTAGGTTACTTTGCCATCATACTGTGCTTTAATGAAGTTAATTTAAAAAAAAAAAACATTTAATAACACTTAAATATAATCTTTAGTAAATCCCAAAATGAATATGGATGTTGTGAACATGTAAAACTGTTGGTTTTAGTTTTTGTAGTGTTTTATTTTTAACTTTTTAGACAAACTATTATACATTTTTATAACTGGCCATTTTTGCTCTTCTCCCATAAAACTAAAAAACAACAAAGAAACAACAATAAAAAAAAAATTAGCAACTTATTGATATTGGATGAAATTTTAAAATCCATAAAGACGGCTCATTAACTTGGGCCAAATTATGTTAAATGGGACAGAACAAACTAAAAACAAACAAAACAGGAATTGATTGTACAACTTCTGTACATCATCATCATTATATGATTTAGCAAACCCTGAAGAATTCTGATATTTATAGCCTCCAGTTATATTGAGCACGAATAACACTTTTGAGTAATCTTATCTGGCTGTTTATGAGATGGCAGTGAAGCCAACAGGACAGTTAAACTGGTTAAATCTTTAGTGAATGCATGGATTGTTTCTGAATATTATCAAATTTTCCTTTCAAATATGTGCCACCGTGGGCCCTGTCAGGGCATCCAGCAGCACAGTATGTGCTTATGTAAAGTCATTAGAGATAATTGCATAATCTGTTTCACCATGGATGAGTACCTTTCTTACTAAGATGACATCACCCTCAGCTTCAGTAGAGTCTGATTCTCAGCCTCACATGCACTCTCAGCCCTTTCTGACCTAACATTCATCAGCCACTGAATGAAGCCAGGAAGCATGCAGTTAAAGATTGTTGTGCTATTACATAATGGTTCACAAGGGTATTTTGAATGAATTGGTTTATTTATTTTTGTTTTTGATGAAGGTTTTGGCTACAGGTCTGAGTGGGCTTTACTCATCTCTGCCTACTAAGTTGGATGTACCCAGTGAAGAGTGGCACTGTCTGCACCGTGAGGACTGGCAGCAGCTGCCTGCTCTTGTGCAATTTCTTAACTCCTTGGAGTTCTGCAATGCTGTCATACAGGTGTGTGCTAGTGTTGCTTCATTTTTATTGCACTTGTGTTTTATCTATAGCAAGAGGTGTCCAGTCCAGCTCCTAGAGGGCCACTTTCTTAATGAGTTTAGCTCCTGTACACCTGCCAGGATGTTTCTGGTGATCCTGAAGACCTTAATTGGCTTACAGCTAAATTCTGCTGGACATTGTCCCTGGATTGAACACCCCTGGTTTATGACAAACAATGTATCATTTTACAATCACATACAAACGTCCTCTGCTTGTTTTGCAAACATTCTTCTGGAAGTCTTATGTCAGGAGACAAAGGTTGAGATATAAATAAACATTATTGTAGTATCCTTATCTTTATGTGCTCGGTAGATGGAAGGAAGTAAAAATACATTTAGACAGCGTGAATTCATTTAATTTTAGCTTTGCTTTGTGTGTAGGTGGCCCATCCTTCCATCAGAGACCAGCTGGTTGGCTACATTCATAATGGTTTTCTGGTCCCTGTTCTAGCACCAGCATTACACAAGGTTAGTGGGCCATAAGCCATTTTCTTCCTAGATCTGAAAGCTGATATCAGTAAGATTTGATTTTAAACAACCTCATTTTTTTGTAGTTGACACTTGAAGAGGTGATGACCACAACAGCATACCTGGACCTCTTTATACGCAGCGTTTCTGAACCTGCATTGCTGCACACTTTCCTAAGCTTCATCCTGCTCCATCGCCATGACAATGTACACATTTTGGACACACTAGTCAGCCGCATCAACACTCCCTTTCAGGTAACCACAATTTCATCCTGACTGTCAGCCAATTGCATTAAAAAAGCAGCCAATTAAATCTCAAAAAGCAGTACTTGCTTGAGAATAGCTCAGTGCTGAACAAGTGCTGGGTGATTAAAAATTAAAATAAGGGAATATTGTTAATGTTGTATTCATGTTAAAAGTTTAGGTTGGTTTTCACTTTCCTCTTTCTCCTCATAATTATGGCCACATCAAAGGGATGGTTCTACTGCTTTTAATAGCAGTATTTAACTGTTAGTTTTAAAGCATATTTATGTGTGTGCGCTGTGAAGAGCATCACAGGTTTAAATATACACCTTGTTTTTATTTTGAGTTTTTGGTTTGCACGAACTTATGGAATCATGGAGTTCTGCACGCTTGCAAATCCTTTCACTATATCCAGCAAAGTGCAAACATGATGATCATAATAAGAGGTACATTGTGCAGTGAAGTCAGCTTCATTGATTGTAATGGCAGTATTTGTAAAAGTGCTGAACTCAGTCAGTGAGTTTGCCCTGAACTGAAGTAACTGACTGCTTCAGTGGTTACAAAGGGAGCATTCTTTGAAAACTTTCTGTATATAACATATTCACAGTATGAATAATGGTTTCATTTTTCTTGAAAATAACTAAAAGCAAAGTTTCTGGATTGACAACCATATATAAATGTGGTTGAATCCAAAACTGCCATGATTAATAGTAACCATAAGAACAGATTGGCCAAAAAAAAAAAATACAATACTGTATGACAAAATTGATCTGGATTGTATTTGTGTGTATACACACACACACACACACACACACACACACACACACAAAGTATGTACTTTGTAACAATAGCAGTTCTATTCTGATCATGTCATTTTCAGGGGAAACAACAAAATCACAATTTTAAATTATTCCAGAGAAAATGCAAAAATAGTGAGATAAATATTGAATATCATCAAAATGAACACGCATATTGAAATAAATTTTATTGGTCACACTTTATATTAGGTGGCCTTAACTACTATGTATTTACATCAAAAAATAAGTACAATGTACTTATTGTGGTCATATTGTATTGCAAAACACTTTTGCTGCTATTGAGGTGGGATACGGGTGAGGTTAGGGACCAGGGACGTGCAGAGAGTTCCTCAGGGGCTCAAATGTAAAAAAGGGGCAATATGAGGAAAAAAAAAATTATAGGTCAAAAGATTGGATACATTACTATTTTATATTTTTGCAAGAAGTCACTTATAGTCATCAAGTCTGCATTTATTTGATCAAAATTTTACTTATTTACTTAATGCATTTTATGCAATGTTGAAAACCTGTGATACTTTTTTCAGGATTCTTTGATTAATAAAAAGTTAAATAAGAACAGCATTTATTTAAAATATAACTTTTGTAACAATATAGCCTACACTACCGTTCAAAAGCTTGAGGTCAGTATTTATTTAAAATTTTTAAAAGAAATTAGTTTTGAAATGCTGTTCTTTTTAACTTTTTTATTTATTTATCAATGAACCCCAAAAAAGTATCACAGATTCCAATAAATAAATAAATTTAAAAAAAAAATTAAGCAGCACAACTGTTTCCAACATTGATAATAAATCAGCATATTAGAATGATTTCTGAAGGACCATGCATTGAATAGTGGAGTAATGATGCTGAAAATTCAGCTTTGAATAACAGAAATAAATGATATTTTATCAAAATAGTATAAATGTATATTAAAGTAAAAAAAGCATTCTTTTAAATTTTAATAATAATAATTCACAAGTGAGTGAGTGAGTGAGTGACGAGACATACAGCCAAGTATGGTGACCCATACTCAGAATTTGTGCTCTGCATTTAACCCATCCAAAGTGCACACACACAGCAGTGAACACACACACACCGTGAACACACACCCGGAGCAGTGGGCAGCCATTTTTATGCTGCGGCGCCCGGGGAGCAGTTGGGGGTTCGGTGCCTTGCTCAAGGGCACCTCAGTCGTGGTATTGAGGTGGAGAGAGAGCTGTACTTTCACTCCCCCCACCTTCAATTCCTGCCGGCCCGAGACTCGAACTCGCAACCTTTGGATTACAAGTCTGACTCTCTAACCATTAGGCCATGACTTCCCACAATATTAGGCAACAGTTTTTTTCTGTATTTTTGATCAAATAAATGCAGGCTTGGTTAGCATAAGTCACACATTATATGTTTATTTATTATATTAACATATAATATTAACATTATATGTTAATATAATAAAGTCCTTTCGCGTCACCATTTCGCCAGCGTACACTTCACATAATAGGCCTGTAGGTGGCACTTGGGCTTAAATAACTATGATAGTTTCATCAAATAGTAAACGGTGTATATCGTACATAAATATAAGTGAATTGAATAGCCTACTGATTATCATTATTGCGACTTTTAGCGCTGCACGGTTTTGTGCAGTGCTTTTAGCATACATTTTCCCAGCGATGTAATTTGATTTAGAAAATGAGGCAGATCCAGATCGCTCCACAAATAAGCTCGCCTGTCCCATGTCATTTTCAACCGATTTATGAAAAAGAACGGAAAATAACCGCTCCACTTCACGTATTGTCCAATGAAATTTGAACTTCTTGTGCCAGATCATGATTGGTTGGTGTATTATATGACAAACAGGCATTGATGAATTATGTAATATTCTAAAATATATAATATGTGGATTTTTAATTAAATCAACACCCTAGCCTAGATTATTGATGAAAATAATATTGAACAAAATAATAAACAAATAATATTGTTTAAAATATTTAGTTTATTTTTTCCTTCCGTCGACCCATAGGCACTCACTGAAAGAACCATGGCTCGAGAGCCTCGGTTTCCGAACAGACTGTGGAATATCAGTTGAACAAAACGCACGAAACCCATAGCAACGCCTCAGATTGACAGATATGTAAAAATAAACCGGAATTTTCTGACTTTTGAGCGATTAGTTACTGATTTGTACAAATGGTCATGTTAATTAGAATTCAAATGCATTTTGTTGTGACTGCAATATCATTGCTATTTGTCCGAGAGGGGCACTTTTGAATAATTTTGAAAAAGGGTAGGGGCTCAAGCCCCCAAACCCCCCCCCCCACCCCCCTCCTGCACGTGCCTGTTAGGGAAAGGTTTGGTGTGTGGGTAAGTTTAAGGGTGGGTTAAGGTGTAAGGGATGGGTCAACAGTGTAATTATAAATGTAATTACAGAAATTAATTACAGATGTAATTTCATATAGGTATTTTTAAAAATGTAAGTACAATGTTAAAAAATGTACGTACACAATAAGTGCATTGTATCAAATGATTAATTTAAATGTAAGTACACAGTAGTTAAGGCCACCTAATATAAAGTCTAATATAAAATGGGACCATTTTATTTAGCTATACCATCAGGCCATATACTCAACTACTGTTAATAACACTGCTGTATTACTTAACTTCAGGGTGAAGACTTGTGCAGTGTGCCCAAGTGTTGAGAAGTGGTTGGTAGATTAGATGTACGAATGAAGGTAGATTGTAGGCTCTGTCTATTAAATTAGACTAATATTTGAACTCAAATATTAGTTTGCATGTGTATTCAAACAGAACGCCCGACAGCACTAAGCCTTAAGAATCCTGATAGACACAATAGTCAGCTTTATTTAATGCAATATTAACATAAAACAATTTAAACCAGTTAATGCCAGTTTTATTGTTTAAAACATGGTGTCTTCATTAAGTTGTGTTTTGTAGTAGTGTGTTTTTATAGGCTGTGCTTTTGTTCCAGCTTGGCACTGTATCGCTGGCCCTGTTCCGTACACTCATTGGCTTGTATTGTGAGGATGTCATGCTCCAGTTGGTTTTCAAGTGAGTATATTTGTACATACTGTTCAGTTTATTTTAAATATTGTCTTATACTCTTGGTGTTGGGGTTTAGCTATCTTTTTTGTGGCACTATATGTGTGGTCTCTCGTTCTCCGACAGGTACCTAATCCCCTGTAACCACATGATGTTGAGTCAGCGTAGAGTCCTGCGAGAAAGAGACTGTTACTCTGTATCAGCTGCCAAGTTTCTAGCCCTTACACCCTCCTGCTGCTCTCCAGAGGTCATGCCCCCTCCACTCAGACAACTGGACTCCATCCTGTGGTCAAAAGGCACTGATGGCTCCCATATAGGAACTATGGGTATAATGTGCAAGAGTGTACTATTTTATGTAATTTTGATTTGCGTTGTGAATTTAAGTGTCATTGTAATAACAAAATGTATAAACTTTTGACCGACACCGAAAACTAAAATCTTGTAAGGACATAGATCAGGGGTGTCCAATTTTATTCCTGGAGGGCCACTGTCCTGCAGAGTTTAGTTGCAACCCCAATTAAACGCATCTAGACTAGCTAATCAAGGTCTTCAGGATGATTAGAAACTTCCAGGCAAGGGTGTTGAGCCAAGTTGGCACTAAACTCTCCAGGTCATTGGCTCTCCAGGAGCAGAATTGGAAACCCTTTATTGGATGCAGAAGGGAAAAAAGTGTGTGTTTGTTTTTTTTTCCAAAGATTTCTAGGTTTTATTGTTAAAAGTGAGACAAAATGATTTTATCTTTTGTGTTGGTCTCCACAAAATCATGCACTGAAGATTTATTGACTAAGATCAAACTTTAGATTAGTGGACTTGAGTCTGCAGACTGAAATGTTATTCATGTCTCAGTGACTTCCGTCTTCTGGATTAAATCTGCAACTTCACTAGTGCCGGTGTCAACTTAATTTCTTCATTCCAGACTATGTAATCAGCTTATGTCTGTGCCTGTTATTAAAGTATTTGCAAGCTGATACAAATTCCAGAGCAATACTTTTTTGAAAAAGGGGACATGAAATATAATGAGAAGTGCATTAGTAACTGATTTAATATTGCTTGTACATTTTTCTCTAGAATCAAAAGAGGTTCTCTCAGAGGAGGATGAGTGTGGTAACTCCTGTGTCATTGGCTCAGAGATCTACCTGGATGTCAGTTACTTGCACTACTTGTACGATGCACAAAACGGCATCAGTCACTGTATGCGAGCATGCCGTGTGTGGTCGGCCCCTTACGATGGTAAGAACCCTCCTCCAGAAGAATACCAGCGCAGTACCTTGGAAGAAGCAGGTAGGACTCGGCCACCAGTTACCAGCAGGAAAACCCCAAATCAACTGCATCGCTCCGGTCCACCCCTCAAAGATGTCACTGCTACTCCTGGATTGCTGGAGCTGGAGTGGGATGATAGTTATGATGCTTGTCCTGCACAACTGCAACCAGAGGAAGATCAGGAGACTCGCCCCATCCCGGACGAGCCCCCAAAACACATTCAAGAACTGCGGAGAACTGCTATTATGATTGTGAAGGGTTCTTACATTGAAGAGTCTGAGTTCCAGAATGATGTTATGGTCTATGACCTGGTAGCTCAGAAGGATGCTCGTGACTCTGGTAATAGCTATCATGCCTCATCCAAACCTATAGAAGCAGCAAAGCAGGAGGTGTTAGATGGACCAGTAACTGATCAAAAGACTACAAATTCAGAGTCCTCAATGAGCAATGGCTTGAGCTCCCCATTAGATGAAATGGATAGTAAAAAGAGAGGGTCCCAATCAGACCATAAGTCACTGGAAGGGGAGGACCTTATGGCCCAGTATGAGGAACTCATAAGGACTCTGGGTGCACAGCACAGTCCAGCAAAAACAGACAGTGAACTAAAGAGTCCTATAGACCTCATGGATGAGGAGGAAGATGAGATTGACTTTAACTCTTTCTCCCCAGAGACACCAGAGGCAGAAAAGTTACAATCTCCTTTTGGGACCAAACCCCGCAGTGGGAGCAGGGGGCATGCTGCACCTTTTACAGGTCAGAAAATATTTTATTTTTCTAAATTATTTAAATTCTTACACATAATTCTTCATACACTTCTTTATATATTGCACTATTTGAAGGGACAGCCATTTGTAGTGATGACCAAAAGTATAGGGTATATTATGCATGCATTAAATACCATAATTCACCTCAATAATGAGTGTGCATTAGTATATACCGCCTGCTCATAAAAAAAGGTGTGTAAAACATTAAGTTGCATGCTACAATAAAAATTTCATCAGTAATATGACCTGTTTAACAAGTGGCATCTAGAAACCATAAACAATCATTGTACATGTGCATAGCAAATTGTGCACTGAATTGAATTACGTGGCACTGTATTTCATGAAGTTTGACCTCAGTTTTGGCCCCAATGAACTATTATGCAGAGTTTTGGAATCAGTTAGTGTTAGTTTCAGTTTAATATTCAATATGATATTTAGGTGTGTGTTGTTCTGGCTCACTTTTTTTGTATAGTTTAGTTTATTTATACTTTTATCTAATATTTAAGTTTTGCTCTTGTCTTTCTCAGGGCCGTTTCTGAGTGTACTGCTGTCTCGTCTAGAAAATATGCCAAGTAATTCTCTCCATGTGAACTTACTTCTGACTGGCATCCTGGCCCAGTTAGCTGCTTACCCTCAGCCCCTACTGCGATCCTTCCTTCTCAACACAAACATGGTGTTCCAGCCTAGTGTCCGCTCACTATACCAGGTACTGAAGTGCATACAGTGTCTGATCTACTGATTGAATGTAGTTTTAAATCATACTAACTCAATATTCATTGTCACTGCATGTTTAATTTGAGTTTAAAAAGGTAGAAAATGAAACCACAAAATGCCAAAACTATGATTTCACACTGGCCTCCATCAAATATCAGATTTAGTACTATTTCTTTAGCCTACATTTCTTAAACTCTGATTAACATGGCAGATATTTTGAGCATTTTATGTATTCAGGTCAGTTGAGAAATGTCAACCGTTTAGAAAAATGTTTAATGTGGGGCACATTTAAGAGCTCATGTGAACCTTGCCAAGGATTTGGGGGATAAAAAATGGATTTGGGCCACATTTCGGCTGTGGTGTGAATGTAGCCTTTGTCTATATAACTCTAATACTATACAGATTCACAAACCTGCTAAAATAACATCTGTGGCACATCACACAGCATCACAGCAATATTTTGTACTCAATACTTCCCCTTGAAGTCAGCGTAAAGCCCCATTCACACCAAGTACGGTAACTATAAATATAACAATATTAGCGTCCACACCAGCGAACGATATCGTCTGTTTATTCTAAGCGCACGCTCGTTTGCTGCTTTAAATTCTCGAGCTCCTTATATTGTTCATCAGCTGAAAAAAATCGTTCTGAAAGTGATTCCAACGATATCGTTTCTCTGTGCCTTTATTAAGAGTGGAAAACTCTCTGCTAAATGGGTATGCAGCCCTCAAAATGTATGCGAAATGGCCGAGCAACATGCAGTCTGATACATTATTTAGTAAAGTTTCATTTGTGAACAAGTAAATTACCTGAATTATACCTTACATCATTACATGGGGCAATAGTAAAACCCATGCTTTCTCAACATTCATCAGCATGTCTTTGAGAGGCATGTGTTAGATCAGTTGGTTAATTTGTGTATCAATACACACAAAGATGGCTTTCACACACAGCCTTGACCTAGTCAAACCTACCTGAATGTTTGTCACAAAATGAATGAAAATGCAAATTCAGTCTCTGACAGTAGGTGGTGCTTATGGAAAAGCAGAAATATAACCAGTGCTTTTTTTTTTTTTTTCTCCCTGTTTCTGACACCTGCTTGTCATGATGATAGAAAGTCAAACAGTAAATGATGGCATCACTTGCAACCAGAGTATGTGCAGTAGTGATCTTAAAATGGAGTCGTGGTATCACTGTTCTGCCCGTACTTCCACAGACTCAATCACAGGAACACAATCATGATGCCACACCACATTTTTATAGCATCAAATAACTAACTGAAACCAAACTTAATAGAAAACCCTTGAACATGCCCAAGCATGATAAGAAATACTTAAAATGACAGAAACATCTGTGGGCAAAATTTATTTGAAGTGTACTTTGACTTTTTTTTAGTTTGGCTCACGTCCCTTTTGTTTCCACGGAGAGGGCGAGGTTTATTAACAGGAGGTGATAACTTTTCAGGATGTGTGTGGCACACTTGGATGTAACGGTAGCAGCTCTGTGCATGTGACCAAAAGAACAAATCTTATTGGCTAGCCAGGTTTTTTGCAGTGCTATGGAAAAGACAGCTCTCTGTAAAAGAAAAAGTCTTGTTAATGCTCTTATTGGTCTGAATAGACATTTTAACAGATAAATGAAAATGTTTATTGCACCAAATATTTGTATTGAACATTTGTCTTGTTGTGAAAAGACCTTTACACCTGTTTTTGACATCAGGATTGGATTTCAAGGGGAGCATCTTTTTCCTTAAATTTACTACACAAATATAATGTTTCAAGAAGAAATCTCAGTTATTTCAAAGAAGTACCTTACTGGAGTCACAGCAAGTTGATAACAGACACACTGAAGATATTCCATGAAGTGGTTTGGGTAATCCAATCACAATTTCGTTTGGACCCTGTTTACAACTGTATATAGCACTGTCAACTTGTAATGCATCACCTGGTGTGGATATGGGAGAATATGGAATGTTCATTCATTAATTTCACTCTCCCTTCTTGGCTTTCTTGAATTTATAGGTACTGGCCTCAGTGAAGAACCAGATAGAACAGTGGTCAGCGAATAATAAAGACTTCCTCGAGCTTCTCACAGCTGCCCAGCACTGCTTATTGGCCAGAGAAAGTTCACTAAGAGGTCAGAGGAGATTCACATCATTTCAGTCATATTGTTTTATGATTTAATAAACACACAACTGTTTTACTACACAAAATAAAAATGATCAGTATGTGGGTATTTCATAAACATGACCTGCAGTGATTCTCTGCTCCTACTGTATGTCAGCAAATTGTTTTCTGAAGAAATATAATATAATATCAAAAGTTTGTCAGTAGGATTTTTAAAAATTAATTTTAATACTTTTATTTGGCAAGGAAGCATTTAAAAAAAAAATCCTGGAAAAGTTTATACAAAAATAAGCAGTACAACATATGTTTTCATAACTGTTGATAAGAAATGTTTCTAGAGCACAAAATAAGCATATCAGAAAGATTTCTGAAGGATCATGTGACACTGAAAGACTGGTGTAATGATGCTGAAAATTCAGCTTTGATCACAGGAATAATTACATTTTAAAATGTCTGATCAATTAACAAAAAACTCGGCACACCTGACGACAATAAATAGGTGCGTAGGAAACAAAGACCAGCCAGGTCATAAACTGATAAAAAGAACAAATCCCGCACACTATTTATGCAAAAAATATCTATATCAAAATATTTATTAACGACGTTTCGGTCGCATGACCTTCATCAGGAATTTTGTCTGATCAAAAAATATATATTTTTGATCCAAAAATGCATCCTTGGCAAGCATAGGATGCTTATTTTAAAATCATTTAACAATCTTATCAATCTCAAACTGTATAATATAATATAATATGTAGACCTGTTGGAAGAAACCGTTTAACTCAAAATATAAACAGAGTGTGTAAATCAATATCAAATCAATTAAATTTAGTCAAATATCTTTGAAGTCATTTTTCAGTATGAGGGTTACATAGCTACTGTTTTTCCTTTAGCGGTATAAACTGTTTCATCTTCTTTATTTGACTCGTTCAGTTTGAATAAACTACAGTGTACAATATAAACATTGTCTTAAAAATGATTACAATGACTTTTTTTTTTTTCCACTTCTATCTAGACTCTCAAAGTCCACAGAATGGAGATTGGTTCCATAGTTCTGAAGCAGACAGAATCAAGACGAAACCGAATATCCAACCCAAAACTGTGGTTCCCTTAAACAAAACTGAGGTATATGCCACGGTTCTCTTCACAGAGTTCCTGAAAGAGCTAGCAGCCTTTGCACAAGAACACTCCATCCTTTCTCATCTTCCCACGGAGCAGTAGCCTTTGATTCTGTTTTTATGTTTGTTATTAATGTTTGTTTCCAGGAAACTTTTGAACTGACATTTTGAATGATTTTTAGTTCTTATTGAAAGCACTAAAACTACAGTTAACTCTGAATTAATGCGGGAATGTTTTTCTGAGTTTTCTCTTTTTTGGATATTTTTGATGGGGGGGGGGTCTTTTTGTTTTCTGTTGTGTGAACAATCCATCCATCATTTGATAATGCATTACCAAACCTGCCATAAAGCAGTCATTGATTTGCCTTCATTTGACTTGGGGACACAAAATGCTGGATGTCTAACTGAAATTTCAGGCCTAAACTAAATAGTGATGGCCATACAACCTTTGAGCAAGAGGTGAGGAGGCATTAGATGTAAATAACACTTGTTATTAATAACATTTGAGGACCAGATACTCTACTACAGACTGTATAGTGCTGCTGATGTCTTTTTGCTGGAATGTTCCCATGATGGCCTTACAGAAGTGCCTATTCCTTTAGTCCGTAATTTTCAACATTGTCTTTACAGTTTTATATACAGTAAGTATACTTTGTAAACCTGGTCACTTGGCCATTTTATACAACTTGTCTGTAGGATTGCTGGATTTCCTCTCACTTTGAGAAACAATTCTTACACAGTCGTTCTGGTTCTATGTAGAGCATCACTGATATTAACTTTCACATTGTCTATGCAGTACATGAGTTGTTAATGAACATGTTTGAAACTAGCAGCACACATGCTTGTTAATTAGGATGAGGTGTCTTTCTTTAGTGGAGTAAGATATACATATATATATGTACACACACACTACTGTTCAAAAGTGTAAGGTTAGTAAGTTTTTCTTTTATTTATTTATAAAGAAATACTTTTATCCAGGAAGAATACATTACACTGATCAAAAGTGACAGTGTTTTTGAAACAATGCAAAAGTTTTTACCCTATCATATAAATACTGTTCTTTTGAACCTATTCATAAAACAATCATGGAAAACGCATCACAGTTTCCACACAAATTTTAATCAGCAAAACTGCTTTTAATATTGATAATAAGGAAATGTACCTGAAAATTCAACTTTGCCATCACAGGAGTAAATTACATTTTGTAATTTGTATTAAAACAAAAAAGGTATTTTAAATTGCAATATTTCAGTTTTTACTGTAATTTTATCAAATATATGCGCATTAGAGACTTCTTTCAAAACCATTAAAAAATCTTACCAACCCCAATCTTTTAAAATGTAGTGTTTTAAAACTATTTTAGAGGGATATAAAATCTTATATTTTTACAGACATTCCCTTTGTATTTTGACTTTTGTTTCTTTGTTGTGTTATCATTGTTTGCATGGCCATGAAGGACACTGATTTTTGCTGAAACATGATCAGAGAGATCACAATCAGTTGCATACCTTTTTTTTTTTTTTTTTTTTGCACAATTGTATAGGAAAGCAGTTCATAAGCAATTCCAGTGTATCTAAACACCCACATGCAAAAGAGATAGTGTCCTTTAGTATCAAAGTTGCCTTGATTTTGAAATATTTTTACCATGTTATATATCAAAACACATTAACTTGTTCAGTAATACATATTTGTTTTTAGTACAAACTGTGACATGAAATTAAGTGCACCATATTGATTATACACATTAGTGATTACACTTTAAATACAACTTCACAAGTAATATTTAAAAATGTTTATTTTTCACACATTTGATTAATTGCCTTAAATATATTCATTGCCTCTGATTGTTCAGAAAAACTTTTTTGAAGGTAGATGTTTTCTAATTCAAAATCTGATTACCAAACATCCCGAGGTCACAATGTAGCATGTTAATCCAAAGATATTTATATGCATTTTTATGTACCACAGGTGACCTTAATATGGGGATTCAAGAGCTAGATTAGAAATTCTATATTAAATTGCCTTACTGGTGGTAAGCAATACTTCAATTTTACATCTCTGTATAGTTCTGTATGTAGGTTGTAAAAAGAAATACTGAATTTGTAGTAATATCACCATCTCATCTTTTCACTTGCTCTTGTTTCATGTTCAGACAGGAAACCGTTTAGCATTTTCTGTATGTCAAATGGAAATGGCTTCTGTCAGAAATGTATGAAGGCATGACATCTTGAATAAAGATATCTCCTGTCCACTAACACAACTCGAAGTGGCATATGAGTGAGTGGGCCGTAACATTGTCAGTCTTCTGAAGCCATGAAGAGTGAATAATATGATGAAACTGGAGTTGAACATCCCTTTTCTGCCGCTTGTATTTTGTTTATCTATCTATCTATCTATCATACTTGTATGCATCTGTCTTTAATATAATGTTATAACTAAAGAAACATCTTAACATTGTCAATGAAATGCCTACACACAAATAATACTACTGTAAATATGATTTTTTGGGTTGGCACAGTAATTTACTGTATTAATATTGGCCTGCTGCATGTACAGCTTTGGGTGACTCATGCATACTGTTATAGTCCTTTCAGCAAAAGTGGCTTTGTTCAAAATTAGGTCCTTTTTCAGTTCATATTCAGTAATGTCTCCAACGTTTTTCTAAAGGACCCATTGTGATTTATCTGTTCACTTACATCTTTGCCTGTAGATCTTTTGACATACAAGTTTGGAATGATTTGGAAATATCCCTTAAAGAATGCACTTCATTTCATAGAAGGAAAAAAAATAATACCTTACATTGAATTGCTAATGTATGGTAGCCATAGCATAGATGACTCTCTTGTATGTAAAAACATAATCCACCAGAGGGCGCTAGTTACTCATAACAACCAACACTAGTGTGTATTTTCCTAAGCACCATCAAGTTATATGATTTGAAAATGTATATTTTGTGTTGTCTTAATTCAATATGTTGGGTCTGATTAAAAAGTCTTAGCAGTACACAAACATCGCATTTATTTGAACCCCCTGTCAGACCCTATATTCCAGACCTGGAACATACTGGAAATGGCTAATGGTGATTAAACATCAGATGTTTCAGGCAACCTTGGCCTGACCTCCTAAACGTCTAAAAGTGATGAATAATCCCACAAAATCCAATTCTGATGGAAAATCCATACAGAGCTGCAAACAACTTAAAGAGATTCTGTGCACACACAAGATTTTTTCTCACAAGAGCTGACTATTAAAGAATCAATGATCATTGAGTGATAAATGTCTGAGAGGCCGGAATTAACTGAGCTGTGAAGAATAAAATCCTCAACTCTTTAGAAATACAACAACACAGCCTTGATGCACGAAACATTTGTTTATCAGACCAGTAAATATTAACAGGCTCTAAATTTTACAGTGCAGACATCTTTCTGGAACAATTGTACAGAGGCTATTAAATGTATGAAAATACATTTGTCCATTAAGTTGCTTGTTCAGAACACAGCATTAAGCCATAAAGAGGCATGCTGGGTAATTCATGAGACCATTTTCTCTAGAATGGCTCTGACTTGGACCGGGTCAGTTCTGCCTTTGGTTTCTCTCTGAACTTCACCCATCAGTTTGTTCAGTACTTTCTTATTACCTCCTCTGATAATCTGAACCTGCAACAACAAATTATTGCATAATTTATCAAAGTTGGCAAGCAGTTAATTTTATAAACAAACAAACAAACAATAAATAGTTGAAAAGTTTTACATATAGTAATAATATTACATATTTGTACCGGCTCAAAATTATTAAAGACAAACTGAATTTTTAAGGTGAATTAATGTTTGGATTTACCTCCTCAGGATGACTTTCCACAATCCTCTTACAGATCTTTTGTAGCTCCTCTTTGTCATTTATCATCCACAAATTCTGCTTCTTCACTATCTGGCCCACTGTCTTCTCTGGAGCCTTCCACATCTCCTGGAAAAGCTGTGCTCACCACATACAAACACAAAACAGGCCTGTGGTTTAAGGAAAACCTAACACAATATAGCTTCTGACAATTCTTCTGGCATATATATGTATTTTGTAAATGTGCAGCACAAATGAAAGTCTCCCCCCTGTTTTTATTTATTTATTTTTTTTCTCCACTTACTTGCTTGGCAGTTGAAGATGAGATATGACCAGATTCTACAAGATTGATCAGCTCAGCAAGAGCACTTGGAGAGATGGGACTGAGAAAGAGAGGAAGAGATTGGAAAGTAACAACAGATTGCACTCACAGAAAGAGATGTGAGAAAGAATGTCTCAGAGAGCAAGAATTAGAAACATTAAGACCCAGGAGATCTCATTACTGAATGGGTTAAACATGGCTTCTGTCTGTGCGTTCACGCAATTTGGCCCACTCACATATTAGTTAACTTAAGAAAACAAGAGGTGATCATTGAGGCAGCTTCTGATCACTGAGCTGGCGAAGTCCCAGAAAAATACTCCCATACATACATCCCCCCTGCATGAAGTGAACACAGCTTCCATTATTTATAACTTACTGACTGGAAACTATGTTGTGAGAAAGAATAAAACAAACAGACTGGAAATAAGCCTCCAGCATTCACACAAAGACACGCTCCCCGTCTCTCTTTTTCTCTTGGAATTATTTATTCTAATTTATTTTCCAGTGGTTTGAATGTATCACAGCTATTGAATGACTCTTCTCAGTGCTGGCTCACCTCTGAGAGACTTTCAGACTCTGACTATTCATATTTCCCATCAGCTCCTTTATTATCCAGCCAATCACCTTCCTCGGTTCTGCTTTAGTCTTCTGAACAACACTCTCAAAGTAGTCCATAAGCCCATCTTCATTCTGAAAGAGTAGTCATCATAGAATTAAACTTCTCCATTAATATTAAATACCTATGATGTAAAAAAGAATAAATCGTGAGATTTATCCAAAACTATGGAAGCCTGTTTCCACCTCAGAATAATAAAAAAGGCAATTGTGGGATAAGGTTTAAGAAATAGTCACACTGTGAGAAACGAGGTGACAGTTATGAAATAAAGTTACAATTAAGAGAAATAAAGTTGCCATTGTGAGATAAGGCAATTAGAAGTCACAGCTGTGATAGAAGTTACAAGAAATAAGGTTGCAAGAATAAAGTCACAATTAAGTGATGCAGTTGCAATTACGATATGTAAAGATAAGTAACAGCTGTAATTGTGATATGAAGTCAAAATGAGAAACAGTCGCAACTGTGAGATAAAGACAATAATGAGCAGTCGTAATTGTGAGATAGAACACAAGAAAGATAGTGATAGTGACAAAAAATAAAATTGCAATTACAAGGAATAAAGCTGCAATTATGACAGTTATAAGAAGTGATTGTGACATATACGAGAAATAAAGTTGCAAAAGTTGAGATTATTTTTCTTTTTGAGACAAAATGGAAAATCATAGCACTTACAACTGGACAAGGTAAAAATGCAGTTGGAATTATTATCAGGATCAGAGTGCCTGATGGGAAATGTGCAATGTTGGGAAGATTACTTTGGAAATGTAATAGGTTACCCTATTTAAAATATAAGTAGTGTAACTATTTCAATTACTATATTAAAGTAACGTAACTGATTACTTTTCTGAATTTCACTTTCTATATTTTTTTTCCTAAACTTTTAATAATTTCCAAACATTTAAAGCAGGCAGGGTTAACCTTACAGTAGCACTCAACACTGATTACTGTCAGACTTTCAAAACCCTTCATCACTTGAATTACTTCATCACTAGAATTTCATTTTAAAGCACAGCCACCATAAAATCAGACTTTTTACTTTGAGATCATTCTGATGTTAAAAACTGATTTAAAATCATAAGATATATTTTCATAGCTATAATTCTGTTTTTGAAATCAAATGTTGGCATAGCTTTGACAGGAAACACTGGCATCTAACAATGCCCTGGAAAAACTGTTAATATTAAAAAATAAAGCATATACACAAACCCAAATAGGAAATAAAATTCTGTGTCCTAAACTCTGAAACGTTGGTGTCTTATATTTTAGAGCAGTCAATGCAATTTGGGTAAGAAATCAATTAAATCTGTATTTGTGAAAATATTCAGATACAACCTCCCTTTGTAATTGTTAACTATTTCATAAGAAACTGTAATTTAGATCAGATCAGATTCAGATTAGTTACATTTATTTTGTGCTTAAATTCTGTAATTCTGTTATATGTAACAAGTTACTCCCCAGCACTGGAAATGTGTGCCATAAAACAAACATGCACAGCTTGAATGTGGACTTCCTCACCACCAGTGTGAAGCTGTGCTCTTGCAGGATGCCATACGTCTCCACTAGCCTTGTCCTTTTCACAGACGGCAGCTCTGGCAACTGGGAACTCAGCCTGCCAATCACCACAACCTGGGCAGGGTCAACGCCAGCAGGCACTGAAGCCTCACTCTCATAAACAAACAGTGGCGGCAAGTTGGGCTCTGGCATGAACCTGAGAGATAAAGAGAGAGACTGTATGTACATGCGACACAGCAGAAGGCGTGACTCAGGCAGGTCATGTGGGGAAACACAAGAGCGTGTTCTTATCAGGTGCAAAGATAAGCCAGTATTTGTCGTGTTCACACAGCGCGAGTGTCATCTCATGGCCTAATCTCCAGCCCTCTCTGTCTCTCTGTCACACCCCCCTCATATATCTCTTCGACCTGAACCAGCCACACACGTCCAGCCACTGTCGGTCTGAAAGCGTCCCCTCCAGTGGCGGCCCATCAGAAGCACGGGTGACTGAGCCCTTTTAAAAATTAATGTAAGAGTTTAAATGAAAAAATGAACTGCTGTTTTAATCAATTTCAAATGTGCATAACTCACATGCATATATATTTTTCATGCATCATACTGCAGCTCTGATCACTGCATGAATGCAAGAAACACGCCTCTGATAGGATATTCAAATAAAACATTTGTTTCTCTCAAAAATGCAGCTAAAAAAGCAAAACGGAGAAATTAAATTGATTTCTTTCCATGTAGATAACAAATCATAATACTGTATTGGTTGGTAAAGTTTTTAAAGGAAGAGATCTATTTTATCGAAAATGCAGTAAAACAGTAATATTGTCAAATAACTTTTCAATTTTAACATGTTTTAAAGTTTCATTCATTCCAGTGATGGCAAAGCTGAATTTTTAGCAAGGCTTCATTGTCACATGATCCATCAGAAATAATACAAAAATGCTAATCTTTTATTGTCAACGTTAGAACATGTTTTTCATGATTCTTTGTTGACTAGAAAGAACTGCATTTCTTTTACATAAAAAATAATATATATAATAACAGTGTAAATGTCTTGTACTGTCACTTGCTGAGCAAAAGAATAATTCCTTTAAAAAAAAAAATCAATCATTTATAAGTGTTTATATTGGTCATAGTCTGTAGATGGCACTGCATGATTTGCTCCATTTCTTTACTACATTCACCTTCTCTTCCCTCCCTTTTCCTTCATGTGGATCTACAGCTGCATTATCACAGCACAGGCAATGCAACCACATCTCCACTAGTCTTCCTGTCCTCTTCCTCTTCTGTTTTGTTCCCCTGAACCCTCTCTCTCCCTCCATGTCACCATATTCACTTTCATCCATCTCCCATACTCCCTTGTCTGTCTAGAAACTCAGTTTTTCTGTTGCTTTCCTTTCACCTGTTTTTTTATTTTTTATCATGCACTGTCCATCTTCCCTCTGCTCCATCACTCTTTCCACTGTGCTCCTCTGTTTTTCTTTTTTCTGACTCTCTGTAGCACTCCACAGGATGGAGCAGATTTCATTCACCTGAAAGGATCATGGAGGGTTATACTAACCTGTAGTCTTGTAGGCCTTCCTTATCCCTCATTGGAACTGTGTTACTGGTGAGAGAGAGAGAGATGGTAATAAATAAGTTATAGTTTAAAAAAAAAAAAACAGTTGAAAGCAAAGTATGTTATGATACAGTAGATGGTTCTAACAGGCATTCAGAATGGACATACACAGGAAAATATGTAGTCAGGTAGTCATTATTGCACCAAACTGGGAGAAGGGAAAATAGAATAGAATAGAATAGAATAGAATTTTGGTGAAAATTAAAATGTGTCCATTTTGAGAATAGTACCTCAGTTGCTCGATGTTCTACTTTATGTTCTATAACACTATTAATGAATACATGTTCATTTGAATAATCAAAAGACAGAACCACAATACAAGAAGCAATAGTTGTTGCACCTTCTTCAGTGCCTTCTTAATAAACTTTATTTATTATTAACTAATTAAATAAAGATTTAATAAAGTTTATTTAGTTTATTAAAGGGATAGTTCAGCCAAAAATGTCATTGTTGGGTGAACTATCCCTTTAAAAAAGACATTAGCCATCCAGCTGTGAATGCTACTGTACATTAAACTGTATTGTATGGCTTTTGTTTATTTTCAGATTAATCTTGCAATGATCAAGTTGAAGGGGTTTATTTAGCTTTAATGACCAGCTCGCTGTACATTATCTTGGTAATTGCTTGGCTACTAACCAAATGACAAATAAATGGATACCAAATTTTGTAGACATTATGTGAGAAGAAAGAGACCATAAGTCAATTATAGTTTAGCTTCCATTGTGCAAAGATATCTGACCACAGACTGCTGCGACTGGCTAATTAGAATAAAGTATTCCAGAAGGTTGTGTACTAAGCACTAATAGATCGGTGGTTTGTGCTAGCAGATCATATCCAAGAGCAGGAGGACACAGCTGTGAGAAGTGACTTTTATTTCATGGGCAGATGCTCACAATAATACTGCTCTGTCATCTGTAGAGAGTATGAGTTAGTGTGCATGTCTGGTGCTGTCATGTGTACAAGTCAACACATGACACAGATACTAAGGTCAAATGACCGCATTCATCTTCTGTCACAGACGGACAGGAAAAAGACCAGGGGAACAGTATGCTGCCCATGACTAAATGCAGCATTTCCTGAATCACTCTTCACCAGTGCGGCAGAATATACTGTGCCACAACACAAGAAATTATATTTTGTGAGTTGTGAGGTTCTATTTTCAATTGAACATAAGACAAAAAGACATATATCACAAAATAAATGCTAGAACAACATGTCTGGCTATTGTGTTTGTTGTGAGACCTATTTCATGGTTTGACGTTGTATGAAGAATCCTTTACTAAATGTACTCGCTGAATCAATCAGATTGGTATCTGACTTGCATAACTGTTCCAAAGTAAGATATTTTAATGTTTTTGAAAGAAGTCTCTTTTTAATATATTAATGTAGTTTATTCCTGTTATGGAAGCAGCCATTACTCCAGTCTTCAGTGCCACATAATGGTCCTTGGGAAATCATTCTAATTTGGTGCTCAAGAAACAATTCTTATGCTGCTTAATATTTTTATGGAAACTGTGATTTTCTTTTTCATTTTTCAGGATCCTGTGTTGAATAGCAAGTTAAAAAAAATGGAAAAAAATTGATTTTTTTTTAAACTATGTTAAAAATCTTTATCGTCACAGTTGAAAGTATCCTTGCTGAAACAAACAAACAAAAAAAAACAGTAGTGTACCTAATGACTTTTAGTAATGTACAGCTTAATTCACAGTTATAATATGTGAATCTTTAATTAGTAACATGCATTGATTTTTAACTTTTTTTTTTGTTGTAATTAATTACATTTTAATTTTCAAAAATCATCAAAACATTACATTATGAAATAAACCTTTAAAATATGTTTCCAAAATTGTATTTTTGGTATTGTACTGTATTCTTATTTGGGTTGTTTGAACTCTTTAGGTTAGTAGAGGCGGCTCCTCTTCTGTTAGAAACACTGACTAAACCTGAAACCAAGGCTCAGTGTGTGCAATGTGAAGCTCAATGCATGTGATCAGCCATGAGACACTAAACATTTAATCTGACATGAACAATTTTTAGTGGATGTGGGTTTAAAATGCAATATAGAATGTGAGACTCAAATCATGTAAAACACAGATCCTCTAATTGCATTGCTCTGTTCCAATTGATATCACAGGAGAATGCAGTGCTTGTGGAAATATGCCTGTTCTGGGCCTCCTTACCCAGATTTGCTGTCAAATGCTCGGGTCTCATTAAGAACCGTCCCACCGCTCTGTAGAACCTCCATCTGTCTCTGGATCTCATAGTCTATGGAACACGTACCAAGAGAGAGCCAATCAAACTCTAACCACAACCTTCTGCCAACAAAAGTCCCTAAAGTACTTCTGAAATGGTTGCACATCAGCATTTTTCCTCACAACTGCTAAAACGAGCTTTGGGGGGGAAATGTTCTATAGTAGAAAACCTCTGGTAATCCTTTAGTTTTATCACAGCGTTCAGTATAATAGCTGTCTTTACAAGACATCAAAACAAAATGTATTCAATATTCATTCAATTGTGTAACTTTCTTTTAGGGAACGGTTTAAAATAGGGTTAAGAAAATCATGAAACACTCAGCGATTATTTACTTTGTTTACTCTCTCTTTTATTGACAGCACTATTTAATCTTCTCGTCCTTGACAGGCATGTTTATGTGGGTCTTCAACACTCACAACTTGGTGGTTGAAATTAATGTGATATGTGTGTGTGTGTGTGTTTCATCAGCAGACATGATGGCTTCTGCTTCTGCACATCTTGACAGAGCATTTAACACGAGACAGAGATGGAGTGAGGTGAAAATGCTTATTGTTCTTGTTGCTTATCTGGAGTTTGCAGTTTGACTTTCAGCTCTGGCATAATTACACAGAGACACTCATTCCCTCCAACTGATGCCAGGCTAAATCTGACAACCACACAAGAAAAGTGACTTCCAGCTATTACTAAAGCGCGTGAGTGTGTGTGAATACCAATGCAACATGATTAAAAGATTTCTGAAACCCACTGGCTAAAAGTGTACTTCATTCCCTCGACACATCTCGCTTTACAGAGGACTGGCAAAGAGATTTTACTGTACACTTGTACTTAAACTAGAAAAGCCCTTCTTCAAACCAGAAGGGAGATCTTGATATCCATAAACTTCCTTCTCAGTATCAGTCGGACACATACAGTATTCTTACCTATGGCTTTAGCCATGTGCCTCACACTGTTGATATTTTTGACTTCTGTCCTCACTCCCAAAGGCTCTCCAGGGCGATGCACGGACACATTGGCATCAACTCTAAGCTGCCCCTCTGTGAGAGGAGAGAAAAATGGATCTGATATGAGAATCACTCCTAACAGTCATTACAATTCAACCATCCACAGCTCTCAAAACCCCTGCTTAACAAACACTGCATACATTTGAATTTGAATGATTTATTTGCATGAAATACAGTATTCTGGAGTGCCCTGTGCACCGCTGAATAGTCTGCACCAGATAAACAATTTGCTGTATTTTGCTTCAGGGGGTTTTGATTAAACAAAAGCTATTGAATTTTTCATCACAGGAAGACAATAGGTTGATTGAGCGGTGACACGTTAAGAAGGGTTGAGAAACAGGTCAGTTATTTTCTCATTTGAATTTGTGAGCCCTACACAAACAATACATATTATCAATGTTCTTATTTAAAGTGTGTAATTGAAACTATGACTCACTCATATTAAGTTTCAAGAATTCAAACTTCTCAGTGCATTCAAAATACAAAAACTTGGAATACAAATAGTTGGAAATGTGGAAAGAGTGAACTCATATTGGCGAAGCCATAGAGTGACCATTGGTGAAGGAGTCTCACTACAGTCCTTTCGTGCTATACAGCCGAGCCTTCTCCTTTGGCCCTGACAGTATACATACAAAGCCCAGACTTTAAATTTAAATTTATTCAAGATTTGTAGATTGGGATTCGTTAAAAAAAAAAAAAAAAAATACATATAAATACAAAATACATGATACAATACATCATTAAAGCATTTCTGCACTCCAAAAAATGCTGGGTTAAATACAACCCAGCGCTGGGTAAAATATGGACGAACCCAGCGGTTGGGTTAAACATTTAATATTCCTGATTTATGACATATGTGAGTCCACATCTGTTTATTAAATATTTGAACGCAAAAATGAATGGGCAAGGCTTTCCTCATGATGCACTCTTTAATATAAATCTAGGTGACGAATAGAATATTGTCTACTGGGCTGGTCGATATATTGAGTATTACCAATTTTGCTGCCAATATAAAATTAAGCAACGTTATGATTGTGATTTTTATTTAGCCTTAATGTTTTATAAACACTAGTACTCACTGGACTACATTTCCAATCCAATTTTTCTTAAACGTTTTCATAGCAAATCTTTAATTTAAACTTCAGAAGCAAAGTCAAGTCGGTAGGTTCAATTAATCTCTGTGATTCAGTTCAAACCTGTCCTTTCACTAAATCAACAAGTCTGATTCAACTATTTGCTTGCTTCATTACTCAAAAATGTTTCTGTAAAATTGCATAGAATTGTACTTAAAAGTAGTTAATATAATAGTTAAATATTAGTAAGATATGTAAATATCGCAGTTTATTACAATGAAACAATTACTACAGTGAAAATGATTTAATGTCATTCTTCCTTGTGTTTGTGTAATGCCAAAAAGTACAGGGAATGTTACTTGATTGTTTTAACTAGATTTTACTGTATTTCACTTCATGCATTAAACATTTTCTATTTACATCTATCTGATTTTCTATTTAAACAATCTATTTTGGAGCTAATTGGTCAAAATGATTGTTTTCAGACTAAGAAAACACCCTTTTAAGCTATTTCCAAGCAAGTACATCAATATTGAGATGTACACTGAAAATAACCATATGGATACTGTGTAGATTACAGCTGGTGCAAGCAAGGTGATTTGTGTCAGAGACCCAATCATGGGAATAAATGTGTGTAGACATTAAAGGTTCTGATCAATGTTGGCTGTAGGGGATGTATTAAATCACCGGCCATGTTAGCCTGGCAGGTGCCCAGAGCCTGCAGGATGAGCTGAAGCTCTCTGACGGCAGCTGCTGCCTCCTCTCCGCAACACATCTCTGGCTCCATCACCAGCTCCATCAGACCGACACCTACAGACACAGAGACACAGCGTTTATATCAGACACTGTCCTCAAAGGACACAGACTCTTCATGTTTCTGTATAAGAGTGAAGAAGCAGCACCTGCTCTGTTGAGATCTATGAGAGTCTGACCCCGTTCATCATCATGGAGACTCTTTCCACTGTCTTGCTCAAGCTGGATCTGTTTGATTTTCACATTCTTGGTTACAACTTGGTTTCTTCTGCGACCTTCAAAATGACTATAGACCAGCATGCCATTCACTGCTATGGGAACCCTCTGCTGAGTGATCTGGTAGCCTGCCTAAAAACACAAACAACAAACTGTTACACAACTAAACAACGGTGGGTATCAGGACCATTTTAATTGCTAGTTTATCTAGACCTAAATATATCTATTACACATCTGTGTCTGGCCAAGGGTTTTCAGACAGCAGGAGAGTGCTAGGAGAACCAAAATAAAAAATAACATTAAAAATTAAATAAAATAAAAGTTGTCAATATCACCATTTCATTCTGCATTTTAAAAACTGGTCAGAAATTACATTATTAAAATCACAATAATTTTGTTCTACTGACAGCCATGATTTTATTTTTCTCCTTAGGTTTATGCATCCAACAATACAGAGTTAGAGAAAATACAGTCTTAAAGAACTTTCTATTATATATTTTGTACTTGTATTTAGCAACAATGAATTCAATTGATTAAAAAAAACAGTAAAGCCTTTTATATTATTACCAAAAAAATTATATTCCAAATAAATGCTGTTAATTTGGATTTTATATTCACCCTAGGGAATAAAATGTATCACGGTTTCCACAAAAATATTAAGCAGCACAACTGGACTAATGGGTGCTGACAATTCAGCTTTGCCATCAAAGAAAAAACCTAAAACGGTTACTATACAATATTACCGTTTTCCATTTTTGATCAAATAAAAGCAAAATAAACTTCTTTCAGAAATTTTTAACAATTTTTTAAACTTTGCATTTATAATATTTTTAACACTGTATAAATCGGGTCTTTCTATACACATTAAGACATATAGTTGCCTTTTGTATTATAGTGAACTTTTTTGCATTTTTGGATGTCTGTTTTGGATTAGACCTCATCTAACCACCTTAAAACATCATCATTGTGTAATAAGAGAAATCTTTTGTGTCGTCACTCATCAGAATCAAATCTGGTGTTTGGCAGGGTTGGGTAGGGTTGAAAGGCCAGGGTTAAGGTTATGACAAAATGAAATCGCATACACATACTTGTGATCTGGCTACATTTTCAACCTCCTTCAGTTTCACCGCAAAGCAAAACAGAGCACTCGTAACTGTTGCTATGGCAACTCCATGACAAAAAGCCACTAGAAATTTATCATGGTTATTGGCATGCAAAAGAGTAAAGGAAAGAAAAATAAGCAATTAGCCATTACCATCTGTGTGTTGTACCTGATCAACTAATTCATCACAGCCACAAAAAAAAAAAAAAAAATTAAATTAAATTAGTACTAATGAAGAGTGACAGATTCCTCGTAAGTCAAAGATTCCCTCCATTTCAATGTCTGAGCTTTCTCGATGCCAACCCAGCCAGAATCAGTCCTTGCGATCTTTGATTATTGTGGCTTAAAATTGGTTTTGCAATCTGTTTGGTGCATGTTGTATTACAATATAAATAATACAGGAAAGGATGCCTGCACAAATCATTTTTCCTGCACAGTCCAAATATACACATTAATTCGACTTTTTTTTTATATATTTTATCTTTCTAAAATTGTGTCAGAATTAAAATGACATTTCTACTTAATCTAATAATTCTTTTTAATTATGAGTTAATCTCACATGCTGTATCTTTACACAAGAGATATCATGTTATTTTGTCTTAAATAATGAAGTGCCGATGTAACCAAAATCACTGAGTAAATGGACTATAGCCAAAGAACTATTGAAAAAACTAAATAGAGCACAACAGGTTGGTTCTGGAAGAAAAAAACTAATTTATTTTCTCCAAAGAAAATTATGACGATAACATATAAATCTTAAAAAAAAAAAAAAAAAAAAAAAAAAGAGTACATTGAGCTCTGGGGTTGTTAAGAGAAAGCATATGCTTCTGTAGAAGCTAAACATCAGTGTGATTTCAACTTCATTTGAAGAAAATCATGCTCAGTTGTAGAATTCCTGGTGAAGTACTATATTACCCACACTGCTCAAAGGAGATCAACCAATAAGAAAAGGCACTGTTACCATGGAAGCAGGAACTGTAGCAATCTGACTCAACAGTGCCCCCTCCCCCTCTTCCAATAAAACATTGAAATCAACATTTGAAATCAACACATTTTATTATATGTACTGAAAAATACAGATTAGCTAATTGTTCTGAAGTCAATGGATTTTTGGTTAAAGGCCTGAAATAAGGTCTGTGGTTTACACAAGTTCAAGATATTTTACAACATAAAATACAACAGTAATTCTCCCAAGTGGCTAAATGGGTCTACAGAGGATGTCTAAAACATCAAACAGTTAAACTCCTTTACTCAATAATCTGCTTGTGTTTATAATTGCACTCTTGCAACCTATTCTGACTCAAACTCTCATGTACTCATGTAACATAGACTGTTTAGATCCTATGGTTAGCTTTTTAATTCTGCAGATTGTATTCAGGTCTCAAATAAAAGAAATTACAAAATTATTATCCACAAAATATGTAAGAATCATAAAGCTTTGTTTGTCACAGAGCTTATTTTCTGCAACAATTCAAAAGCCAGTAGAATTTTTTTTTTTAACCAAGGGAACCAGGGTGATACTAACTTCTGGATTGACCTACAAAATTACAACATTACTGCAGTACTCTGTTGTTGTTGTTGTTGTTACTAAATTTATTCAATTATTCGCAGTAATTCACAAGCTCATTTCCACATTAAAATGTACAGTCTTTTACCTGTTTGTGATTACCTTTTCCTTTTTTGTAACAAATGAAAAGTTACAGTGTTGTGAGAAATCTCAGAGATGGCTGAATTGGTTCATTGCTTAGAACTCCTTGTTGAAAAGATTTAAAAAATCCTATATTAATAAAAAGAAAAACTTCTGCTACCAAGGCCACTGAGAAAGTGGGCAGTCACTAAGTTGAGGACTATTGAATCCTGTCATGATGAATTGAGCGATGCAACACAGGGTACAATTCATTCTTATTTAATTATTTTCTATATGCTCTCAGGATATTTACAAAAGGTGAGTTTGGACTGTATTTTTGGTGGAGGACAGTGTTCTCAGAACTGCTAAAACATATTCATGTTTTTTTTTTTTAACTACTTTATTTGCATGCTTTGTTTAAGGTCGTCACCCAGGTGCTTTGTTTCCATTCCTAAGCACTGCCCCCTAAATGTATATAAACTACAATATATCACTGCTTTAGTTAGACTTGGATGACTACAGCGACGCACAGTGAGTTCTCAATAAAGAGTAACTTCTGTATGAAAGATGTCCCAACGTCTCCTGGTCTCTGCTTCGACAAGAGGAATAAAAGTTTCCAACAAACTACAACATTAAAAAAAAAAATTATTTGGCTTCACAAATCCAATACCAGAGCTGAAACATTGCTCGGACAAGAGCTTGAATGTTTTAAGCTTTTAAGAGCAGACACTGTTATTCATCTACATTAGTGGCAGCTATTCTGTTTCCTGCCTGTTCAGCATCACTGCTTTATTAAAGCTCAGGGAAAGAAAGAGTGATGTGCTGGATATATGTACATGTCTCTCTGACAAACGATGGATCCATAAAGCAGCTAATCAAAAATAACAACCATATAGAGTTGGAGGCGTAGGAAAGATGTTCTTGTCCATTGCATTTGTGTCATCAGCACTTCTATCCTTTGGAGTACGAAGATAAAACTAAGAAACGCTGACAAATTCATTAAGCATTTATATGTGTGCAGCAAAGAGAACTCACAGGCATGTCTGCATAAAAGTAGTGCTTCCTGTCGAATAGTGACTTCCTGTTGATGGTACAGTTGAGAGCAAGGCCTGTCAATACAGCAGCCTCCACACATCTTCTGTTCAGTACCTTAGGAAATGTAGCAGCAAGACATTCAACAGAATTTACAAGTGCAATGAAATGACAGACATAATGCAGATTTATATTGGTTTATATTGAATTTAATTCATTTACATACTGGCAGTGTTCCTGGTAATGAAGCATCAAAATGTGAGACAAGTGAGTTTGGTGGAGCCAAGAATCTAACATGAGATCCAGAGAAGAGCTTTGATGTGGACTGAATCTGAGCATGGATTTCCAGACCCACAACACCAACCATCTGAGGAAGACTATACAACAAAACCCAAGAGATGAAGAGTTGGTGGCACTTTATAGTAACTTTCATCATTACATACATTTATTTAGCAACAACACATTAAATTGATCAAAAATGACAGTAAACGCATTTATAATGGTATAAAACACTTAAATTTTTTTTTTTTTCAATTTTCAATTGTAATAATGCTTCATAATATTGATGCATTTACATCTGCTTTGAAAGATAAGAGACTTCTTTACAACATTACACCCAAACATTTTAACAATAGTGTAGTTTAAAAGCCCCTAAAATAGAGTAATTTTGTGAATTCTTTGATCAGAAACTTTTTATTGCATCCAAGTCTAAAAAACTATTATTAGAAACTATTCGTAGGAGTAAAAAATGTGACGACCAGCCACGGTGGTCTCAGTTAAGTATTTGAATGTATTTTAATTAATGAACTGTGATAGTTTTGATTGCAATGAGTATTATTAATTAAGGACATTTTATTTTATTTCGTAAAATACTTAAATTAGTTTAATGTACAGGTTATTAACACATAATTAACACCATCTGTTTTTCTTTGCAGTATGTATTAATGTAATATACATTTTTTTCAGAGCACATGTAAAATCAAGGTCAGCAATAAAGTATGGGTCTAAAGATTTCGACCGCAAATCTGCAGTCTGTTAACACACATACACCACATTATTAATTCCATTAAACCACAGAAAGACCATTACTCAAATCCCTCTTGTTGATAACAAGAATGTCAGAATACCTGTCTACAACCTATGATCCTCCTACATAACATTTTGGGGGAATTTGATTCCTACCTTTTAGTATGGACTTTGGGCTGAAGTTGAGTTTTGGATCCAGATATCCATATCGTCCTTATCACTAAATTAAAAGTATCAATATGATATAAACTTTGTGATTTATAAGCATATTTCCTTAGCTTAAAGAACATTCTGCTGTATCCCGAAGAGGAGGCTGCCATGTTTGTGTTTGTGTGTGAGCAGATGGTACATGTAGTTTTACAGCCGCCAGGAACTCGCCAGTGTAACGTATGATGATGAAGAAAAAACTTCAACTCCCATAATGCCAGTGGCGCAAAGGCAAAGTTTCCGGCGACTTCTTATGACAGCATTCGCAAACCGCGTATTGATAACTGTGGGGCAGTTGGTGGCGGGAGATTCACGCATGGTCCTGCACGTGAATGATCATCTTTGAGTACTTCTTTGTTTTCAAGGCTTGCCTTTCGGTCTTTTAATTACAATGGCGTTACAGCAAAACGGGATCGAATCCAAACACAACGGTGACACTTCCAGCCATCACCCATCTACGAACGGGAACGGAGAAATCCAGCATGACCGGGCCGAGGGATTCACTTTCACCTCCGAGCCCGCGCTTGAAGACATCCGCCGCATGCAGGCTGAATTCACGGAGGAGAGGAACTGGAACCAGTTCCACAAGCCGCGGAACCTGCTGCTCGCGCTGGTCGGGGAGGTCGGGGAGCTGGCAGAACTCTTCCAGTGGCGCGGGGAGGTGGAGGAGGGCCTGCCGGACTGGACCGAGCCGCAGCGGGAGCACCTGGCCCAGGAGCTCAGCGACGTGTTGATCTATCTGGTTGAACTGGCAGAAAAATGCCACGTTGATCTGCCTCAAGCTGTCCTCCGCAAAATGGCCCTCAACCGACTCAAGTACCCGGCCAGCAAAGTTCATGGGTCTGCCAAAAAATACACGGAGTACAAGGACTGATGTGGGTGATTTCGTGCTGTAGCCAAAGACTCTAGTTACTGAGCAGTTTATTTGAGGAAGCTGATGTTGAGTGCCTTACAAACTGTAAAAACTGTTGTTTTTTTCCCCCATTTGAACTAAATGTTGGCACTACCACTCTTGCTTTACGTTGAGCATTTTAGAATTTGTATGCAAGAAACTTGTTTGCACATTTCTGGCTTAGTTTTAAAGTTCTTATGTTTTTATTTTCACCAAACAGAAGCTGCTGTGGACAGTACAAGTTGCTTTGCTGTATAGTGTTTTTGCTTCATCACAGTAAAGTGTTTTGCAGCACACATCGTCTCTGTGCATTGGTTCACTCTTTCAAACATTGAAATTTGCATTTTTTTTAAAAAATATCATTATTGGAGATGCACATAGTTTCACTGGCACTTTTCTAATATTTTATTAAAAAAAACTATTAGATGGTTGTTTGTGGAGAGAGCATTAACACCTGAATTCAGCCCCAAATCTGATCAAACACCCAAACAAGCAAATAATTTAATTAGAAAATTGCAGGTAAGAGTTTGATCAGCATTGGACTGCTGTTGGTTATAGGTTTCAGAATGATAATGGTCGGAACATTACTGAAGTGAATTTTAAAAAATTCTAGACATTGCAAAATGGGTGCAATTATGAAAAATCCTATTTGTGAAAATGAGCCAGTACTGTATGCCTGCTCTAAATGATTTCAAAATACACTATTTTGACAGGAGTTCAGAAAAGTTTTATTTATACTGCTAATGTTATAATTCACACTAATTACTCACAATTACCCAGTTCCATCTGCACACTAAATATCACAACCAAAACCAATGCCATTCAGAGAATTAAGGAACAACTCTGGCTTTCTGATTATCATCTTGTAATGTTTGTTATTCTAATGGTATATAGCTACATCTTTAATTAGAAAAGTTAAGTTCCGGACACCTGATTAAATTCATCAGCTCATTAGTGGAGTGTTTTGTCTCCTGAGCCCTGTGTTAGATTAGTAAGACACCTTAACACTGCTAAAGAGTGCTGAAGAAACAACATAAAGGGTCAGAGAAGTGTTTGACAAAAGTGAAGCAGACCAATTTGACAAAATGAATATTAGAGAATTTAGTGTATTTGAGTTACTTAATAGAATAGTGAAAATGTACTCACCCTCAGGCCATCCAAGATGTTTCTTCATCTGAAATAAATTGGGAAAATGTAGCATTACATCTCTTGATCACCAATGGAGTCACTGCAGTGAATGGGTGCCGTCAATAAGAGAGTCCAAACAGCTGATAAAAACGTCACAATAATTCAGTAATCACACAAAGATAGTCCATTAATTAACATCGTGTAAAGCAAAAAGTTCCATGTTTGTAAGGAACAATCCATCATTAAGGTGTTTCAACTTTAATACCATGAAGTCTATAATTCATAAAAATGCTTCCTCCAGTGAAAAAGTCAATCCCCTGTTGTCCTCTCACATCAAAATTCACTGACACATCTGATTTGATTATTTTGGACTCTTAACTTGTAGATGTTGCTTGACCTGTTTATATAATATATTATAGCATATTCCTTCCCTGACTCAGATGAAACAACCTTTTCACTGGAGAAAGCAATAGACTTGTATTCTAGCCAGAAGCAATGCCTTGATGGATTTGTTTCTCACAGACACACAGATTTTTCTTCACAAGATGTTAATTGATGGATTGGAGCCGAGTAAGTACTTGTGAATTATTGTGAAGTTTTTATCAGCTGCTTCGAGTTGTTTTTACTGCAGTATCAAGATGATGTTACAAACAGAGCTTGCGTCTCCCAGGCATTGTTGATCTATTGTGTATCTCTCTCTCTGTGTCCTCCATAGTGGGGGGCAAAGTGAGCTGTCAGCATCCTGCACCATAGGGATGCCTTACTGCTGCTTTCTCCCTCGCTCAGTGATTTCTGATGCCACTCAGACTTTAGTAGCCAGACAGTGATTTTCCCAGCATCTGCTATCTATTTGATGTCATTCTGAGTGTCTGTGTGGAAGCCCTGCCACCATCTTTGTCACTCTTTGATTTCAGCATGCAAAATGTCAAAATCCAACTCGTTTTTTCTGTCCATCTCGACAGCTGTAAACAGTCTCAGAATTAAAAATCGGGAAAATCTTGCTTTTGAAAAGCTGCATTTGAAGATGTAAGACCTAGTGTTAAAAGTTCATAGTCCATTATCCACAATAACAGTTCTTCTCAAATGGGACTATTTTGAGCTATATCATCTAGTCTGATTTTGTTCCTGAATGAAGCATCTACAGGGAATGAAAGCACTAACTCTTCTGCCCCATTAAAGTAGACTTCTCATTCCCTCTAATTTCTCTCATTTTCCCTGAATCACACAAATTCAGATAGATGATTGAGCAGCCACAGAATAGACAGTGATTTCAGTGATCATCACACTTTAATTCAGTTCACCACTGGAGATAAGCATTACAGAATCCCTCTGAAATTTTACTGAAATATCAATGTTACAATAGTGCTGTACAGAAAAGCATCTCTGAGCACAGAAAAACCTAAAGTGGATGAGCTACAGTAGCTCAAGACCACAGAAGAAAATGTTAGCTGGTCTCGATTGTAGGGTGGTGAAAATAGATCCTTGTCCAACAGAATAGTTCACATGCATGCATTCATGCATACATAGATGCAAACGTACATACATGAATAAAATTATGTTATTATTTACTCTTTTTCTGTTCAAATGTTTTTTAGATTTTCAAAGAGATCACTTGAAAAAGATCACTTGCTCTCACCGAGGCTGAATTTATTTGATCACACATACAGCAAAAGCGGTACTATTGTGAAATATTATTACAACTTAAAACAATGTCCTTTTAAATTTATATAAAATGAATAGAAAGTTCAAAAGAGCATGTAGCATTTACTTGAAATACTTTTTACTGTCACATTTAATGCATTCGTGCTTAATGAAAGCATCAGTTTCTTAACAAAAATCTCACTGACCACAAATATTTAATACTTTTATGTATTAAATCATTTGTACATTTTACATGGAAAGTCACCAGTGAGGATATAAAATCTGATTGAAAAGCTACACTTGACCGTAGTTTGAACCTTAAACTTTAATTCAGTTGATATATATTCTGAATGTCCTAGTTAACTATCAGCCTGTTATATTCAGCTCCATGCCTCCCTTCAGATCCAACTAATCCCTGTGCAGATCTGAAACTGTTGTTCTGGGGTGTCATCCGTATAGATTCACTAGAAGAACCTTTTCCCACAGGATGAAAATGAAAGACGAGTGCACTTTGTAACATCCAGTCAGTCAAATCAAAGTGCTATACTGTGGAGGTGGACCAGCGCTGCATGAGGAAAGAGCAGTTACAGAATTTCTCACAATGACACTAAAGTGCCACACATTCCCACAGCAATAACATCAGCACATTTTGAGTAATGGCTCTGATGACTCCAGCCCCTGTATAAGTGGACCGGAGCGTGGATGAGTGCACACGCAACTCAGATTCCATCACTTATTTCCTGCAAAACCTTCAAGAGTGCGCGCGAAAACAGGGTCAGAGAGATGAAAGCATAAGAGTGTACTGCAGAGAAGTGATTTTATTGGAAACTGAAGTAATACAACACTGCTCACATACTGAGTTCCTGTTTCTCTATAAAGATTTTCTTTGTAGAACCCTGACCTCACCTGTCCTCCCTGGAGCCCCACGTTTGACAAACAGCCAGCACCTTAAATTAAAATTTTTGTGGGGAATATCAGTCTTTTAATAAGACATTCTTGACCTTTCAGATGACAAAAATGTCAGGTTGTCACAACTGTCAATATTAAATTTATTCATCCTTTATTATATTTTATAAATCTATTATTATACCAAAGATATAAAAAAATCTTTCACTGCTTATCAATGTTTGAAAAACCTTACACAAAAACACATTGATATAGTATCAACATATGCAAACAAAATAAACAAACAAACATAAAAAAAAAAAAATTATGCTGTAGAGGGAATTCCTGCAAACCCTCATGACTCTGTATGAAGTTTAAAAATCTCTTAAAATATCACACAATTTGAACTTTCTATGACGAGGCATAGTTAGTTAATGTTGGAAAATATCAAGTGGTGCAACTCTTAATATATATAATAATATAATATAATATTCAGGGTATGAGGCATTTATTTTTTGAATGGTTTAAATGAATATTTTTTATTTGTTTGTTTGTTTATTTAACTATATGAAACTATGAAATGCTGTTTTGTTTTATTATGGTTCTGTTCTGTATTTGTTATAAATTAAATGAAAAAGTCTCTGAAAGAATGAATACTTGTGATGAATACAGAAAGCGGCTTTTTATCTAGCTGTTGCTGCTGTAGTTTCCCTCTCAGGATGAAAGACTCCAACTGACGTCTCTCTTGAGAGGGCGGCAGACCATAATGGAAATCTTGTATTCAAGATAGTTGTTGCCATGTAGGACTGTTGCTATGGAAGAGATTCCAATTGACTCCCTGTACTAGCAGTCAGAACAGACCAATGGCTGTTTGAAAAGCTACCACCAGAGGGCATTTTTCACACGTGACATTTTGCTTGTGATATATGATTGAGATTAATTGAGTTTGAGTTTGTATATGTAATTTATTTGCATGCAGATATTTACTTGGTTCATGTGAATAGTGCTTCTACATTAAGACTTGTTTGGATACACAAACAGAGACGTTCAAATACAATCACCTTTCTAACACGCACACACACACACACACACACACACACACACACACACACACACACACACACACACACACACACACACACACACACACACACACACACACGCCTCATTTGCAGAGATCTATCACACACATTAGCTCAACTGAGAGGTAAAACCTGTTATTGCAGCTGTTTATAGCACAGTAATATTGTCAGTGAGAGTGCACTGTATCAGTAGCAAAGCAGCTGAATGGCAGATGGTGTGGTTTTCCCTTTTAAATAAGAGATTTGTGCTAATTTCTCTTTGAGGCATAAAGATCCAATGGTTTGAGCTGAATTTTAAGGTTGCGCGTGTTAAATAGTCTGTCGCTCCAGAGGGGCAACCTCTACAATGTCATCATCACCATAAAAATGCATCTGTCAAAAACAGATGGCCTCCTTTTACCCTACACAATTCATTCAAATATTGACTGATCATACATCTGTGTGTGTGTGTGTGTGTGTGTGTGTGTGTGTGTGTGTGTGTGTGTGTGTGTGTGTGTGTGTGCATGTGTGAGCACGATGGAGTGTGTGTGTGTGTCGCATGATTTCTCGGAACACTCAGGTAGTGGGGCCTGAAGGCAGTATTTATGGTACTTGAGACTAAAACTGAATACAGATGAAAAATTGACACCCTCACGTTACACTCAGCACTGCAGTAAGTTCATGTGCTTGAAGTGATCAATACCAAAGTATATAGGCAGCACAGTTATACAGCAGAATGTCCGTATGGAGCAGAACACAGTAAAATACAATACAATCATAGATTACAATATTTTATTATATATTTCTTTATTCGCATTTCTACTACAATAATTTGTGGAAATGTCTTTTGCACTCTTAATTTTTTTTTATTTTTTATTTATTATCTGCTTGACTGCATTGTGAAGAAATAGCAATGTTGTTATTGGTGTAATGCATAAATAGCTCTTAAAAATTAAGTGTTTTTTACAGGTATCAATGGTTCCACAAAGAACCTTTACCATCCATGGAACCTTTTCATTCCATGAAAGGTTCTTTACAGTGGAAAAAGGCTCTTTAGATTACTAAAATGTTCTTCACACTAAGAAAAAAAATGGTTCTTTTGAGAACTGTTCACTGAAAGATTCTTTGAGGAACCAAAACTGGTTCTTCTCTGGCATCACTGTGGAAACCCACTTTTGGAACCTTTATTTTTAAGAGTGTACGTTCGCAAGAGTATCAGTGTAAACATGGGATTTATTTTTTTTTCTCATGAGATGCATATCTATCGATAAAATAAATGTCAAAAACCAATATGTATTTCGTTTGTTTGTTTGTTTGTTTTACAGTTAAAAAAATATATGATGCATCAAAGTTTAATTCTGTGTTACTTCCTGTTTCTTTTTTTTTATTATATGTGAAATTTACCAGCAGTTTCTGAGTGAAAATTGTTTCCAAATCTTTTTCTGTGAACAGTTGATTGTTTCAAATATTTGAATGTATGCACATGTATCAGTTTACATGTAACACATGCAAAAGTCAGTTAAAAACATAACATGTATTTTAGATTTTAGTTTGATCTTGAAATTTCTTTGGCCCCATTTGTTTTGTTTTCAGTTATATAAACTATATTAACACATAAACATGTAACTGATTATTGAAGTAAAATAAATGTTAGAATTTTACACTTCTATACAAATTATACAAAGGCATTATTAATTGAAAATTGTTCGTTTTTCATACAATATTTTTTTCAGTTTAACTAAAACATTTAAAAAACTATTTATCTGAGAGAGTTTTAGTTAACAAAAACAACACTAGAACACTTAATTTCCCAGATATGCTGCATGTGTCAAATTTCTTTTTGTCATTCCAATTAAAAAAAATATAATAATATTCAAAATTGTAGTTTTTTTGTAATACTGCATACCACTGCATGATCAAGCAACAACCTCTGCCGAATTTAGTTGGGGCTAAACATGTGTGCAAGTACTCACCTATCAATGTTTGCCATTCAGCAAAATATTTTGATATTTGGTGAATGTCATATATTTAATTAAATATAATTAATATACATTACCCGAACTGCCCGTGTAACGGTTTGTGCGCCACTGTCTCTGACAGAATGCAACTTTCCTGAGAATAGAGGATGTGAATATAAGGCGTTTTTATATTCATAGCTGTCACAAAATATGGTTCAGGCCTAATTATTAAGCTTTTACGACAAAAACTCTACAATGATTGACGTTTTTGGAAAGTTTAATTTTTAAGCTTTCAGTTGGTATCTAATATAAGTGTATCCGTGGCAACTAGGTATTCATACTTCTAAAAAGAGGCTGACGAGTTTAAAATGTGTCCGTCTGCTTTCATAGAGTGGCCCTGAACACAACTTTTAAAAACCTCCATCACAATATCAAATATGATGCAATTTGTGGAGGAGTCTCCTCCATGAGCTATTTTGTCCTCCTTCCTCTCTGTCTGTCGTATCACACCTCCGTGTTTTATTTTTCACTCTGGCCACATCCTTTTCCAGCTGCTGCATCTTTCTCCTGATTTGACAGGTCATTGCTCATGCCATATAGGGCCAGGAAACCTCACACATCTTCCCTCACACATGAACAGTGCAATGAACAAGCAACGTGCTTTTGATTAAGTCTCCACTTCCCTGCTTTAAGATATATGCAATGCATGCAATTTAATCTGCTGCCTAATTATACTAGATAGACTGGTGTGATTGTGTCCTCTCACCAAGGCATGTGCAATTCCTTGAGGAGCAATGAGTAATGATGTTTTTTTCCAGCATCCTGTTTTCAAGGATAACAAGAAAGAGGTTCCCTGTCAATTTACACTTGATAGTGATGTTAAAACTCCCAAATATTTGCTGGAGATGTGGCTACTCTGCCAGACGTGAAGAGCATAGCTTGAGAACTTGGCGTGGGAGGGATTCACTAAGCTTGCTGATGAAATAGGAAACCAAGTAGAGCGTGACAGCAACTTTTACTGTGGAACACATTTTCAGCACATGCAACTCTAAAGGGTGGAAACTGTGAACTTAATCTTTGCTAAAGTAAGGCAACAGAATGTTGTTAATTGCAATTAACCACCCCGGTGTTCTATTCTAGCATGCATTAAATCATTAAAAAGGACAGAAAGCTTTATTAAGTCTTGTGCTAGTTTCTCTGGGCATAATGCCACTACTTCTCTCAGGTAGCCTGTTTAGAGCTGTGGTTTTCCAACAGGACTGGCAGGCTGATCAGATAGAAGATTTTTGTATCAGGGTGGCATGGCGTTTAGAATTAAAGTTTTTCATGTAAAGTGTATAGATTACTCTTGAAATAGGGTAGCTATATGTAGGTTTATATAGGTTATATGTTTAGGTTATATATGTAAATTATGTTTATATATTTCTTCATTTTATATGATTATGTCTGTCTGGTCCTGTAAGGCACGATATCTCGTTTATTTGCATGTCTCCGTGTATAGTGGTGTTATAATAAAGCTCACTTGAAATTGAACTTAAACTCAGAAATGCAATTTCAAGGCAGCAAATAAATATAGCTGTAATTTTTAAATAAAAATGCAGAGTTTGTCAAGACTAAATTTGAATGGTGGATTGTCAAAGTCTTGTTTGAAGTTTTACTGATTGAACTCTTTTTTGAAGTTTTACTGATTTACTGATTGATTGATTGAAGGTCAAAAGGCATTACAAATAGATAAATATGTTTGAAATGCCACCTACAGAAATTTGTATTTATTGTCATATTTAATAAACTAGCTTTGTTCAATTAACTTTGGACAAAGTTTGAACCAGTTGTTTCAGTTTTTTAAAATATACTATTATAGCATTTATTAATATTTTGCATGAATTTTTAAAAATATAATTAAGTTTTTGTAATGTTTTAGTTTTTAATACTTCTATTTAGATTGAATTTATATTCTTAGTTTCAGTAATTTGAGTTGAACTTTAACTCATTTTACTTCAGTTCAATTTTCATTTTAGTTTTTCATTATTTAGTTTATTTTATTTCAGCTTCATTTCAATGAACTAAAACATTTTAAAAATAGTTTTAGTTTTAGTTAACAATAACAACACTAAATTTCCCAGAATGCATTAGCTGTGTCACATTTCTTTTTCTGGTATTCCAATTGAAATCCAAATGTAACGTTCTGTACGGTGTGACCAATTCAGTTCAAATTAAGCCATTTCAGATTTTTGTTTTTGCATTTTTTTGGCATTTTTTTTTATGCCAACTGTGATATTTAGTTAACACTATTCATGGGAAACTTGGCCCAGTCCAATGTAAGGAGCCACCCATGCCAGCTGTAGCGCAGCTCTTATCCAGCGTGGCGTCAGACAGCAATGATGGAGTCATGGCTGGGCACTGGTTTATGTGTGTGAGGTCATAGATTATGTATGGCGCCTGTGGCATGAGCTATGTCTGCTTGCATATTTCATTGGCATGCTGGGGAGCTTCAGATATCTTTGTCATGTTTGTTGAAGCTGTGAAGAAGTTTAAATTAATTTTAAAACAGAAGGATTATATTCACTGTTATATAACTAATATGAGTTGCTGATAGTGGTCTAAATTCTCATGGACAATGTAAACTGTGCTTTACTGTGAAGTAGAAATGATGAATGATAATCAGCTGACATCAGAATCTATTCTCAGAGGTTTGCAGGTAATAATGTAGATATTTGTCAGATATTCTACTGTTAATATCTTATTAAAGTTTCAATGCAAAGTAGGCTATTTGGTCTTCAGTATCTATTAGTAACAAATAGTTTTTAATTTCGCTCTCTCCCTTAGGTGTTTAACTACTGATGTTTACATATGGAAATTACAGGAGACGGATTAACAGCGAATTAAATCCTGAAATGAGTCTCTCCGAGCATATTTGACCTACTTTCCATGTATGCGGCTGAATGCTGCTTGCCCGCCTTCATTTCATGCTTGCTTTACATTCCTATTCTGCTTAATACAAGATCCGGCAGCACATTTCTCTTGCTGCAAGGTTGTTTTTATTCATTTACCATCTCTCCCCAGCCTCTGGCCCATTAGTCATTTCATCTGTGGAAAATGAATTTGTGATGAGTGTTGCTAGTCTCTGTTGTGAATAGGGAGTGGAGATCTCCTTCTCACTTTACAGTCTATTCTGTCTGAAGTTTGTTGGTTCCTCACTAAAGTTTTTGGAAATTGGTGCTTGTTTTGAGCTAAAGAAACTGAATTTTAGTTTGTTCTTAAAGGAAATAACTTGTCTCAGGAATGCCATTAAGTTGGAAATTAGGAATCAATGAAGTCTTTCAGTACTATTTAGTCACTTAAGGCAATAAATTAAGGCAATATGTTAAGTCTTTTCTGAACTATTAAAAGCTACAGTACTTAGAAGCATTATTGATGTGATGAAGGCTCTTAAACTATCTATCTATCTATCTATCTATCTATCTATCTATCTATCTATCTATCTATCTATCTATCTATCTATCTATCTATCTATCTATCTATCTATCTATCTATCTATCTATCTATCTATCTATCATCTATCTATCTATCTATCTATCTATCTATCTATCTATCTATCTATCTATCTATCTATCTATCTATCTATCTATCTATCTATCTCTCTGTCTGTCTGTCTGTCTGTCTGTCTGTCTGTCTGTCTGTCTGTCACAGTTTATGGATATCAAGGGCATCTATAATACTGGAAAGGGCTATCCAGTAGTAAGCTTTCCCATTAATCTCAATGGCAGATGCTCAGTGCAGGGCCACACAAAAGCACACAATTGAAATCTGTCATTTTTGCCCATGGGCGCTCAGTTCTGCAGCCAGAATGTCTGAGGCACCTGAGCCGCAGCAATTCTGATTGGCTCTATTTTATTTTTCCAAACAAAATGGTGAAACTATAATATAATGAAACAATATTTCTTTAATGCTATTAATTATTAATTTCATCTTTATATACACCTTATTATTTCGCATCACAGGAAAGCTATTTTCTTTGAATGTGCGAGATCAATTATTTAGCCGCTATAGGTAAATAAGTAGAAGAATAACAAAGTGTGGTAAACAGTAAAAATATTTGTGCTACAAACCAGTGTGCAGTGTTGGGAAGATTATTTTGGAAATGTAATAGGTTACAGATTACAAGTTCCCCTATTTAAAATGTAATAAGTAGTGTAACTATTTCAATTACTTTATTAAAGTAATGTAACTGATTACATTTGATTACTTTTTGATGACTTTTCTCATTTTTTTATACTGTCAATTATTTTAATCACCACAACACAATGCATAGGACTAATATCGTTGTGTCGTGGCTTGTTACTGTTTTGTAACTGTAAATTAATTACACTTTTTTTTTCTCAGTAACTGTAACAGATTACAGTTACATTTATTTTGTAATTAAATTAATTACTAATGTTGTACTACTGAATGCATGAATGTAACTACTTCCCAGCACTGCCAGTTTATGGTTATGATGATAAATTAAAAATAATGCTATAACAAATAGTTTGCAATATAAAGGTGCTGTTATTGTACAGGTAAAATAACTGAAAGTAAATGACACCAGTTACAAATGGCCGCTATTATGTTAAGGCAAGGTGCATATTGCTTAATGTTTTTTTGCTTAATGTCTCTGACCCCTTAATGGAAATACTCACAATCTGGCATGTAATATTCTGGGGCATCCACTTGGGGGTGCATGACACAAGGAACCCAATGACTGTTAGTGCTCTAAATAGCAATTAAATCCTGGCTCATTAAGACACAAATCAGCCCAGTGAGGGTCTTTGCCGATCCCTCTGAGGGGCCCCGGTGGTACAAATGAGAGGAGAGTTAGTGAGAATCAACCCCCGAATCTCTATGCCACAACTGAACTGCACTCAATAGAAAGTGCAGATTGAGCAAGAGGGTTGCCAGGTAAAAAGATAACTAATTACAGTAGGGCCCCATAGATGGGCCCTCTCTTGTTCGTAGGATCTGTTTTCGTTCTTCCATTCAGAGTCATAATGAAAGCTCAAAGCTCTTTTTGGCTTCGCTCCCTGTGGAAGAGGGCCGCTCAGAGCACCAGAGAGTGAAGGCCACCTATTCAGAACCCTGCTGTTCCCACAACTCTTCACAAATCCAAGGCCTCCATGTTCAAAGGGTTGAGAGAAAAAGAAGGGGGTAGAAAATAGAGCGCGGGATAGGCAGAAAAGAGTGGAGTGTACTAAAGTGCTGTCCTCACACATGAAGCTTGTTTATCAGCCTCCATCCCTCGCCCCACACAAAACACACACACTACCCCACTTCACTGGAAACCATGGATACCGTAATGCCTTTTCTGATTAAACAGAACAAAACATGACCTCCATCCATAATTCAAACTCCGAGAGCTGAAACAATGGGGCATGAAACTAGTGCAAGGCCATAGACATATAAGAGCCTCATCCGGTCACATGATCATGATTAATCTGACCTCTAGTTTGTACAAAAAAGATATTTATGTTCCAGCACACTGTATATGCTCATGTTCTGAATTTCGATGCCATTTTCTAAATAAGCTGTTTAACTGTTCTTTCTTGTTTTACTGCTCAAAAAGAGCAATAATTGTAAAATAAATCAACATTTAACCACCCATTGCCATTTCCTTCATATTCTTATTGGTTTGATTGATAGCATTATGTTTCTTATATGTGAGCACTAATCAATGGACTTCAACAGCTTCTCAAGCATCTCTAATTACACTGCTAAATGAATTATAACGATTAAAAAATTACCAACCAAATCATTATCTTTGAATGTTATTAAAACAGAACTACAGATTGATCTGTGGTACGTACACTGAATTTTGAACAGTGGAAAACATACTCTTTAAAGGTGTGTAGCCTTGCACTAAAACATGTAGCAGCAATTAATAAGGAAAAAGGGGGGAAAACTGTGGAAATTAATATTTTTGCGTGGTTATGATGTGAATATACTTGAAAATAGGACATCTCTTCCAACCAAACAAGAATAGAAACAAACAAACGCACAATTTGGGAACACTCTTGACACATTCTCTTGTTTTTCCCAGGCTCTCTGATTTGGAATGGAGAAAGTAATCTCAAGAGAACAAACAAAAACCCACACATGGACTTTCAGCATTGTGTTGTTACTTTATTTTAGGCTTTACTTCACTTCTCTGTGTTTTTTTTTTCTTGCAAGCTTTATATAAGTAAAATGTTATGTGATTGTATTATTATTATTATTATTATTATTATTATTATTATTATTATTGTAGTAATATTTTAATAATAAAATACATTTTTACAGTTATTAGCTCTACAGCATATAAAACTGTGAAAAAAATGTATTAATAACAGTTTCTTCTAATAACACAGTCCTTCAGAGAAATAATATAAACACTGTAAATTCTAATCCATCAAATGAACCCCTATGTAAAATCTAGAAATGTCAGAACATAATCCTTCATGTGCCTATAGCTCAATTTATGAATCCCTCTACAACAAGAACATTCCTCTTACTGTTGACTTACCAGTGGGTTTTTGAAGAACTAACCTCCCAGTTCTCTCTGAGGAGACATTTTACAGTGTCTTTGTCATCAAAGTCCTTTAAGTGGTGAACACCTGTTTGGCTCCAGCTTCAGGCTGCCAGTGAAACTGAATACTTGTTAGTTTTTGGCCACCAAGTCTTTTTAATATTGGTTCAAAGCTGTTTTCCATCCTCTTGTTGTCCATCAGTTTGAAGTGAGGCCAGCTTTTGCCTGTTCATGCTGGGATATGGGTAGGCTAAATAGATCAAGTTTCAGAGCAATTTTTATGTTTGTTTTAACTATAGTGGGTATGCCACAGGTATGTGTCCATATGTTAGCAATTCGACGTGGATGGAGCATGAATTAGTCACTAATAAAAATCCATTGCTGTGCTCTCAAAAAATGATTTGCTAGATACTTGAGAAATGCAAAATTTCAAATTTCCACTGGCTAAAAAACAAAGCAACAATGGTAACAATAATATGCATGTATGCAGTATTATCATTTAGCATTTGTTTTGTTTTCAAAAGAATAAAAAAAACTCAATCTTGCCACTAATCTCTTGGCACACACATGCTTTTATTTTATTTTTTTTGCCTGAAACTCACTACATTACTCCTCTAAGTCATTCATTTCTTTCATTTTATTTATCCACATTTATTCTCTTCAAAATAGCAATTACGAACCAGTAGCTCCCTGGCACAGCAGATAGTAGAGCACTGATGCCAAAGAGAACAGAGGGACAGCTGCATCCTTAACCCAGGAGGGGGTCCCTCTCGAAACCACCTCAAGGCTTGGGGTCTAAAATTTACCACATATAATGAGTGGAAGGATCATTCTGATTGCTTCAAAGGCTGTTGCGTTCATGCATCAATCTGTGCAGAAGAAAAGGTTCATGGTGCGTGAGTAGTTGCTGTAGCTCCATGCTTTTTCCCATCTGTAAAGATGTGAAAGCTGTTGAGTTGAGAATCACTTCAGTGAGATAGCAGATGAGTGTCTTGAGTGTAGGTTCAACTGGTAAACACACACTTATTCTTCCCACAGAAATCATCTGGAGGCAAGGAAACAAAACCACAGTTTTTCTTTGCAGACCTATAGTAAGGATAGGTGCCGAGAGCCCTGATTAATTTCAAATACTGGAGATGGTTGACCAATTTTGTTCAATGTCATATTCAGAAAGGTCATTCAACTCATATCATATTCAGAAAAATTCAACTCTAATTCTGTCTTTGCATCATTCTTTTACTTTAGTTTCTGTGAAAGACGCAGTTATGGTACTTTTTTTTCTCTCTTTTAGAGAGTTACTTGAGCACTCTATAAACACTTCACCCTTTTGAAGAAAGGGCACCACACAAAAGTGTGTTTGCATCTTTTAATACTCTGTGTCTTATTCAATATCAGAGTATTCCATTGAGATTGAACATCCATGGCAGCTTCCGGACATTTATTAGAGTTGCACTGTTCAGAATGTTTTCATCAGGTTTCACTGATGAACTTTGTGATTCCAAATCTGTCTGAATTGAATATGTTTTTCTTGTCAAATACATTTTTATTCAGCCATCGAATAACCTTACAATAATCACACGTTCCAGGATAAATTTTCTTATATGCACAAAAAACAAACAAACAAAACAAACAAACAAAAAAAACACACATTGAATATAATACCCCTACCCCGGCCTGTTAATACAATGCAGTGACAATCAAAACAACTTTTAAATTACAATACATTGAATTAAGGAATAGAATTGCTCTTGAGGTAACAGAAGAAAGGGTCCCAAATCTTGTGAAATTGTCCAATGTTGCCTTTTAAAAGATATCCGGTTCGTTCCAAGTGCAGAGTAGATATCAGTTCCTCAAGCCATAGTTTGGCAGCGGGAGGATTAACCTTTTTCCAGAACAGTAATAACAGTTTCTTTGCTGTTATAAAACAATACGTAAGGAATTTCTGTTGAGCACTGTTCAATGAACATGTATAATTAGAATGTCCTAATATAATGAGCACAGGGTCTGGATCCAAGTTTACATTAAGAACATCTCAAAGCACTTTAAAAACCTCCAGAATCCCTGTATTTTATGACAGAAAATAAAACTATGAGCTAAATCAGCATCCTCTGATTTGCATTTATCACAAATAGGAGAGACATTGGGGAAAATCCTATGCAATTTCTTTTTAGAGAAGTGTATTCTATGTTGAACCTTAAACTGAATGAGGCATAATCTAGTGTTGACCGATTGTTTATCAATATCCTCCAAGCCACTCTGCCAAATCTCCTCAGAGATTCCAACTCCAATCTCTCGGTCCCATTCCTCTCTGATCAACTTTGTAGAAGGGGAAGTAGCTGCTAGTAACCTTCCATAAATTAAAGATAGCTGACATTTGTTTCCCCTGAACTGTATGAGACAGTCATCAATGACTGAAGACGGGACCTCGTCAAGGGAAACATTATGTGTACACAAGTAATTCCTTATTTGTAAGAATCTGAAGAAATGTTTTTTTGAGAGGTTATATTTCTGTTGTAATTGCATAAAGGAAGCTAAAGCCCCATCAAGATAGAGGTCCTTGACTGTGCATATACTCAATTCCTTCCATTGGGTAAAGGTTGTATCCAACCTTGAGAGGGGGAATGATGGGTTATATGCAATTGGAATTAATAGGGAGAGTGATTTTATCTTAAGGTATTCTCTTATCTGTCTCCAAACGCGTAACTGACTCTTTATGACAATACTATTAACTGCTGTTTGGTCTAATATCACTGGGGAGAGTAGCACTGCTCCAAGATCATAAGGATGGCAGTAATCCCGCTCTATCTGAAGCCAATCTGGGGCAACAGCCGACTGTTCCAACCAAAGTGCAAAAACTTGTAAATGAGTAGCCCAGTAATAAAGGCCAAAATCTGGAAGGGCCAAACCCCCCTCATGTTTAGGTTTACAAAGATGAACTTTTTTTGATTCTGTGACTCTTATAATTCCATAGAAAGGGAAGAATAATCGAATCTAGGTGTTTAAAGAAGGACTTGGGCAATAGTATTGGAATATTACGAAATAAATATAGTATTTGGGGACATGGCTGCGGTTGGAATTGAACTGCGGGTTTCGTCTGGCCAGAAGAGAACTGTTTTTTTTTTCTCCATTCTGTCACAGAGGGAGTTTTGGTTCCTTGCCGCTGTCGCCTCGGCTTGCTCAGTTGGGGACACTTAATTTCTAGTGATTATCGTCGATTTGATTGCACAGATACTATTTAAACTAAAACGAGCTAGACAATGACATCTCTGAATTCAATAATGAAATGCCTTTAACTGAAAATTGAGTGTTTAATCTTATCATAATACATTACTGACACTCTATCCTCCAATTTGATACTGTTAAGTGCTTTGACACAATCTGTACTGTTAAAAGCACTATATAAATAAAGGTGACTTGACTTGACTTGAGGAAGAAATATAATTTTTATCGCATTTATTCTGACCATTAGGGAGATCGGGAGAGTCCTCCAATAGTGTATACAGTTTTGTAACTTAGACAGTAAGGGGTTGAAATTAGCTTTGAAGAGCAGAGAATATTTATAAGTAACCACAATTCCCAAGTATACAATTTTTTTCCGTGGAAACTTTAAATGGGGAAGAATTATTACAGACAAATCCTTCAAACCAATGGGCATGAGCTAACTTTTTTCAAAATTAACTTTAAAGCCAGAAAATTTCCTAAAGGTAGTGATGGTCTTGAGTATTACAGGAAGGCTCAACTGTGGTTGAGTAATATAAAGCAAAATATCGTCTGCATACAGTGATATTTTATTAATGGTATTTGAAGTACTGAAGCCATGTATGCAAGAGTTAGAGCGAATGGTTTCTGCAAGGGGCTCTACAGTTAACGCAAACAAAAGGGGTGAGAGGGGACAGCCCTATTTGTTTCCTCTTTGAAGATAGAAAGAGTCTGAAATTGTTTTATTTGTTAAAACCCATGCTGATGGACTACTGTATAAAATTTTAATCCAGGTTATAAACTCATCTCCCATATGAAATTTCTCAAGGACAGCGAACAAGTAACACCACTCCACTCAGTCGAACACCTTTTCGGTATCCAGTGAGATCACAATCAAATTTTCTCGGGTTGCCTTAGGGTGATAAATTATATTAAATAGTCGTCTAATATTATGCATAGTGTTTCTTCCTGGAATGAATCCATTCTGATTTGTGTTAACCAATTTATTAATTAATTTGCCGAATCTATTAGCAAGGGTCTTGGATAATACTTTTTGAACAACATTGAGAAGGGAGATAGGCCTGTATGCCTCGACTTGTTCAGGTTTTTTACCTTTTTTAGGAATTACTTTGATAATAGCCTCTGAAAAAGTCGGTGGTAGTCCAGTTGTTAACGCTTGCTGGAAAGTTTTAAGCACATATGGAGTAAGGATGTCACTGAATTTTTTATATAGTTCGACTGGCAGGCTGTCAGGATCGGGAGTTTTCCCGATCTTGGTTTCATCTGTTTAGATGCCTGATCTTCTGGAGACAGTGTGGGCATTACGTAAAAATGTATCCATTACTTGTGGGTCCAAATCAGTGTCTGAAGAGTATAACTTTGAGTTAAATTCCTTAAAACATTGGTTTATCTCTCTAGATACGATACAGTGCGTCCCACCTTTGGTCTTCATTTTCCGAACTGTCCTTTCACTATCTATTTTACGCAATTGTCTGGCTAGTAATTTATGGGGCTTCTCTCCAAATTCAAAGTATTTCTGTTTAATTTTAGTAGAGACTATATTATTGTATTCGTACCTTAACTGTAAAATTTTCTTATAAGTATTTAACGAGGGGTTTAGTGCATTTTCAATGTCTAGCTGATGAATTTATTTCCCTAAACCAGTTAATTTTGTTTTGTATAATTTATTCCGGGACCCTTGATATGATATAACACAATTTCTGATAAATGCTTTTAATGTTTCCCAGAGCAATCCTGAGGATGTTTCTGGTTTATCGTTGCTATCGAAAAAATTTTCCAATTGCAAACTCATGAAATCAGTTAACTTGGGGTCATCAATTAGTTGAGGGTCCATCCTCCATAAAGGGCAGGTAAAAGATGTTTGATCAAAAACAACTTCAAATGTAACTGGGGCGTGGTCTGAAATCAGTATATCATGAATTTTAGAATTTAGGATATTGGAAATAAGATTGTGTACATTATGTACATGTGAGTGAAATGTATAATCTCTTTCAGTTGGGTGTATAAGTCTCCATATGTCTACCAAACTAGAATTATTAACAAATGCATTCAAAAAATTTCTTGAATTAGATTGTGGAGGGATTTTGAGCGATGATCTAACGAGATATGTGTCAAGGACACAATTAAAGTCCCCTCATATAACAAGATTTGTTTGGAACAATTTAGGGATAAGAGAAAAGACCTTCCAAAAAAGTCTGGTTCGTCATTATTTGGACCATAGACGTTTATTAACATAATCGGGAAACCATAAATCTCACCAGACAGAATAATGTAATGACCTTTCTTATCTGTTCTCAGAGGGTTTTGTTTATGGAACTCCTTTTCGAAATAAAATAGCAACCCCCCCCCCCTTGATTTAACTGAAAAATTAGATTGGTAAATCTGTCCTATCCAACTAGCTTTAAGTTTGTCTTTAGAGTCCACTTTGAGATGAGTTTCCTGCAAAAAGATTATATCTGAGGAGAGAGATTTTAGATGTGATAATGTCTTGCTTCTCTTAACCAGATGATTTAATCCTTTAACATTCCGTGAGATAAATTTGAGTCCTTTTCTGTTACTTTGAGTTGTTATTTTTTGCTTGATTAAAAATCAGACCAATCATCTTCACTGTTTGTTTACTACCTTGAAGTATTTTAAACAGGCTCCCATCCCACATTCCCCAAAACTTAGAGGGATAGTTCACCCAAAAAAGATAATTTGATGTTTATCTGCTTACCCCCAGGGCATCCAAGATGTAGGTGACTTTGTTTCTTCAGTAGAACACAAACAAAGATTTTTAACTCAAACCGTTGCAGTCTGTCAGTCCTATAATGCAAGTCAATGGGCACACAATCTTTGGGAGAGAAAAAAAAACATGCACAGACAAATCCAAATTAAACCCTGCGGCTCGTGACGATACATTGATGTCCTAAGACACAAAACGATCGGTTTGTGTGAGAAACTGAACAGTATTTTTATAATTTTTTACCTCTAATACACCACTATGTCCAACTGCCCTGAGCGCGTGCACGGCATCCGGTGTGTGACATCTGTATGTGCTCTGGCGTAGCACCGGAAGCAATCTGTTGAACGATAGTTTGTTCCCTTGTCATGGCCTGGTCCGGGTTTTCCGAGATTTGCCCAGCATGTTTTGAAAACTGGACAAGTTAAATCCTAAAGTCAGGTGTGAGACTATAATTTCATCAAAGTTCACAATTGCTGAAAAGATGTTCTGACAATGTTATATTAGATTTTTTACGGAGCCGTCGTGAAGTGCGTGCTACTCTCATATCGAAACCCCGAAATCCTGAATATGGTTTTTCTAAGACAACCGAATACTGTAATGCAAATTTACTTGATGCACAGCCTGGTAAAAATTCATTATTGATTTAGACTTTTTTCGACTGCTTTCTGGGTAGAATAATAGTAAGTGGTTAAAGTGCTGCATGATAGCATCCCATCTGATGTCATATAACGTGAGATTTATAACATAATACAATTGCATATAACATTTGATTAATAGGTGGCACAGTCACCAAATTGATATGCAGTGTTTTTTTTTCTTTTAAATTTTCTTTTCTAAATGGACCATTCACTAATACACATTAAAATGCAAAAATTCATGTAATTTACAGTGTAATCCACACATGCATGGCAAACCAACTGCATTAGTATTGTAAAGTTAGTTTTAGTTATGTGAATTATGTGTGTAACATTTTGCATTGTTAATGTTACCACACATAGATTGCATTTGTAATGCCGAAATTGCCTGTTCATAATTCTAGAAGCGCTCCCATAAAGCAAACATTTCTGAGTCTAGGGAAAACTCCCTTTGTATTTTTATATCATATATAAATTTGTAATCCAGTTTTCTGGACAAAAGCACCACTCAATCCATTATACCATATATGAGATTAATAATTAGTCAAGTTACTAACCACTACAAATGCATAGCTGTGAAAAACTATGTCTTCATCAGATCCAGTGAACTTCACAAATTTTTTCATTAATGATTTGTCTGGACATTTATATTTCAAACCTGGAAGCTGGTGACCATCTAATGTCATGTTTTTATGTTTATTACTGTTTGTTCATGGAGTGCAAGGATTCCCAAAATTTTTAAGTTCTTTTGAGATTTCAGTAATTAACAATTAATCAGCATATTTCCATGTTGACAGTTCTCTGTTTTCGGTTAATGCTCAAACTGACAAATTCTAATTCATTTGAATTTCACGATTATGATTATGCCTTAATTAATTATTAGCTTTTCATCAACCAAATACATTTTTTTCCACAAACCACAGTCTGGGAAACACTGATGTATGTAATTTTTAATGCGTTTCATGATATTTATAACAAAGAATGGAATATATTTTCTTTTCTTTCTCTTTCTCTTTGTTTTTTTTTTTTTTTTTTTTTTTTTTTTTTAATGGGTGGTATGCAATAATCCCGTTCAAGTCTATGTGATAAAAATTTGACCAAAAGTAACCTAAAAGTCATCAATGCTGTCATCTTTTTGTCCACAGGTTTTTTAAACTTCTCAGGTATTCTTAGAGTGTGGTGTGGCTTAGATTTGTTCAGTACAACAAAATGTTGTGAAGATGCAGTTACAGTTCCTGTTTGGTGTCAGTCCTGTTTAACTTTGCTGTTATCTCAAAAAAATCAAAACTTTTGTTGTAGTGCCAACTTTGGTGAAGATTGCTTGAAATTTGTAAGATGAATAGCAAACAATTTTAAATACAATCTGAATTTCTTAAAATCAATTTTTGGCCAATTTTTGTGGTTAAACATAATAGAAAAAAAAAAACCTAAGGGAATTCGCCTTCAGTATGCAAGGGAAAAAATCAGATGGAGAGAAATATGCCGAAAATGTGAAAAATCATTTAGAATTTTTGTCCTTTTCTTGATATTTTACACAGAAGAAAATATTCACCCTGCACCTTGTTGCCGTATAACCTCAGATCTCGAAGCACTTTAAAAATATATGTCCATTGTATCATCCTTATGGCCAAATTCTATTATTTATTTCTCTAACACTACACAATGTCTAAGAAGTAAAACAATTCCCCAATACAGTTCATAACCTCCATTTCACTCCCTCAAAGCACTGCAGGAGTTCTCCTCTCAGTTGTTTGTCAACAAAATGACTTGATTGAAATGCATTTGAACGCAAATGATCCCTCATAACAGCATTTTAAAGAACTTTCATCAGGGACCAGGAGCTGTGTGTGCAACAAACACGCAGTATCTGTGGTTCAGTAGTGGCACAGAGGCCCAGACTGAATAATCAGCCTTTCTGTTAATATCCTGCCAGACAGAGCATTGAGCCAGAACCAAACTCCCCTGCACATCTCAGGGAGGGAGCTTTTCCAATTATTTGCATTCAGGCCATGCCTGATCTCTCTTTTTGGATGATCTATTGTGCAGTATGAACATTTATTGTTAAGGGGGAACATTTTTTTTTTTTATAACATGAAAGTTTTCAGATCCACGAGAAGGGTGTTTAAAATTTAACAGCAACATTTTAACATTGCAGTCAATGTAAGACTGAATCATTATATTACCTCCTCTAAAGAATGCTCCTTACTTCCATCAGTAAAGCTGTTCTGCAATATTCATAACTTGACTGAGCTGACGAAAATGTTTTAGATGTTCTTATTATATTCCCTAAATGTGACAATTGTGAAAAATGTGAAAATTTTGTATCATTGGAAATTAACGTCTTCACTTAGTGTTGTAAATTCCGATAATGCCAGGCTGACGTACTAGCCCGCTTATTACATGACTGCTCATCAACTAAATATATAGGCATGGACTCATTCGGATTGAATTATAAAAGATGGTGGCATTTTTGTTTGCATGAAATGAGAGAGCAAGTCCAAGATGTGATATTAGAGACATACAGTACAGAAGGTAGTGTCAGTTTAGGCCCTGACAGCAAGTCGACCGTCGCCCATCAACCAATGTTGGGCCGTTGCTGAGCATCTGTCAGCATAGTTTTTGTGGTGTGTTCTGCACTGACAGCACTTGTCAGACCCCGTTGCAGCTTTTTGTCCAATTGAACATGTTGAATCAGCGACGGGCAGTCGGTGAGACATATCATTCTGATTGACTGTTCAGTTTAGTAAACCAGTGCACAAGAAATAGAACAAAAGTAATGAAAGCAAGCAAGCGACGACTCAAACAAAAAGGGCACTTTTAATTTGCACCATCATCTTAAATACGTGAATGTTTTCATAATCAAATGGCCATCTAGAATAACAAAAGTGAAGACTCAACATGATTTATATTAGAAATAGTCAGCAAGTGCTGCTTTGTTTACGGTTTGTATATTCGCAATCCAAGTTTCAGTTTCTTCTTTTAAATGAAGAATATAGACTATTGCCACCTGCTGCAATTGGGAGTTATTTTTTGAATGTACATGCTAGCTGGCTCTAGTCTTTAACTCTCTAACTTTTTGGCCCAGACGAAGGTGACATGAGGCAACAACACAGTAGGCTTTGCTTGGAACTAGTTCTTTGATGTCGGTTCGCTGTGTCACGGCCTTTAACAGGCAAGCGGTGTGTTAAGGTATGCTGAGCATTTAAAGAGAAATATTACAACTTTGTTGTCATACCAGTAAGTGTAATAAATAATTTATACATTAATGGCATTTTTTCCATAGTAAAAATTATATAGTATATCAAGAATTAAATTTGTAGGTTTTATAATCTTATAAGAATAACCATTGAAAGGTCTTTGAGGCTATAGAATCACTTTGGGTTCCTTTTATCAGTCCAGCATCCAGTGTTGCAGTGGATGTTGATGAATATTCCAGAATTCTGTGTAATAATTATAAGAAGTGACAGTGAATATGACATTTTTTGTATTCTGCACATTTGCATGAATGATATGATATGTATCATATCCTATGTGTCTTCCTGCATATTTATATCTATCTATCCAAGTTCATTTTGTTTTGGCTTTGAGTCATATTTCTCTGAAGTGTATTGTCCTGGTGCACCAGAGGGCAGATTTCTATCCCTGAGGCTGTGGATGAAATCTTGGCTCTCTGCTGAGTTCTCTCCTCTGCTGTGTTCCCATAACTCTGTGTGATTTACAGCGGCTCTGCCACACTGAGGGGTAATAAGCAGTGTAATTTGCTGGAAGGTGTGACTGGACTGAGTAACCAAAGCTGCAGTCTTTACGACACGTCCATGTGTCTCACACATGCAGGTGAGTGAGAAACAAACACAATCAAGCTGCCACATTTCTGTTCTCTCTTTTTCTAGCTTCCTCTGTAGTAAGCGCTCATCTGTGACCCCGTTCACTTCCATGCCTCTCTCCCTAATTGTGTTCCTCAAAATCAAACACTTCAAATAAGCTTTCTCAATGGATTTGAAATCTATTACAAATCGCATTTTAGGGTGTTTATTGAAGATGTTGTCCAACGACAATAAACCTTCATAAATAAATGATTTTATGATTTGAGTGCCCCATTGGATCAAACACAGGCTATTTCTAAAACTCTTGGCACTGAGAAAATGTACTTTTGACAAGCCTGTTTTTGTAACATCATCAAATGAACCGATTAGAAATAAGCCACGGGGATGAAATCACTTTCATACATGACCACACACCTCCTGAGGTCCTGAAGGTGTAAATAAAAACTTACTGGAGTATGTTTGACAAGAAAATTTCCATTTTTCTATACTTCAGAATTGCATTTTCAATTCAATGTGCTAGTTGAAATTTAATAGCAATTTCTGAGTGAAAACTGTTTTAAAGCCTTTTTCCCCATTAAACCACTAAAAATATCAATCTATGAATCAATTAAAAAAAAAAGGTAAACCAGTCAAGCAATCAACTCTTAATTTGTTGGTAAATAGATTGAAAAATCCATAAATCGATAATCAAAAATGAGAAAATATAATTCATATTATGAATTAAAATATACAAATAATATTTATAAATGAATTTAAAATAAAATAATCAATAAATTTTTAATTTGTATATTGTTTTTTTATACAACTACCATATTCTGTATATTCAATAATTTGCCCAATGTTACAGAAGCTATCTGTAACGGGGCTGACGAGACGAGAGACGTGCGGATCCATCTGCAAGCTTTTATTTATAGGCATGGTCATAAATACAGGCAGGGTTGAGCAATGGCAAACAGGTATGGCAGAGACAAGACAAAGAGTAATCCTAGGGCAAGTAAAGGTCGACGATCGGCGAACAGCATCCAGTGGGCAAGGCAGAGAGACAATCCAGGGAACACGGGCTAGAGTCCAGTAGGGGTGCAAACGATGTCCAAACAGCAAGGCAAGGGTTAATCCAGGGAACACAGGCTAGAGACAAACACGGGAGAACAGGCAAGACTAAAATACTAACAAGGGCTCTGTAAGTTGCTACAGCTAGGGGAGCGGTAAATGCAAACAATACTCGGCAACGAGGGAGAGAATATCCAGGGTTGAAATAGTGTGTGATTGGTGATGCTTGGGATCAGGTGTGCGTGTGATTAGTGCCTACAGCTGTGTGTGCAATCAGTGCAATGAATGATGGGAAATGAAGTCCAGTGTTATGTATGGTGTGAAAGTCAATATGATGAGTGACCTCTGGTGGAGAATGAACAGAAGTGCAGACCAGATTCGTGACACTATCATTGGTTAGATCAGTGGTTCTCAAACTGGAGGCGCGGAGTTATGATAAGGGGGGCGCGGCAAGGCTAGTGTACATACAGTCAGCTGATATTTATAGGGATGCACCGAAATTTCAAAAGAGAAAAACGGTCCAATGAGCCTAAAATATCTGCCGCGCCGCCCGGCAGTATTCAGCGCGCACTCTCTCGCTCTCTCGTTCTCTCTCTCTCTAATCTGCCGTCGTGACACTCCGCTGAATATTCCGCTTTATAAATGTGCGCAAAGCAAAGTCCGCTCAAATAACGCGCCGACAGAAAATTTCAATGTATACTTGTTCCTTTTTGCAATAGCGCTATTGTGATGTACTGCACAACGGTGGTAAAATGACGCCACCCTCTCGTGACGCTCTGCTCTGCTCACGTGCTCTGATAATAATAGCTTTGTAGGATTATAAAAAAATTATATCCGATTCTGTTTCATAGAGCTGAATATTTAATATTAATATTAATTTTTTGATATTTAATATTAATAGGCTATACTTTCTGTCGAATTTTATTACTTTCAATAAACGTTGGGGGGGCTTCATTTTTTTTTATTCTGCAAAAGGGGGGCCCGGCAGAAAAAGTTTGGGAACCACTGGGTTAGATCATGAGACTGTTTCATGTTTAATACTTTATTATCATTTAGATTGCTGTTGAAATGTCTAACTTCTTTCTTGGACAAGCAGCATGAGTAAAATTTATAAAGAGTGTTTCATGTTAAATGACTGAGCATGATTCTCTTAAATAACATGTAACACACCGTTCATGCCCTCAACAGTTGAAAAAGTTAGATATATAATGGCTGATGATCGGATGGAGAAGTTTATAATGTTACTATCCAAATATACTAAAATATATCATGGTTTCATGCATAGTGCAAAACACGTACTCTCCAGGTTCCCCTGCTATATATTTGATCAGACACAAACTTTATAAACTACTGATGGTTCTGATAAAAGTTGGTTCATTGTATCCTTGTTTTTGTTTGAAGCTGCATTTTTACCCAGAAGGCTCAGTTTTATCCGACAGCATGAGCTGTTAGTGACACACTTGCACATGTCAGAATCATCTGTGAAAAGTGGTTCTACCCACAGCCCCCTACCAGAGGGTAATTTTCCTTTCTTTTTGGCCTTTTTGTTGTCGATGACATCTGCCTATCCTCTGTCCATTTAGCCAAAGAACACATTGACACACACAACATTCTTCCTCCAAACACTGCAGGGTCTCTAAGTGCTTTTAACTTGTTTTTTTTTGTTGGCCCCCTTAAAGAATTGTGACATGGCAATAAAGCTGTCAGCACACAAATTAATGATGGAAGGACAGGTTGGGGAAACAGCCCGCTCTCCCATCAAAAATCTGTCTCTTCTGGGTATGTGCAGTCTTCACGATGACGTCCTTCTCGCTGGAAGCAACTTTATGGCGGTCTCAGGACTGTACAAGCATATAAAGTTATATTGGAAAACAGAATTTCAAGGCTGAATGCTTTTTGCTGATGGAATTTAGATTTGACACTGGTGTTTTTTTGTTTTTTTAATTTCTCAGGAGTCAAGCTTTTGAAAACATTTTTCAAACTGAAGCTGATGTGAAAGTGTGTGTTCTTAAAGTAATAGTTAATTCCAAAATTAGAATTCTGTCATTGTTTACTCACCTTCATGTCTTTCCAAACTCACATGGCTTTGAATAAATTATATGGAACACAAAATAAGATTTTTTTTTATATCCTACTCTCACTCCCAAAGGTGCTTGAACACATTTCAGTTTTTGACACCTTGAAAATGAGGTTGATTTTAAAGAATGTTGTACTTTGTCTCTTTGTTGTATCACTTTAAAAGTCTTGTAATATGCCAGTCAAGTGGATTAATTTCACACTTTATGTACAGTATGTACTGTACCTTTTGAAGCTTGAAGGGTTTGGACTCCACTGACTCTCATAAAATAGCTGAAAACAGATAAAACATTCTTCAAAATATCTCCTTTTGTGTTTTCCAGAAGGAAGATATACAGGTCTGGAATGACATGAGCGTGTATAAATTTTGACCAGAATTTTCCGTTTTTAGGAGAACTATGCCTTTAACAAGACACTGTGAGGTTCAGATCCAATTTGCCAAATTCACATCTAATCACATTTTAAAGGAATTTAGGCTGTCTTTTTCAGCCTAAAAAAATTCTCTTTAGCGTGGCAGGTGTTCTGACAGGCTTTAATCCTCTTGAAGGCCTGAAGGAGCCTGTGGACATCATATTTTACCACCCGCAGCTGCTGTTTCTGTGCGTTTCACAGGTGATTTTCTCTGCTAAAGCACACCGAGAGGCCGTGTCCCCTGCTAACAGCATATATTAAAACTCGCCTCAATCATCTAGAGCCACCTTATCAAAAGAAAGCCTGGACGGGGTGGAGGGTGGGGGGATGAATCAATTTGGTGGTTTGCTGGCAGTTATCGTAGACAGAGGTAGGAAAATGAGGGAGAGCTGCAGTGGAGCATGTCAGGAGATGGCCTCCACTATTGGAGGAAAGACTTCTCACTGCACTTACCTTTTAATTTTATGCAAAAGTCTTTTCATTTTATGCTTAAACACATTCAAAGGAAATAATGCCATTTAACTATGGGCACTTTTACAGGGAAAAAAAGCTTTCAAATTTTCAAAAGTTTTCAAAATGTAAAAAAAAGGGGGGACAAAACTTTTTTGTCTTGTTTTAAACAGGCATTTTTTCATTTATATTGTTGTTTTGTTTGTTTTTCATTCAGAACAACTTTTCAGTACTTTATACGGGTAGTTGACGTATCAATGTGTCCTATGGTGTGACGGACTCTAACACTGAAGATAAACCTCTCTCATGCTATTTCTAACTCTAAGAATGAAGATACATTTTTCTCATGTTATTTGTATGTTGTTGTTTTTTTCCCTACATTTTTGCTATGTCACACCATAGGACACAGTCCAATTTTTATTTGTCAATGTCAACTACCCATATACATTTTACAAATTTTTAGTATAGTAAAGGCTATAGTATAGCCCCTCGGCTGTCCTTAACCTTAATTTTGCCACTTAAAAATGTTTTTGTTGTTGGTTTCAAAGCTTGAAATGAATGGAATGAAGAAAATAAATAATTCAACATAAATATCAGAATATATCTATTGTGTGCTTGCTTCCAGTCAAGCTGTATTTTTGTCAAATGATATATGAAAATGCACATAAAATGTTGGATATGAAGTCTGCCAATTTTACATACATAATTTGATTTGGATAATAAATGTATATAATTTAGAAGTATACACTTACAGCAGAGGTCACACAGCGTCATTTCTCATTCCATGTAGAGAAAGAGACATGGAGAGAGCGGTAAATGGGATGTTACTGACTTTTCTAGCCTGTTTGGCACATCAGCTGTGTGTGCAAGAAAACACCCCTCAGAATGGGATCTTAATTAATGTACTCCATCATGCCAGTCTGCCAACACACACAGGAAACACACTAAGGACATAAAAATCTGCACAGCATTATTTAACAGTGAGCCTCCCTGTGACAATTTATCCAATGCAATCACTGTCTGGTAAAAGAAGAGAGAAGAGACATGAAATCCCTCTCTGACCCTCTTCTCAATGGAATGTGAAAGACCTGGAAATTAAGATAGAAGGCCAGACTACTGAGTGGAAGCGAATGTGAGCTTTTCTTGATCCTTAGATAAAGTGGTATCCATTTTACAGGAACATTTCCAGACCATTACAGCTTTAAGTAACTAACAATTGTTTATTTTTAGGTCTTGCTGTGTTACTGTTTTGTTAACTTGAAAAATATTCTAAAAAGATTAGTACACTTTGTATGTGATAATGTAATTTTATTTCATCATTTAGTTTTTAATCAATCTGATATGTTTGAGGATTTGTTAACGGTTTATTTCTTAGCCCACTGAGAAATAACTGAAATTAGAATAACTGTTGTGTTAGCATCTTGAAAAGGTTAATGTAAAAGTAAAATGTTTTCTGTCTATGTAAAACAAACCAAAACATATATAAATGATTTTTTTTTAATAATATTAATAAATAAATACAAAAATTAAACAAATAAATAAATAAATGGTCCCCAGGTTACTTAACCTCTTCAAATGGCTCAAGACAAGTTACCCCTAACCTAAGTTTAGCCACATATGCCATATACACTTTTATAGATGCTTTCTTAATACTGATATACTGATATGAGGCATCTTAAAGGGGTCATGACATTCTGTGATGTAGTGTACTCTGATTGGCTAAACGCATATGAAACACCAGCTACCTAGCATTTTTAAAAAGCCTTGTAAATATAATTACTCCACGAACATGGAAAACAGAGATAACAGCATCTGTTGTCTGTGACGGTATGTTCTTTTCTCAGCCTCGATGATAACACTGCAAGTTGTCATAGAGTATCAGTCAGATTTGTGTGCTCTTTAATCACATAAATTGTGCATTTACATTTAATCTCCGTTATCACAAAACCCACGACACAACAAAACAGCTCCATTCACTAGTTGCTGACGTTTGTAAATACAAGCAAGTGTAAAGACGTTGCTGTCGGCCGCTTCCTGCAAGTGGTGCGAATGGAACCAGGAAAACAGCCCCAGGGTTCCTTCTCTAGTACACTGTAAAAAGTGATAAGTTGAATTAACTTTGCCCGTTGCCTTAAAATTGTCAAGTTCACTTAACTTTGTAAAAAAATGATTATTTACTTAATAATTTACTTAACTTATTCTTTTAATTACCATTTACTTAAAAAATTTAAGGCAACAGGTTTCGTCAGTTTTTTTAAGTTAAGTTAACTTATCACTTTTTACAGTGTATTCTCTAACTTTGTGATCTGAAAGCACCTAAACATGTATTTGTACCATTAAAACATTCTGCAAGTTTCATAGCTTAAAACGTCCTCCCCATTATAAACAAAGCATTTATTTAATCAAACTCCAAAATTGGCTTGTTTTGGATCCGAGGGACAAGGTAACGTCTCCTGGGCACAAACATTTGCATAAACACAGCCTCCAGAGCAGTCATCTTCTCACCATAGGCCCTGTCCACTGGCATTCACTCACATGACGGCTGACACTTGATCACGCTGAATGCGAGTGTCAAAAGCAAATAGAAATTACAATCACTGCCGCTATCTTGTCTACATTGGATACAGTATACAGATGCACGTTCACTTTTTGACATTGTCTGTCGTCAATTGGACAAATGGAGTGAAAGAACGTTCGCTTTGATGCGTTTGCTTCAAACAGCTTGTTTGCGTGTATGTACAGATATCAGAAGGATCCCAGTATAAGGTCAAGTGGATAGTTTATTTTTAATGGCATCCCGGATCGTGTCAGAGGATTGATCAGAGCATTTTGTTTTGTAAACATGGCACAGTGTCATGGAGAGTTCACAAAGAAACATTTGTTGAAAGATGAGGCGGTATTAGATCTGACTGCAGCTGCATCAACCATAAGTAAACAATTTAATAATGCTTTGTCTGGAAATGACCGTTTTATTTTGATCATGTTGTCAAAACACTAACATGCAATAGCGAGGGACTGTTGATACTGTTTCCTATGCAATGACGTTAGCCAACCTTAACAGTGGCAGATTACTGAGAAGCCTTAAGGACCCACCCCTTAAAAACAGCCCATTTTTTGAGAGAGGTTCAGAATGAGGGTTGAAAATAATAATTTTTCCACATTTTTCTTCTTTTTTTTTTGCGCGCGTAAAAAACTTAATTAACACTATAAATAAACATTAAGGAACATATTAAAATAATAATAATAAAAAAATCCATGTCATGACTCTTTTAAGTTACTTCTTAAATAAACTTTATTTTTCAGGGCAATATAGCAAGTTTCAAGATGTAGATGTACTGTTTGTTTTTTTTCCATCTGAATAGATTTTGAGAAATATAGCATGACATCACTTGTTCACCAATGGATCCTCTGCAGTGAATGGGTGCCATCAGAATGAGAGTCCAAAAAATAATAAAACCATCGTAGTAATCATAGTAAGCTATATGTAATAAACAAATCCGTTATTAAGACATTTCTACCTTCAAACCATTGCTTCAGGCTAAAATATGAGCCCCCTATATTGCTTTCTCCAATTAACAAAATTTTGTTGTGAAAGAAATATGCACAGATTAAGCACTGTTTACAAGTGAAAACAGTCCCAAAACAGTACAAAACCAATATGTTGGTGTATTATTATGTGAAAGGAGAACAGGGGATGTACTATTTCACTGGAAGTAGTGTTATTATGAATTATGGACTGGTGTTTTGGCCAGAAGTGAAGGTTTAAAGTTAAAATGCCTTAAAGATGAATTTGTTTTCTTTCAAACAAACAAAGATGAATTTGTTTCACTTCACAAGATGTTAATTGATTGAGTGGGTGTGGATTACTTGTGGATTATTGTGATGTTTTTTCTGACGGCACCCATTCAATGCAGAGGATCCATTGGTGGACAGCTGAATTTTTCCAAATCTGTTTTGAAGAAGATACAAATTTATCTACATCTTGAATGGCCAGAGGGTGAGGAAATTCTTAGCAAGTTTTTATTTTTTGGCCCACTTTTCCTATCAAAACATTCCCCACTTTTCTACAATGTTTTTTCTTTTTCTTTTTCTTTTCTAGTATATATAGCAAGATTGTAGAAGATAGGATGCTGAAAATTGAGTTCTTTCTCTGTGTCAGAGGATATAAAGTAAACGTGAATGTTCTCTGATGTTCTGTGTAAGACGTTAATGCCTTTCTGAGCAGAAGTAATGAAGCACTGTGGTACTAACTTTAAATCAGTCTCTTCACAATTCTGCACAGCACCATTGTTCTTGCAGCTGAACTATAAAGGCTTACAAGGTTTATACTGGAGACTGAAAACCTTTTAGTTGGCTCAGAAAGTTGTGACAGTGTCCTTGGCCGTACATTTTTTCATGCCTCACTTTGCTTCCCTTTCAGAGAAAACTCTAACCTCAAAATAGTGCTGTGTGAAAAAATGTAACGGTGTTCATTCCAGCCATGCCACATTGATCATGTTCATCCATTGCTTTTGCAGGAATGACCTGCTATGCCCTCCTATTCATAGCACACAGAGATAGCTCATGATGAATCACACCATTAACAGGATTAGAGGAGGATCCTTCTGTAGAATCAGGATTCAAGATTTAGATAACATGGAATGTAGTTGATTGTGTAACACGCACTTAAACAATCTCTCATTGATCCTGAACATTCTGTATTTGCATATTGTGAACCAAAAGAGCAGTATGTTATTGAATGTGGAAGATGAAACAGAAAGGGCTTCTCTACACTTCTGGCTTTTCACTCATTCTTCTTTGAAGTGTCCAGGTACTATACATAATGCATCATATCCTGCTCTCTTCAGACAATATTATCTTTGGCAGGGTTTTCTTTCCTGACACATATTGAGAAGACTCTTCCCAGGTTCAATAAGGAATTGCTCTAAGGAATGATGTCAGAGTTCCACAATTATTACCTTAGCTCTTTTCTTTTGTATAGCCTCATCTTGTCAGATCAAAGCTTCTTTTTGAAGCTTGTATTTTCCAACTTGCAACCACCATTTTTTTTTTCTGTAGAAAGTTTCCAACTGACCTGGTACAAGATTAATAAAAAAACAACAAAAATACATGAATATTTACTACAGGGCTGAAGGACTGTTACAAAAAAAAAAAAAAAAACATTAATTGTTTGTCAAGTTCCTAAAGTTACACTAAAGTTACAAATTTACATAATATTTAATGGAATTATAATTAGTTTTGGTGTTGGAATTTGGTCCCATTCTTGCCTGATATAGGTTTCCAGCTGCTGAAGAGTTCATGGTCGTCTTTGATGTATTCATTTAACGATGTGCCAAATGTTCTCTATAGGTGAAAGATCTGGACTGCAGGCAGGCCAATTCTGCACCCAGACTCTTCTACTATGAAGCATGGTGTTGTAATAGCTGCGGTATGTGGTTTTGCATTGTTCTGCTGAAATACACGTCGTCTGGAGGGAAGCATATGTTGCTCTAAAATCTTTATATAGCTTTCAGCATTCATAGTGCCTTCCAAAACATGCAAGCTGCCCATACCGTATGCACTTATGCACCCCCATACCATCAGAGATGCTGGCTTTTGAACTGAACGCTGATAACACGCTGGAAGGTCTCCCTCCTATTTAGCCCGAAGGACACGGCGTCCGTGATTTCCAACAAGAATGTCACATTTGGACTCGTCTGACCATAGAACACTTTTCCACTTTGAAACAGTCCATTTTAAATGAGCCTTGGCCCACAGGACACGATGGCGCTTCTGGACCATGTTCACATATGGCGTCCTTTTTGCGTAATAGAGCTTTAGTTGGCATCTGCAGATGGCACGGCGGATTGTGTTTACTGACAGTGGTTTCTGGAAGTATTCCTGGGCCCATTTAGTAATGTCAATGACAGAATCATGCCGATGAGTGATGCAGTGTCGTCTGAGGGACCGAAGACCTCGGGCATCCAACAAAGGTCTTCAGACTTGTCCCTTACACACAGAGATTTCTCCAGTTTCTCTGAATCTTTTGATGATGTTATCCACTGTAGATGATGAGATTTGCAAAGCATTTGCAATTTGACATTGAGGAATGTTGTTTTTAAAGTATTCCACAATCTTTTTACGCACTCTTTCACAGATTGGAGAGCCTCTGCCCATCTTTTCTTCTGAGAGACTCTGCCTCTCTAAGACATCCCTTTTATAGCTAATCATGACAGACCTGATGTCAATTAACTTAATTAGTTGCTAGATGTTCTCCTAGCTGAATCTTTTCAAAATTTATTGCTTTTTCAGCCCTTTGTTGCCCCCGTGCCAACTTTTTTGAGACCTGTAGCAGGCATCAAATTTGAAATGAGCTCATTTAGTGGATAAAAGTGTAAAATTTCTCCATTTAAACATTTGTTATGATCTCTATGTTCTATTGTGAATAAAATATTGGCTCATGTGATTTGAAAGTCTTTTAGTTTTCATTTTATTCAAATTTAAAAAACGTCCCAACATTTCTGGAATTTGGGTTGCAATTACATTTCAAACATCTGCTATGACCTATGATTAAGTATTTCTAGAATAATTTGATTAAAAATTGAGACTGAAATAACATCAAATGCATAATTTAAAAATTTTACATTTTTAAGTAAACAAGCAAACAATTAAATTGTATCAAATTGTAATAGCTGTATATATATTTTTAAAAGTTTTAATTATTTTGATCAAATGTATGATCAGTTTGTAGTTTGTCCAAAGGATTTAGAAAATTCACCACTTACTAGTGAAAATAATACCAAAGCAAATAAAAAAGCTGTAAGACCCTTGAGTTTTTACTAAATGTACCAGTTTCACAATGGCTCAATCCAACAAATCCATTAGACATCTGATGGGGCTTTAATAAGGCTTTTCGTTTACACAGCTCATCAAAACATGGCAATGAACAGGATTGTGTTGCTTCCTGCCTTGTTAAAAAAATGTTCTTCATGCCTAATTCACTTTCCTTTCATGGTTTCTCCATTAGTGGTGTCATTATGCTCTTTCAGGCTGCTCTATTAGTTTCAAAGTCCTTGCAACCTTCAGAATAAAAATTATTTTCCTTTTACTATTTTCTTACACCCAGTAACAAAAGTTATATTAAAACAAAACAAAACAAAAGAGATTACTTTAAAAATGATCTTATTTTTTCCTCCAAGAGGAAAGGTGACCATGTTTTAAAAATCACTGTGTTTTGCTCGTTCCAAGAATGTATGACCTCCTGAGAATCTGCACTGATATTGCTTAAGACAAACAAAAGCTGAAAATAGAGGTGTAAATAAGGGCAAAAGGGGATATTTCAAGCGCAATATTTTATCGTGTCCCTTATTTTACGTACAGGAAGTAAATGGCTGAATTCTGAATAGCATATTGCCATACTGCTATGCATATTATGCATATCGCATACTTTTATATGGCAGAAATAATAAGAAATTATTTTGAAGGTTAAACACCTCTTTTCATTTACCATTGGTTGAAAGAGAGAAAGAGATCATATTTGGAATGAAGAGGGGCAGGTGAACATGATCAGTAACTATGGTAATAAATGCATGGCAGGAAGGGAACAGGAAACTAACACAGGCTAAACAATGAAGTAAATGTCCGATAAACAGAAAACAAACATGACAGAATAAAGGCAAAAAAAACCAACAAACAAACAAAAAAAAACTGTTATAGTGAACTACATTAAGTACAATTTTGGCTTGTGCCTAAAGAAAATATATTAAGTAAATCCACAGTAAAATATGTGAAAACAGTTTGTGATCTACATAACACACTGTGTGGTACATATTATGAAAATGAATGAATTAAATTCTGCCTGGGAACCAGATGATGTTAAAGTTATATGAAAAAAAAGAAGAAGTTTGTATTACTTAACTGATTTACTGTATGTGAAACCAATGTACAAGATTAAATCAGTTAAAAGTTGGGAAACAATGTTTTTCTTTATTTTTTATTGTTTTCGACATTGTATAGTAATTCTAAAGACACTGAAATTATGACAAAACAAATATGGATTTATGTAGTAAACAAAATGTGTTACATAGCCCAGAATATTGGAGAATGCCATTAGTGTGTCTGTCATCAAAGTAAAGGTATACATTAGACAACCTAAAATATATAACATATTCTGAGTTGTTTAACACTTTTTTGTTTACTATATAATTCCATGTGTGTTCTTTCATAGTTTGGATATGTCAGTATCAAAGTACAATTTGAAAATAATAAATATAAAGAAAACACTGAAGGAGAAGGTGTGTCCAAAGTTTTGAATGGTAGTGTAAATCCAACACACTTTTTCTGTTCATGGTCTTTATAATAAATCGTCTTTTTACTTTTGACTTTATTATTATTTTGCCTTTGGGAAATAATTATTTTCAATGAATATTAAATCAAAATGTAAGGTTTGAACCAAATCTATAAATGAAATTTGAGGAAAAAACTAATAAATTTGAATTAGAATTAAAAAAATAATAATTTCCTGGTGTATTGAGCAGTCTTTCTGTTTCGGTTTATGATGTATTGGTCTTGATGGACAGTGAACTATCACTGTGATCAGCCCTGTACAATGAAAACAGGACAGTTAAGAGAGTGGGTAATCACACTGCACTGCATCGTCTTCATGGCTGGCCTTTAGATCTCTTTTTGTGCCATAACGTTATTCACTTCAAACGCTCTAACAGGCATCGATTGGCATACCTTACACAACCCAGCCCTACATAATGGCCATCTCTCGCTCTCAGAGATATTGTGCTTGTGCTTTGATCTATGAAGGGTAATGCCTGTTAATGGAGGAGCAGATGATCTGTTCTTCCGCAGTCTATGGAATTTAATGGAGCACTAAGGAAGAGCTTAAATCTGAACCCTGACAACACTGTAATCATTCCTAATGTGCTGCTTGATTGGAATGTATTGCCTTGTGATAGTTTGAACTGTTTAAGGTGTAAAGGAGAACAATATTGTAAAATCTTTTAATATTATACAGTTTTGGACAAACAAGCTATATAATAATGTCATATCAAACCATATGGCCTTTATGTTAAAGGAACACTTCACCCAAAAATAAACATTTGCTGAGAATTGACCCACCCTCAGGCCATCCAAGATGTAGATGAATTTGTTTCTTTGTTGGAACAGGTTTGAATAAATCTAGCCTTACAAATTATTATATAATTTAGTCTTTATAAAAACATCTCAATAATCCACAAGTAATCACATGACGTCAGTCTATCAGTTAACATCTTATGAAGTGAAAAGTTGCATGTTTGTAAGGAACAAATCCATTTTAACTTTTTAACCAAAACATCTGAGCCATTGCTTCTGGCCAAAATACAACTTTTCAAAATGAAGACAAGAGAATCACAACACTTTTTGGTTTTTGTGGTTATTTTGCTCAACCCATGTGTCAGTTAAAGAACTAATGACTTCATACATTGACTAAAAATCACCTTAGCCCCATTCGGATGGTAATATTTTCTCATGGGTACGTATTTTAACATTTTGAGGGGTTGGTCGATGATTTTATTGACACCCAAATTCAGAATGTCAGTGGTTTTTTCCCAATATTTCAATACAATATTTCATTACTACTTCATCACAGTGAGTGGGAAGAAAGAGAAGAAAAGCATGTAAACTTTTGTAATGAATAAAATAAAAACTAAAAGAATTTCAAATCACATGAGCCAGTATGTTATTCACAATAGAACATAGATAACATAACATGTTTAAACTGAGAAAGTTTACAATTTTATGCACAAAATGAGCTCATTTCAAATTTGATGCCTGCTACAGGTCTCAAAATAGTTGGGACAGGGGCATGTTTATCATGGCATCTGCTCCTCTTCTTTTCAAAACAGTTTGAAGATGTCTGGGCATCGAGGTTATGAGTTTCTGGAGTTTTGGTGTTTGCATTTGGTCCCATTCTTGCCTGATATAGGTTTCCAGCTGCTGAAGAGTTCGTGGTTGTCTTTGATGTATTTTTTGTTTAATGATGCACCAAATGTTCTCTATAGGTGAAAGATCTGGACTGCAGGCCAATTCAGCACCCAGACTCTTCTACTACAAAGCCATGCTGTTGTAATAGCTGCAGTATGTGGTTTTGCATTGTCCTGCTGAAATACACAAGGCCTTCCCTGAAATAGACGTCATCTGGAGGGGAGCATATGCTGCTCTAAAACCTTTATATACCTTTCAACATTCATAGTGCCTTCCAAAACATGCAAGCTGCCCATACTATATGAACTTATGCACCCCCATACCATCAGAGATGCTGGCTTTTGAACTGAACGCTGATAACACGCTGGAAGGTCTCCCTCCTCTTTAGCCCGGAGGCATCTGTGATTTCCAACAAGAATGTCACATTTGGACTCGTCTGGCCATAGAACACTTTTCCACTTTGAAACAGTTCATTTTAAATGAGCCTTGGCCCACAGGACACGACGGCGCTTCTGGACCATGTTCACACATGCGTCCTTTTTGTGTGATAGAGCTTTAGCTGGCATCAGCAGATGGCACAGCGGATTGTGTTTACCGACAGTGGTTTCTGGAAGTATTCCTGGGCCCAGTTAGTAATGTCAATGACAGAATCATGCCGATGAGTGATGCAGTGTCGTCTGAGGGCCCGAAGACCACGGGCATCCAACAAAGGTCTTCAGATTTGTCCCTTACACAACAGATATTTCTCCAGTTTCTTTGAATCTTTTGATGATGTTATGCACTGTAGATGATGAGATTTGCAAAGCCTTTGCAATTTGACGTTGAGGAACGTTGTTTTTAAAGTATTCCACAATCTTTTTACGCACTCTTTCACAGATTGGAGAGCCTCTTTACTTCTGAGAGACTCTGCCTCTCTAAGACATCCCTTTTATAGCTAATCATGTTACAAACCTGATGTCAGTTAAATTAATTAGTTGCTAGATGTTCTCCCAGCTGAATCTTTTCAAAATTTCTTGTGGCAGGCATCAAATTTGAAATGAGTTCATTTAGTGGATAAAAGAGTAAAATTGCTCAGTTTAAACATTTGTTATGTTCTATATGTTCTATTGTGAATTACATATTTAGTTTTCATTTTATTAAAATTTAAAAAAACGTCTCAACATTTCCGGAATTCGGGTTGTAGAATCATGCCGAATATCAGAAGCAAAACAAAATATTAAAATGGAGTAAAATAAAGTATTGAAGTTATCTGTGTTACATAAATGCCCATGCAAAGTTCAACTCTTCAAAATAAAAGTAAAGAAGGGGCCCCAGTTTTTATCAATTTTTTAGATGCATCAATTTTAGAAAAACAAATCGTTTCAAGCTTGATGGCAGCAACTGTTTCAGTTAGCCATTTATGAAAGCTGAGTGTTAATGTCGACTTTCGATCCATCAAAATCACCCTTTTAGCCACCACCATACCAAACATAAGATAAATTTGCTGAGAATGTGTCAATGCTAAGGGTCGGAACATCCAAACAAAGCTAATTCAAGACCTGGACTATCATCTCCAAAAACCTTCAAGCTCCACTGAAAAATATTCCTCCAAAACTCAGAAATCTCAGGGCAGAACAAAAGAGTATGCATCTGATCTGAGCTCTACATCTATCACATAACGGGGAAACGGAAGGATAAAATTTTATGGAGTTTAGTTTTGATTTAATGTATAACCTATGCAGCACTTTAAACTGTATAAGTATGAGTTTGTCCCTCCTCCCAAATTTAATTTTCATGCTATTTTGAGGTGATCTGAAGACATGTTTAACCATAGCGGGTTGACCCAAAATCTTGAGGCAAATCCTGAAACTCAGTAAAAGAATGTTTTATGAAGTGGCGCACCTGTAATGAAAAAATTGTGACTGAGAAAGGTCAAAGATTTTATACAAAAGTTCAAGAGGCAAATTTTCCATATTAATAAAAGTCCTTAACCATGGTCGGTCCTTTACCTCTCCAAAGTGAGAACAGGTTCTGAAGGTAGGTTCTGAAAAAGTGATGCAGTGAGATTTTAATGGCATTGACCCAACCAACTGATTAAAGAAAATGAAAGAACCCTCCATTTGTCAATAAATAATTTTAACTTATTTATGGCTTCTGTGAAAATTAAACAGAAAATGTTTAATATAATCATTTTTAATTTGATTTAGGAAATATAACATACTTCTCTTCTTTTTCTTTTATGTACTTACATAGTGTGATTAATATTCAGTCTGTTGGCAGTTCAGTAGCACTGTACATGATGTGCATAGCCAAATATGATTCCTGCTGCACTAAGATAATGCTGACACCACCTGACCTCTGTGTCAACGTTAATTTAAGCCAGAACTGATATGTATAAGAATAATAATTCAGTTGTTATATCTGAATGTCAGTTGGACGCTTTAATTTCATTAAGATACACAGGGAAAATTCATCCTGCAGATAAGATGACATAGTTTCCTAGGCTAATGGAATACTTTTCATTGTTTAAAACAACCTTTAGGTGAAATGAATGTGACATGTAATTTGTGTGTCTCACTGTATTATTGTGTTCTGTTGAGTTTCAAAAAATGTGTGTATTTTTAAGATAAATATAAAAGTATAAAAACTATTTGTCTCCTTCACTCCAAATGCCACACCTGCTTTAGTGTGACAAAGAGTAGTTTTAAGATATTTATACAATCGCCAAACCACCCTTGGAGTTGCACTCAGGGAATAACATTAATTTACACCACATTTGTTTGTGCCAAAAATACACAGAGACAGCCACCACCAGGCTTCATTGGGCAAAGTCCAAAAAAATAAAAATAAAATAAAAAAACACTTTTACCAAATAACATATTTCTGTACTGGTAGTTATTATTTTATTTTAGCTAAAAGACCTAAAGCATGGAAACAAAACAGAATGGTTCCAGGCCCCATCCTCAGAATGATGCAAAAAGAAACTATATAACTATGGCCACCTGACATATAAACCACGGGGCATTAACTCTGACCAATTAAGACAGTAATATGGGGAAAATATCAGTTTGGGTGTACTTAGTACTTACCAAGTCAATCTGAAATTGTAAAAATGTAACCAGACATTTCGACACCAGACATTTTGTGGTACCAGTAGTACCAAGTTCCAATTTTCCAAACTGTATCATGCATATTTGTGTTTGTGCTCTGAAGAGTGTCAAGGATTAGATTTACAGTAGTTTAGATTTACAATGTTTTTGCAGCTTTGACCATTGTAGCCAATCACGGACATGTCTGCTGATCATGTGAACACATTTAATCAGAGTCCACTCAATAATGCTTGAAACATTTTCATTCAGCACAAACTCATGAGTTTTCACAAGAGTGGGGTTACCAGCTTCACTGATTATAAAGACAATAAAGAGATAATACAGAGTTCTTTATTCACTTTCTGTATGTAATCTATTAACAATATGAATAAAGGTTTTGTGTTTTGTGCTGTTAAGAGGATCAAAGTAATGACAACCCTGATTAAATGCGAGAGCAAATCCTCTAAATTATTATTACTCCTGAAATTTTTAAACAGACAAATAAAGCACTTACTGTATAGTTAAAGGAAGTGTTATAGAGTGAATGGTTTTTGCTACTGTGTTGAAGTTTCATGCGAATTGTGACGTTTTACTGGTACTGACTATTTAATTTTTGATATTGTGACAACAATAAACATAGAGTTCCTGAAAATAAAGGGGAACCTGTTTCCCATGTTGAATAGCTAAAAAATAACTTCTACCCCTTGGTTTTGTTGGCATTTCCTCTCCCACCTGGTGACCTCCTTGCACACTTCTTACAAAATTGCAGTGGGTCAGCAACATATCAGCTGGGGCACTGTGTCCTAGAGCTGTTACATTTTCTTAAAACAAACAAAACTAACTTAAGAGCAGAGTACAGCTAATATTCAGGTTCACCAGCCAAAGTGCAGGACAATTATACAGATGCTGGCCCAGCAGTGCACTTGATATTTTACAGCAGACAGCAGTTTTAACACTGGACTACAGCCAGAACTTTATCTGACCATGGTAAAATAAGAAATTGAAAGCTCAGAATGCATTCGAATGAAGTATGCCTGTGAATGAGCTGGTGAGTCAGCTTCAGCCCAGTACTTATGTTTTGTTTGTTTTTTTGGCTACAGTACAGTTGGTGGAATCTTCCAATTTATGGATTAAGACCATAAAACAAATTATATTTGATGCTGTGGATTGTGGATTTACTCAAAGAAACTCACAAATGAGGAACATCACAAGCAATAATAACAGGTTAGACCAATACTGATATTGAGGTGCTACCAAGTAAGCAGGCAGATGTGCTGGTCTTATGTTCAAACTCCAAATAATTCTACAATATATGTCAACAAATACCAAGAACTTCTGCAGTTTCTTCACAGTTTTTGGTCGTGTACAATTTGCTACTAACTGGACCTGAACAGATCAATATTAATTCCCTGGAGACTGAGAACGCACCTTAACGAATTAAATGGTGGTGATGTGGAATTCACAGTTGGTATTGACATAAAACTGATTCTCATAGGCCCAAGCAACACAGAACATTGTCACAACAAAGACAACTTTCTAACAAGGTTGTGACAACATACCAAAAATATTGACATTTCATGGTGAAGGTGTCACAGCCCTGTCACAATATGTTTGGTTTAGAGCCATTGATTAAGGTTCTGCCTACATTCTGATGTACATTTGAACCCTTTTTACATTTTAACAGCTATTTTGATTATTGGTCCAACTGAACGGAATCTTCTGTAGATTATCGAATTTTGTGTATGGCAGAAAAATTAGATTAGAAAATGATGATACAAAACTCACTGTTGTTGACTGTTGGAAGATGCATAGTGCATTTACCAATATCATTACAATAATACGGTAATACTGTAATATGTAGTGTATTAATAGAGTAAATTAATAATATGAGTCAATTATTATATCAGCATTTCAAAAGTAAAAACATAACATGACAGCAGACTACCCACAGTCTACTCAAAGAATTAAATGATTGAGATGATCCATTTATCACCACCTTAATTTAAATTCAATTATAGACAGGGTACAGTAAATCATTTTTGTAAATACCCAAGCTTCACCTATTTTTTATATACCTGAGGACAGTAAAGACAAGGTGATATTTGAATGTAATTGCATTCAGGTCCCTATAATTAATAAAAGTATATAGTCTGGTGTACCTTCACTGGAGATGTGTGATGTGCCTGCCACTATTTCAAACATACACTCCCAGGGTTTATGTACTGGTAACTGGGCAGCTTCTCACTGTTCTGAATGCTTCAGGGAGATTTCTATATTGAATAGTGATAGAAAGGTCAGGACTAACTTTAGGCCTTTTGATAATGTTTAGAGCAAAAAAAACCCCATCAAACCAAGAAATCCATGAATTGTGCTTCAATAGCTATGCCTAGCTAAGGACTAAAAGGTGTGAACATACTGAATAATGTGGAGAACATATGAAAAAACAAGTTGTATCACATCTCAATTAAAAGAATTGTCGAAAGTCGTGGTTAATAAAGTATCTGCTGCTCCTAAATCTGTTAGTGTTTTTTTATTTTATTTTATTTTTTTTACATTTATTTGTTATTTTGGCTAAAAATAGCCAGTTTTCACAAACAGGGCATACAGGGCCTGTACCAGTTTATTTATGACCAGCCATATAAACATGAATGTGCACATGTTTCTCTGAAGACAAGTGGGCCTTCAAAGGATCAGTTCTTATAGAGAACTAAATAAACTGGCATGAAAAGCAATCGTCTTAAAGTTTTCGAATTTCTAATGCATTTTTCTGAACATGCTTATAAATCATTTAATATCAGCAATTGAAAATACCAATCTTACCGAGACAGAAGTAATAATATTGCCTGTTATATATAAATAATACTATTTACTTGTATTATTTTGTCTAAATATGAACCTTTTTTTATTTTAGTTTCATTTAAGGAAAACATTCCATATATAACATGCATTATATATACTGTAGCTATACAGTATATAGTATGTCATGTATATTTTGTATAGTACTATACACACACATACATATACATATACATATATGTGTGTGTGTGTGTGTGTGTATATATATATATATATATATATATATATATATATATATATATGTATGGAATTGGTAAGATAGGAAAATAAAGAAAAAAAAAGCACCATGCAAACTTTTGCTTACAATTTTTCAGTTACTTTTCTTTCTTATTAATTTATTATTATCATTATTATCATTTTTACACTGTAAAGAAAAATTTTCACATGAACTGCTCTCTGTGGCTCAGATAGGCCCATTTACATGTTGCCTGTCTGGTATACATCTCTTTTAGCATATGTTTGTTGCTGGTTTCTTGAAATCGGATGCATGGTTATTGCATTGTTGAACTGAAGGGGTTTGTGCTAAACTAATGAGATTTCCTGTCATGAATGTCAGAGGTTCCTGTTGACAGTGGCTGAGAGTAGAAAAATCATTTAATTCCCATTTCACACCCTGAATTAAAAGGTTCAGTCAACAGTAATGAAGTTGGCTCTATAATGCTGATCTAAGACAAGGTTTTTGGTTCTTGGATACTGTGGGTTGCTTTAAATAAAAATAAATCTATTTATAAATAGTTGAATATATATATGCCTTCTATGGACCTCATGTTTCATACACATTCACTTATTTATGTAATATAATCTCTTTCTCAACAACAGTATTGACCATTTGTGGCCATTTAGTTATGCACTAGTAATATCACTTACAGTAGTATAATATATCCACTAAGTTTCGGTTGAACTAATGTGTGATTAAGTTAACGCGCGAAGGTTCAGTATTTGTTTGCTCACATCACCTTATTCGTTGACACCCAGATCACGTTGTCTAGTCCGCTGAGCAGAGATGATCAACAGAAGAGCATGCTAATCAAATTCCCAGTCCCTCAGTGTAAGTAATAATTACATTCACTGACACTTAGGGCACTCTGCTCTATTTCTCTCTCTGGTCTTCTTCCACTCTGGTCATTCCAGTCAGTTTGGCTTTATATAAGCAACTCATTTCCATGGTTACCATAACAATGAGATCATGCAGTCATCATGCAAGAGAAATTTAACAATTTGTACTTAGTGCAAGTCTGAAATTTAAACCTTGCTGATATAAGGTTCATTGTATGGAAATGCAAATATTTTTTGAATACTGTACTGAGAGAATCTAGAAACCTCACAATTCAAAAGAAGTGAATCATTTGATGTTTATTTGATGATTATTGGCCCTTTCTGATGTAACACATCAATAGGAAGGAGGCAAACTGCCTGCTGGCGTCATTTTGCTGTGTGTTTCAAGAGAGGAGACAATGTTTGTTATTTTCTTTCTATATGAAATTGTGTTAAAGCTCTCCTAAATGGTTAACCGAAAGTATTTCAGAACATGCTATGGGATCCAAAAGTCTGAGACCACTATTGAAAATGCTTCTGTTTTTGTATTTTTTTATCTTCATTATTTATCTTCATAACAATTTCAATGGTAATACTTTACAATAAGTTTCCATTTGTTAACATTAGTTAACTGCATTAGTTAACAAGAACCAACAAAAAAAATATTTTAAAAAGCATTTAATAATAATAAATGTTAATTTCAACATTAAATATGTATATATATATATGTGTGTGTGTGTGTGTGTGTGTGTGTGTGTGTGTGTGTGTGTGTGTGTGTGTGTGTGTGTGTGTGTGTGTGTGTGTGTGTTTTTAATAATTTAATGCACTTCAGCTAACATCAACTTACAGTGAACAGTATTTTTTAACTAATGTTAACAAAGATGAGTAAACACTATAACTAACTAGAACTGTATTGCTAATTTTTGGTTAATATTAGTTATTGCATCAATTAATGTTAACTCATGGAATTCATGTTAACTAATATCTAACATTGTGAAGTGTATATTTTAACAAAAAGTTAATATAAAAAGTTGACACAAATTTAAAATACTTTAGTATTTGGAATGTCCCCTTTTGTTTTAGTGGCATTAATGAAATAACAAGTGCAGAATATTGAACATGTATTATTCATTTTATACCCAAACTTTAAAAAAAAAAAAAAATTAATTTAAAATTTTTATTTTCCTAGACATGGAAAGACAGAAATAAATACCAGCTTTTTATTGTGGTCTCAATACCATGTCTTTGGAGCCCATTGTCCCTGTGCTCAGTGAACACATGTTGCCTCCTTCACTTCGATTTGAAGTAGTCTGTGTATTCTTCACACACGTGTGTAATTTAATTTATTGATTAGTGTTGTGTGTCACCTAATGGATGCTGGTGGGAGTTAGCCACGTTGCCACGCTGAACATTATCTATCAGCCCTGTCTATATGTCTGTAAAGTTAATTGAATGACCTTTCATAATGAACACAATTATCTCTATTTAGTCCTTGGAGGCCTGAATCAACACAGAGACAGAGATACTGTGTCCCTGAAGCATGGTTAGTTTATCTTCTCAAAGTCTGCTCTTATCTTAATTGGTTTGTAGGTGGAAAAATAATGTCCTTTTGGGTGGGGAAATAAAGCTTTTTGATGATACCTCCAGACAATTTCTTTCAGTATAAAAACAGAAATTACATGGAATAATAGAGCAAACCATTTTTTTGCTCATTAAGAATTACATTGCGTGTAAAACAGATTCACCATTAAAACAGACAACAAAGTCTTTTATTGTCACTTCATTATTACAGCAATAATCCATATTCCCTCATTGTTCTTCACTCTTTTTAAAATGTGTTTGGACTTTAAATTACCCAGACTGCACATTTTCTGTCAATGTTTCTTCATGAAAAGCATATAAGCTAATATCGTTACATGTCATAATGATCACCTTATTAATCAGAATTAGAATTAAACTGCCGCATGTACACAGTCTGCCAGTATCATATTTTTGAAGCTGAAATACATTTATATGAAAGTTTTTGATGATATGGAAACTTCCATTTTATAATTACCATCACAGAAATGCAGCACTGTTTCGTAACTTCTGGATTATTGGAGTGTATATGGACTGAGACTCATTCTAAACCCTGTCTGAAAGTTTAGACCCCAGCAGTTAATGCAACATTAAATTATCACCTCAGATGACTTTTTGCCTTGATCTTGTTTTTTCAGCTCCCTCTCAAGTCAAATTTGACAAGCCCTGTAATTATGACTGTGAAAAGACGTTCAAACAGCATATGCATTTGAAAATCATGTAGAACCCATTAGAAACTTTCTTCTCAGGCAGTGTGTGGAAAATGATTCAGGATCAATCAAACACATTTGTCTAGCTTTTCAATTGGAGTCATTATGGAAAATCACCATCTTCAGATTGTGTTTACTGCTGACAAACTGAAATATGTGTTCTCTGCTGGTCGCTGGGAAGCCATGATAGACAGATCACGCATTATTCTTACAAATGTCTTTTTTTTTTCTTTTTTCTTTTTTTGGCCAGACAAACAATTATAGTTGAGGAATGGAAAAATAATGATGTGTTGGATTTCAGTCAGAGGCCATTACAGTTTCCTTCCTTCATTTGGTTTGTGTGTGCTTGTTACCAAAATGATACTCTTAATGAGATTTTCCTGGGAATACACACACACACACACACACACACACACACACACACTCACACTGGTTTGCTTAGGTATCTAAATGGGGAAATTCTATTGTTTTATTGTATAGTATTTATTGTAGTTATAAATACTGTAACCTAACCCTAACAGGAAACTTGATGCATTATTACAATTTAAAAACATATATATATATATATATATATATATATATATATATATATATATATATATATATATATATATATATATATATATATATATATGTGTGTGTGTGTTCACATTCATAAAAGGAGATTTTGTCAGGTTTATTTTATTTCTGGGTATAAATTTGTCCACAAAATATGGTTAAGTGCATACTTTCGGTACACACACAAATAGTTCAGATGCCAAACCATAGCGCATAGTCATATGTGTCTATTTTTTGCTACATAAATATGAAGGACTTAAATATATTTGACTGCAGTTAAGAACGAAAAGACAAGAAAAAATTAATGACATACAATATGATCAGACATGAAAATAAGTCATTGAAAGTTTGAGAGGGGAAAGAACAGTCTTGTTTGTGCAGATCTGCCACATTAAAAATCACATCAACATCCACATTTTATTCTCAAGGCTAATGAAGACCATGTTAGTTAAAACCACTAATAAAGATTTGACTGTCTGAGATTAGCATGCTCAGATATACAATCATGTGAGATGTCATATACGAGTATGATGCAAAAAACAAAGCCCTGGTCAAGAGACAGTGAGATTGATTCCTAAGCTGTCTCATACATTCACACCACTGCAGTCAGTGATAAATACTGTTTCTGCTGCTGAGAGGGGAGGAAAATGTGTGTGTGAGAGAGAGACATTAACTACAGGGCAAGCAGCCAAATTCATTGGTCCATTGCAACTGCATCTCTCTTCCCTTTGAATGACAGTTGGATCACAGAGGTGCCACCTACTGTGTGAGAACAGGAGAATGAAGGATGAGTGGAACTGTGCATCGTTTAGCCTGCGGCATATGGTGCTTTGCCAGATATATTGGAGAGGTTCTACATTGTATTTATGAAAATTATAAATGACATATGTAAGCTCTTTAATTTGTTCAGATGTTTATAAAACAGTAGTTTGCTGTTGCAGCTGATCATAGCCATATTCTTCTCCATTCCTGATGAGGTTATAATGAGTTTTGCACTTCTATGACTCCAATTAAAGTGTTTATCTTGGAGTCTCAGCTTAATTTTTTTTAAAGGAATACTTCACCCAGATTCACCCAGAAATTAAAACTCTATCATCATTTACTCACCCTTATGTTGTTCCAAACCTGTATGACTTTCTCGAATCCGTGGAACATAAAAGTGAATTTTTGAATCTTTGCCATAATGAAAGTGAAAAAGGGCAGCAGCTGTTAAAAAGTAAATTAAAAAAGAAAGCATTATAAATTCATTATATAGTTTATATATTAATTTATATACATGACAAAAGGGTAAAAATGTATGTTTTTATTCTCAAAAATCTTCGCTTTTCACTGTAGCTCTCAAAACAAATATGGCACCATTGATATTAATGATGTGATGTTGTAGGGAGTAAAATTATTTCCTTTATGAAAATAACTCCTCGTGAAGCCAAAACTTAGGAACTCTTACAATGCAAATGTCAGGCCACAAAACAAACTCTTCAATCAGGCTTCGATCTCTTTGTGAAGCCAAACACCCAGAAACCCTTACAATGCAAATGTCATGCCGCAAGACAATAAACTCTCTAATCAGACAAGAAGATCTGAGAGAAAGACCATTTGATCATTGGTCCATTCACCCATCCTTCCCCCCTGGACTCATGGTACTGGTCACTGAAAGAACTCAAGTTGCTACTCTTACATAAATATTTACTATATCTTAAGAATTAATGATTTTAACCCTTTCCTGTTTGGTATCATTTTAAAGGTCTTGTTGCGATGGGTAAACTGCACTGTAAAACCCAACAGTTAGGGTAACTCAAACCGTTTGAGTAAACCGATTGCCTTAAAAAACTGAAAAGTTAGGTTAACTCAAACCGTTTGAGGAAACTTATTGTCTTAAAATATTTAAGTTTTTTAAAACTAATAGTTATGAGTACTCTGAACGTATTTCAGTTGAGTTCACTAAATAAGATATATGCCCAACAAGTCACGGTAACTCAAACTGTTTGAGTAAACTGATTGCCTTATAAACCCAAGTTAGGATAACTCAAACCATTTGATGAAACTTATTGTCTTAAAACATTTAAGTTTTTAAATCTAACAATTATGAGTGCACTGAACTTATTTCAGTTGAGTTCACTAAAATAAGATATACATTGCAGTTAAGTAATTAAGTGATTAATTAAGTGCTGATTGAGCATTAGTGATGAACACCTGCTGTTAACAAACACAATCACTGACAGAAAGAGAAACACAAGAACAACAACTGACTTTAGACACATGCTTAGATGAAATCAACTGAAATAAAATACATTAAATCTCAAGATCTGATTAAACAACCCCACAAACAGCATCACCAGCTCCACTTATTAATAACCAGACTGACTGTATTTCTGTCAGACATCTACAGAAGATCTTATTGAGAATTAACTAAGGTTTAGATGTTGATTTATTGTTTCAATTGAAGTAACCATGTTAGAGATCAGTGTCTGCTTTAGTTGGGCTCTTGACCCTTGACTTCTGTGTTGGTAGTTTTGTTTCGTCTTTTTTTCTGGTTGTTGTAACCATGTGTTTTTCAAACATATTTGTTACAACTCAAAAGCCCAGAGGAAATGATCAGTAGTTGGTTGTTATATATTTATAATGACAATCATCTATTAGTGAGCTGATCTCATAGAGATTGGACATAGACTCATTGTGTCTAATTTCTGATTGAATGAACATATTGATTATAGTAAAAGCGATTCTAAGAGCCGCTGGTTCTGTGATAGTCAGTTAATTGAAAGGACTTTCTAAACAGTTTGTCCACAAAAAGTTTTAATCTATGGTAGAAGCTAGACTCACACAGACATCAACAATCAGCTTGTGAACCTCAACAATGGTGACCATTAAAAAAAAAAAAAAAAAAATCATGCAGCAATGCATGCTGAGAGCCATGGATGAGTTTTGTACTATGCTAGTACCCAGCATGCACTGCAAAATTATTATTATATTTTTTTAATGGTCACCATTGTTGAGGTTCACAAGCTGATTGTTGATGTCTGTGTGAGTCTAAGTTCCACCATAGATAAAAACTTTTTGTGGAGAAACTGTTTAGAAAGTCCTTTCTATTAACTGACTGTCACAGAACCAGTGGCTCTTAGAATCGCTTTTACTATAATCAATACATTAACCAGAGGTTAGACACACAATGAGTTGTGTTTATTCTCAATGAGATCAGCTCACTAATAGATGATTGTCATTATAAATATAATATATAACAACCAACTACTGATCACTTCCTCCGGGCTTTTGAGTCGTAACAAATATGTTTGAAAAACACATGGTTACAACAACCAGAGAAAAAGAGAAAACAAAAAACACTACTAACACAGAAGTCAAGGGTCAAGAGCCCAACTAAAGCAGACACTGATCTCTAACATGGTTACTTCAAATTAAACAATAAATCAACATCTAAACCTTAATTAATTCTCAATAAGATCTTCTGTAGAAGTCAGTCTGGTTATTAATAAGTGGAGCTGGTGATGCTGTTTGTGGGGTTGTTTAATCAGATTTTGAGATTTAATTTATTTTATTTCAGTTGATTTCATCTAAGCATGTGTCTAAAGTCAGTTGTTGTTCTTGTGTTTCTCTTTCTGTCAGTGATTCTGTTTGTTATCAGCAGGTGTTCATCACTAATGCTCAATCAGCACTTAATTAGTCACTTAATTACTCAACTGCAATGTATATCTTATTTTAGTGAACTCAACTGAAATAAGTTCAGAGTACTCATCACTATTAGTTTTAATAAACTTAAATGTTTTAAGGCAATCAGTTTCCTCAAACTTTTGAGTTACCCTAACTTGTTGGGTTTTACAGTGTGGTCTCAATTTCACAAGAGTCACTTGTATTATGAGAAATATTGAAAACTTAAGTTAACTCTGTGCTTCTGTTGTGGGCGGTCTCCCTTCAAAATCTGATAAACATTGCTCTACAGGTGTGACCATTTGGAGCACGAGAACAGCTCCTACTGAGGTTTCTGATCCCCCATACACAGATCTAATCTGTTTTGGGGCAGAGAATAAATGTTTATGGGCCTTTAGTTCTGGTAGTATTCAAGGGTAAGTTGCAAATCAGTCGGGGCGATTCTGTAGTCAGCCCGTAGTGTGCAGGGTATTTAATATGTTCCATACTATGTATCTTCTTCTTGAAGCCAGGTAAACATTTTATTCTTAGATTCATCTTTGAACGACTGCTGTTATGTATTTTCTTATTTTTGAATTGGCTTCTTATTGTTTTATTATGTAATTGGCAAGATACGTTTAACTGACTAATAATAAATTGTTATATTTGATTTATTCTGATCTCTTCTGAAATCATTTTTTTCCGCAAATCTGCGTTCAGGACAGATCACACCGGAGCACTAATGGATGAGCCATGGGGAGCACCATGAAGGAGACTTTGGATTTCTGACTGTCACTGGCTTAACACGGTGTAGCTCTTGTGGTTATAGGAAAAAAATACACTTTTTGTCATGAGTATGCAGGCGCAGCTTACTTAAAGGTATTATAACCGCTCTTAACCCTCTGAGTAATTTCAGAACTGACAAGTTTGTGTCGTGGATTCACTAAAAAATCGGCCGAAGTGTAATTCCTATGCGATACCTAGTCCCTAATGAACAAATAATTGAAAGTATGGGATTTTCGGAATAATCAAATATCTAAGTTAATGTACAATCGATATCTGTGATCAGTTTAATTATAAATATTGTCTAAGTTTAATTATCACTTGAAATTGGAGTCAGCTCAAGCACGGAGTTAGACTAAAATTGAAACTAAATCCTAATAAATTCATAAGCGCAAGTAAAAGACTGAATACCCATTAAACCTTCGACCAGGCCGCTGGATTCCGCTGTTTGGACTAGCGGGTGGATCCTTACAATGTCAAAATCTCCATTTTTGTAGTCCATGTGGCTTTGGCAGAGAGAATTTTCAGTGAATATGACTTAAACTGATAGTTCACCCAAAAATGAAGAAATCATCTTTTATTCACCCTCATGACCCTATGTGATTCCAAACCCATTGGACAAACATACGTCTGTGATGCTCAATATCCAATTAGGTTTTAATGTGCTGTATGTATGTGATTAATAACCTAAATTAAATCTGTTCGTCAAATAAATTACTTGGATTAAGCTGCTTAAATTGCTTTATGTAGATTACATTAACAACGTTTTTATGTCCTTTTTCAAGCTTGAAAATGTTAATTACCTACACTTTCAATAGATGGACAAAAGTGATGAGGAAAAAAAAAAAAACTCTGATTTTTTTTCCCCCAAGATGAATGGAAAAATGAGTACATGATGACAACTTTCAAGTTAGTTCACTTAAATAGAGCTGGCCATGGTGCTGAAGTGGAGAGTGTGAACCAATGTGGATGTTGTCCATGGTGCTAGAAGTCAATAGTAGCCACACTACACACAATGTCTCCTAGCAAAATAATACAAATGCATGCAATGCTGACAACGAAGTCCAAAAAAACATAATTTTCTTCAGATATTGATCTATTGCTTTATCAGCACGTCACTTTAGAGACCCTCTCTTTTGTATTACACTCATTTTATTTTAAGCCTCTCTATCATCCCACATAGTTGTGCAGAGTTCTTGCAATACACCACCACCAGTATTGATCAATTCATCAACTGGAGTATTTTCATAGAGGATATTTGCTCCGAAGACAAGGCAGATAAATAACTACTGGATAATTGGATTTCATTTTTGTTCCCTTCAACAACAGCCAAATTTTTTATGTTCCCTCATTTTTTCCCCCTCATGACAACCACAACATGTTCTTATTAGGACACTTATTTGAGGACACAGCAGCATTTGTTATTATTTTACATTGTGAATTAAAGCAAGAAAACTACTCAACTGCTTTGCATTTTCATGATGAGTTGGGGAGAGAGAGAGAGAGAAAGAGAGAGGGAGTTCAGAGTCAAAGAGTCAGAGTAGCTTTATTGTCATTTCAGCTCTATACAGTTAGTATACAGTGAAACAAAACAGCCTTTTTCCAGGCCCAAGATGCTACATAAGACAAAACACAGAACATTGGACAACAAAAAAAACTAAACTGCACGTAATTAAATTATATTGAATATGCTAAATAAAAAGTAAGAACAAAAAAAAGCACTAAACAGGATTAAAATAAAAACTGTAAACATTTTACACAGACAACACATGGCTACATAAAGTGCATGTGTGCATACTGAGTAAACGGTGCAAACAGCATGACAGACATACAGTACTAATTTACATGGAGCCAGGCACAGAAGTAGAGAGCAGCATACATGACATACAGTTGAGTGTGCAATACTAGTATACAGTTGAGCGTGCAAATGTGCAAAAATTTTGGATGTGTGGAGATAACTATGTGGTAATGTGTTTGTGAGAGTGGGTGGTAACAGTCCTCTCCAGTATGTGAGTGTAGTTCTTATCCCTTCATCAAGTCATCAAGTTAAGGAGTCTGATGGCTTGGGGGAAGTCTGACTGTGAGGGCCTGAAGGGTGAGGGTGATCTTCTTAGCTGTCCTCACTATCCGCTGCAGGGTCTTGCAAACTGAGAAGGTGCAATTCCTGAACCAGACAGTGATTCAGCTGCTCAGGATGCTCTCGATAGTCCCTCTGTAAAAAGTGGTGAGGATGGGGGAAGGGATTGTGCTTCCCTCAGCCTTCATAGGAAGTACAGATGCTGCTGGGCTTTCTTTGCTATGGCGTTGGTGTTAAGAGACCAGGTTAGGTTTTTCACTAAATGAACACCAAGGAATTTGGTGCTCTTAACGATCTCTATGGAGCCATCAATGTTCAGTGGGGAGTGATCTCTCCGTGCTCTCCTGAAGTCAACAACCATCTCTTTTGTTTTTTGTCCACATTCAGGGACAGGTTGTTGACTTTGCACTAGTCTGTTAGTCGGTGTACCTCCTCTCTGTATGCTGACTCAACACCTTTGCTGATGAGACCCTGTGAGTTTTGTGTTAAGCTCACAGCATTCACCTTAGTAACTTTGAGGGTGACTTTGAACAGAGTGAATGTTATTGATATTCAGAGGAAATGCCAGTTCAGAACTGTCTAGTGAGATTGTGGACAGCAGCCAGACAATGATGTGAAGGTTCTTGGTAGTCAGCTTCACTCTATATCATTGTATGTTTTTGTGGTAATAGGCACTGTATTTCAGGCCTAAACTAAATGCAATGTGGGCACCAATCTATAAGATCTATTACAATTTAAAGGAATAGTTCATTCTGAAATGTAAATTCTATCATCATTTACATTTATTCATCTTTTGAAGAGACAAACAGCATCTTAAAACATCAAACTCAAATCTCTTAGAAGTGGTAAACACCTCACTTCTTTCTTGGACTTTTCCAAACTATAGACCAATTTCAAATCTTAATTTTATAGGCAAGATCATTGAAAAGTTTTTTTCAATCAGCTGTACAACTTAAACAAGCTGAACTCAAATGGATACCTGGACAATCTGGTTTATACTGATTCTGGCAAAATATCAGTGCTGTTACTACACTGTCGATCACAACATACTTTTAGAGAGAGCTAAATTGGTTTGGGCTTTCTGGGTTGGTTTTCAAATATTTCAGGTCATAGAAAGGTAGAGGTTATTATGTGAGTATACAAGACATGCAGAGTTCCACAAGGCTCAGTTCTTGCACCATTCTTGTTCAACCTGTATATGCTCCCACTGAGTCAAATAATGAGAAAGAACCATATTATCTATGTAGATGACACTCAGGTTTATCTAGTCTAATCGCGTACTGATTACAGCCCCATTGACTCCCTCTGCCAATGCACAGATGAAATTAACAGTTGTATGTGACAAAACTTTCTTCAGTGAAAAAAAGAGAAAGTTGAAGTCAATGCATTTGGAAACAAAAATGCAGTTCTTAAGGTGAATGCATACCTTGACTTTTTTAGGGGACAAAAACTAAAATTCAAGCCAAGAATCTTGGTGTGATTCTGGAGTCACTGCAAGAACATTTTGTTTCCAATCAAGACTTGGAGAAACTCATTTATGCCTTTATCACCAGCAGGGTGGACTATTGTAATGGTCTTCTTATTGGCCTTCTCAAGAAGACCATACAGCTGCAGCTCATACAGAACAATTTCATTATTTTTAGCATATAATGAAATTGAATACACATTCAATTCTGTGCTTTGCCCAAGAAAATGTACAAATATGCAACAACAACAGCAACAAAAGAACATTAGTAGTATGTAATGACAGAATTTGGTAACATTTTATAATTTGGTTATTACTTTATCATGAACTAACAATAAACTTCAGTAACACTTTATTTTGCAGTGTTACACCTTACATGTAGCTACATATAGTAAAGACAATAACTTGTGCATAAAAATCAACCCTAAAGCAAACATGTTGTTAAATGATAACCTCATTAATGTCGTTGATACAGTGTATAATTACAAGGACAGTAGGACACCTTAAAACAAATTATACTACGGGGCTGTTGAATGCTTGAATCTGATTGGCTGCCGAACGTTCTAAGGCGTGCAATCATTTTCAGGGAAACGCACGGCGAACGTAGTTCCAGGCAGTTCTTGACCACATTACATGACCATATCACTTCGCCAAATGATTTCTGTTATTTCAAAGGTCTTACAACAGCAAAATAACCAAAACCCACAATACTGGCCAAACAAATAAATATAGTAAACAAAAGGATAAAAACGACAGATCATGTCCATGTTTTTGCCAAAAAAATTACGCTTTGTTATGTACGGAAAGCACATACTCAAGCGCAGAAGTGACCGTGCCTTCTCGGTAATTGGTTCACGTCTCTTGAATGACTTGCCAGCTGAAATCCGAATGGCCCCTAGTTTGACCATTTTTAAGTCTCTCTTAAAAACACATCTGTTCTCATTGGCCTATTAGGTTTTATATTCCTGCCTATTATATATATATATATTTTTTGTTAGTGTTTTATTCTGGTTCTTTATTTTGTATGTTCTGTTTGTTTTTATTACTCTTATGATGCTCTTTCTTTTGTGAAGCACTTTGGTCAGTCTTGTGGCTGTTTTAAATGTGCTATATAAATAAAGTAAACTTGAAACTTGAAATATACTCTATCTCTCCCGCTCTCTCTCCCTCACAGCCGCACATACATAACAGTTAGTTGCACACACACTAATAGCCTACATCGCGCTAATGTTGTTAGCGCTACTCTGACAATTTTATCAGTAGTTTAACAACTTAAAAACTACATCATGACTTCTCACAAGCGAGGAAACGTTAATAACAACGGTGCTGTTCGTAAAGAAAATGAACTTAATTTTTTTACTATAAGACATTGCTGCCGAACACTATTGAGAGACACACAGAGGTAATCTCTCTCTCTCTCTCTCTCTCTCTCTCTCTCTCTCTCTCTCTCTCTCTCTCTCTCTCTCTCATAACTTAGTTATTAACTGCATTGGTCTGTTATCAACGGCTCAAGCCTACTAGGTTTAAAATGACGTTTTGGAATTAGCAACGAGGCGCTGGATGGGATGCGGAAGAAATAATCCCACTCACAATAGCGATTTAAGTAGAAATACCGGACGAATGCCTTGAAATATATCATTTGGCAACTGTAGTATAAGCGGAATAATTGATTTCGGTCCGTTGAATTATTAGAAAAATAATGCACACCCGAGGTGGTCGTGGCCGCATCACCACCTCGGGTGTGCATTATTTTTCTAATAATTCAGCGGCCCGTCATAAATTATTCCTTATGCGTAACCTGAACTTCTAAAGCATTTATTGGTATAAAATTTTCAACATTTACTAATTTAACTATCTGTAAAAAAAAAAAAAAAAAAAAAAAACATTAACTAATATTAATAAATGAGACCATACTGTAAAGTGTTACCCAGAATATTTTGAAAAATGTATGAACTGTCCTTGTAAATGGCTTAGGCTATGTTTGTTTCAAGCTTGGAGAGCCACCCAGTCTAACTACTACTTTTTGGCAAACTGTTGCATGGCAAATTTGTATAATTAGCAATTTTGTGCTACAGAAAAAGGTAAAGAAGAAAGAGAAGAGATTTGACTCTTTGTCCCTCTTCATCATGTTTATGGCCACGTACACACTGCAGCTAAATGCGGTTGTCACTCCTGAAACTTGTAGTGTGTACGTGGCCATATGAGTCCTCACATAGGCTCACATATCTCCTGTTCCCAAGGTTCTCTCCTGCCTCTCTCACACAACTCATAAACCCACAGAAAAGCCCAAGTGTGTGTGTTTGTGCACGTAAGATATTTGACGCCCTCAACATGGCTATCAACGATAGACACTGAAGGAGTCTTTTATCAAGCGCTCTTTGACTCTGGATTCTTTTAAACAATGTATCAGGTATGTCAGCCAGTGCCTCGTATCACCTTCAATTTTTTAAATCAAGATTCAAAAATTCATGGCACGACAACAGGAAATGCAGTGCATCATCTAAGCGCATGTGCATCAGAAGATTCATTCTCTGTTGTTTTTCATTGTAAAGAATTTCTAGCATCTCTCTTTAGATTTAACTCAATGTCAGATAAGAGCAGAGAGCTGCTGTATGTTTCTATAGCAACCACATCATACTTCTCTGTGTTACAGTCTCTACTAAATAATGTGTTGCTTATATGCAGTCATTTAAAATGGTTTAATCTTTGTGAGCTGTTTATTGCTAGTACAAGAGGGTAACAAGAAAAATATACCAGCATTTTGAAATTTTTGTTATAGGTACATGGACCTCAGTTATCAGTGCAGAATAAGGCAAAGGGGAGAATAAATAATAATAAAAGCAACTTAATGTTTGTTTGTAGTTGTGGTTACTAGAAAGAAAACTGAAAAAAAAAAAAAAAAACGAACAGTTACAGCGATTATGGAAAGGGATTTTTGGTTATATTTGTCAATTCTTTAATGTACACATCATTAGTTCAGTCAAAAATGAAAATTTGTAGCATTACATCACTTGCTCACAACTGCAGTGTGAATGGGTGCCGTCAGTCCATACAGTCCACAAGTAATCCACACAACTCCAGTCCATCAGTTAACATCTCGTGAAGCGAAAAGCTGTGTGTTTGTAATAAACCCATCATTAAAACAATTTCATACCATTGCTTCTGGCTAAAATACTGCTTTTTTGAGCTATTAATTGTATGCAAAATGTAAAATGTACTAATAATAACACAGATGATACAATGAAAGATCACATGATATATGTAGCATATACACTACAATAATGCATAAATACAACTAAATAACATAAATTGTAACATAAAACACTGTCAACTTTAAAACTATATTATGCAGAAGATACATGCACTATACACGACTGTTTAAAAATACAGTATGAAGTTTAAAAAAAACTTTACAAATAAAGTTTATAGAAATTTTGTGGTTCATACAAGGAATTTAGCAATACTGAAGTTGTAATAATAGAAAATGGTAGTTACAACAAGAGTAAATTCATTTAAAATGGTATATAGTAATAAATCCATAAAATATGCCATTTCCAACATGGCGACTGATAGGTATGAAAATCCATCACTTCTAACAATACCCCACAGATGTACTATTACTTGACAAGAATGTTTTATCTATTACACAGTTCTTTGAAATGCAGCAAGAATGCATTATGAAAGTTCAATGGACAAAGAACTAGTATGATGACTTCATCATGTTGGGTCTGTAAAATGTGTTCTGTGATAGCAAGGACATTTACAAAATGAAATTACCACCTCCAATACTTTCATTGCCTATAATCCTGATTATATAACATTCTGTGCAGTGGCCATGTGCATTAGAATATACATTGAATAATAATAACATCCCTCAGTATAATAAAGGTGAAAGAATGCTATGTGCTCAGTAGGGCTGTACATACAGTATATCTAACTTTAAGGTACTAATGTCCCATTCAGGAATAAATACGGTAAAAAGATGTACCTTTAACTTTTGTAACTTAGGGTAAGATTTCTCATTCATGATCATATGTGATTCTCATTATTCATCAACCAACACTGACATGCTCACTATTTTATCTGGACCCTCTCACTCTACTAAACGATTAGTCTAAATCCTATTAAATAAATAGTATAATATTATAACAAAGCCCCACAAACCCTTCAAACCTTCTATTTTGTCACTTACCCAAGCATTTCCATGTGAAAAATAAAGCATTTTGTTTGTGAATGATAAGATGATTTAGACAGCCACTTTCAGTCTGTCTGCCTGCCAAAGATATTGTAAACTGAGGGAGCATGGTTTGGCAGAGCTTTCACTGACAGAGGAAGTCTATCTTAAGCTCTTCAACATAAACTCTTACAGCTTCAGGTACATTAGCTGATTGTGTGCCATCACTCTAAGGCTGGCTAACAGTGGCTGGCAGGTCAGGTCTAATTAGACAGGACTCAACACCTGCAGGCACAGCTATGGAATGTGTGCAGCTGTTCTCCCAGCTGTCAAATAGCTGATCACTGCTTCGTCCATCACATTCCCACGTGTCTGAACTCAATGCATTGAAATTGTCAGCTCATTTATCTTGCCTGCCCTTCTATATCAGTTCCATGGTACAAACCAACTCACTATAAGTAATTTTCCAGAAAAATGTGTCCTGGAGTTCTTTACTTGGAAAATAAGTATACTAAATGTAATGGAGAATGTCATGCTCCAGTTCAAGCTATCCAATGGTCTATTTAGCTAAAGTTAAGATAAAGGAGTCCAAAAACCTGTGGAATCTAAAGTATTCAGAATATTTGTCTGCCCTTCTTAATCTGTCTGAGAATGTGAGCCTTGAACAGTCAACATACAGAGACTCCTTAACAACCACCTGACAGACTGACCATATTTTATTTTATTTTATTTCAATTTTAACATGGCTCTGACAAAGAAAGATTTTAGAAGACTCAGTAAATTTTTATTCTGATGGTTAAAAATAAAGCTTTGGGTAGATGAAGCTGGCCTTGGATCAGTATGAAAGGACAGATTTTTCCCAGAGCATGTGACTGTCAGTTCTCCATGATAATCGCATCTGCTGTATTATACACTAAACTGCATATTTGTAGCATATATTAGACAACTGATTTAATTCTGAATGTGTAAAGTGTAAATGCTATTAACTAAAAGCTTACAATTTTCAGAACAATAAATGCCTAATGAGTAAATGAGGTCAAATGATGATTAACTTCTTTATTGTTGTTGTTGTTGCTTAATGTGAAAGAAAATGTTTTATTTAGAGCAAAGAAGCAATTATATGCATAAGCTGACGTTAAATGTAAATAATCATATTTTTCTAAATTTGAATGTTCCATGAAAATGACATCAGCTTGTAGATGTTTCTGCTAGTCGGAAAATAAAAGCTTTCGAATAAGCCAGCACAATATTTATTTAGCATAATTATGGTATAATACATATCTGTCAGCCTCACAGCCTGTGACTGCTGACGTCTACATGTCGAACCGTTCTGCCTCCTGAGCTCCACTCAGAAGTGCAAACACAAAAAACAGGATTTTTATAACCAACAATTTTAAAAGATTAAAATGCTGAATAAGTGTGTGTTTGTGTGTGCATTGTGACTCACTCCATTAGACTCATTTTCTATGTCACCAAGTTTTTCATGACCTTGACGAAATGCTGCAGGCCCACACGTCTGGTCTCTGCTGGTTGGCATGCCAACAAACTATATCTACGCAAGAGCTTAAAGTAAATGTGGCATTCTGTCGAAGCGACACAGAATTGAATCCAAGCAAGCAAATGTAGTCATTTCCCAGAATAGTCGGGAAGCTAATACTCAAACTATAGTGTTTTACAACATTTTTATGGTATCATGTGATGTGTATAAGCATAATAATACTCAATAAAATGCTTTTGAAATGAGTGACATCCAAAATGTGCGAGAACAAAATTGAGAAACACTGGTGCAATCCAATTTTAGCTAAAAATAAATTCTTAATTAATTTATGACCTCTTGGTCTCCACTCCACATTTATTTATTGGTGTCTTTTCATTTCCGTTCCTGTAGATAATTAGAAAAAGACTTTCCTGTCACTTTGGAAACTGGATATTGATGTGCCACCCCTGACCTCCTCTGTTTGATTATATGGCAGTCTGATGTGCTTTGATTCGACTCCTGCTTATCACAGTCGTAACACTTGCCCACCTTGCTAATAGATGACATGGGGTGAGATTACGTCAAATACTGTGTAAATGCTTCTTGCTGCTGGCAACAGATTAATAACGGATTCGGTTCAAATTTATTTCCTACATCAGCTGGAGTATTTAACAGGTCAGCCATGATTTTTTTTTTTTTAAATATATAAGTATACATTACAGAAAAATGAAAAAGTCTCTTTTCGCTCACCAAGGGCCAGATTTACTAAACAAGGCAAATTAGTGCAAAAGCACAATTCAAAAAAGCGCCAATGGGAGTGGAAGGTGGAGTGATCTACTGACAATGCACAATTTACAGTAAAGAATGCAGATGCAACATCTCATTTACAGAATGACCAATGCAATCTACTAAGAACAATGCAAAGTAGCGTAAGGTCGCAAACAAGCAAAACATATGCTTGGATAATGTCTTCCTCTGCCACTTTAAATAAATGGATTCAGTCATTATTATTACAGAAGAGTTACTACTATTACAAATTAAAATAACTTTTTTGGTAACACTTTAGAATAGGGAACACTTATTAACTATTAACTACGACTTTTCCCTCAATAAATTCCTAATTTGCTGCTTATTAATAGCTAGTAAGGTAGTTGTTATGTTTAGGTATTGGGTAGGATTAAGGATGTAGATTAAGGTCATGTAGCATTAATATGTGCTTAATTACTACTAATAAATGGCTAATATTCTATTAATATGCATGCTAATAAGCAACTAGTTAAGAAACCTTAAAATAAAGTGTTACCACTTTTTTTTCTATTTTAATGTATTTTAAAATACAACTTTTTACTTTGATGGAAAAGCTGAATTATCAGCAGCCATCACTCTGGTTTTCAGTGCTAACTGTTTTTAACCTTAGTCATGATAAATGTTACTTGGAGACCAAATCAGCATATTAGTATGATTTCTGAATGATCATGTGACACTGAAAACTGGATTAATGGCTGCTAAAAAAAAAGTATTGGTATTATATTGTAATATTTTGTTATATTGTAACATTACTGTTTTTACTGTATTTTTAATCAAATAAATTCAGCTTCAGTGAGCATAAGAGTTTTTTTTTTTTTTTTTCAAAAACAATAAAAAATCTTGGACACGCATTAGTTTGGGGAATAGTTCTCACCATTAACTAACTATTAACTATTAATTACTTTTAATTTTGTCTCAGTAAACTCCTAATTTGCTGCTTACTAATAGTTAGTAAGGTAGCTGTTAAGTTAAGGTATGGGGTAGGATTAAGGGTTCTAAATAATTTTCATGCAGAATAAGTCATTAATATGTGCTTTATAAGTACTAATAAACAGCCAATATGCTAGTACTATGTATATTAATAAACAACTAGTTAATAGTGAGAATTGTCCCTAAACTAAAGTGTTATTCCAAACTTTTAACCAGTATAGCGTATTGCTTAATTGGAAGATTAAGTACTGAATAATCACACTGATTTCATTGACTGCTTAGACTTGCTTGAACTCTGGGCTTCACTTATATTTTAATATATTTCTGTTTGTAATAAAGAAAAAAAAAACTACATTCACTGAGTAAATTTGGTCTGTGGGTGTGAAGCTGTTGTAGATGAAGGTCTGACTGAGATCCGCTGACTCATGCCCTCTTCTCTTGTGCTTCTCCGCCTACAGCAGCAGTGCAAGATTGCATGCCATTTAGCAGATGTTTTTCCATCTAAATCATCTTAGAGTGCATTAAATGTAAGGTCAGCCTCCCTAAAGCACTAAACCTTGTTCACACAATAGTGATGAGAAAGACTCTCCTACCTCGTTTTTAGCCTATTATTAGGTTATGATAATCACTACCACCTTTTTCAAACAGATGTTTTAGGTCGTTGCATGTGACACATGTTCCTGGAGGAATACATCTAGTGAAAACAGTATTTGCCACAACTATTTGGCCACAAATCATGCTTGTGTTTTTAACACTGAATAATGTTTTTTTGAGTTGTGATTTTCTGCACATTTACCCAGATTACAGCTTTCTTTATCACTTTAGGTTATGACCGCAGGTCTAAACGACTAAACAGTATGAGAAGCCAAAGCATTTTGTTTGCATTGGTTTTTAGCTCGGTATTAAAGCTATAATTACATTATAAGTCACAGTATGTCAAGCTCCACTGGAAATTCCTCTGGGGCTCTAGCGTATGCCGTTTTCGTAACTTAATTAAGACCTCTCTTTGTCTCCCTTGACGATTTAATTACCCCAACCATTTGCTTGCCATGATACGTATTGTATTTTTAGTATATGATAAATTACAAATGAAGACTTTTGCCCTGGAGTTATGTAATCTATGAAATCTCTATTGTTGGAAAAGTGCTGTTCAAAAGTATGAGAAAACTGGAACAGAAAGAAATTATATCAGAGTATTTTTATTCTTATGTGAAAAAAAAAAAAAAAAAACACCAGACATTTACTCTCTGTTTAGGCCTGAGAAATAAAAATGAGACAGAAACAATACTGTGCTTGTTCACTGAAAAAAAAATGATTAATTGAATTTACTCAATTTCTTTAAGGTAAGTGGTTGCAATCAATTTATTTTAGCTACATTTAAATAAACAAATTTAGTTGACTAACTTTCAACATATTTTTTTTAATTAAATGTAGCTAAAATAAATTGTTTGCGAGCACTTACCTTACCTACCTCACCTACCTTAGTGTTGGGTGTTTGTTTCTCTTGTCTGTTGTTCAGTGGAGACTTCATGCAGGCTTACATGGTTGGTAATGAAAATGTGTAAAGGGAGCAGTTGTTGGTTATGCACAGTAAAATATAAAATAAAAACCATAATAATAATAATAATAATAATAATAATAATAATAATAATAATAATATATGCTAGTAGATCCATAGCTTTAAAGGTCATGAATGCACAGGTTTTGGGATTGTACGTCTTTGAAAGCGTAATTTTAGGATACTAGCACAAATCCTTTTTTCTTCTTCTTGCATTTATCCTACACTCTCAGAAAATAAGGTACAAAGCTGTCGCTGAGGTAGTACACTAAGGTACAATTTCTAAATGGTATCTTTGTACCTTATTTACCCCTAAATGTGCTGTGCTGAAAAAATAAAAAAATATTTATTCTGTTCCCAGTCAAAAATAACCAGGATTTTAAAAATTGCTGGTGGTTATCTCATTATACTATATATGACCAAATCTTGGAGTCATTCTTTTTTGTCAACATTAGCACAGGTTTTGTATTTCCTTTTGGAACTGATTGGTCATAGGCCTCACTGATCTGAGTTTATGCATCTTAGTTTTTGAGTGAAAAAAGTACTATGTACATAATTTTGTTTTTGTCAATGTTCACTCAAACTGAGATTCATTAACTCAGTGAGGCCTATAATCAGTCACCTCTAAAAAAAAAAGAGAGATTACACCTCTAATTGTAATTCTGTGCAGTTTTAATTTTAAGCAGTTGATTGTAAACCGATAATAAGTGAACTAACTGGCATATAAGATATATATTTTCAAGTATAATTTGGAGAAAGCAACTGGATAAAAATATGATGAATGAATGCATAAAAATATGATAATGAGTGAGTGAGTGAGTGAATGAATGAATGAAAATATGATAATGATGATGAATGAATGAAAATATGATAATGAGTGAGTGAATGAATGAATGAATGAAAATATGATAATGAATGAATGAATGAAAATATGATGATGATGAATGAATGAATGAATAAATTAATGAATGAATGAAAATGATAATGAATGAATGAATGAAAATATGATGATGATGAATGAATGAATGAAAATATGATAATGAATGAATGAATGAACAAAAATATGATGGATGAATGAATGAATGAATGAAATTATGATAATGAATGAATGAATGAATGGAAATATGATGATGATGAATGAATGAATGAAAATATGATAATGAGTGAGTGAGTGAGTGAATGAATGAATGAATGAAAATATGATAATGAATGAATGAATGAACGAAAATATGATGGATGAATGAATGAATGAATGAATGAATGAAATTATGATAATGAATGAATGAATGAATGAATGAAAATATGATGATGATGAATGAATGAATGAAAATATGATAATGAGTGAGTGAGTGAGTGAATGAATGAATGAATGAAAATATGATAATGAATGAATGAATGAATGAATGAATGAATGAATGAATGAAAATATGATGGATGAATGAATGAATGAAATTATGATAATGAATGAATGAATGAAAATATGATAATGAATGAATGAATGAATGAATGGACTTTAATTGGTGTATTCATTAGATGAGCAACTGCTTTTTTGCCTCATGTTCATTTAATGTTCATGTTCAACATGTTCTTTTCTATTTGTTCTATTCTAAATGCATTTCTGTGGAAATATTTACTATCCAAATGCACAAGATTCACAAAAGAGATAGCTGTAATGTGTTTCAGTAAAATGTAGCTTTTTAATGCAAGCTTTCATGGCCAATTTGGTATTTATTGAGCAATGCATTGTTCTAATAAAGCCCAAGAAAACCCATCAGTAAAAGGATGGATTATTGAGGATTAAGTTTAGTAAATATGCTTTTACTTTTATTGATTTGAACTACCACATACCTTTTCTACGGTACAAATCAGACTAACATACATTTATGTAACTTTTTTCTCTTGCAGATTCCGATGCTTTATGCAGTCTTTAAGCCTTCCTTAATGGTCTATAACACCTCTTGATCTATTCAGTTAAGATCGCACTGTTTTTCAGCATCACTACAGAACACCAGCCCCTTTCAGCATTTGTAGTATCTTCCGCATCAGCCTATGTTATGCAAGATTTTCTCACTTTCTGTGGAGTGAGTGAGGATACTATTTATAAAGGTGTAGCAGTGTTTGCTTCACTGGACATCATACAGCCAGTGTTATTGGTAGGGACTGTCTATCAAGGATATCAAAGCTGTTCTTTATTTGTCATTTGTATACAGTGATGGTTTTTGAAGGATTCTATAGGAAACACTGGTGAGTATTCAATGCAGGTTTTGCTTAAATCGGTCATTCTCAAAATATGGTGACATAGCCCTTGAATGTTCCTCGATTGATTGGTTGAATAATTGATTGTTTGATTTAACTATTTACTATTTAAGAAAAACAATATAACAGGCATCATTCCATACGCATCTATACTTTTATTAACTATTCTAAAATATTTTGACTCTAAATTGTTTTGCAAATTAAAAAATAAGGTCCCACTTTATATTAGGTGGCCTTAATGTACTTACATTTAAAAATGTACTTAAATGTATTTAAATGTACTTACATGTACTTACATTTAAATTACTCATTAGATACAATCAGAGCTGGGTAGTAACTGATTACATATAATCTGGATTACGTAATCAGTTTCCAAAAATTAAGTACTTATAATCAGAGTAAATTACATTTTAAAATACTCATAATCAGACTACTTTTTTTATGGATTACATGATTACATATTATTCACACAATAGCAATAAATTATTCATAATTCATTGTTTCTCCCTAATTTCTCTTTTTCATCTTTTAAATTTTCCTTTCTAAAATAGCCTACCGATTATATATGTATATATATATATATATATATATATATAGTCCAGTTTTGTGGACATTCACACAAAGATCAGTCATTATTAGTCAGGTGGCGACAGCATTGGACCACTGGATTTACAAAAATCATTTCAGGTTTAAGAAGGGTATCAGTATTGCATGAACTACTGATGAACACATTCATTTTTATTTGAATTGTTACTCTGTAGGTTTTTTTTAACCATGAATTATTAATTATAACTAATTAAAATGCAACTAAGAAATAACGTGAATATGTGCATGTAATGCAGGCATTCCAAAACTTTTTTTCATCTTAACCTTATTCACCGAATATATTTTCTTTAAGTACCCCTGAGATTTAAAAAAATATATATTTCAATAATTAAGTATCACATTTGCATGTTCACAGTTTCTTTGATGTTGATTAATGATTACATGGCATGCAGGTAAACAAAAATATTTCATCTTTTTTAGAAAGTGTTTTATTTACTCCTATCCTTATGAATGGGAGAAACTGCAATGCGCAATATGGAGGAATAGTCCCACTTTCTAAATGAAAGAGCCAAATTTCCCATAGACACCTGACTAGAGTCAATGCACATGCGCAATATAAGCACGTTATTACTCCGCACGCGCATTGGCTGGTCTAGCCTGAAAAATAAGCTTTTTAAACGCTATTTAGCATAAGTAACAACATTCATGGGGCAATTAATTTCAGATTTTTGTTGTTGATTTGACATATGTTATTTAATTGTGAGTTCAGCCAGCAGTTTTTGAGATTTCTGGATTTCCCCATTCATTAAGATTGGTTTTGTACGAGCTGCCCGGAGGCGTTGCAAATATGGCCACTGAGTGAAGAGACTTTCCTCAAAAGGGAGTTTGTGGATTACAATTCGTAAGTAATCTACCCAGCTCTGATAATAGATAATCTGTTAAGGGAATAGATTTTTCCCTATAGATTTATATTACAACTGTGGCATGTTGTAGCCTAGCTATTGGTTCTAAATGTGCAGGCTTTTGTTTCTTCATAACAAATTCTGTATAGATTAATGAAAAAAAAAAAAAAAGTAATTATTGGCTTGATAATGATTAATAGGCTAGTCTTATTATAACAAATGCTACAATTAAGAACTATGGTAGGCATACATTTTCATAAGAGCAAGAACAAGTCAGAATTGAGAGCCATGTGTAAAATCGGTTTTAATGATGAGTGAAGGGAAAACCTGGGAAAACCTTCAGATATTCCAAAAGATGGCATAAATTAAATCATTAAAAGCCTGATGAACTGTTAAGGAGTATGAAATAAATAATATCAATAGCCTATAAGAAAACATTAAGCTAGATAGACTTCCCATGGCTTGTTAAATTAGAGTATACTATAGCCTGTAAGTCCCAAATTAATATAAAGTACAATAAATATCCTATGTAAACAAGTAATTAACTACGCTGTTACTTTATTGCAGTTATGTTATCGACCAATTTTGCAGGTGTGGATGATAGCACAAAAAGACTATTTTACAAAAATAAATATAAGCATGGGAGCATGACCCAGGACTCCACTAAAACAGCTCACACCCCCCAATGTTCAAACCAAAGCTATACGCCATTGCTAAAGTGTACATAAAACTGTACACCTTTTGAAATGGCACCCAAAAGACAGATGGCTTATTTTTCTGAGAGTGGGCATTTTGTAACACAAACAGTTTTTTTTTTAGGAAATACACTATATTGCCAAAAGTATTGGGTGACCCCCTTCTAATGAACAGGTTTGACTACTTTAGTAATTTCCATGAGTACAAATCTTAATGTTTAAGCATATAATGATAATCTAGGGAATTGTGTGCTTCTAATTTTAAAGCAACAGTTTGAACAGGACCCTTTTCTTTTCTAATATGACAATGCCTCTGTGTATAAGGCAAGGTTCAAAAAGAAATGATCGATTTAGTCAGTGTGGAAGAACTTGACTGGTCTACAGAAAACCAAGTCCTAATCCAAGCTGAACACCTCTGGTGTGACTTTAAATGAGCCAAATCTTGAGCCAAAAACTCTTTACCAAACACCAATGACTTGTTGGCACTTCCAAAGACACCAAAGGCACTTCCAAAACTGTGGCAACAAAGTTGGAAACATAATTCATGTATTTAAAAATTGTATTTCCATCTCTGTTGCAACAGTTTTGGAAGTGTCTAAAATGACTGTACCCATATGTACAAGTCATTGGTGTTTGGTAAAGAGTTTTTGGCTCAAGATTTGGCTCGTTTAAAGTCACACCAGAGGTGTTCGGCTTGGATCAGGACTTGGCTTTCTGCAGACCAGTCAAGTTCTTCCACACTGACTAAATCAATCATTTCTTTTTGAACCTTGCCTTATACACAGAGGCACTGTCATGTTAGAAAAGAAAAGGGTCCTGTTCAAACTGTTGCTTTAAAATTAGAAGCACACAATTCCCTAGATTATGATTATATGCTTAAACATTAAGATTTGTACTCATGGAAATTACTAAAATAGTCAAACCTGTTCATTAGAAGGGGGTGACCCAGTACTTTTGTCAATATAGTGTGTGTATATATATATATATATATATATAACCACTAAATAACTCCTGCTGTAAGACACATAGACCATGCAATACCTTTAATCAGCACAGACAACACAGTACCACATTAGACATTAAAGAAATTCATGAACCATCAAGCCACTGATAATGATTGTGAGAGAAGAGTCCTGGCTTTCATCTCAAATTATTACCTCTTATCAGCAGAAAAGTTAGTCAGTTAGCCAATTAGTCTAGCATAGCAATTTGCTATGTACTACTGAAGTTCACCTCCAGCTAGTTTCATATTATCCCATATATCTGAGATTCTCTTCAACAAATCATTGGTATGACAGAACAGCACAGCAGCCATCAAACATCAGTGATTAGTCAGCATTTGGCCGTCTGCTCGCTCCATCTCATTCACTCTCAACTGATCACAGACTTCCTGTCTGAGACTTCCTGCGTAACATCTACAGACAGGCAGCTTTACTTCACATGCAAATCAGAATTCAATTAGTATTTACATTTGAAAATAAGCCGGAGTGTGAATCAAAGACAAAAAGTGTTATGCAACTTCCATAATTTGTGCATTAGCTGTGGTTTAGACCAATGAACATAATAGGTAAATGACAGTAAATAGAGCTGGTGAGTGTTTGTCTGTAAGACAGGCAGTGAAAAGGCAGGAACTAATCAATTTCTAACCACTTTGTCTTTTTTCGAAAAAAAAATAAAAAAATAAATAGTCTGAAGTATGACTCATTTCTTTTAGAAATGTGAAAATGACTTGAAATCCATTTATTTTGCACAAGAGAGAAAATTAAACAGTGCTGTTGTTAGAGTCACTGAGTGCTGCTGCCATTAGTGCTGGTTAGTTTAACATTTAATGATTGTTTTGCTTGAATAGATGGGCCTGCTCATCCACAGAGTTTGTCTGTACATTCACTGCCTTTCATGTTGGTGTTTGCTGTTTCAAAGTAAGCTATATAGGGGTCAAATGTAATGAAATGTTTTACTTGGCATCCATTGATATGTTTTCTTAATTACGGGTTTTGTTGCAACTGGGCATAAATCACAGGAACACAATCTCTCTATGGCACAATGTTTAAAGTATCACCTCTATATCAGAGGCATTGTCTTGGCTTGTCCTTAAGTGATTACAAACACCTTTATTCCTCCTTTAGTTCCATAATCTGTAATAATCTACTGCCTTCCACAAATCAAAATCATTAACATCATAGTAACATACACGCACACCAGTATAAAATCATTTCAGCAGAATTGCAAGAAGAATGGCCTCATCAAGCAAAGTAATTCTAGACACAACCAATTTCCACAAGTATATTCTCGGTGCTGCTCCTAAAAGAGCCATTAATCTATTCCCGTCAAAGTTAATCAAATCGATTTATTCTGAGAGTGCTCAAAAGGGTTGCTGGTCTCAAGTCAATGCACACTGATATTGCAGTCAGTTATGCCATCAGTAGAGGCATCATAGTCTCATAATCTAGTCCACTGAAGATATACCATACACTTTCATCTCAAAGTTGAATTGGAATAATACAATTGGTAATGTAACATGAAATTATCATACTGGATGTGGCCTATTTTGGCAGTATTTAAATCTGTTTGTGAAGAGTCTGCGACATTAATCAACTCTGTTTAGATCCATGATATGACCAAAAATTTTGAAAAAGAAGTACACTTTATCATACTTTTAAAAAGAGTACTTATTACAGAAGTAATATACTTTAAAAGAAAATACTATGAATATGCAAACTAAATGTTTTTGGAGACTTAATTACATGTTAATTGCAATTAGATAAAATGTATTATAGTTTACATTTTTATTAAATGCAATTATAGCTGAACTTCAGAGGCCTTTTTGACCCATTGAAAATTTTATGATTGCTTCTCTTGTCTTTGAAATATGGTTAAAATGTACTCCTGAATGTACTCACAAGCGTATGGTAAACTGTAATATATTTTAATGTAATTTCTATCAAAACTTGTATGTCATGTATGTAACTTTATAATTAACATGGTAACACTTTACAATAAGGTTCATTAGTTCATATTAGTTAACAACATTAGTAAACATGAACTAAGAATGAACAATACTTCTACAGCATTTATTAATCTTAGTTAATGTTAATTTCAGCATTTACTAATGCATTATTAAAATCACAAGTTGTGTTTGTTAACATTAATTAATGCACTGTGAACTAACATGAATAAACTATGAACAACTGTTTTTTCATTAACTAACATTAACAAAGATTAATAAATAGTGTAATAAATGCATTGCTCATTGTTTGTTCATGTTAGTTAATACATTAACTAATGTTAATAAATGACACCTTAAGTGTTACCAATTAACTTTAAATTTAATATGGAATACACTACACAATTAAAAAATATAACCAAGTATTTTACATGTTTCGGTATGTTAGTCAATACATCAAAATAAGTGTGCTTCTTTAAATATGACAAAAGATTATTAAAACAATGTAAAACTTTAATGTAAGACATTTAAAAAGTGCTTTTTGTAGTGATGCAAATTTAAAGTGCACTTACAGTGGGGCAAAAAAGTATTTAGTCAGCCACCAATTGTGCAAGTTCTCCCACTTAAAAAGATGAGAGAGGCCTGTAATTTTCATCATAGGTATACCTCAACTATGAGAGACAAAATGAGAAAAAAAAAATCCAGAAAATCACATTGTAGGATTTTTATAGAATTAATTGGTAAATTCCTCGGTAAAATAAGTATAAGTATAAACAAGCAAGATTTCTGGCTCTCACAGACCTGTAACTTCTTCTTTAAGAGGCTCCTCTGTCCTCCACTCATTACCTGTATTAATGGCATTTGTTTGAACTCGTTATCAGTATAAAAGACACCTGTCCACAACCTCAAACAGTCCAACTCCAAACTCCACCATGGCCAAGACCAAAGAGCTGTCAAAGGACACCAGAAACAAAATTGTAGACCTGCACCAGGCTGGGAAGACTGAATCTGCAATAGGTAAGCAGCTTGGTGTGAAGAAATCAACTGTGGGAGCAATTATTAGAAAATGGAAGACATACAAGACCACTGATAATCTCCCACGATCTGGGGCTCCACACAAGATCTCACCCCGTGGGGTCAAAATGATCTCAAGAACTGAGCAAAAATCCCAGAACCACACGGGGGGACCTAGTGAATGACCTGCAGAGAGCTGGGACCAAAGTAACAAAGGCTACCATCAGTAACACCCTGCGCCGCCAGGGACTCAAATCCTGCAGTACTTAAGCCAGTACATGTCCGGGCCCGTCTGAAGTTTGCTAGAGAGCATTTGGATGATCCAGAAGAGGATTGGGAGAATGTCATATGGTCAGATGAAACCAAAATAGAACTTTTTGGTAAAAACTCAACTTGTCGTATTTGGAGGAGAAAGAAGGCTGAGTTGCATCCAAAGAACACCATACCTACTGTGAAGCATGGGGGTGGAAACATCATGCTTTGGGGCTGTTTTTCTGCAAAGGGACCAGGACGACTGATCTGTGTAAACGAAAGAATGAATGGGGCCATATATCGTGAGATTTTGAGTGAAAACCTCCTTCCATCAGCAAGGGCATTGAAGATGAAACGTGGCTGGGTCTTTCAGCATGACAATGATCCCAAACACACTGCCCGGGCAATGAAGGACTGGCTTCGTAAGAAGCATTTCAAGGTCCTGGAGTGGCCTAGCCAGTCTCCAGATCTCAACCCCATCGAAAATCCTTGGAGGGAGTTGAAAGTCCATGTTACCCAGCGACAGCCCCAAAACATTACTGCTCTAGAGGAGATCTGCATGGAGGAATGGGCCAAAATACCAGCAACAGTGTGTGAAAAAATTGTGAAGACTTATAGAAAACGTTTGACCTCTGTCATTGCCAACAAAGGGTATATAACAAAGTATTGAGATGAAATTTTGTTATTGATCAAATACTTATTTTCCACCATAATTTGCAAATAAATTCTTTAAAAATCCTACAATGTGATTTTCTGGATTTTTTTTTCTCATTTTGTCTCTAATAGTTGAGGTATACCTATGATGAAAATTACAGGCCTCTCTCATCTTTTTAAGTGGGAGAACTTGCACAATTGGTGGCTGACTAAATACTTTTTTTGCCCCACTGTAAGTGTGTTAAGAAACAGTCATGAAAGTGTATTATTTATAAGAAAAAATACAGTGGCCTTTTAAATAATTACTATTGCATTATCTGCAAGCACGTTTTTTTTTTTTTTTTTTTTAATATAATTTAAAATTTTGAAGCACACTACAATTGCACATTCTATAAAATTAGGCACACTTGTTCACAAGGGATTATAGAATACATCTGCATGAATTGAAAAATAGCATATGAAAATGTTATGATGACAACACGCAGACCTACAATCATACATAAAATCTAAAATCATACAACTGTCCTAATATCATAGTGGAAAAAAGGTTCATTAAAATGTTTATTTTGTTTTTAAAAACATGCAGAAACAGAAAAAAACAATCACATTAAAACTCACAAAGGTTAACAAAACATCAGATAATTTCACTTTTTATGACAAGGTCAGTTCAGGTTGTAAAATATCATGTGTTGTAATTGCTTAAAACAATAATGGTAAGAATGAATAATTTTTGGCTTTTTTAAAAAGAAATAACCTTGAAAAAATGTCTGTGTTTTTTTGTTGTTTTTTTTTTTTTTCAAAAAGGAAAAAATAAAGATTAAAAATTAAATGAAAATACATTTTTTAAAAATAATTATTAATATTAATAAAAGATTAAAATTAATTTTAAAATAAATGATTAATATTAGGTAATTAATTTTAAATTAAATTAATTAATTTAAAACAGATTTTTTATTTTATTTATCATAGACAGAAATGGTTTGGGCAGCTAAGAAGTGATGTATACCACTTTCATACTGGCCTCTGGGATTTTGGGTCTCATTTTTGTGGAACATGGGAAATACAGGAGACAAACAATGATCTGATTTATGTCCCAGGGTCAGATCGCGCTGCTCCAAACACCCTCAGGACTCTCTTAAAGAGCAAAAGAAATGGAGGTAGTTGGATTTGGAGTTGGTAGAAAAACAATATGTATAAGAAAATCTATCAAGTATGTTTTTTTTACACATGTGTCTACCTCCTGAACAAGGATCATCCTTGAATTTTGGAAGACACATGAAATTATTATGAGGCTCTGTGTATGAATGCAAGGTCAATACAGAGTTTTCAATCATTTGATCTTCTCTGAGTGACAATACTTCTCCTTATAGATCAATACAGAAAAACAGAGTGACATCTCATCACCTTTAGCTTCTACATTAGCTTGTACGAGTTTATCTAGCAATTGACAGTGAGCTGCTGTGCTATCACAGGTCAGATTATTCACAGAGGATACATATCTGCAAGGTTCTTGCTGGATCACATTCAGGGGCAAAACCTCTGATTGTACACTACAAATCACCATTGTCAGTCTCACAAAATAGGTCCTCTTCCAGGAGTCAAGATGCATAGATTTTTGATTTGGACTTCAAATCAAATCTCATGTTAATATGTATGTAGGTCTAAAGTATTGATTTGTTTTATTATTAAGAAAGAATTGAGGCATGGTCTACAACCTCTAAATGTCATATAAATAGAAGACTGGATGTTCTAAATGGCCAGACTGTTTCTTCTTGTCAAAGTGGCTGATTGTTGGCCAGAATAAGCTACAATGTGGAGTGACTTTACGCCAATATAAGTCTGGCTCTGTGAGAGGACCGATCACATTATGCAATTAACATTCATGAGCCACAGCAAGACTGTACATTTCCGGCATCAACAATATAAAAGATGCGCCATCACAACTGATGCAATAATAGATCCGATGCAAATACTTTAATCCTTCACTAAACAAGAGTAGGATACAAGCTTTGCTTGAGTTATCAAATCCCCTATGATAATTTATGAATATCTTTCATACAGAGTGCTGTATTAACATTTGCTGAAGATTTGTACTGTCCTCCAACACTGGAGGGCATATGTAATCATATTTTCTCTGCTGGCTAATTATAATAATCCGCATATGGGATCATAGAAAACGGGCATACTCAGAAACAGCTAATTAGAAATACAAAACTGCATTTATGCAACGATGTCCTTTGTTGCCCCCATGTATATCTCTTTTAGAGCACAGAAGTAAATGAAGATTTCTGAGTCTCCTCTTCTGACTTTGGGAACTGAGAGATGCCAAGCTCAATAAAAGACTGTTAGAAGCTTCTGTACTGCGTCAATGCACAGAGGTTGGGGAGATCACGTGACCCTTCGACAGCAATGCACACATAGTCCTTTGCTCTGTTCACTCTGACAAATATTATATAATCCTGTCAGTAAATTTCGAACCACTCTATATTTAACCCATCATGGATACTTCAACAGTCAAAGACAATCGGAAAAGAGAGAAGCAGACACGTGACCGGGTCGATTCCGTTCAAACAGCTGCACGTGAGGATAAGAGGACAGTCACAAACTTAAAAAATCAGCTGGAGGAGTCACGTGACGCATTAATGGCGGTGCAGTTTTGAAAAGACGCTCTCCACACCACTCGCATATTTTCAGGTCTTTGAAGGACAACTAAATGCTAAATTATGTGAAATCGTCGAAAATGTCGACCCAGGCCACACTTGTTCATACTCGGGAGGACGTTACCTCTCCCATTAAGAAGAAATTTAGGGAGTCTTCCACCGCTATCTCCCGAGCTGAGCTGGATGGCGCCATTTTGGCTGTAGTGAAACAAGCCCTGAGTGAACAACAGACTGATCTAGACAGAATTGTTACTGTCGCTATGAAATCTGCTAGAGATGATGTGCTGACGCCTCAGATTCTAGATCTGAAACGTGAAATTGAAAATACCAGTAAACTTGGACTACTTCGATAGACAAGCCATTCTCAATGGGGCGAGGGCCGCATACCCGGTCAAGTTCGGCAGCGAATCCCTTCATTTCTTTCTGGATTACAGCGCAGACACCACTAAGAAAAGGAAGGCTTTCACTGAGGTGCGGAAGAAGATGGATACACTTGGAACTTAGTCATTTCTCTTCTTCTCGGCTATACTCAAGGTCATTCATACAGGGAGACAAAACCTCTTCCGTTCGCCGCTGGAGGCCGAGCAGTATCTTTTGTCTTCACGGCCTGGGAACGACATCGCTATAGCATCCGTGGGACTGCCTCCTCAACTGGACCGCTGTGCTGACATGGATATGCATGGTGCGGAAGACTCGGGAGGCTTGAGAGGATCCATGTGCAGAGGCATATTTATTGAAGCAGAGTCAAGCAGACAAGGGTCACAAGAAGAGCAGGCTCAGACAGCTAACAACAAAAAGATAAGTAAGACTTCGCAAGAGTGTGCTGGCCAACTGGGCCTATAAATACACTAGTGGATGACGTAAGAAGAGCAGGTAAGGGCAGAACCGGACGTTAGAATTCAGGAGACAGCTCCCTCATGCGTTTGGAGGGAGGGGCAGGTGTGTGAGCAGATATAACAATATGGAGGAATCCGTCACTCAGAGATAAAACTACACAGCGAGTGTACTGTATATGCTGTTGTAAGCCATTTATTTGACCTTTCTCATTTGCTATTTTGTTTTCATATTTTCTTTGGCCACAAAATAGGTTATGGACATTCTTGGTTACTGAGGTAGGTCCCCCTGTATTTTATTTTATTTTTCTAGGCTACTAAATATCTGAGCAGGTTGAGATTTTATATAGAAATTTAATTTGTGATTTATTTTTTAAACAATTTGTATTACAATCGTGAATCTCCTCACTACTCTAGCTATAATAATCTCTCCTTAGTAGTGGTTGGGATCACCGCAATTGAGCAGTCACGGCTCTTGTAAACTGCAGCCCTACGCTAGCCAGAGGATTCGTTATACCCTCGCGGCTTGCAAAGTGTATGTACATAGTTTGGTTTATGTTCATCTGTGTTTTGTTCACGGCAGCAAATAACTTTAATGTACAATTTTCTCCAAATGGTTCTCGAGGCCTGGGATTTTCTACACTCCACTTGTCATTTTACCTGTACACGATATGTCTACTTTTAATATTCTAAGTTGGAATGTGAGGGGGTTAAACTCACCGGTAAAGCGCACTCATTGTTTGGAATTTTTGCGATGGAAAGATGTATCCGTCGCGCTACTCCAAGAAACCCATTTAAAAGACGGAGATGTTCATCGCTTCCAAAATAAATATTATAAAATGTTGGCATGTTCATGTGCGTTTAACAAATCTAAAGGCGTTTTAATCCTGTATAAGAGAACATTAAGTTTGTCTGTGGATTCTATGGGGAAAGCTGACTGTGGCCGGTTCGTATATGCAGCCATTAGAATTAATCATACCAAAGTCCTCTTAACCTCTAAGTTAAGTTAAGTCGTGACGTATTGTCAAGTATGGTGATCCATACTCGAAATGGTGCTCTGCATTTAACCCATCCAAGTGCACACACACAGCAGTGAGTAGCAATTAGGGGTTCGGTGCCATGGTATCGAAGGTGGAGAGAGTGCTGTTCATTCACAATCCCCACCTTCAATTCCTGCAGGTGCGGGAATCGAACCAGCAACCTTCAGATTACAAGCCTGACTCCCTAACCATTAGGCCACGACTACCCCTCTATATATGCACCGAACGTATGTGACCACCAATTTATGGATAATGTTTCTGGAACCTTGATTAATTTCAATGATTATCACATTATTTTAGGTGTGGATTTCAATGCTTGTGTCCACCCTGAGTTAGACCGCTCCTCCACTGATTCTACTGTGGCAACGCCCTTGTCTGTCGCTCTTAATAGCTTAATTGCAGAGCTTAATCTTGCAAACCCTTGGCATATTAAAAATGGTAATACTAAAGCCTACACATTCTATTCTACCCATCACAAGTCGTTTTCTAGGATTGATTATATTCTGGTTGATTCTTCCCTGGTCCAATACATCAGTAATATTGATATTTTGCCTATTTTGATTTCGGATCATTCACCGGTTATTTGGAATATCAATATAGGTGCTAAAGTCTCTAAAGTCAATAGATGGCACTTTAATAATACATTATTATACGACACCTCCTTCCTAGATCAATTTAGACAAGAATTAATTATTAATTATTTAATTAGAAATTAACTCCCATTGCCATAATCCACAGATGTTGTGGGAAGTTACAAATGTTTTTTAAGGGGTAATTGCATTTCATATTCTGCTAAAGCCAAGGCCTCTAGGAATAAACGGTTTGAGGAGCTAGAAAACAAGTTTAATGATCTAGAACGTCAACTGGCTCGTGCTTTTTCCAATAAACTTAATCAGGAGCTATCTTTATTTAAAAATGGCTCTGGTGAAATTACTACAGATCCAAAGGCTGTTAATGATGAGTTTAGATCATTTTACTCTACGTTGTACTCGTCTGAGGTCTCTCTTGATAGAGGAGAATGTAGTGATTTTCTCAGTCACTTGAATCTTCCCACTTTAACAAAATCTGCTCAAGAATCGCTGGATGCTCCTTTAACACTGGAAGAACTCCACACTGCAGCTAAACTTTTGCAGAAACATAAATCACCTGGCCCTGATGGAAATCCTCCAGAGCTCTGTCTAGCTATCTGGGATATTGTGGGCCCCTTTATTCTGAAGTCCATGAATTATGCCATTGATTACGGGACACTTCACAGAGATCAAAATGTAGCCATCATTACCCTGTAGCTTAAAGACAAAGATCCACTAAGTTGATCGTCCAATATCTCTGATATCAGCTGAGGTCAAGATCCTAGCCAAGGCATTGGTTTCACGATTGGAACCATATATTGAACATTTGATTCATTATGACCAGACTGGCTTCTTGAAGGGCCGTTTAGCATCAGATAACATAGGCCGACTATTACACATTATTGATCACACTCAGACTACTAATGCTACCTCTGCCATTTTTTCTTTGGACGCTCTTAAAGCGTTTGATAGACTTGAATGGGACTATCTATGGGCTGTTCTGGAGCAATTTGGATTTAGTCTCAAGTTCCTAAATATTATACAATTGTTATATAAAGGTCCTTTTGCTTCTGTAAAAACAGGTTTCTGTCAATTGCAACCTTTCCCACTTCGAAGAGGTTGCCAGCAAGGTTGTCCCTTATCACCGATTTTATTTGCACTTTCACTTGAGCCCCACGCACAAGCTCTTTGACAAAGTCAAACAATAACTCCTATAACTATCAACTACTCACATCATTACATATCATTGTATGCTGATGACATTATGCTTTATCTCTCAGATTTAAACACCTCTCTACCAGAGGTCTTGCATTTGTTCAACTCCTTTAGCACTATGTCTGGTTATAAAAATAAATTGGGATAAGTCATCCTTAATGGCACTTAATAGCATTATTAAAGCAGCCTCTCTACATAGTGGCCTTGTCTTTGCTAATTCATGCACCTATCTTGGTATTAAAATTGCTGATTCTCTGCCTAGGATTGCTCAGACAAATTTTTCTGAAATTAGTCAGAAAATTAAGTGGAACAGGGGTGGGACAACTTAAAAATGTCAATGCAAGCTAGAATTAGCACGGTTAAAATGAACATTTTACCCAGAGTTAATTTTTTATTTTTCATGCTCCCTTGTTTTCCTCCCCCAAAATTTTTCAAAGAAATGAATTCATTAATCTCTAAATTCATCTGGGCCGGTAAGCGTCCTAGAGTCAGTCTTTCAGCATTATAGTGTGCAAAACCACATGGCGGTCTTGCTCTTCCTAATTTAATGATTTACTACCTTGCTTTCCAAATTAGGGCCATGCGTGTCTGGGTAGACACTCACTCTAAAGTACCCTGGAGAAGCATTGAGTCTGACCGTGTTCTTACCCATAGACTTCATGATCAGAATGATCTTCATGCTGGCTCAAGAAGTTTACATCAGAAGTTTGGAAATATTATTTGAACTACCTTAAAAGCTTGGTTCAGTGCAGAAAAGATTACCGGTCACATTAAAATCTCACGCCCAGTCTCCTCTCTGGAATAATGCCCACCTGTTATCTGGTAATCAGCCTTTAATTCCCCCCCCCCCCCCCCCCTTCTTCCTATAACTTTAAATTAGTTCAGAGAAGATTGTTAATGTCTGGTTTCACTGCTGCTAAAAAAACAATTACACAGCAATGGTTCACACCTGACATGGATCCTAGAAGATTCTGGCTGCTGTCTTTTCATTATATTGTTTGTTTAGAACGCAGCACTGCAAGGATTAATGGGGCTAGAATACAAACTGTCACTTATTGGAGTAGTATCCCAAGTTCTAAAAGAATTGTTTTAAATTGATGATGCATTATTCTGTGTGGTAATTTGCTGCCTGGGTTTATTGTATGTTCCCTTTAAATTACCCTGAAGTATTAATCACTTAATGTAGTTGTGTCTTTTGTGTGTTTTGTTCTCTTTTTTTTCCTTTTTCTTGGTATTTATGCTGTCATCCAACATTTGTAATGTTCTTATTTAAAAAGAAAAAAAAAACAATCACAAAAAAAAAAAAGAAATCAGCTGGAGCAACTCACTGAGAAGATGACGGACATTGAAGATAGGAGCAGGAGAAACAACGTGCGACTGGTGTGATTGCCGGAGGGGGCGGATGGCTCCAATGCAGCTGGCTCACTCAGAGCTAATCTTTCCAAGTGGATCCCTTCCCTGAAAGGCTGTGACATTGAGATTAACCAGCCCCCCCCCCCCCCCCCCCCCCCACACACCAAGGTAAAAAATAATTCTATTTAATAATAATTCTATTTAATAATAATTCTAATTCTATTAAAATCTGGAAAACAGTTGAGCGTCTGATAGGAGGACCCTTCAAATTTTGTAACAGTACACCTTTATGGCACAATTTTAATTTTGTATGCGAAAACTGTCCATTTGTCCAACCCTCTTGGTCTTCTTTAGGCGTAAACACATGCGGTGATATATATGATAACCAGGGCCTCTGTTAATTTCAGATATTAAGAACTAAATTTTGTTTATCATCATCTGCATATTTTGTCTTTCTTCAATTACGTTCTGCTCTCAAAGCGTATGGAGTTCCTTGGGCATCTCCCATTTCCTCTCATCCTATGTGGGATTGGATTGCACCATCTGTTTCGTTAATATATAATAAAATTATTGATTGCATTACAAAGCCTCTTTCTATTAAATCTATCTGGAATAGAGAATTATCTGACCTTAATTTATCTGTCGACTGGGAGAGAGTGTGGTCTACCCTCAGCTTAACATCTAAAAACTTGGCTCATCGTCTTATTCACTTCAAAGTCATTCATAGAGAATACATAACTCCTTACAAAAGATTCAAAAAGGTGTAAAATAAAAGATGTAAAAATGGACTTTGGCGTGTATATGCTACGCGATGTGTAGGATTAGGGTTGTGGGGTAGATGCGTATCATATTCACGCTAACAAATTTGGCATCATATGCATGCGAAAACTGTGTTCTATATGCACGCCAAACACGTTCGTATCATATATACGCCAAAGTCCATTTTTGCGTAGCAATACCACGAGTTTTTGTTTTTATTTGGCGTACTATTTATATGCATTTACATGAGACCGGGCTACCCAATCTCACCATATAGATGTTGAAAGAGCAAATCGGCTGACTAAATATACTTTGAGATCAGTGTTTTTTGGTAACACTTTAGAATAGGGAACACTTATTCACTATTAACCACGACTTTTCCCTCAACAAGTTCCTAATTTGCTGTTTATTAATAGTTAGTAAGGTAGTTGTTAAGTTTAGGTATTGGGTAGGATTAGGAATGTAGAATAAGGTCATGTAGAGGCAGGCATTAATATGTGCTTAATTACTACTAATAAATGGCTAATATTCTAGTAATATGCATGCTAATAAGCAACTAGTTAATAGATCCTAAAATAAAGTGTTACCGTGTTTTTATATTATTACTTTGACAAGTTTGCTTTGAACTATTTTTATTGTAATATCAGTTTGATTATTTTGATGGTACCCTTTAGACAGCTGTTGTTAAGTAACTCTGCAGCTACATGTGAACTAGCAGTCATTGGAGTATTAGCAGTATGTCTGTTAATTATATGCTGACACTTTATTTTGATGGTTCCCCAACAGACAAACTGACTATAAGTAACTTTGCAAGTACATCTGTTACGGGTCTGTGGTTGTGGCGAAATCAAAATAACATAAATAAAAGCCGGGAGACATGAAACGGCTTCAACACACTTTTCCCTTTATTTTTAACTCAAGAATGGACAAAAACAAAAGGAGAACTGAAGGCTTTTAAAGGAACAGGAACAAAAGAGCAAACAACGCAATTAAACTCAGGTGGAGACAATGACCGATAATTAACAAATGAGGACCGGAACAAAACCAAATAAGGACAACGAGGAATTCAGACAGGGCAGACACGTTACAGTACCTCCCCCTCCCGGTAGGCGCATCCCTGGATGCCGGTGCAGGACTTGGATACTAAGGAGGCATCCAGGGCGGAACAGGAGACTCTTAGTGACCACAGCGGGTCAGGGGACTCCGAGGGCCATGGCGGGTCAAGGAGCTTGGAAGGCCATGGAGGATCCAGGGACTCGGGAGGCCTAGGAGGAGCAGGGAGCTTGGGCGCCCATGGCGGATCCGGGAGCTTGGGCGCCCAAGACGGAGCAGGATTCACCGGGGAATAGCCCCCCCAAAAAATTTTAAGGGTGAAATAAGGGGCTTGCAGTCTTAGCTCGGACACTTGGGGGCGCTCTGGCAGCACGGAGACAGGGAGGCGCCTTTGTGGCGCGGGCACTGGGGGGCGCTCTTGAAGCGCGGACTCTTGGATGCGCTCTGGCAGCGCGGAGATAGGGAGGCGCCTTCGTGGCGCAGGCACTGGGGGGCGCTCTTGAAGTGCGGAGCTGTACGGGACCAGCGGAGGCACAGGAGAGCTGGACGGGACCAGCGGAGGCACAGGAGAGCTGGACGGGACCAGCGGAGGCACAGGAGAGCTGGACGGGACCAGCGGAGGCACAGGCGGGCTTGCCGTACTACTTGGCGGCGGGCTTGCCGTACTACTTGGCGGCGGGCTTGCCGTACTACTTGGCGGCGGGCTTGCCGTACTACTTGGCGGCGGGCTTGCCGTACTACTTGGCGGCGGGCTTGCCGTACTACTTGGCGGCGGGCTTGCCGTACTACTTGGCGGCGGGCTTGCCGTACTACTTGGCGGCGGGCTTGCCGTACTACTTGGCGGCGGGCTTGCCGTACTACTTGGCGGCGGGCTTGCCGTACTACTTGGCGGCGGGCTTGCCGTACTACTTGGCGGCGGGCTTGCCGTATTCCGTAGCGGCGGGTTTGCCGTGGCCGTGGACGGCGGCGGGAATTCGTGGGCTGCGGCTGACGAGTTGGTTCCGGCTCGGGCCCGGACGCTTGGGAGGTCCACGGGACGGTGGAAAGTGGCAACGAGCCGGAACATCTCAATGATGGAGGAGTCAGCCAACGTAGTTGTCGCGGCGAGTTCACAAAACTCCCAGGTGAATTTATAAAATGGGAGATCCAGGAGGGCTAGGGCGGCGACAGCTTCCACGAATTCCATTTCTCTGTTCGGTCCGTTCTTCTGTTACGGGTCTGTGGTTGTGGCGAAATCAAAAGAACATAAATAAAAGCCGGGAGATATGAAACGGCTTCAACACACTTTTCCCTTTATTTTTAACTCAAGAATGGACAAAAACAAAAGGAGAACTGAAGGCTTTTAAAGGAACAGGAACAAAAGAGCAAACAACGTAATTAAACTCAGGTGGAGACAATGACCAATAATTAACAAATGAGGACCGGAACAAAACCAAATAAGGACAACGGGGAATTCAGACAGGGCAGACACGTTACAACGTCAACCTTCTACCTACCCTAATCTTAACCTAAGCCTACTAATACTCTAATGAGAGTTAGTTGACGTGTAGTTGCAAAGTTGTTTATGGTCAATAGACTAAGGGGACCACCAAAATAAAATGTAATCTAACATATAAACATTGCATTTTTTTTCAGGTGAAATTATTAATTAGCTCACATCAAAATGAATATTAGCCTCACAGGGAACACTCAAATAACACTTCACACCTAACCACTTACAAGATGTAGTAAGATACTGTACAGATCTTAAATAAACAATGTCATATAGTCCATTATAAATGTAAAAGTAGAATTAATATGGTGTTCATGTGTGTATAAATAATCATAATCTTAAAAGTTATAACCACAAATGTGTAAGCATTATAATGTATTACAATTGTTGTTATGTTTATTTATAAGATAATGTGACATATTATAACTTTTTTTATAATGCATTATGCATTCATTATAATGTCTTAAGAATACTCTTAATGTATTATAAATATGGGCTTCATAGAAAGTGTTACCAAAAAATTAAATAAATGCTGTTCATTTGAGCTTTCTATTTATTAACAAATCCTAAAAAAGATCAAAATATTAAGCTGCACAGTTTTCAACTGTGATAATAATAAAAAAAAGGTTCCTTAAGCACCAAATCAGCATATTAGAATGATGAAGGATTGCAGAAGACTGGATTAATTTACGCTTCTAAATTCAGCTTTGCAATCATATAAATATATTTCAAAATATACTCTATAGAAAACACTTATTTTAAATTGCAATAATCTTTTACAATATTACTGTCAACAAGCTAGCCTTGGTGAGCAAAAAATAGTTACATTCACTTAGGATTATATTTTCATTAATACTTTTTGAGTACTGCTTATTCTCGCTTAGAACAAAACTGGATAGAATTTAAATCTCTAAATTATGCAATGTAAAAATGTTTTTTTTTTTAAATCAGATGTGCTAGAGCAAATAATACATACAACATAACTAGATCTAAATCGTGGGGATCATACAATAGATATTGCCATATCTCCAAGCCTTAAAACTGCTCTATGTTAAAGCATTAAGGACAATTCAAATTAGTTTTATAAATGAATTTAGAGAGGATTTTTCTTTCATTCATGAAGAGAACAAGAATTTAAATGCAGGTCAGTACTTCAATATCGTCACAGACATGAGCTTTCATGATCTACAATGATTTACCTTCTCTTCGGGATTAAGACAATTACATCTCACCTTGACTTGTGAGACAGACTGTGGCTGATGTTGTCATTTGGAAAAACAGGTATAGAGTGAAATTTTAGTCTGTAGCTTAACTAAAAACAGTTCAACTTTCAGAGTATTTCCAATAAATCCTTCAGATTTGTGTGGGATTGTTTTAAATTATTTGAAGGGAGCAGTTTGTTGAAATATTCTTAAAGGATTCATTAGACTCTTTCACTACCAGTGACTTTACCTGCAAAAGTTACAAAAAGAGTAAGTACTTTTCATCTGACTTTGCAGACTCATTGTGAGAGGGGTTTGTCATTTTAGGTGAGGGCCTCTTGAAGACAGACAGAAAATGAGATAGTGAGGACAGACAGGTGAGATCAAAGAGACGGCAGCTGGTTGTCCCCCCAGTGTGTGGTGAAGATAGACAGATGGTACGACATTAATTAAACAGTAAACATGCAGGATTCACCTCACCTGGAAAACATGAATCCTTCTACATTCATCCACTCTGCTTCCTGCTAGTGGTTGGTCCTCTACGCTGTGCTGGGATCAACACCCCTAATGATGAATCCTATAATAGGAGAAAAGGCCTAGATAATTCAAAAACAGCAGGAGTGAGCAACACAGTTATTTATAACCCTCCAGCAGAAAATAGGGCCTTCTTTATTCATAAGTGGTTACAAAATGCTTGATATAACCTCATTATCAAGCTTGTTAACAGATTCGCATATGAGCTTTCATTTAATGAGCATTGATTCTTTTAATGGTCTGTTTCCCCTCAGATTCTTGAGTCATGTGGATTTTGAATGCAACTTGTATAAACATTTTTTTCTTCTTTGATCATTAAGCAATGTGATTATTGTAGCTTAAAGCAATGCAAACTTCTAAAATGCATAATTAATGATTTATGACTTTCTTTTAAAATACAATAGAATTAAATGATCTGTAAATGATTTTCAAAAATTATGATTACTGTAATAACCTGTAAATATTTTCTCATAAAATATGGTCCCGTTTTATTATTGACTTATTGATTTTATATCCCCCTGTAATTTGTACACTATCATTTAAAAGTGTTTTGTGTGTGTGCATGAAGGCTGTATTTAGTTGATAAAGAATAATTTAAAATAACCATTTTCTATTTGATTATATTTTAACATGTAATTTATTTCTGTGATGGCAAAGCTTAATTTTCAAGACTTTTACATTTTCATTTCTCCAGCGTTCAGTGTCACATGCGCCATCAATATATTGATTTGGTGCTCAAGTAACATTTTTCTTTATTACTATTATCACAGTTGAAAAAAGATGTGCTGATTAATATTTTTGTGGCACCTTATACATTTTTCTTTTCATTGAAGGTATAAAAATAGAATTTTTTAAATAATGTACAAAAAGTCTTTACTAACACATTTGATCAATTTAATGTATCCATGCTGAATAAAAGCATTAATTTCTTTCAAAATCTTACTGACCCCAAATTTTCGAACAGCCTACTCTCAGGTAAAGTTTAAACATTAAAAGATTAAATAGTAAATATTTAAGTAGGTTTATTACAAAGAAGGCAATACACAGTGACACATGTTCAACTTCCCTAACAGATTAAAATTGGAAATTACTCTCTTTAAAACGGATTAGCTCACTGAGCAAATAAATATGTAGATTATCACAATTATTTCAAACTCAGTGTTTAAACACTGTAGCAAATTAGCTCAAAAATATATAAATAAATATAATTATATTATAATTATATTCAGTGTAATTTCAAATCAACTCTAAGACAGGATATTTTCGTGGCCACAGAAAATAACCTTCTTATAGTATTAATGCATTAGAGCAGGGTTCCTCAAATCTTACCCTGGAGGTCCAATCCACTGCAGAGTTTAGCTCCAACCCTGATCAAACTCACCTGTCTGTGATTTTCTAATGATCCTGAAGACATTTGATTAGCATGTTCAGGTGTGTTTGATTAGGGTTACAGCTAAACTCTGCAGGAAAGTGGATCTCGAGGTCCAGATTTGAGGAGCCCTGCATTAGAGCATGTAATTTGATCGGAATTGAAAAAGGGACATTAATTTAGAAGGCAGAATCAGAAATTCATGTAATTTGTGCACAAGAGTTTTATTAACTAAACACTAACACAAACTAGTCTAACAAACAAACAAACATGCATACATACACTCACGCGTACATACAAAGGGGAGCAAAGTGGAGGAAGGAAATCATTAGAGGAACAGCGAATGAAGGTATGGAAAAGGAATCAGTTAACCTTTGAGTGAAACCATCAGCGCCATTTTATAACAGGGTCTATAGCTTATACTAAACCTCTGTTTTGTTTAGTTAAATGTACGATACTTGCATTGCCTTGGTTGTTGAAGAGTGTCCGGATGCAGTCTCGGATGAAAGTCTTGGTGGTTTCAAGGTTTGGACTTGCAATCACGTTCTTCCGGGTTTGAAGAGTGATGAACTCAAAGATGTTCTGACTCGATGGTGATTGAGAGTTTCTTCCAAGGTAGAAAGTGAAGAAGAGCTAAGACATCAGCTGAGATCCTAGGATCTTTGGTGAATGAAAAGTCAAGGCCGAAGCCTGGCATGAACTTAGGGTGTCCTTAGAAGACTTCTAGCTTAGCATCCCCATCTTCTCAGAATCTAAAAGAAGCTACACTGCCCGTGTCAAGGCCTGCCTGCACGGTGACTTGCACTTTTGGAGGGAAAGTTTATCACTCTTTGTCTTATAAAAGCATTAATTTCTTTTAAAATCTTACTGACCCCAAATTTTCGAACAGCCTACTCTCAGGTAAAGTTTAAACATTAAAAGATTAAATAGTAAATATTTAAGTAGGTTTATTACAAAGAAGGCAATACACATTGACACATGTTCAACTTTCCATGGTAATTTGCAATGTGATTTGATTGGGTGTTGATGCAAAAACTACTAAAGATTCTTAGAACCATAATATGTTACATAGGTATAAACATATAATATACGCTCAATTAGATCATCCAAAGATGAATTCATAGAGACCAAACATGGTATAGGTGAGTTTACATTAACTAGTGATCTATCATAAGCATGCATAAAACAGTATACAAAACACAAGACCAAAGGAGGTAGTAATCACACAAAGACCTGGGGATATGCATGATAGGAAAGTCATAGAAAAGTTTGTCTATGAAGTAATGAAAGAAGTCATAGCAGTATGTCTATTTTAGAGAGAATAAAAACCCATTTAAGGCCACCGGCAACTATAGTTGCCGCAGTTTATAGTTGTCACTTTCCTTTTGTAAGCATTCTTCTAGATGTTATCTATGTTTTATGTCTCAATGGCATGCAACCTAACAACCAAATAAAGGATTTCAAAGGGGAATAAAAAGGTATTCACTTCCTTCCTGTCACATGAGGCTGCCAACTTCCTACACCTATTTCCAGAAAGCATGGCAAAGGCAAACCCTCCCAAAGAAAGGTCATTTTCATGTTACTAATAAGTATTTTTTGTTGACATATACAGTATACATATATCTACATAATCACGAAGGTCTCTAGAATCATCCAAACAAAACAAATCTTACAAGAAATCTAGCCTATAGTTTTTTGTATACTTAGTCAAAATAAGTCCAAGCGAATTACTTGTAAGTACATATAACATATATTACTTGTAAGTACATATAACATATATCATGGGGAAATGGGGGTATACTGTTGTTAGCAACATGATACTCATGTTACCTTCTTGTTAAAAACAGCTTGTTAGCATCATGCTAGCAACATGCTAATCATGCTAATTTCATGTTAACATGTTAATCATGTTAGTATGTTGCTAGCATCATGCTAATAACACTAACAGCTTGTTTAAAACATGTTAACATTGTGCTATAGTAGCATGCTAATCATGCTAATTTTGTTTTAACATTTTACTTGTGTTAACATGTTGTTAGCATAATGCTAACACAATTAACATGTTGTTAGCATATTGTTAACATAATGCTAACACGATTAGAGTTACTATTAGTGTCGAGTGCTGTGTTTTCCCACGGCAAGCACCACTCACATTTTCTTCAGAAAATTTACAGTGCCCTCCACTAAATATGAGCAAAAGCAGCTGTGAAAATAAATCTGTATTGTTTATGCTTTTGATCTTTCATTCACAAAAACAATTGAAGTAAAACAATTGAAATTGGGGAGAAAATCTCATGATGAAATAAATGTTTTTTTTTTCTCCAATGCATGTTGGCCAAAATTATTGGCACCCCTAGAAATTCTTATGAGTAAAATATCTCTGAAATATATTCCCATTCATATTTAAAGTTTTTAGCACACCAGTGACTATGAGCATGAAATTGTCCAGCTATGACTTCCTGTTCCACATCTCAGATAGCACACGTACGTCTGCAAGATGTCTGTTAAAGATCTCTTGATCTGGAAAGCATCTGCAGTCTACAAACGTCTGACAGACGTCTTTCAGATGTCAGTTTTACATACATTCTAAATCATAAACATCTTAAAGACATCTAATAGACGTCTATTTGACATCTAAAAGGAGACGTCCTATAGACGTATTGCAGATGAGCAAACACCCTAAAAAATATGTCTTGCAGATGTAAATGCAGACGTCAAATAGACGTCTCCGAGATGTACGTGTGCTATCAGGGATGATTATAAATGCCAACTGATAAAAAAAAAAAAATCTAAACTTAACTGCCTCTGTTAGAAATCTTATAATGGGCTGTGGTTGGATCTTCCATCAGGACAATAATCCAAAACAAACAACAAAATCAACACAAAAATGTGTCACTGAGCACAAAATGAAGCTTCTTCCATGGCTGTCTCAGTTCCCTGACCTGAACCCTACAGAAAATGAGTGGGGTGAACTGAAGAGAAGAAGTACTAACATGGAGCTGTGAATCTGAAGGATCTGTAGAGATTCTGCATGATTGAATGGTCTCTGATCTCTTGTCAGGTGTTCTCCAAACTCTTCAGGCATTATAGGAGAAAACACAGAGCTGTTACCTTGGGAAAAGGACGTTGCAATAATTGGGTGCCAATAATTGTGGCCAACATGAACTAGAGAAAGCTTTTATTTCACAATGAGATCCCCCCCCCACACACACACTTTCAGTTGTTTTACTCCAGTGATAGGTTACAATTTTGTGAATTTTTTAATGAAAGATCAAAAGGATAAACAATGCAGATTTATTTTCACAGCCGCCTTTGCTTATATTTACCAAGGGAGGGCACTGTACATATCTATTTATTTTTATTTACTTTCATTTAACTTTTTGATACACAATGCCCTGTTGGGGAAACTTAATGGCTGCACTTTGTTCTGTACTATGTTCCACCACTTTAAGACACATGGATTTGTTGTTTGTTGTGTATTCATATTCAAGAGATTATAAACTAGACACAGCTTTTTTGGGTTCGTGTCGAATGTTCTTCGACTTTTATAAATAATAAATTTGTTCATGAATAAAGATTGATCTGTTGAAAGCAGTTATTTTGAGTTAGATGTCAAATGTTCTCCTCCTATTCAAATTTGACATTGAAGGTGCATACAACATATTTGCCCACCGGCAACTATAGCTGCCGCACATTCAAATATGATTTTCAAGAAAAAAAACAAAAACCTGGGGAAAAATAAATGCAGAACATGTTCACATAGGACACTATTAACACGACTATATGCATGAAACCATTCAGAAAAATTTGAGTAGGGAGGAATATTCTCTCTACATACTTTTAGGTCGTAAAGTTGATCTGATCTGGCTGAGGTGATATAGGCACCGAGTGAGGGGTCTGTGATTGTTTGTTAATCTAATGAATAACTGATTTGTTAAATCTAATGAACAATTGTGTGTCTGTTTGGTCCAAATGCTACAACAGGTTATGTGGTTACAAGTGTATATATGAGCATGTTTACATAAGTAGACCTCATTATAATAACCAAATGTTCTTATATAATAGTAAAGGATTTCAAATAGTTAATAGTTAACCATTCAAATGTCACAAACTCTTAAATGGGGGTATCACTGTCTGTAGTTAATTGTGTGTTTACCTTTTTCAGTCATTTGGTTGCTTGCAGGCACCAGAATGGTAACAGCAAAATCCATCAGTGCAGGGCAAGAGCTTCACCCCCGCTGATGTAATTACATGCCTTCATTACTAAAAGTAAAGTTTCCATCTAACTGGACTTTGAGTTGTTGTGGGCATCTCTTCACGCCTCCACACACATTATAATAATGCATTATAAAGCTTAATGTTTTGACAAGCATTTGTTAGATCTGGTCCAAGATCAGCACAAAAGGGCAGTCTCTACCTGAAGCGATAGTTTCATGAAGACATTCATTGCACCCTGAGGCAGACGGTGACATCAGCTGGACTTTAAATGTCACCACCCGCTGCACACAGCTGTCAGGAGGCCCTGTCGTCCTTGTCGGGCTTTTCCTAACTGTCTCTGATTACAGAGGGCTCTATTACACTCTTCAAGGATTTACCCTCATGCCGTTCCAAACTCTTAAGACTTTCCTTCTTCTGTGGAACACAAGAAGATATTTTAAAGAATGTTTCTGCTGTTTTTGTCCATATTTTGGGAACCAATGAGGTCTAAAACTTGTAAGCTCTAAAAAGAACATAAACTTTGTGTGAAGAACAGATTGAAATGTATCCTTTTGTAAACATTACAGTTTTTTTCAACTGCTTACACACATTTTCAAAACTATCACAAACACATCTCAAAAGCAAACATTTGCAAACACCTTTGCCATAATATTCATTCCTGTAAGATTTTTGTGTGTTGCATAGAAAATTGTGTGTTGTGTTTTGCAAAAAGTGTTTTATGAAATTGAAAAATGAGTCAAAGGCTGAGAATTAGTGTATGGTTTTGCAGACTTGGTGTGTGGTTCTGGTGTTTGAGTGTCAGGTTTCAGAAATTGTGTGACAAGTAAAGATTTTGTGTGAAAGCATTTGAAAAAAAACTGGGTCCCACTTTATATTATGTGGCCTTAACGACTATGTACTTACATTGAAATTGATCATTTGATACAATGCACTTATTGTGTACATACATGTTTTTACATTGTACTTATATCTTTAAAAATACCTGCATTTAATTACATCTGTAATTAAGTTCTGTAATTACACTGTTCTGTAATTACACCCTCCTTTAAACCTACCCACCAAACCTGTCCCTAACCTCACCCGCATCCCACCTCAATAGCAGCAAATGTGTTTTGCAATACAATATGACCACAATAAGTACATTGTGCTTATTTTTTATGTAAGTACATAGTAGTTAAGGCCACCTAATATAAAGTGGGTCCAAAAACTGTAACATCATTGGTTCTTGCATGCTATTATGTTTGGTTATGTGACATGCAAGAACCAGTGAGGTTTGACGTTAGTTGATAATTTAATAAAATTCCATTTTATTTGTATAGTGCTTTTCACAATAAGCATATGCTTTTGTACAATTAGAATAATCCAAGTCTTCATAAATGCTGGATTATTTGAGGTTTATTTAATATAATTTGTCTACTGTATGTGTGTGTTCAATGTCTCAATCAACGTTTTGATGAGAGATTTGGTTTGAAAAGGGTAAAAACATTGATACATCAACCTTCCTAACAGATAACCAACAAAGTCTTACAAAACAGGATTTTTTAAATAGGAACTAAATAGCTTACTTGGCAAACGAATGTGTGGAATATCATAATCAATTCAAACTGCGTTTAAACACTCAAAAATCAGTTTGAGAGAGGGTTACAAGACAGTTATGTGTTTACATAATGTGCGAAAACCAGTTAGGTTTGACATTAGTTGATGTTTGAGGTTTAAACATTTGTGTGTGTGTGCCTTCTAGATATAACTTTCATTTTGAGTGAAATCTTTATGAGAGGATAGAGACAGCAATAAGGAAGCATAAAGAAAAAGAAATGAAGGCAAACCATCTGAGAGCACCTTTACAATCCTGTGTGCAGGGGGAATTTAGGGAATTAATACTGAGCTAATTTATGCTGGTCAGAGATGAAACCCATGTGCCAAGATTTATAATGAAGTAGGAGCCTGCAGAAAATAACAAAAAAATAAATAAAATAAAAATAGGACAGACTAAAAGCTCAAAAGTGACTTTCTGCTGATGAATTTGTATGCACACACAGGTTATAAATAAAACATTTACCAAACAAACCTTTCCAAGTACTTGAAACATTTGGGGTCTTTTGAGCAAAGCAACACTACTGTGATTTGCTTTGACTCTAAGCTCTATATCTCTGCTGAGTAGCCCATGAGAGTTTGTGAATGCAGCAACCTTTTCAGTTCCATTCTTATCCCAGTCATGTTCTCCTCTGCCCATGTCTGAAGAGAAACCCTTGGCCCCTGAGACTATACGCTTCTGCTGCTCACACTCCCTGAGAATCTTAAGTGGCTGTACTACACTGTTTGACTGACACGCTTTTGTCGTTCCATCACCTGATTTTTTCACATCCACATGAAAGGAGAAATGTCATATAATGCAAACGGGAGGCATGAATTGTCATGACATTGACAGTGAGAAGGATATGAAAATAGTGACAGTGAAAAGGTATGACTATGAGCCATTTTACACACTGCTTTTGTGGATGTCATGGAAAGAGCAATCAATTGAATCTAAATGTAGATTAAAATCAACATGTTGCCTGTGCTCAGAAGGGAATTACTTCATGGAAATGCTGATTGGCTAATGGTGTGGTCCCAGGCTCTTTACTAAAAACTCTTTTTATTTTATGACTTCAAAAAGACAGACAAAAAGTGCAAATGTAGTACACTCTTAAAATAAAGGTGCTTCACGATGCCATAGAAGAACCCTTTTTTGTCTAAATTGTTCCATAAAGAACCTTTAACATCTGAAAAACCTTTCTGTTTCACAAAAGGTTCTTTGTGGCGAAAGAAGGTTCTTCAGATTATAAAAAGGTAAGAAAGTGATGGCTCTTTAAAGAACCTTTGACTGAATTGTTCTTTGTGGAACCAGAAATAGTTCTTCTGTGGCATCCCTGTGAAGAACCTTTTAAGCACCTTTATTTTTATAATTATTATTTTTTAATTATACAAATATTATAAAAAGTAAATTTCATGCTTTTAAGAGCCTTCCATAAAACTGAGCACTCGTAATTCTGTCAGAATAGGGAGAAATTGAGAAATATGCTTTTTAGAATATGATACGAGCAGGAGCTAACTGGACCATGCTACCAAAACATTACAATTAGTGGTCATTCTATGAGGTTTACCTGTATGGAAATCATCTGCAAAAAACTCAAAGTATGAAAGCATAAAATTATGATATAATGATGAAGAAATATGACATTGATTGCTGATGGGAAAAACAAAAACAAATCAGTTATGGGTAAAAAAATAAAAGTTGCCTGGCAGGAGGGCAGCAGTAACTGAAATGTACAAATGTTACAATAGTGCTAGATCTATTGTACCTGTGAATGCACAAAACCATCAAACCTTGAAGTGATTGTATTATAGCAGTATAGAGGACCAGAGCAGGTTCCATTTATGCCAGCTAAGAACTGGACACAGATAATGCACCATGTAATAAAAGCACATACCATCTCAAATTGGTTCCATAAATATGACAATGGGTTCAGTGTACTTCAGTGGCCTCCAGGCACCAGATTTCAATCCAATAGAGCAGCTTTGGGATGTGGTGGAACAGCAGATTCATAGCATTAATGTGCAGTCAACTAACAAAAATGATATGATGTTATTAGGTCAATATGGGCCATAATCTCTTCAGTACATTGCAGAATCCATGTCACAAAGAATTCATGCTGGTTTAAATATATATATATAGGATGTAAGCTTAATGACAGCTTATATTAAGTTTATTGATGTATTTTAAAACCTCAATGTTTAGCTTAAAATTATAGTTCACCCCAACATGAAAATGCTGTCATCATTTTCTCGTCCTCATTTTGGTAACCAAAACTTTACATTGTTCAAAATATCTTATTTTATGTTACTCAGAAAAAGAAAGTTATACAGGTTTAGGAGCATGAGGGTGAGCAAATGAAGACAGAATTTTGCTTATCTATTTAAAAGTTTTTCCATTTTCTCTTTCTCAGGGGACACCTGTTTTGGTCTCACATTAAAGATACTTACATAAGTAGACATAACTACTTACATAGAATGTACATACATTAGTGTCATGTCTTTTGATTAATATGAATATGGATTATTATGTTAAGTAGCTTGATCACTAATCTTATTCAGAAAGCTGTATATTAAATCATCTCAGAGGGGTTAAATTATGCTTTACTGCTCCCCTAATATATTCACTAATATCGATGTATGAAATGTCAAGCACGTACTCACATGTAAATCAGACCATATGAAAATAATGAAAAATTGTAACTGCTACATAACGTGGATGTAAAGAAGAGCCCATCGTGATTCCAGCTTACAACCCGTACTTTGACTCCATGCAGATAGGTATAAAACAGAGGGACAAGAAGATATTAGAGATGGATGAATAAATTGATAGGACAGAATCCATTATGCAGAAAAAGATGCAGACTTCAGATTGCATGGATTTCTTAGAGTGAAGAGGTTGGTGTTACACCGTTGGTCACCAGGGAAATCACATATTCAACAAGTGCAGAGGGGTCATTAGAAATGGAAGTAGCTGAATCAAAGATAGCTACTACTATGTTAAGCAATGCACACCTTTACACCTATACACACATAGATTCCGGGCGACAGATGCAAGAGTCACTATTTCTGATCCAGCCATTTTAAATGACTTTACCTAGCAATTAAATGGGAACATTATGAAAGCAGTCAATTAAACTGGTTTTATAAGGTCAGATAGGATGAATGTTTAATTTTTTTGAGACTGAGCTTCAAAATGATGTTCAAAAAGCATTTCTGGTTCTCAATATCTGCTTTAATGAGGGACAACTGCCTTATTTACAGAGTCTCTAAAGTTTAGTTATCTCTAAGGTATATATTAATTATTTTTTCACATTGCATACATACTATTTCCTACTTTTATTATAACGAATACACTTTATAGTCTTTATATCTTTTTAAAAAAGATAATAACTCTTTATTTTGAGCTTTCTCATTCATCAATCTGTAAAATGAATATAATAAACAATTTTTAGTTTGTATGTATGAGTGAATTAAAATAAAATATAATATAATATTAAATGCAAATATTATAAAATAGTTTTGTCTATTGCATATATTTTACATAATTAAAGTGCTTTGTGACGAACATTTAATTCTCATTTGTGTTTTGCTCATATATATATCAGACACATTGTTCTAATAATACTTTCTTTACAATATTGAGATCACCTGGTGAGAATTAATTTTCTCATGTTATTCCAAATCTATATTCAAATCATTTACTTTTAAATTGTCTAGGGAAATTTTGAAGCATCAACATTTTGGTTGCATGGGCTTTCAATGAAGTGACAGACATCTCTCAGGTTTCAGTAAAAATATGTTCATTTGTGTTTCGAAGATGAACGAGTCTTATTTTTTTGGGTGAAGATTTAAATAGAAAATGACTCCAAGAATAAGTGACGTGACATGTGGCCAAGTATGGTAACCCACACACAGAGGGCAGCCATTTATGCTGCAGCGCCCAGGGAGCAGTTGGGGGTTCTGTGCCTTGCTCAAGGGTCTCACCTCAATCATGGTATTGAGAGCACCTACCCTCAACTACAATTCCTGCCTGTACAGAGACTCGAACTTGCAACCTTTGGGTTACGAGTCCGACTCTCTAACCATTAGGCCACGACTTCCCCCAAAGGAAATGCGTTGGCCAGGAAACGAACCCGGGTCAACTACTTGGAAGGCAGCTATGCTGACCACTATACCACCAACACAGGCAAATCTATCAGGTGACACTGATGATAGATTTCATACAATCATAACCACATTCTGGCATGAATCAAGGACTGACACCACAGTGCTCTGATTCAAATTTTAAAACCATTGATTGCTTCAGAAACCATTGAAATTTGTATTGTATTAATGGGAAGAATCAATGGTCCATTGATTCCTCCCATTAAAACAATACAGATTTCTTGCAAATGGAGGTAGAATTACAAAGTGAGATAATAGCTTCTAAAATATTTACACTGAACATTTTTAAATTCTTGGACTAATACAGGTCTCAAATATACAGTAGTTCAGTAACCTGAAACATCAAGCATGTTGTGACATTTTTAAAAGCCTACATGTGCCATTGTGGATGTTTCTCCAACTTACCAAGACAGGAAATTCTCAGGAGGTCCAATCAGAACACAATATTCTCTCTCTCTTGCTTCTACCATGGCAACAACATAGTGATAGTAAGGACTGGTCTGTATTTCTGGGAAAACTTAAAGGGGTTCACTGCTGTATCAGCGTAGACCCTATGCAAGACCAGCCATTGACAGTATGGTGAAGATAGATTGCTATTCCAACTTTATTGTCCCCCAAAGCAGTAATATTTTCTCATAAATAAATGTGTGGGGAATATGAAAAATTCATGTATGGCAGGTGGAAACAGTACAACATGCAAACACTGATACAATGTACACATTTACAGGGTCTTGATTTACATATCAGCAGCAGACATTGACTTCATGCTATATAGCTGCCTGTACTGAAAGACATTATATAGGAAATGATTTAACCACACACACACACACACACACACACACACACACACACACACACACACACACACACACACACACACACACACACACACACACACACACACATCTCCATTCTTGAAGGTTATTTAGCAGCTGCTTGGTAAACAGCACAGTAAGCAACACATTTATTCCGCCTCCATTTGTTTGTCTTGCTCATTGATTAACCCTGATTGTTTTCTTCTGTGGGTTAGGCTGGGATTACCATACATTTAAATACTGAATCTAGACTGTATATTATATGTACGTAACATTCCACAATTTATAGACACAAAAAAAATGTATTCTGCTGCTTAAGACTTTATTACTAGATTAATTCTGTGTTTCTGTGCACTGGTGCAGTGGGTGATATGCTTGTGTTCTGAGATTATATTAACAATCTAAACCAGGAGTTCTTAATCCTGGTCCTGGGGACTCCCTGCTCTGCACATTTTGTATGTCTCCCTTATCTAAAACACTCAGTTCAGTTCATGGAGCTCTCTCATAATGAGCTGATGATCTGAATCAAGTGTGTTAAATAAGCTGCAAAATGTGCAGAGCTGGGGTTCCCCAGGACCAGGATTGAGAACCACTAATCTAAACCTGCAGTCGGTTAAAGGAGTCATGAACTGGATTTTCAGATCTTTATATAACATTTTCTGGAAGTTAGCTTTGGAAGTTTTTTTGCACCAAAAAAGTTCAAATATTAGTAAAAATGATCATTTTCCGTCTTCATTTTTAATCTATGCAAAAAAACACTCTATTTAAGGAGTATTACCTCTTTCGAAATGCAAGTAAATGGCATGTGTAATAGTATTGGTAACACCAACAGTGACATGAACAACACTGGCATATTCAACCTGACTATGCTGTCTTCACACAATCTATTCATATTCAACTTAAAAAAAATTTACTTCTGTATATGTGCTGATTTGATTAGCATCACTCTAACACTGATACACTTGTTCTCTTGGCTTGACGTTTATTACAAACACACATACTTAAAAATAATGAATAAACATACTTAGCACTGTTGCTTCCAAGGACAACATACTTGGCACTGCCTTGGCTTTCAATAAATGATATTTAGAAAAACCGGTAGCGTGCTGAGAATAATTAAGAAAAGAGTCTATTGTGAAATTAGACGAACAAAGAAAAACATTCTCGTTCGATCCCTCAGGCATGTTGTTAAAAATAAATTTCAGCCATGCATTTCTAATAGCTTGATCTTTTGGAAGGTTGTGCACAGTTTTTGGTGGGTCTACACCCAGCACAAATTTGAACAGTCTTGTTATTGATGGACAGAGATGAGTTTTTATGGATGCACCTGCTTGATTTACATAGCCTACATCTGTGTGTAGAGAAAAGTTGTGACGTCATGACTGGGGCAATTTCAAATCCTGATGTGAGAAAACAAAAATTTCAAACTGTGGAGTTGAAACTTGCAGCATATTGCAGTAACTTCTTATACCCTGAATATAAATGGTGTAGAAACAATTTTGACTCAAAAATTTCCAGTAAATTTAACAAATATTTACTAAAAAAAAAAAGGCAAGTAACACACTGACTTGAACACACTGAAATTAGAATTAGACATTTTGGCCACATTATCACATGAGAAAGACTGAAACAGTATTGTAATGGCATTCTTGTAAAACATACTCTAATAATCCTTGTTTTATTTACATCTTCAAAACAAAACAATCTTTTACAGTGTATGTACAAATATCATGGTTATTTTCCCAAGTCAGTTCACTATTTCAGGCATACAAGACCATTTCCTTTCTACCTGAATAGGGGAAAATCAATATCTCTAAAATTGCTTGCTAAGGCCACAGTAAAAATAAATAAATCTAGACCAGCAATTAAACCTATCATCAACTGCATCATAAACTGTTAAAGTTCAATTTGCACTAAAAACTCAGTTTTCAGATTCGCTCCAGCTACTACTCATGAGCAAATGTTGGCATAAGACTCTCCTAAAGAAAAAGCATAGTCTTTATAATTGGACATTTAGCCAAGTGTGCTTCACACGTCCTGAAAAGTAAAGACAAAACTTTTCACCCCCCTTGTAACTGGCTGCAGCATAAATCATAAAACCTGCCCTCTCCATGTAAATCAATGAGATATGAGCCAAACAAAAAATTTTTATTACACATTATTTTAGATAGTTCTTATCATGCTGATATATGTTCAAGTGTTTGTTTTTCTGATAAATTTGCTTTTAGTTAGATATTTGATGCTATAATACCGGGGTGTGGTGCAGCTCAAGCTCATTATCACCACTGCACAGACTCTGGCTCCAAATGACGTTGTCATTGAAAGATGACCGTGGCCATACCTAGGACATTTTGGCTTCAGTTTTTGATAGTGAAAGTGAAGATGTGTCTTCTACCTTTTATTTGATTTTTTTACAGTCTACGCATTTAGCACTTTTTATTGGAAAATGTGATTGCTGGGGTGGCCATACTGTGCACTGAACTTTCTCCTATTCATTTTAATATCTCTGGACTGTCTCTGTGTATTATTGTCTTTGGTAATTCAATAAGGATCAATTTGACAGTGGTTTCCTTTTAATCGACTACAGTAAACATCAGTTAACAACTACTCTGAAGCCAATATTTCCATGCATTCTCTTAGATTAAGTTTTATACTATTAAATCTTCACATTTATTCAATGCACAATTATTGAATTCATTTAGCAGATTCTCTGTGCTACATAATATCACATTGAGAGCTGAAAATCTGCAAAAAATTAGCAAAGATGCAAGGTCACTCAAGTAGCCTCCAATGCTACAGTCTCCCTTTCTTTATGTAGTTTCAAGAAAAATTCAAAGGGAGACTGACCTTTCCTTGACATAATTTATCACTCATTTACGCTCTGAAATAGCTGCCTAGAGCCCAATCAGCAGGATTGAGGCTGGTGTCCTTGATTTGTTTTCCCATTACAGTCTGTAGAGTAGCAAAACTCAAAAGACAAGACTCATTACACAGGCACAGATGCAAGCCAGTTTTCTCTGGCTCTAATAATGCTTTAAATACAAAGTTATTTTCTCACAAACAGTTTGGCTCTAAAACAGAATAAGGAATTGGATGTAGCAATGTTAGCATTTTCTTAGCTATTAGGATTTCTCAGAGGAAATGCTCATATGTCATTTACATCACAGGGGCTGTCAGTCAATAAAATCTAGCTTTCTGCATACTGAATACAAAAACTCCCATTAGAGAATAAAGCTGTAATGTTAAATAAATAAAAAGAAGATAAAAGACACAATATAATTACATCTAATGCCATTTCATCCATAATTCTATTCTTGTGATGTTATAACATTCTTGTACAAAGTATACTGAACAAAATTATAAACGCAACACTTTTGTTTTTGCTCCCATTTTTCATGAGCTGAACTCAAAGATCTAAGACTTTTTCTATGTACACAAAAGGCCTATTTCGCTCAAATATTGTTAACAAATCTGTCTAAATCTGTGTTAGTGAGCACTTCTTTGCCAAGATACTCCATCCACCTCACAGGTGTGGCGTATCAAGATGCTGATTAGACAGCATGATTATTGCACAGGTGTGCCTTAGGCTGGGCACAATAAAAGGCCACTCTAAAATGTGCAGTTTTACTGTATTGGGGGGGTCCGAGGGGGGTCTGAAAACCAGTCAGTATCTGGTGTGACTACCATTTGCCTTACACAGTGCAACACATCTCCTTCGCATAGAGTTGATCAGGTTGTTGATTGTGGCCTGTGGAATGTTGGTCCACTCCTCTTCAATGGCTGTGCGAAGTTGCTGGATTGGCAGGAACTGGAACACGCTGTCGTATGTGCCGATCCAGAAGTTGTGACAGTTTGTGCAGAAATTCTTTGGTTATGCAAACCGATTGTTGCAGCAGCTGTCCAGGTGGCTGGTCTCAGACGATCTTGGAGGTGAAGATGCTGGATGTAGAGGTCCTGGGCTGTTGTGGTTACACGTGGTCTGCGGTTGTGAGGCCGGTTGGATGTACTGCCAAATTCTCTGAAACGCCTTGAAAACGGCTTATGGTAGAGAAAGGAACATTCGATTCACGGGCAACAGCTCTGGTGGACATTCCTGCAGTCAGCATGCCAATTGCACGCTCCCTCACAACTTACGACATCTGTGGCATTGTGATGTGTGATAAAACTGTGCATTTTAGAGCGGCCTTTTATTGTGGCCAGCCTAAGGCACACCTGTGCAATAACCATGCTGTCTAATCAGCATCTTGATACGCCACACCTGTGAGGTGGATGGATTATCTTGGCAAAGGAGAAGTGCTCACTAGCAATTTGTGAACAATATTTGAGAGAAATAGGCTTCATAGAAAAAGTCTTAGACCTTTGAGCTCAGCTCATGAAAAAAGGGGGCAAAAACAAAAGTGTTGCGTTTATAATTTTGTTCAGTGTATATATGAGATTATACTCAAAACATAGCAACTTTATTCTCAAAAGACCTTTTATGAAAATATTATCCTTGTATTGTTCCGGTGTCACTTTGTTTATTTATTTATTTTTGTTTACATGGCACTAAAATACTGTCTTACTGTAGAATGTTTAAATGATACATTTCACAAACAGAGATGTTTAATGGGCAGACAGTGAATGCAGGTGAATAAACATCTCTGCTTGGACACAAGAGTGTTTCAGAGCAATCCCAATCTACAAGGCCAACAGCATTATTAGTGCAATACCAATGTCTGGCATTGCCATGGTAACAACTCAGTTGCGCAAACACTGTGCATAGTTCAGGTGCAGATGCATTACCTCCATATGTGACTTATGAAAAAAATGATGCATATCATGCCTGGGGAAAAAAAATAAAATAAAGTATAAAAATATTTTTATAGAAAAGACAAAAAAAATTTCTCTGTAATTCTGTAATTCGCACTGAACATCAGAATATTGCACATCACAACATTTCAGACTTGTTATAGCAAATTAGAGCGCTTTGTCTAAACATGGCTCAGAATTAGACTTTTAATGAAATCTATAATAGGCTAAAGAATTTTATCCTTGACAGACCACATTAAAACAGGAAATTACCACTAAACAAATTAATATCAAGGGAAAAGTGATGTATGCATGTTTTTAAAGGCTCATATAACCTCACGATTAAGAAAGACTCAGAAGTGTAATTACAGCGCTTCTAATCTGAGTGTCAAGACCACAAGGGAGTTACGTAATCTGAAATTAATCGCGTCATTTATTCAACATTCAGAATCATGGTGGCAGTTGCCTAAGCACTTGTCCGATTCAAAACAACACCTGTTATATTTATCTTTTAATTGAAACTGTACAGATACCACACTGTGTATCAAAGTCAGCAAGCTCTGTGTGCTGGAACAGAATGATTAATGATGATAACTGTAAACATGCAGTTATGTCTCATATACTCCTCACTGGTGGATGCCGCTGAGACATCCGTTAACTAAAGGTGCTGTAACGCATCAGTTTTAATGTCATTTTCACTAAATTAAGTGCATATCTAAATGAATAAAACAAATTATGTAAGGATAGTGATATTCTGAACGAGACAAGGTTCAAACCAAAATGGCTGCTACTCTCTCCTCTTCCATTCAACAAAGTTCTGGGCTCCTGTTATAGCATTCAGAGTCAACAATATGACTTTTCTATAAATAGTAGAAAGTGTTAAATAAACTTATGAAACATTTGAAGGATAAAGAAGCAGAAATACATCAGTAAGTAATAGTTAACATGATGTTTAGGCTTACACTTTTATTTTAATAGTTCACTATAATAGACATTCCATTAACTGTAAGCACCTTTACCGCTACGTGTCAACTAACTCTAATTACAGTATCAGTACAGCATTGCTGACTGCTAGTTTATGGTTGGGGTTAGCAGAATAAGTTGACATGTACTTGCAATGTTAGTCAGCAGAATGTCTAAAGTGAACAATCTAAATAAAGTGTCACTTATTTACAACTTTTGTGAGTGTGTGTTTGTAAATGATTTACATAATGTTATATTTCTGTGATTTACCATCTGTTAAGTCAACTGAACAATATATCTTCATAATCTTTAATTAGTGTGAATAAACTGCTAACTATTAAACTGCGAGTAATAACTGCTAAAATTGTATAATAAAGACAATTTGACGCCCTGCTTTAAAGTGAAAACTACATCCATATTAATTATTGGCATGGCACTTATTGAGTCATGTTCAAGTTTATTCACCAGAATAAGCCAGTAATTATGGCTAAGCTGCCACCAGTAATACAATACTAAAGACACGGAGTTCCAATTTATGGAGTGTTCATGCTTAACTACTACATAAATAATGGCTAATATTGCTTTACTATATGTTATATTTTTTCATTAAAAAGTACATATCTTGACAAAGTTTTGGTGTTTTCATTGGAATGAAAACCTACTAATAAAATATGACCAATACATTTTCTGACTAATGAATGTAAAGCTTTTCTTAAAAAAAATAAAAATAAAAAATAATATATGTATATATATATATATATATATATATATATATATATATATATATATATATATATATATATATATTTATATTTATAGATAGATAGATAGATAGATAGATAGATAGATAGATAGATAGATAGATAGATAGATAGATAGATAGATATATTGTGACTGATCGGTGGCTCTCCCCCTCATTATCATCACCACCCCGTCCCTTATTCGCCGCCCTTCACCAGGCTCCCGACGGGAGTGGGTGGATGAGAGGAGGGGCGTGGGATCAACGTGGGCTGGCGGCGTGTGATGAGGCACAGCTGGACTGAATGAAGCCTCATCACCGCTGCCGTTAAATGCCGAGCGCGCCTCTCCTCGGGAGACCGGTCTCTTCCCCTGTGCATGCACGCTGGTGTCCTCGTGGGTCCAGGACCCACTGTGTCTGTCGTTGGCTCCTCCCGTCACTATACATACATACATACATACATACATACATACATACATACATACATACATACATACATACACACACACACACACACACACACACACACACACACATATATATATATATATATATACACACACACACACACACACACCATCACATCAAATGTTTATTAGAAAAAGTCTAGAATACATTTTGAATCAACATTTATATTGTGCAAAAATTCCTGCTGTTTATTTTCGTTTATTTCCTGTCACTTTCAGATTTTCATCATCCTGGAGAGCAGTATTATTACGCTGATATGAAACTGAAACATTTGTGAATCTACACGAGGAGGTAATGTACACAGTGTGAGTCTAAAGAGAAAACTCACCACTAGCTGATAGCGTGATGATAAACAATAACAGACAATCCGTCCACAGCACTGTATCTGCTTGGCATTATTTGATTATTTATAATTTTTTTATTTAATCTAAACCATCCATAACCATCACCCTCTAGTGAATAGTTAATCAAACAGCAGGAAGAGACAAATTAAGAACCTCTTATTGATCATTTGATCACTGACATGGAAGTACCTCAACATATTCTGTGGCTGTCCACATATTTCCATGTGCTTGTTATAAATAGGGGCAAAAATGAAAGATGTTACAGTAAAACAGGCTACAGCTGCCACAATTCCAGTTCAGAAATTGCAAATCAGTTCTATAAAATCTATATCTATATATCTGTATAAATCTATTGATGTATGAAATGATTCAGCGATTAAGAACAGTTAGATTAAATTAAACTGAACCAAAGGAGATGCAAATGAAAAAAAGATAGCAACAGCACTATAAAAGGCAGCTGCAAAACCAAATGAGAATTGAAAAGGATCCTTTGTGATTTTGTACAAACCTAACTGTAAATATACTAAAATGATTGAAAAAAAATGTGTTTTGGTTGATCAGTTGCTTGTAAAAGTAGTAACAAAGCAATTGAAAAGAAAATCAGGTCACTTCCATCAGGAACTGGTCTATGCTCATTTGTGAGTGAGTGAAGAATGAAGAGAGAGAGAGAAAAGAAGATTTAAAAGCTTCTTTCCCATCCGTTATATACTTGATACAACTCATTGAATCACCCTGGGAGGTCTTTCACTCACATGAACAAAGAAGCATAGCTTCTCAAAAATTTGAAAACTACAGAGTTATGAGGCAAGAAGAAATCTGAAACCCAGAATAGCTGGAAAAGTGACCCGAATTTAGAAAAAAATAAATTTAAAATTCAGTGAACTGACTTGTTTTAGCTTTATCCCTCAAGGAGGGCCAGCTGAATTGAAAACTAATATGATTTGTTCTGCACTGACTGCCTCTGAGCTTGTGCTTTGAATCTGAAATTGACAAGAAGAGAGTTTGACAATCAAGGCAGAGACCTGAAAATGCGAACACAATTGTTTTAAAGACATCAGAGCAGTGGTTTCATTGATCTGGATTCTGGACCATGTATAAATGTACAGTAAATTCTGCCAACACATCACAGTCATCATTTCAACAGGGAACCAGAAAGCATAGTTATGGAAATTTCTAATGATAAATTTAAGGACCAGTCTTCCATCTTGGTGAGCTGCCCAGACATGAGGAAAATATGACTGCTTGTATTGCTTTGATGTGAGTAAGCAAAAACACAGCAAAGAGGGAGAAATAAAAGTCATTTGTCAAGTTAATTAATGAGCTAAGATGGCCCAGTTTGTTTGTAAGTTGTCTCAAAGGCAAGGAGAAATGAGGCAGAAAAAAAAATATTCTCATCTTCTAAAATAACAGGCAAGCATCAGTAAAACACAGAGATTTGTATTACAAAATACAAATTATGCTAAAAAGGCTAAAGCAAAATATTTCCCAGAATGCATAAATGTTTTTACCGTAAATTACTATTTTAATTTTAATAGACAGTATGTTACTGTCAGAATTCGTACTTGATTTCTGCATAATTTACCTTGCAAGCAGAGGTAGCTTCTTCTGCAGATTAATCTGGTTCCGTACTTGCTCTCAGGTTTCTCAGTCAAACCATTGCAACAGTATTTCCTTTATTTTATTGCAAATTTCAGTATAAGAAAGTCCCCAAACAACAGGTCCAAGTTGGGACACTTCTTTTTCTGAGCTCTCATTGTCACAAACTTAGTCTCTGCGGTTCCTCCCTGCGACTACTTGAGGGCTCCCTCACCTGAGTACTGACTTTATTTCCCAGGCTCCATTTCCCATGATCCCCCTACCTGGCACTGACTGCCATCTCCACCTGTTAACCATCACCTGGACTGGTTAAGCAGCCCTTTCTCTCATGCTCATTGCCCTTGTTTTGCTGTGGCTAACATCACTGAGCATTCCTTCTGTTATTATTGCCTTGACTGTGTTTGACCTGGACTGTTCCTCTGTTGTTTGCTCCTTGCTGCCTGCCTTTAGATCTCTGCCTGTGTTACCCACCGTGATTGTTTGCTGCTTGCTCAGACCTCTGCCTGTTGTATCTTTTCAAGCTAGACCTGCCTTGGACATTGCTATTTGCTGGTGATCAACCCTGCCTGTTTACCTGAGCTGATTATACTTTTAATAAAGCCGCAAATGGATATCAACTGTGTTGACCCCGTGTTACACTCATAACCAATCTGAAGTATGTGTTTCTGTACAATGTTAAAAACAATATCAGTTGTGAAATACTATATGAAAACTAGATTATAATTTCCTGAGGGAAATACCAGTGGTCACAAGGCAGAAAAAGAACAGCGTTAGGGGCAAGCTTATGTAGCTTTATACAGTAAGCTCAGGTTTTATCCGTTGGTTCTACATAAATTAAATACTGCATCAGAGACTCTTTGTTATCCAGTAAGACCATAAGAGCTGAGAAGCCGTCAGATTTAAAAAGCTGAAAAGAAAAAAAAATCGGTGGTCTTCTTGAACTCTAGTTTAGATACCAAGAAAGATCCTTGTGGTTAGATTGTACTTGTTTATCAACATTCATGTTGAATAATGTACTCTTATTAGATGTCTGCATAATGAAAGAATGTACTTCATCAACATTCAAGTTCTTCTTGAAAAGAATGGGAATTTGGATGTAAGTTGCAGAGCAAAGGTGACTATGACGGTTACATATATGCAACCAGACCGATCATAATTTACTGTCCAAGAACTTAGACCAATCACAATTTAGCATGCAAATATTATGATGACAATTTCCATATAAAGTTAACACAAAAAGTCTCAGTGGAGTCTGAATTGTTTTGCAGTTTGGACACAATTAGTGTAAACTTACTGTCAGGGGTTTAACATTAAAGCAAAGTCCTATCAAATGTTTAAAGAATATAAATACAGCATTGACTTGCAAGAAAATAATATTTTTTACATGGTTTAATGCAGGTTTTGTAGATGAAGGTGAATGTAAGACTTTTTAAGACCAAGTAAAGAAAAATTAAGGAATAAATGATAAGGAACACAAAGAAATTTTTTCAAATTAAGTGAGTTTCTGATTAAAACGAGAACAAATATCTGCCAGTGTGGTTGGAAAAATTAACTTTTCAAAAGGGAAAACAAGTTTTCATACTCCATTGGCAGATAATTGTTCTCGTTTAAGCCTAAATTCACTTCAATTTCTCAGACATGAGGTCTTAATATCGTCATTTTGCATCTCAAGTAACTTGTATTTTTATTTAAGGAGATTCAGATATTTGTTCAAGGAAACAAGACAAAAATGCAGAGGAAGATATTCTTTATTTTTTATTTATTTATTTATTTTTTGCAATGCATGCAATATTTAATGCCATATGAATTTAAGACTTTCTGCATCTATTTTAAGACCTTAATTTGTGAAGGTACAAATTAGGATGTTTTAAGACCTTTTATCGCCTGTTCCACCTAAAACCGTTTTATACACAAGATAATTCAATTTATGAGGAAATTTGGCTAAATTTAATTTCTAAGCATCTTATCTAATTCAGGTTTAATTGCAAGCTAAACTATTTATTTATTTACTTACAATTTATTTTCATTACTTTACTTCGACAAACTTTAATTAAAAAAAAAAAATTATAAATAATTTGCTCCCACATTATAGTTGGTGTCTTTAAATACAATGTACTTAATAAAATAATGAATTGTTAGGTACAATGTACCTTTTGTGTTCATGTTGAATTGCAAAACACTTTTGCTGCTAATGAGGTGGAATATGGGTAGGGTTGGGGCAGGTTTGTGTTATGGTTAGTTTTAAGAGGTATAGGTAGGATCAACAGTGTAATTATAATTAATTAATTACAGATGTAATCACAGGACAGTATTTTCATATATAAGTACAATGTAAAAACATGTATGTACACAATAAGTCCAAGTATCAAATTATTAAATTAAATTTACGTGCATAAAAAGATAATCCAACTATATAATCACAACAAATACTTGCAGTTCACTAGATAAAGGAAGTGGAAGTGGTTTGATTTCCCCACTGGCGCATCTTACCCTACTTTCACTTGTTCAGAGAAAAAAAATTAAGTGCTGTCACTGCAGCGCAGACTCAAATACTAGATGACGGACTTTGAGAATAATTTGTGCTTGACCCTTGACCTGGGCTAATAGAAGACCACTGTTTCTTGTGTATATGTACATAAACCTATTAAAAAAATGGTGTAAGTTGTTTTAGTGGCAGTCGGGCCCCTAAGCACAGCTGTGCTTCTCTATTTCCAGACGATCCATCCATTCATTATTTACACTGCATCAGTTTCTTACATAATTAATTGGAACCATTAATGCATAATTTGGCAGATTAATGAGTTTTAATTAAGCGAGTGTTTTATTGTGCTGTTGATTAGGCTTGCTGGGGAATGAGGTGGGGGTGTGGCTTGTGTCTAATCACTCTATGCCCAATTAAATGAAGTAAAAATTGATTATATGGACACTAGAACTTACTGGCACTATAGGGCTACAGGTACGTGTGTGTGTGTGTGTGTGTGTGTGTGTGTGTGTGTGTATGTGTGTGCGTGCGCGTGCGTGTGCGCGTGCGCGTGTGTGTGTGTGTGATTATAGACTTTCTTACATGTTGATATACAGCTTATACAGTACAGCTTACAGTATGTACTTATTGCATACACAACATAATAGCAAATGGCATTAATAATAAAAAAATATAAATACACAGTTTAAAACTTGCATTGATAACTACACAATGCAGAGTAAAAATCATGTTGTACTATATTGTTAAACACAATAGCAAAGTTGACATTATGTGTTTTAGCATTCTAAAGGCCATTGTGTCAGACCAACAAATGCACAATACAACTCTATTTGTTTATGTCTGAACAGGAACGTGCTGACCTTATAAGCAAAATCCTGAGAAACACAGAGAAAGCATGCAACATAAAGGTCTTTTCTGTTCCGGGATGACTGTTGCTGGGAGACATCTTTAGATCAAGAATCAACTGTCAGACCTTGTAAATGAGATCTGCAGCAACTGACTGACTAAAAAAAATCACCTAGGTGATTCATGACAGTTAATGTATGAACTACTGGAGCTTTCCACTTCAATAATAACTATCAGATCATTCAATCATTTATGGTTGTGAGATATTTATCATTTGAATATCTAAAAGACAGGGTTATATGATTTATTCAACTCAACTGTCATAAATCACAAATTCAGAATACCTCAAAAGGCATATAAGACAAGTCTATATATATATATGGTCCATAAGTCTATTTATATATATGGTTCATCGGTATATATTACATTATGACTACCCCCCAACCTGAGCGCATTTGGCAACCGTATGGTGGTTCATGTCAGAATGGGAAAAGCTGCCGAGTTACCAGAGTTTATCGTACCAGATACCTCAAGAGAATTATCGCCACCTTATTGTATGGCTGCTGTTAAAGGAGGTCCTACAGGTTATTAGATAGGTGGTCATAATGTAATGGCTCATGGTGTATATTCAAAATCTGAATGCAAAATTGCAGTGCATTTAAGAAAGGGTTAGTGTTTAAGCGGAATAAATGATTGAACTCCGGCATATGTCACCAGAGAAGTCAAAGTTATGACATTTTGATTTAAATTATGAGCTCAAAAATTAGGCTCTGACTCTTTCTTCCAATTCACTGTAAGTTTGCATTCAGATCTGTCTTCATCCAATCATCAACCGATAAACAGAGCCCTGCCCTACATTCCTTCTTTTTTGATACATGTCATTATATGGAAGAAAAGAATCTGTCGCTACTTCTGTTACATCATTACCATCATGTTACTTTTTCATCTTTTAGTCACCTTCATGTTGTATTCCTATTTGTTCTTCTGTGGAACACAAAAGTTTCAACTGTTTTTGAGCACACATTGAATGTCAGCAGTCTCTAAATCAATGAGACAATTTTCAGAATATCCTCTGTTGTGTTCCATGCACTGAAGACAGCCATACAGGTCTGGAACAACAAGTAAATCATGACAAAATCCTCTAAAATCACCGCAAATGATTTTTATATTTTTAAGAGACTATGACAAATGAGAAAGCGAGAGAGAGCTGTGACTACATCTGAGACATCCGACATCCCAAACCCTCTGTCTGTGAGTTGGCAGTCCTGGAGCACACAAGCGTCAGTGGGCGGGACATTGGGGTGAGTGTGGGTAGCGGGCGAGTGTCTTGCTGGAAAAACCACACGGACTATATTTCTGTCTGAGTACGTCACTGTGCAGACCTAGATTATTTATGAATAAGCTTAAATGAGAGACTTGAAGAGACTCTCTGGGTGGGACACAAAACCAACAGGCCCGACTGTTACATAAGAGTGGATAGCCAAATGATCTGTCAGCTCAAGATAAGGGAGGGAGACTGTCTCAGAGTACCTTAACACAACTTCCTATTCATTTGGCAGACAGGCTACACTGAATATATGGCCGCCATAAAGCACAGCATAACAACGTGACTGAGGAGCGAGGAAGGAGGGAAGAGTAATGGAAGGAACGCTTTCTCCAGCATTTTAGAGCAGCAGGGGGCTTTTCTGATGTGCTAATGTGTTGACGGAGACAAATGAGGCCGTGCGGTCACGAGGGGACATGGAACAAGAGCCCTGTTGTACACAGCACAGCCCAGAATACAGGAGCCCCTGCCTAGCCAAACAACAGCACAGGAAGCCAGGACTGCCAAACACAAAGGCTGTTTATTTGCCCTCATGTCAACCAATCATGAGTACACAAATCAATAAAGTGTTAGACCACAAGAGACAAGCCAGGTTAAACAGAGGCTGCAGGTTAAATAATGACTGCTTTAAATAAAGAAGTCATTAGAACTACAAAGATGTTTGCAGATTTTTGTTTTGGATGCTTTCCTGCTAGGGATTTCATGAAATATAAATTATATCTACAAGAATAATTCACCCTAAAATTCTAATTTTGCCTCAATTTAACATATCTTAATGTCTTTCGCAATTTATTTGACTTTTTTTTTTCTTCTGTGGAATACAAAAGAAATTTAGCACATTGTCTAAACCAGTGGTTCTTAACCTTTTCGACTTGAAGGCTCCCGGTTGTCCAAACAATTTTCGGAGATATTTCTAGAACTTCTGCTATATTATGACTTGTAATTATGAAATATTATGACAACTTTTAAATTGATATAATGTATAATGTGGTTAATTAATTTAATATACTGAATTAATGTGGTTAATTCATATATTAAATTGACCTCAATTCATTTTGTGACTTCAGAAGTTAAGCTTTGCATTACAGAACTGTATGTTCCTCAAACAAAACACATTTACAGTTACCTATTGAGGGGGGATACGGGTAAGGTTAGGGACAGGTTTGGTGGTATGGGTAGGTTTAAGGGTGGGTTAAGGTGTAAGGAATGGGTCAACAGTGTAATTATAAAAGTAATTACAGAAATTAATTAGAGATTTAATTACATGCAGGTATTTTTAAAAATATAAGTACAATGTAAAAACATGTATGCACACAATAAGTGCATTGTATCAAATCATTAAATTAAATGTACAGTGAATACATAGTAGTTAAGGCTGCCTAATATAAAGTGGGACCATAAATTGTGAACGTGACTGTCAAGCTAACAATATTTCCAGTGAATAATGACTTAAAATTTTGGCCATCTACTTTCATTGTAAGGAAGAGAACAGCTTGGACATTCATCTAAACATCTTCTTTTGTGTTACACAGAAGAAAGAAAGTCAAATAGGTTCTAAACAACAAGTTTTAACTTTAACTGGTTTAACTGTATACAGACATGCTGTTTCCTTATCACCCAATGTTGTCATCTCTGTTTACACTCCTAACTATCAGTAGCCAAGACCACCACACACAGTCAACAGGCCTGACCTTCTTGCAACAATAACATGTCTTCAGCTTCCCGTCAGCCTGATAAACTCCACGACTGTTCCTCTCAGTAGAACCATCACTCTTCAGCCGGAAAAAGAAAAAGCGAGAGAATCATATGCTTTGAGATGCTGTGATAAGAATCAGGAGCATGTGTCTCTTTCAGCTTCTCTGAGCGTGACGCCGAGGGCAGATCGCAACTCTCCACAGGTGACAGAGAGGAAGTTCACAGAGCTGCCACATGACGCCTCCAGTGGATCACTGTCTTGCCTCTAAAAATGGGATGTGAGATAATGACCTGCCAGTCAAAGAATTGGACAGGTAAAAAGAAAAAAAAGAAGGTAAGGAAGAAATAGATGTGAGTCAGACAAAGAGAGAGAGGGGGTAGGGAAGAGAGAGAGATTCATTGAAACATAGATAATTGGGGCCTGAAAATTGGGATAGCTATGTACTGCAAGACTTACTAGTGAGCGCTGTTGGTACTTAAGAATGAACTCCTCAGGGAATAAAATGGCGTCATGATTTACCGTAAACATAACACACAATCCAGGGCCAAACACAAAACAGGGCATGATGCAAAATGATAAACACACACAAAATCGGAAACATTTTGTTTGCTTCTGCTCTCACACTCACAGCGCAGTCAAACAGCATAGGCCTAACGTGTATTTTTATGATGTCTGTGATAGTTTACCACCAGATGGTATGCTTTTTTTTTTTACAGGTTTCCTTTTGGAATTTCTCATTTATATTCTTATATGTAATATCCTATTTTAAATTTACACAATCAGTCTCTGCTTCTATGTTTGTTTTTCAGTATATGTACATGAGCATAGATACTTTGAGTTACTCTATTTCTTAATTATTAATAATAATAATTATACAATTATCAATTAACTATATAAGTCTAATTAAATTAATATATGAATGTATAATTGTCACATTGCTGTAGACCAGGGAGACGCGGAGATGAGGAACTTCGGGAACGACGACTTTATTGACAATAACCATGAACATAACTACTCTTGACATTCAACACCGAACACAGGGGCAAGGGAACACAGGACTTAAGAACACTGGGAAACGAGATAATTAAAGACACAGGGCTGGAAACAAATTAACTAATGATGATATAAACTAGGACATGGACAGGAACTCCAAATAAGGACATGAGAGAAGGGGAAAACACAAGACGCGGAGACACAGTCTGACAATAATATGCCAATGAATTAATTATTATGCATAGCACTTTAGTAAATACATTTTTGGATTGTTATATCATATAAAAGCATTCTTTTAAAAGTATTTTTTGTATTGCCAGTGGGTTTGGGAACTGTACACATGGAAATATCTTACATGAATAAATAATATATTTTAAGAATTAAATAAGAACTTTATAATTAACATTAGAGAGCCGACACCATTTCATTTTCATGCATTTGAAATAAATCACTGGATTTACATGTATGTGAAGTGAAAAAATAAAGATGTTTTAAGCTGACCATGTCAGCTTTCCAGCTCATGAAGTGTAGCAAGTACAAACAGGAGAAGTCTTTTTTTTTAAGTAAGTGTAGTGTGTGATCTTATACCTGAGAGACTCAGAAAAAGGTCAAATAATCACTTGCTGAGATTGAAAAAACTTCAGCATAACATTAAGTGTATGTGAAGACACAGCAGTGTTGAGTTCTTATAATGACGTGTCAGCACAGAGTTGTTCTTTTATGGTTTTGCCACATGCATTATTTAAAGATGGAATCAATATTGCAGATTGTGCTGGTACTGTGAGGGAGAACTCGCAGAAGCACACTGTATGTAGCTTTCCTGCTTTATCTGTATGGCAAAACAATGTGTTCCAGTGCAAACTAGTGAGTATGTCACTAACTCAGATGGCGACTGACTTGTTTGAAAATGTTTAAGATCCATTTCTGTAACGTGACTTTCTTGAAATAAATTAATACATTTTGGTAATACAGTCATGGTCAGGTGTGTCACTGAGTATCAAGCCCTGTGTTTAACAAAATCATGTTCTAGAAAGTCAGGTCTTATTCCTTTTGTCATTTTGATATTTAGCAGCTAAATATCAGCTAGCAATGAAAAGAGGAAAATTGTTGCCCCAGCAACCTGGAGTTGAACCACACCACAGGCAAGATTTTATCATTGAATGCACTGAGAGCAGAACAGAACTCTGACCTTCTATGAAAAAATGAACATTTAACATACGAACATAACCTCCAAACCTCCAATCCATACGTCAGTCCAACCATTCGATCATGCCACTGTGGTGAGATTTCAGCAAAATGATATGATGCTTGCATCATCACCATAGCGACAGTTGTTTACCCCTGCTGCTAGGTTTTTATATATATATATATACTTTGGATTTTGAACATTTGGTTTTGTTTCCAAAGCGCCAACACAGAACAGCACATGTCTATTTGTCGCAAATATGTGATGCAAAGGTTCAGAAGAATAGACATAAATTCTCACTGCTCGCAGTGTGTCAGTCGTGCTTATCAGGAAAGTGAGTGAAAAAACACATAAATACACAGTTTGACCAATTCATACATCATCAATAGTGGTACATTTCTATGATTTACTGTCAAATTTGATTGGATGTCATCAAGAAATAATGAAGGGATCACCTTCTCCCCTCATTTAAAAGTTGAAATGTATATTTATCAATAAATGAGTTGATTTTTGTATTGGTTATTACTTAAGTTGCATTTTATTATTTGCATTTATCGCATTCTCACTTTTGGAAGAAGACATGCAACACTTTGGAAGACATGCAACACTTTTGGGTTACAACCAACCAGTTAGGAACTACTGATCTATATCAAAATTGGTCATTTAAATCACTGATTTACTTATAATGCTAACAGGGTGGCATAGTGGGAAGCACTGTAAGAAGGTTTTTGATTCGAGTCCCAGCTGAGCTAGGAGGCTTTTCTGTGGGCTTCTTCTGGCTGTTCTGGTTTCCCCCACAATCCAAATACTTGCAGGAAAGGGGAACTGGAAACACTGAAATGCCTGTAGGTGTGAATATATGTTTAAGCCCGGTGATGGACTGGCCATCTATTCCCCCTCTGGGATAGGCTGCAGGCTCCCTTTGACCCTACACAGGCTAAGCAGTTTGCAAAATGGATAGAAATGCAAACATCTCTGGCTCTAAACAGCAGACATCAGGTGTCTTTGGAATTGGTTTTAATAACTCTGTTTGTTATCACACACAACAGAAACCTGTCATCCGGTCAGACCTCCTCTATAATTGCTTTGCACGAGGCAAAACAGTCTTTTCTGTGAGTCTGTGGGTTGTGCAGCAGGTAGAATAGATCAATGCTGTCAGAGCACTTGTCCAGAGGGACTGCTGACAGTGTCAGATTTACTGCCTGCAGGGCTGCCCATTGACTGCAGACATTTCAGCACACACAAACTCACTACTTCCAGGAAAGATGTGCCTCACACACACATACTGAGACTACAGAACAGGTACGATCTGGTCCAGTCGGGGCATGTTCTCAGGTCATTATTCCTGAACAAGCTGTGTCTTGAGATCCAGACAGAACTACGCCCCTTACACAAACACACGCAAAGTATGTGTTTGGCTATGCTTTTTAGGTTTTAACAGCAGAACGTCTTCAGATAATTGGATGTGGGTTAATTAGTAAAGACTGAAGTGTTGATTGAGTGATGTCACAGATTACAGAGGAGATGCCACAGACTTATGCAATGGCTCTCCAATGGTTTATGCTTTTGCATTTCTAAGGCAAAAAATGAATCATCATCTCTTATAATTTTCTACATACAGCTTGAAGGGCAATCAAATTATAGGCGTACTTCATTTATATAATGATTTATGGTTCATATCTTGTATTTATTATCGAAAGGATGTCATGTTACTTGATTTCCCAGTAGAGCAGAAACCAAAAAAGTTAATTCACATTTTTTAGTGAACCTTTCAGTGGTTATAAAAATATATTGCAAATGTAATGAACCCAAGGTGACTGTTAAACTCATACTCCTCCAAAAGACTTTAATATAACACAAGCTGTCTGAAGTTTTCATCTAAAGTATATCTATTTTAGTGTCATTCTCTGGCAGCAGTAATCCTTGGGCCAACTAATAGAATATTAATGTGATTTTATATTTCCGAACTTTTCAGACAGACAGGCTAAATCACAGCTAATTGTTCTTTCAAGAAATACAGAGTCAAAAACCAAACCCTCTCAGTCAATTTGCATTTGATTGTTCTAATGTTATTTAATCAGGCTATTCAATTCAATAAAGGGCTTCACGGTTTGGAGGTTAGTGAATCATGCGAGTAATTTCCTCACACTAAGAAGGTGCTTTTAACTGTGTGTATGCAGAATATTAATATGAAGAGGCTATGAGTTTTGATGCTGGTGTTGTTTGGTTTATTAGAGGGAATGTGTTCAAACTTGACAGTCCTAAGTCTCTGAGAGCACACAATTTTACCATGTAATCATAACAGCGATTGAGAGAGCAAGCAGCTTTGAGAAGATATAGTTATTTGAACAGTCAAGAACCCGAACATCTGTTTTAGATCTTATTGTGACCTACAAAATTTACAGCTCAAATCTGATGTGGAAGGAAAATTTATTTTATGTTTTGCCTTCTTCAACCAACTTGAATGTTAACACCAGACCACTAGGAAATCAGCCACAGTTTTATATTCCTTTTCACATCCTTCTCATGCTGTAATTTTAAAAGACATGAATTCCTCCACCTGGAGTATGTTCAGATTTTATTTATATTCTTTGGTACTGTGGTAATGAAATATACAGAAAATTACATTTTCCCAAAATTACATTTGAAATGTTTCCTGTTCCATAGCAATGATTTAGTCGAAGAAAACATGACAGTCATCTTTTGATTGACAGTCAAAGGCAGGCCGCTTCTTGCCTGTCCCTGATGTTTCTTCTGAGAATGCTTTGATCAGCTGCTATAAAAACACATTATTATGCAAGTCATTCCACATGGCCAAAGGCAACGATGTTATCGCAAATCATCTGTAGCTCCTTCACAGACTTCAACTTGACCAACAATAGCAGCAGGGCTTTTATGTTTGCATGTAAAACAGGGTAGAGGAGAACGCAAAAGGTGTTAAAAAGCATCTCTTGTACTTCTTTAATTATGTTTTACGGGGGACTCTTTGCTTCAACTGAACTATGATAACCAGTAATGATAACACATCATATTTTTTGAGATGCTCACGTACAGAATCCCAAAGTTTTATTTTCTTAATGCATGTTATTGATCTTATTGAAAAATACTCATACATGTTAATTTTCTGTTATTAAATGTTAAAATGTCATCACTCAATCTTCCAGTGAAACATATCTGCCTCCAGTCACACAACAAATGACTATAACCAAGCCCCGCCTAACATAATTTTCTTTTTCGATAATCCATTTCACACAAAAGAGCAAGATCTGTAATTACTTCTGTTACATTGTGACTTTAAAGCAACTGAACTGCTCCAAGTTTATACATATGAAGACTTTACAGAGTCAACAGTGAATCAATCTGCCATAAAGTTAAAGTTTCTCATCCATGTTTTCAAAAACTGGCCATCGTTTGACTAAATCTTTTTTACACACACAATACAGGAAAATCAAGTGGACCCCTTTCTGCAAAGACCATGAATCATGAAACAGTTCAAATGAAAGTTGGGTAATGTCTTGTTTTAAATAGGAATTTGAAGGCAAGCCAATTGAATATGCAAACATTGAGGTATTTCTCGTTAACTCTGAATTACAAGTTAATTAAATTACTTCTGATGACCCCATTAATCAAGTGAAGCCAGAAATTATGAGGATGGTGATGGTCTCAGTGTGTAAAGTTGAACAGCTCAAATATTTGACTGAGAAGAAAACCTTTAGGCCTATATTTGTGATAGATATTTTTGTTAAAAAATAAAAAATTCCTTGAGACGCCCATCTTATTAACACTACATTCAGATAGTGAATAGTTATATAACTGTTATACACAATATATTGTAAAAATTCTATAATAAAATCTATTCAGAGAATAGATTCATTATTCACCTTATAGGCCACTTTAGATGAGGAGACCAGAGGGTCATTTTATGACTTTGATCTTCCAGAGGCACCTCATAAGAGATTTGATGAACACCAGTCAAATTCTGTTTCTATGGTCGATGTGGCATAATTTAGTTTAATACCTAAAGTCCTCACTTAAAACCAAACAGCACCCATTATAATAAGTTGTGCTCAGTACTGAACACTCATCTCAATATTAAACTGCAGTGTTGCATGTGAAAACACTTGATGTGACATGTTTACAGATCCCAGCTTTTTATGTGGCACAATAATCAATTGTGATTTAAGTGTTTACATTCATATTGACTCTATTGTTCTGTAAAATGAAAATGGTCTTTTACAATGACCAGCACTTTTGATGAATGAGTTGATTAAACACATAGCTGTGGTTCTTGGTGACTGTGCACTTCAAAAACAATTAAACAAAAGAAAATGAAATATTATTACTATGCCAGATCATTTTATTTACTGGCCCACGGTGACACAGCATTGTCTAACAGTGGCTTGAAAAGTTATTTGAGCATCTCTGCTATAAAGTGTTTTTCCTAAAGCTGGATAAACCCTACAAATATCTACGTGCTGGTTGAGTTTCATCTCTAACAGTGTGTACCTGATATATTTTTCCTGTCTCCCACTTTTGTTTTCTAGAGGGGTTATTGAATTTAAAGGCTCAGGCATTGAGTAGTATTGATCTAAGAAGGGGTTGAAGCATACAGTGGCCACGTGTATGCTAGGGATACTTTGTGGAGTTTATCAGCATTAAACAGAAGAGAGAAAAGCAACATCAGTTCAGGTGTTTCAGGTGAATGTCTTGAGATCCACTTCCCTGTGGTGATAGTCAAGGATTCTTGCACCAGACACTGCAATGCAATTGTAACATTATAATTTAGTTTTACAGTGATAGTTTTAAACTGCATGCATAAGCGTAAAGCAGCAGTGTAACTACAATAAAACTACAGCTCTTCACACGAAATAAAGTGATTTCTGGGTTGAGTATTTCCTCATCAACTATAAATTAGAAAATGCTTGTGTCATCACATCTTATTGAGAGGGGGATCACATTTACATCCAAACTGTAATTAATTTTCATGCAAAATAAGCTTTAAACTTCTTAAATCATACAATTTTTTCCAAATACAGTTTAACAAAATGTTGAATATAGAAATATGTGTTGCTTAGGGATGTGTAATAGTTCTGCTTTCACTTTGTTTGGACTATTTTTGTTGGAAAAATATTGAGTCTAAAATGTAGTCACTTATTAACTTCTTGTTTATAATAACTTACATAAAATCATTTGCAATAGTACTGGAAAATATATTTGCTTAACTATATCATATGTTATACATTTAAAACAAAGACAGGGATTTTTTATTTTATTTTAGTATCACTGATCACTATAGTTTTTGTTAATATTTTGAATAAACTTTCTAAAATTTATTTTTATCCTTTGTTTTCATTTTAATTTTAGTTAAAGTTTTAGTACTTTTTAAAAATATTTTTAAAGTAGAAATTTTAGTTAGAGTTTTAGCTAAATATATTGTATATATTACATATACAATTCTATACTTTATATAATAATTCTATATAAAATTAATATTATATATATATATGAAGAGTTTAGATGCAAAAGCCTCTAAATGCCATCTGAAATTTTTTTCTAAAATGACCATTTTTATCAGGCTCCTATATTTATGTTCAGTTATTTTACTTTAATTGCATAGAAAAGGACCTATACATTGCCATTAGAGTAAAATTACTGAACCTAAACATAGCAACCTGATAAAAATGCTCATTTTAGGTGAAAATTTCAGATGGCACTATAGAGGCTTTTGCATCTGAACTCTTCATATATATATATAATATCAAGAAGAAGACAACTTCTCCACACCAGTGAACACATACCATTAGAATTAAACAGACTCATTCTTTACTGTATCTGGGAATGTGAGGTGATTAAGACATTCTGGCAAAAAGTGATTACAATCATTTCCTCAATTATTTCAAAACCAATTCCACTTACCCCTGACATATGTGCTTTGGGTTTATGTAAATTTATCATTACCAGGTTATCACATTAAAATTATTGACATTTGTCTAGTTTTTGCAAGATGTTTGGTAGCATTCTACTGGAAGAACATAGAAGGTCCATCCACTGACCACTCACCAAGATCTGGCACATTATATTGTATTAGAAAGAATAACTTATAGTATAAAGGGCAAACTAAAGGACTACCATCAAATTTGGGATCTGTTTATACAGTTTCTGGCCTTTCTGCCATATCGGATGAAACAATAACATGAAATCAATAAGAAGATGCCGATCACGAAAAAGCAGAGTTAGGTAAGAATCTTGTATTGCAGTTTTCTCGATTGTTAACATAACCGATTTTAGTTGGCCCATTTTCCCAAATCATTAATTCAGTTCTCAAAACAAAAACACATTTCTCAAAAAGTTTAACAATGAGTAAGTTAAACATTAGGTAGCAAAACTGATGACACCAATCAACTGAGAGAGGAGAGAGCTGAAGGAATAATATACATGGGTTTTATACTTACACATTCAGTAGGCTATAATTACAGTACAGTACCAGTACATTAGATGATGGAAATTTCCCTATTCTATATGTACAGTAAACTGTAGCACATGTTGTACACCTTCAAACGTGACTGTCAAATTTTATTTGTAACCATTTTTTATGTGTACTGCATGTTTGCAGAACTGAGAAATGACTAGAGATATAGTCTTGTGTCAGGAGACCAGGAAACTGCTATAGTACTGTATACTGTAATGAAATTTGACCAAATGTGCAGAGATGGTGAATTTACTTTTTTAAATTTTATTTTGTACTGTACTGTATTGTGGTGCATACCAAGTTCATATACAATTCTTTGGTACTTGAACTTTTTTAGTGTTTTTCATCTACTGCAAGATTATTTTACAGTAGTAAAATGAAAATGATCTGTTCCCAAAAGTTAAATGCTGAATTATTATTATTATCTGTAATTTAATTTATGTTGTATACTGTAATAGACATTGAGCTGCGAAAATAATTCCTGAATCCTAATAAGAGTTTTTTTGTTAAGTGTTATTGATCTCATGAGTGTTCACTGGGCAGGAAAGTCATCTGAATTGTAAGCATTTAAGAATACCTGTAATAACTAGATTGAAAAGTTTGAAAGACAAATTTATGCTGGCTTGTCTTAAAGTCTTGTTTAAGAAACATAAATAGTTTGGTTAGTTAGATGTTCTAGATGTTTGCTAAAGTGTTGCTATGATATTCTGGGTGGTTGCTAGGCTTTTTCTATGCAGTTGCTGGGGTGTTGCTAGACTATTGATAGTGTTCCGGGTGATTACAGACATTCATCTCTGGTAATAACAGAGTGTCTTCTTTAATGATACAAGCAGAGAAACATTTATAACCTGTTGAAGTTTTTTTTTTTTATATTGTGTATTGACTGGGTGCCATGATGGATATTGAAATGTCGTTATTTATTTTTCATTTTAAACAGTATAGATGATTAGGTCCCACTTTATATTAGGTGGCCTTAACTACTATGTACTTACATTTGAATTAATCATTTGGTACAATGCACTTATTGTGTACATACATGTTTTCACATTGTACTTATATTTTTAAAAATACCTATATGTAATTACATCTGTAATTAGTTTCTGTAATTACATTTATAATTACACTGTTGTCCCATCCCTTACACATTAACCCACCCTTAAACCATACCACCAAACCTGTCCCTAACCTTACCCGTATCCCACCTCAATAGCAGCAAAAGTGTTTTGAAATACAGTATGAACACAATAAGTACACTGTATTTTTTTATGTAAGTACATAGTAGTTAAGGCCACCTAATATAAAGTGTGACTGATGATTACTTAACGGCAATGCAATATTTGTGCATATCCCCAAAAACTATGCATGGGGGCTTGGTTTGATTTTGCCACCCCTCTTAGACCCCATGCCACCCCTTTGCCACCCTAAAACTTATTTTCTAGAGCTGCCCCTGCCTTTGTATAATAACTTCTTTACCTGTAAAATTGAATTTTTGGATGCTTTGGAGGGTGGGGCATGGGGAGTTAAAATATATATAAAAATGTATATTCTATGAATTTTTTCGTTATCTTCCATGTCTTTTTTACAATAAAATTACTGCTGTCAAACGATTAATCGCATCCACATTTATTATGTATATAAATACACACACATGCATGTATATATTTAAGAAAAATATGTTACGTGTTAAATATATTTATATATATGATATAATTTATATGAATATAAATATTTTCCAAATATATCCTGTATGTGTGTGTCTTTATATATAGGCTACATAATAAATATACACAGTACACACACATATTATGTAAACAAAAGCTTATATTTTGGATGTGATTAATCGCGATTAATTGTTTGACAGCACAATATAAAATATGTTTTTTAAAAAAGAATTAAACAAGCTATTTTTGCTAGTGTACCAATATGTAAATGAACACTGTTGTGATCACAGATTAGTGTAGTTCACACTCTCTTATCAGTCGCTGAATACTAAATAGGTGTTGAAATGTAAATGTGGGCAGCCACTAGGATATACAACCATAGCAGCATTTTCTGAACCAATCAGAGGCCAAGCTCTCATTCTAAGAAGTACAATATCTCCAGAAACCACTGAATAACTTATGGGGAAATAAACAGAGCTTATGCATTTTATATGGGTAAAATAACTGGAAGTGACTCTGCCTGCTGCATGGCTGACTATAATCATTTGCATGCTCTGTAAAAAGACGGAGGTGGAAAGAGGGCATGAGCTTCCTTCCCTCTTGGGAGAGCGGTGACCATGCCAGTGTAATAACAGAGCTGTCATGGTAGGCAACATGCTGCAGATCTGTTAGATGGAGGGTGTAATTACTTGGTGAGTCTGGCCTGCTGCTATTTGTGATAATTGCTTGTATATGCAGCCTCCTCCTCTATAAACCATCTCTCGTCAACTGGTCTACAGAAGCGAGCATGTATTATGAAGCACGGCTGGTAAAAGTGTAATGTAGTGATGACCTTTCAGGGCTCACAACATATAGTTGTGACTTGATGTTTATAAAACAGTTCCACATCTGAGCAGAGGTGGTGAGCAAAATGACTGAACACACTGAAAAAATTGTGTTGGCAAATAGGATTGGTAAACAGGTGTGAAATGCTGTACCAGTGTAGTCTGATTTCAGAACTAATTACACTTTACACTGTTATTTTTAGTGAATAAAACATACAGTGCAACCACAGTAGTATGACTCCCAAACAAATTATTATGATTAGTCAGTTATTTTTAATGAAAAAAACTAAAACAAAAACAAAAAAACAGCTGTCAGACTCAAACAAATGACGCACATGAGCTGGTTCTCTTTAGTCTATCAAAAACATACTTTCCAGTGCAATCAGAGTACTCACGAATAACTCTTTATGAGCCAATTCTTTTAAGTGAATCAAAAACTTATAGTGAATCAAAACTATTAGTTAATAAATAAAAAAAAACAAATAATAAAAAAACAGTGCAGTTCGATTCCTGAGGAGATCATTCTAATTTGTACTTTTTAATAATTTTACTATTTAATTTAGTATTTTTTATATAATTTAAAATCATTTTAGCCCGGTTTTTTTTTTTTTTTTAGTTTGGGTAGTTTTTGTGTTACCCAGCTCCTGGGTCAAATGTAATAACCCAGTGTTTGGGTAGTTTTTGTATTACTCAGATCCCGGGTCAGACGTAACCCAGCGGTTGAGTTATTTATCGCGGGGATTTTGCGTCTTCTCTTCACGGGAGAGCGGTTCTAAGCAGTAAGCACCATCGAATTAATGCATTCTTCGGTAAAAAACAGGTTTGTGTAAATTTTATTTTATCTATGAAATCGTTACTGTGCTGTAGGCTATATCGTTCAATTTTATGCAGAGCAATATACAGGCGCGCGGTGTGAATCTCCTTTTAGCAGTTCCCGCCGAACACGACTCCAGCTCGGGCAGAGAACCAGCGCCGTTACGGTGGAAACAGAATAACAGATGGTCGATTAGGCTACACGTGAATTACTTCTGTTTAATGTTTAATTTTAACTTCTAATGTTTGTTTGTTTTAACTTCTATAAATGCTTAATTCATTCATTCATAATGTTTGTTAAACGAATTTAAATTTAGACAATATGTATAGCCTATTAAAAACGATACAATACATGATAAATAAAGGAAAGTAAAGGAAGTTATCATGCAAACCAGTGGTCGTGCGGAGTAGCCTATTTTAGATAAATTTAGAGGATTTAAGTTAATAAATCTTAAATAAAAAAATATAGTTTTAATGCATTAATTATGCCTTGTAATGCATCTTATAATTCATCGTACAATCTCATAAATAATTGTAACTACAGTTCATGTATTATAACACTTATTGTTACATGCATTTTAAATTCCCAAGTATCTACGACCAGATATAATATCCATTTATAATGCATTATACATAAAGGATTTACGTGTTACTGTATTCTTATTGAAATCATTTAACAGTGAAATCACATTTCTTTTACAAAACATTTGTTTCAAGTAACTCAATTTTTATTCCCCCTCCCTTTTTTCACTTACAGTTCTTGAAAGGTTGGGAATGACTAAATTAGGAAGAACCAGACACCAGTAAATTCTTTCGGATTCCCACCCCTACTGAAAATCCTCCCTGTTTTGATGCAATTTCCTAAATACTTGTGAATAAACAATTAATCACTCAATTAAGAGAATTATGTTTCTATACAAGGATTATAGACAATGATCTTATGCACTGACCAAACAGAACGAGCATTTATGTCATATAGTAATTTAGAATAATTTCCAAGAATTAGAGCATAAATGACTTTTGAATGCTGTGCATTGTTTAAAAGCATCATAGTCGGTGATCCAGTTGTTAAGTGGCACAGATCAAGCTGTGCAATGAGCAGAGTAAGTCCAGAAAACAAAAGACTGACTGTGTTTGACTCGCATCATTGAGTTCTTTCTGAAGCAAATGGACAAGCTGGCTTACTGTAGTGCACATGGGAAAAACAGGCGTGATTTAGAGAGCATCAGAGCTTCCCTGGGCACCAAGCTGGCAGAGCAATAACCAATAGTGCCCCAGCTGGCAATAAGCTAACAGGATTATTCTAAAATGGGTCACAGTGGTGCAGAATGCCAATGTGCTCAAATGTCCCATCCCTCAAGAGCTAAAAGGTGACTGAAAATGTCACTCATCTTTAGGTGCAAATCATGTCCCAGGATATGGCTAGGTGGCACGGGTCAAGAGTTCAAGTCATCCTCTGAAGAGAAACATACCAACTTGTTACAAGACTACAATATTAACACATCTGTTATGCAATGGTATCTTCAACCAATTTTTTATCATTTCAGGGGTGTTGGATTAGGCATTGTAGTTAAAGGAATGGTTCACTCAAAATGAAATTATGATCCTATTAACAGCTTCAGTGATCCAGTAGCAGCAGTTAACAGCTCACCAAGGTGAAGATTCTTAGTGAATGTCCACATTTCGCTCTGTTTCTCATACATTGTTTAGCTTCAGAAGACTTGAAATTAAGATGAACTTTATTATATACATTTATGGTGTTTTTTTTGTTTTGTTTTTTTGCATTCTTTTCTGAAGCTTCCACCAAAATTGATTGTAACTGCACTGAAACGACAGCTTAGCAAAGCATCCCAAATTTATCCTGTTCCTTCCACAAAAGGAAGTCACATGATTTTTGAATCACAGATTTGTGAGAATTAGTGTGTCATGTAATGGTGGTCTTTTAGTTGGCGTGAAAAGCTCAGAATTTTGTATGTGACTTTCTATAGTTTGGGGCCAGTGAGATTTTCTTTTTTTTTTTTTGAAAGAAATGAAAACTTTTATTGAGCAAGGATGCTTAAAATTGATCAAAAGTGACAGTACAGACATTTATATTACAAAAGATTTCTGTTTAATATGAATCCTGTTCTTTTTAACTTTCTATTCACCAAAGAACACATGTGTTTGCACATACACACAAAATAATAATAATAATAATAAATGAAATAAAATAATTATAACAATGTTTTTACATTGATGGTGATAAGAAGAAATGGTTCTTAAACATCAAATCAGCATATTAGAATGATTTCTGAAGGATCATGTGACAACGAAGACTGGAGTAACAGCTGCTGAAAATTCAGCTTTGCCATCACAGGAATAAATTACTTTTTAAAATATATTAAAAATAGAAAAGCTATTTTAAATTGTGATAATACTTCATAATAGTGTTTTATTACATTTTTGAGCATATAAATGTGGCTTGGTGAGCAAAAGAGACTTCTTTAAAAAAAAAAAAAACTTAAAAGGGGTCATCGGATGCCCATTTTCCACAAGTTGATATGATTCTTTAGGGTCTTAATGAAAAGTCTATAACATACTTTGGTTAAAATTTCTCAACAGTAGTGTAAATCAACACCCTTTTTACCTTGTCAAAAACAGCTCCGTTTTCAGCAACCTGTTTTACTGCATGTTTCTTTAAATGCTAATGAGCTCTGCTGACCCCACCCCTCTCTTCCGTGGGGTGACAAGCCGTTCTCACGAGACTGTTTACTTTAGCCACTGAACTTGCTAACTAGCACGTTATTAGGAAAGGCGATTTGCAAAGATTCATAAAAGAACCTTGTACTCACTTCTTCTGTAGGTGAGGCAGGATCATGAATGATTTGCGCGAACAAACGCATTTAGGCAGATCGGGGGCGCATTCCCTTCAGAAACAAATGTAATCCACTGCGTCTTCAGCAGCTCAGATGTCGGGAGTAAATGATGACTGCTATGTTCATTATTACATCCAACAACAGAACACCTCAATCGCTTACAGGAGCCATTCTTGTCTACTCCTGCCCCGACGTCGAAACAATGGCGGTCTGATGACAGCTCACTCAGGGCGGGTCTAAGGTAAATCACCAGTGTCGATCAACAATCGTGGGAGGGGCCTGGGTCTGTGTGACGTCACACAGACAGGCATCTGAGAATGGCTTGATATGAGAAAAGGGAAATGATTTAACAAGATTAAAAAAAAATAAACACACTGTGTGGCTCTTTATTGTTATAGGGTGGTTGTATACACACACTGCCAACACACATTTTAGTTCAAACAATTTGTAAAAGTGCATGTCGCATCCGATGACCCCTTTAAGGAACTTACCAAACCAAAACGGTAGTTGTTGATGATTGCAAAAATCAGCCTTATGAAGTTAAAAAGACTGAACAATATCTTCAGTTATCTTCTAACTCTTAGGTAGAACCACAGCTCAAACAGGCCTGTTACTTAATTGGTACATTAGCTATTTAGCAATATAGCAAGTAAATGAGGCATGAAGCCGTAATACAGCGTCCTCAAACGTTCTGCCTGTGGAATATATTTTATACAGGAAAACATTAAAAACCATATAGAATCTTACCAATTTCCAACAGTTTAAAATGTACTTTCAGAGACTTAGTCTGCATATTCGTTGGCATTCTTCCAAATAAAATGGTTCATTGTCACAGCTACATCAACATTTATCGACAACAGCTATTTGCTTCTAATTATACAAATGTTTTCCTTCCTTGAGCAAAATGCATTTTAACCTGGGTTTCACTCTTGGGTAAGATTGCTTTGTTTTTTTTTTTTGTTTTTTTTGTTTTTTTTTCTGCATCCCCAAGATTATCACAGCACTGAATATGATTGTAGATCAGTTATCTATTGTGGTGCCGGTGGTATCAGACTGTACAGACAGGATTCTCCCATGGTGCGCCGCTCGTGCTGGGAGGCAGGATTACAGGAACAAAGAAACCAGGGTGAAGAAAAAGATCCTAATCCTTTATCCCCCCCTTTCCACTTTTATAAATTCCTCATCTCTTCAATATAGGCCTCCCTTTCTTCTTATCATAGTAATGATACTCTTTTTTTCTCTTTCATATTGTGTTTGACTAATAGACAGGGCTCTGTGAACTTCTGAATCAAGCTTATCTACACTGATGGATATTTATTCAAGTCAATAAACTGCCTGAATATGAAAAAAAAGAGAACAAACGTTAATGAATGAGTGAGATTTCACAAAAGATTTCTCAGTGAAAATGGATAAAAATTTCTGATATTCACATGATCTAAAATAGAAAATGACTTGCCACCATCTAAATAAGATTAGTAAATCAAGTAATGTCAGGAGTAGATGTGTCAAAGGTGAACCATAACAGCAACTGACATCCAATCCCATGAAAGTCCACTGTGATTTGTCACTGACTGTCAGATGAGTCAATCTTCAAGTTTGACTTCCAAATAGTCTTTAAGATGCCAAAACTGAGTTGATGGTTAAGAATTAGAATTCTTCTCTCACGGGCTCTGGCTGATTTTGAGAAATGAATAAAGAACCATATAACCAGAGCTGACAGAGAGGGCTTTTGGCTTTTATAAAAACAACATAATGCATAAACATTTCTGCATTGTATAGACATAGATGCAAGGCATCTTTTAGAATTTCTTAAGAGTCTTAATATTTAATATATTCAAATATTAGTATATTAGTCATATTAGTCATTTTCCTGATACCAAGCTTATGTAACGCCTTATTTTCAATAAAAGCAGCAATCATTTTGTGTCTTTTACTACTACGTTTGACTACAGTTCATGTATTCATTCTTCCTCTTCATAGTCAGAAAATAAGAACAGAGAAATAATAAAAGGATGCCACAGAATTTCATGTCATGGTCTTTAATCTCCATTACCAAGTTTGAAATGTTTGACTAGCAATAAATAAATACACTTTTTTTTTAATTAAATGTTATATCTTTAACATATCTAAACATTGTGTTTCATAACAAAATAACCAGTGCCTTTGGCATTTTTCCTTTTTTTTTTTTTTTTTTTTTAAACATTCCCACAAGCAAAGCCAACTTTATTATTAAAAATATTTCTGTCTTAAGTCTTTTTTTTTTTTTGCACATAAAAACAACTAAAAATGTCAAAACAGAAAAAAACAGAAACAAACAAAAAAAATATTGTAAATGGTTTAACTTCACATTTTTAAATTTTCTGCACAATACAGACAGTTTATTTTAATTTTTATTACTACATTTACGTTGAAAAACAGTAACAGGACATTCCTAGAAGTCCCTTCGTAAAATCACATGATTGTTTTGTATTGACAGTTTTATTTATTTTTTTTTTTTTACCAGTAATGTACATTAGGGTGTTTTGTGTTTAATTTTCTGTTGGTTAATGTTATTTTAGTCTATAATTTATTTTATCAGTTTTATTGTAATGTTATGGTTGGTATATAGGCGACAGTGAACTCTGATTCATCACGTGGCTTTCTATTTTACAATGTTTTTATGTTGGTAATCAGTATAAATATTTAGGAAAAAGCATATTTTAATAGTTCAAGTAGTAGTAGTAGTAGTAGTAGTAGTAAAGTAGTTTTATAACTTGATGAAATATATAGTTGCACAATCACCAATATGCATTAATTTTACTGTGAATTTCTGGCAACCACAGATGCTATTTTTTTTTTTTTTAATTTCATGCAATATTTTTGCAATGCAGAGAACATAATATACAAGCTACAGTAAGGCTTTTCTTCCAGTACTCATTCTTGACTTATAGTAACAATTATTCAAACTCTGTGGTAACGAAGCAGAACTGAACCATTGCTAGGCAACAGGCTATGAACATCCTGTAGCTTTAGGCAGGATGACTCTGCAACAGATACAGAAAAACACATCTTTCCTCAACTGATAAACGTTCGGTTACGTCTGAGAACTGAAACTTACATTCTCTTGGTTTGTGAAGACGGAGGCCTAAGTTCCATAAAAAGACTACATGATACTTTTAGAGTTGCAGACTCTAAAGAATGACAAACAAACTCTGGCTGGTTTAGAAGGATTACTGATCTACCCTTGAGGAATTTCAGCCAGATATTTTGTGATGATTCATCAGCAGTTCTGCAGGACACACTGCAGTGTAACTCAAGCATCTGGGCCTTTAATGAGAGAATGAGATGTAGGAGGAGAAAGAGAAGAGCTGTCATCCTGTGTAGAAGACAAGCTATTCTGCCTTGTTAAATGATTATCACATGAACCAATAAGCTCAATGGCTGGAATGGTTTTTTCTTAAGCAGAACAAACTATAGAAGCTTTATTGGACAAATGAGACACTTTCACACATTGAGAAAAACACACAACCAAAATCGTTGAAATGAACAAAGAAAAACCCACATTTTATTGCACTTAAGTTATAAGAAAATAAAAATTCTAAATGAATCAAACAAATACACAATCCCTTTAAGGTTTCTTTTTTTATCTGTCTGTTATGCCAGGCAGTTTACATAAACTGAAAAAATAAAACAGCTCCAACATCTGATTTCTCAAACCAGATTATAAATTAAACAGGAAGGGAAAAAAACAAAAAACAGGAGAAAGAACAAGATTGTTTTTTCTTTTAATATACAGTGTTAAACCACTTTCACAGTTCAGCTTGAGTTGTGTGACTTGGAGGATGAGACGAATCGTTTGGCTACGGATGCAGTTAAGTCCTGTTTATCTATGAAGCTGCTTTACCATAAAAAAACAAAAAAAAAACAAAAAAAAACAAACAAAAACAAACAAACAAACAAAAAAAAAACCCATGAGAGCGTCACCAACGGAATCAGGTTAGCTCTAGCACTTAAAATGTAATCAGATGTCCATTTCTGTACACTAAGACCACCTTGTTTCTTCGGTAACTTAACGTCGGTTCCAACAATCTCATTTTTCAACTAATTAAAAACAAGAACGGTATTCTTTTTCGTTGAAGCATACATTTCCACACAGAACAGACTGACAGAGCTTTTGTCCCAAGGAATGTGTGAACAATTTGCTCAAACACACACCCGCACACACACCCAGTCATGCTCGCAAACACGCGCAAAATAGTTTCTACACGTCCGTCGTTTCATCTCAGCAGACAAACCCGTCTCTTTGTCAGACATTCTCCCTCCTCTACGCCTCGTAGAGGCACATTTGGCTCAAGTTTCAGTGGCAAAAAAAGAGAAGCTGTTATGTCGATATCTTGCTTTTGTTGGTACGTTTGTTTGTGTCGTTTTTACAAGTTCAAACTCTACAAGTTACTTTTGTTTAGAATTTCGTCTGGGACTAAAACGTCACAGCCAGTTAAAGTTCCACCTTATTTTTCTGTGAGTCTAGCAGCATAAAATCCAGTTTGGCCACTGGGATGGACAGTACTGGGGGAAAAAAAGGTGGGGAGGGGGGAGACATATTCCCAGGAGCTTATGGGAAAACATTCCCATTTCCCACAGAGCACCAGCACTGATGAGCTAATGAAACCAGACTGGTTGAAAAACATAACAAACGCAGGTCATCTCCGATCCAGAGAGGCACTGCTTATGGAGTACTAAATTTAAAAAAAAGAAAAAAACAAATACAAAGTAAAACCTCAAAAACGTGTGAAACAGCAGAGTGGGTTTAGCTTAATACTGAAACCTGTTGTTTGCAACAGTAGGCAGGAAGTGAACAAAAAAAAAACAAAAAAAATGCTGAACTTGAAAAGAAAGCACAAATCTTTAATTCACAGCTGTTGACGCGAAAACCAAAAGACAAGTCGTGGGGAACAAAGGAAACAAAAAAACGGATACAAAAGAAATTCAACACGTGAGGAAGAAAGGGATATTTGGCGTGTGCTGAGGTTGATGAGGACTGACAAAATTGGCTTCCTTTGTCTCTCATGCTCGAATCACTCCCGCAATACAAGGCTCTTCAAATTCTCATCTTTCTCCTTTAAAATTTTATTTGTATACACTATTTATCACTCGGTGTCCGTGTTGATGCTTTAGGGTCTCATGTATACAGTGTTGACTGTTTTGATCAAAAAAATAATGTTTGTACATATGGGTGTGAATTTCAGTCAGGCTTGAGCGAACAAGTCTCTGTGCAAGGTTGCCTTGAGTGGTAGGAAAAGGGACTATCCTTTTTTCCCAAGTCCTTCTTGTCAGTTTTCTTCCCAGAATGCTGTGGTGCATGAGCGTCTGCCTCCACCCTCCCCCCCTTCGGAAGGTGAACGGAACTGTGGCGGCAGTCGTGGACCGTGGCAAGATGGGGAGAAATGTTGGCGGCAACATATCGGGGAAGTGAGCGATCGGTCCTGACGCGGAGAGACCCGGGGCAGGTTGCTCTCCCCCACCCTCCCCGTTTTCCAAACAAGTCCCCTTTAAGTTCACCCCCTTCACTTCATGTCCACGTCGAAGTCCAGCACCAGGAGCTTGGTTTCCTCTGTGCCGTTACGGCTGCCCACCGCACAAACGAGTTTGGTATTGGAGGCGCGGATGCGCCAGACCACACCGCCGCTGCCTCCGCTCTCCAGTGTGACCAGGTTGCGGATAAACTCGCCCGTCCGAAGGTCCCACAACTTCACCGTACCGTCATCGGAGCTGGTGATGACAAAATTCTTGTTGAACTGCAGGCATGTTACTGCACTCTGGTGCTTGTGGGGACCTGAGAGCAAAATAAAAGAAACAGAAGTTAAAAAAGTAAAAAAGAAGTGCACTTATTTGTATTGAATGAGCACTTGTAATGCAAAAGTCTTTAAAGTACATAATTGTTATAAAAATACCTTGCAAAAATAATATAGCTGAAATAAAAGCCAGGTTTTCGACATCCAGAATTCATTTTTGGGGGGTGAACTATCCCTTTAAGTATATTTATAGAGAGTACATTTTCATGACTACGCTTCTTAAGTACTTTTAAAAAGAGCACTGTGTAACAACGTCAAATCAAAAGTCTCAAAGCACATTTTGTTGTACTTTGATGTCCATTTTTGATCTGTTGACTAACATACTAAAGCACATGTAAAATACTGTTAAATTGCAACTTCAACATTACAAATGTGTAATATGTGCATTTAAATACACGCCACACGCGTTACATGTACTTACTATTATAAAAATAATAAATTATGCATAATTACACACAACTAACCCTAAACCAAACCTTAATCCAAACCCTAACCATATAGTAAACTATATGCAGTTAATTAATATTACTCAGTACTTAAATGTATAATTACACTGTAACAAGGACACCTTAAAATAAAGCCCAACCCAAATTTCAATAGAACATTTTTTTTTTTAGTTTACCATAAATGCTTGTCTGTATATTTGGCAGCGCACTTTAAATATATTTCAAAACTCAATATAAGTAACTGTTAAAGTTACTAACAAAGATTCACTTAAGTTTTATTAATTGGTTAAAAAAACCTCTCTCAAGTTTAACTAACAGCATTTAATATACATTAATATACATAAGCATTTAAGTGTTCAAAACATTACATTCAGTTCACACTTAAGTATATTATTTTCGGAAGTCCTTACAGTGAAATCACCAATAGACAAGAAATCGAACTGCAGCTACTTGCCACGGAAGAGAGAGCGAAGAGAGAACGTGTAACTATGGTTACAGGAAATACTGTGGCATAAACGGCTTTGATTCTATGCCCTTGAGGTATTGAATTGAGCCAGTCTTTCTGATAGGCCAAGAAACATGCGAGTCTAAACAAAAGTGCTTAGACTGCTGTCAGAGAGGAATATAGAGCAAAAAAAGAGATGCGCTACAATGGCTCCTGTTACTGCAGAGGGGTGTGGTGAGCTATTACAGCAACATCACAGGCAATGCACAGAGTCAAATACGGAAAATCACGTTATCAAACATCTAGACCTGAGAACAAAGACAGACTGAAGTTTGCGAGTGAATGAAACTAAAAATATCCATTTCAAAGGCATGAATTTGTTCATGAATACCCATTAGCAGAGCGCTAAAGCCAACTGTGTGAATGCAAATGAGATGGCCGCTCTCTATTGATGTGCAAGACACTACACAGAGCGCCACAATAGTCCCTTTTCTTTAATGAGTGACTCTGTGTTTGAACATTCGCACTTCAAAGCTCCGCCGCTGAGTTGAGCATCTTGTCTGGGGTTAAATGTGTGTTTTTGTGTATTATGTCCAACGAGAGTCATTAAGTGATAACAGGAAATGCTCAATGGCCTAATTAAATGACCTACAATCTGATATATGGTCCATCCCCCTCTTCAGTACCCTCTGGGCACCCCCAACAACACACCCCAACCCCCTCCAATTCCTTTCATCATGTCATCCATCCCTCACCCTTCCAGAAGAGCAAGGCTCAAGATGCTAAGAGAGGCTGGGAATTATGAAAAATACATCTCTGGAAACACAAACGCCTGGGAGGTAGTGAAAAATGTGATCTTTTGCCTCTAGACTGCGACTATAAATTTTGTGTTTGTGTCTAAAATGGATATACTATTGTTTCAAGCATAAAGTGCTTGAGGCACATAAAAATGTGATACTTGAAACTGAAGAACACACAACAAGCAGTCTTGATTATTAATTCATGATCTGAAGCTCTTAAAAGTATGGTTCACCCTCAAAAATATATTTTTTATTTTCAATTATTTATTCATTCACGTTGTTCCAAATTTATATGCAATTATTTTTTCACAAAAGTTGAATGTTTTTATAAATAAACAGTTCCAAGTGGTTTTGTACTAAGCTCCACCAAAGTACAAAACATAGCATTATGGTACTTGTATGCCAAGTCTTCTGAAGCCATATGATAAAGGTGTGAGGAAAACCTGATATTGAAGTATTATGTTGCTTTTGAAGTTGGCAGAAATTGTGATTTTTTTCTTCCCTATCATCACGTATATTAGAGTAAAACATCTTGTCGAATGAGGAAAAATACATAGGGTGGGACTATGAGGGAGCATTAATTAAAAAAAATAAAGCATTCCATCAAATTTGGTATCATGGTGATTTGAATCACTGATGCATCATTGTCATTTTTAGGTGAACTATTCCGTTGAGCTGCGATCAGTCAGACTCTTTCTGCTCACCTTGCAGTGTCTGTAGGCACTGGCCGGTCTTGATGTCCCAGATCTTGACGGTGGAGTCTGCATTTCCAGAGACTAGGATATTATCTTTGAGCTCCATGCCGCTGGTGAGAGACTGATGACCTGTGAGCGTGTGAATACAGTTTCCAGTCTCTACATCCCACACCCGAATTGACGTGTCCAATGAACCGCTCACCACGTGGATGCCGTCAAACTGCAGAAAGAGTGGATTAAATAAATCATTGTGCAGTAATTAATAAATGACATGTTATATAAGAAATGACTGTGGCTAAACACCCAGAGTAGTCATTTGGCTTATTCTCTGTCTAGAATAAAAGCCAAGAACAATTCAATAAAAGCTTTAGTGAGTATGGCAGGGATTTGATTCATTTCACAATGAGATGCAGCACAAGCTGAATTCCAGATATTTTCTATTCTATTGTTATTGTATTAAATGCCAATATGTTTGATTAATTTTTTTTCTGATGTAATTACCGCAAAGCTCTTAAAATTATGGATATATGAACAAATCAGGACAAATGAGGATTAGTACGGACTAGAGCCCAAATGCTTTGTCCCACAGTTGCTGGGTCAATGACAGACAAAAATAACAAAAATCTTATTTAAAATGCACTGACCGAGTTCTTGTAAATAAAGTTCAATGCAAGCTTTGCATTAATGTTGGTTTCATATGGTTTTGAATTTTTATACCATTTTCAATAATAGTTTAATGACTCACTAATGACATAAAATGTCATGTGGTGTAACCATTAAAAAAAAAAAAAACAATACCACTTTCAATACATGTGAATGCACATATTTTAATGTTTTTCATGCTAAAAAATAATTTTGACAATTACTTGTCATTACTTGTCTTTCCCCCAATGTTTTTATTCTTTTATTCCTAAAGTTTTCTGGGGGTTGTAGCACATGACATTTTACAACCTGAGCTAAATGTCAAAAAGGTCAAATCATCCAATTCTTTTGTTTTCAACGTTTTTGCATGTTGGTTGTACCACATTACTTTAATTTGGTGGACAAAAGTTTTGCAAATGTTTATAATATTTTAACAAATCAGCTTGACTCTGAAGTTTAAGAATTTCATCTCACCCAAAAACTACCAAAATGAATCAGAATTAAAACTGCACTATATAAGAAGCATTTTCAAATCTATGTATTTGTATGTATAATGTATGAACAGCAATTTAAATGCACTTTTGAATGAGTCTTACTGATTATGAAAAAAAAGATCCTATTACTGTTACACCTAATAACACTCAGAAGATTCTGAGTCACTGAAGGCATGTGGCTTATTGTAAACTTCCTGCACAGTTAGCAGTAGGATGGGGTCATAAATGCTTTTCAAAAGAACATGGAGAATGATAGTGCTTCTTATTCACACAAAATATCTTTTTATCCCACACTCTGCAATGAGTGATGTTTGAGCTTTACAGATCTCTTGCCTTACTGCTGAAGAATTAACAGAGCAATAACCCGTAGAGGCATTTCATTTTTCATTGAGCAAAAGGCTAAAGTTGCTCAATTCTTTTTCTTGCTTTAAACAACTACAAATCCATCAGCCATTAATCTGCAATCTTTTTTCAAAGAGACAGCTGAAGTGGTTGAGTGATAGAGCATGTGAGTCAGGTGTACGTAAACGTTTGTTTACCTGTAGAGAGTAGACTCTGTTGGTGTGACCCTGGAGTGTGTGTAGGCAGGTCTCGGTTTCAGGATCCCACACTTTCACCATAAAGTCATAGGCCCCGCTGACCACCCTACGGCCATCATACTGTACACAGCGAACGGCCGCCACATGACCCATGAGCACGTGCAAACACTGACCCGTCTCTATGTCCCAAACCCGCAGCGTAGCGTCCCGGGAACCGCTCACCACCCTGAGAGAGAAAAACAAACCAGTTTACTTCTCAACACCATAAACTAGTGTGTTCACGTCAAAAGTTTCATATAACACAGTTTAAATGATTTCTTTCTCAACTTATAATGGAAGAACTTAATCAGGCATTAATTCAGCAGTCTATGACAGTCGATTTCTTGTCCCTCCAAGGGATGTTTGCGCTTATAGCATTGCATAAATCAAAGGAAAAACATTATTTGCTTACAAAACCAGACCCCTAGGACACAGGTTTGATAAATATATTTTTTAAGCGAGCAAAATGAACATTAAAATGGGTGCTGGTGAAGAAAAGAGCAACAAACAGAAACTACTATTGTTGTTGCTGAATGAAGCCTGAGGTCACTGCACAAAATAAGCAATCATGCACGGCACAAAGGGAAAATATGCACACCAATTGGCCCAGAGGCATTGAAAACACTGAGAATATTGTCAGGCAAGCAATTGTGTAATTCACAACAGAGCATAAAGAAGCAAGCCTCTCAACTGTATGTGAATACTCCACACGGTCAGTGTGTACAGCTGAAACCAGATGGGAACGGTGTGGTTTAACTAGCACACAATCATGTATTGTGTGCAGCTATTGAAGGTAATTATCTTTAAAGTATTATATAATATACAGTACTTTATATAATACTTTAAAGTAAATGAACTCATGCATGGTAGTTGTTTATTTAAGGTTGATACTTTACATCAGTGTTTCACTTTCACAAATTTTTTTTTTCCCAAAAAGATCATTAATATTCAAATTAATTTTAAGATTTTCAAATTAATTTGAAATATTTTGACATCACAAAAAAAATCTATAGTGAGTGAAAAATCTATTGAAAATTGTATAAAATAGGCACTTTTTTTGATCTTCCTATAAAACCTGGGAAAACCCATTTACTTTACATTTGATTTAATTCATGTAAATCTGTTAAATTCTGTTTAATATGTTTAGCAAAGCAAAATTATTTAATGGTTTATAATAGGCAGTCCAGTAATCTATATGCATCTTAATGTGGGCTTTGGAAGGCGGTAGATGTTACCTTTTCTCATGCAAGTGCATACAGCGCACTGTTGAGGTATGACCGTACAGCGTGTGGATACATTCTCCCGTCTCTGCATTCCAGACCTTCAGCGTTCGGTCTGTGGAGCCACTGATAATAATGTTGTCTCGCATCTGAGAGGACCAGACCCCACCGGTGTGGCCAACTAACGTCCGCAAACACTGGTGAAAAAGAGAACAAATACGAGGGTAAATCAATTGAATTAAAATGTGACATATCTAAACTGGAACTCTGAACAAATGGCCAACAAAAAGATTTCGATTTTATTACCCAATGCCTGCACTAATTAGAAGCACTCTGATCCATCACTTTGACCTTTACCCAAGACGGCATAACTTCTGCTTATCAACATAACATCAAATAATTTTACAGTCCATTCTGAGCAGGAAGCAGCGTTAATGGAAAAAGAAACACTCTTTATTTCATATGATATATTAGATATTGATCAGCTTGATGAGAGAATTCCCTTAGAATAATCCATGAGGCTAAGGGCCATTTCCTCTAAATATAATTAAACCAAATTCAATTTCATTTCAGAGGCAAACACTGAATCAAAGGTCATTTCGTTGTGTTATGAAGCGAGTGGAAAGCGTTGCAAGTGTCAAAGGCGCAACCTCTGAACCATGACCGATAAAAGCAGGGGTGATAAACCCAGGAGATGTGAAAGAGGAGGTCTCAAGGCCTTTAATTCATAATGCAGCTGCTCCTATTTCTGTCTCCATCTCGATCATGATCAACCGTAATGCATCATTAATCTTTAGAAGCGGTGACCAACCTCCACGACACCCGGGGCTTTCGAGTGCTTTAACGCGTCTTGCTTTGTTCCATCGCAGTATGTGGCAGTTGATGGAACAAAAGAGCAACTACTGAGGAAATCAAACCAATTAACAGTAATTTTAAAACCATTACTGTACTAGCAAAAAATGACAAATTGGACGGTAAAACAAAGGGGTTAAAAGCAAGAATGGCTCTTTAAGGGAACTGGAGAAACAACAAAGATGTCTCCCCTCTGAACAATCCGTGTTAAAACGTGCCCAAAGACAATTTCTTATCATCTTGTGATCAAAAGCTACTCCGCTCACATTTGCAGTGTCCATAACACGCCAGAGAGAAAAGGGAGGGGGTTAAATCATGAATATTAATGCACTTCTTACTGCATTATGCATGAGGTGTTGTGTTCCATAATGAGTACGTGTGTTACTAAGGCAATGGATCTTTCCCATGGAATGTTGAGGTGGTTTAAATAATGCCGGCGAGCACAGAAAGCTTTCAGGCCCTGTTCTCAGGCGATTACAGCCTGCTCAGACTGTGTCTGTGAGAGGACCTTTGAAACCAAATGGCTTAGGTGTCTGTTTATCTGCCCGTTGAGAAACCATAAAAGAGCAAGTCTGTGGCACCCACGAGGCATGGAGATTAGCATTCCGTTTGAGTGGCTGGTGGGAAACGTTTGAAGCCAAGGATCGAGGTTTAAATCCATTTGAGTAACCCCTTCCAAATTCCACTCATTTTACAGTCCACATCTAATCTTAGCGAAGAAGATACCGTGCAAATTGCGGCCAGGGCGGTAAAGTGCCAGTGCTTATTTTGTTTAGTCTCCTTCCAAAAATCCACATCGTGCTCGTCGGACTGAAGCAGCTCGCATTTCAACACCCTCGTTCTTGTGTTCGAAACCCACCGCCATCTCTGAATGGACAGGACTTGTGCACATATTCGTGTCTCAGATGGTGAGCAGACTGTTTGAAGCAGCTGTTTTCATTGCTAAACCTCCTATTTCCATACCAAAAAAGTCCTCTCCCATCTGGAAGAGCACTATTAGTAAAGCTTTTCATTATCAAACCACAGACTACAATGGTTTGTGGGAACTGTAGTTTGAAGAACATCTGTCTGTTAAATACAGTTAAGCTGTTGAGCCTGGGCTCTGTAAAGGAGTTAAAGGAGGGTATACAAGGTAAACAAATGAAACGATGGTGTGCGGAATGGTTCCCATGAGCGCAAACATCTAGGGCCAATAAATATGGGTAAAAAGAGTTTTTGAGTACATACCCTAGCATGCCACCACCATATTACATGACTAGACCAAATTAGTCCCAAGCTTTCTGGGAAAGACAGACTATTGTAAAAGTCATAAGAGGTTAGACCAATGTTGTTAATGTTGAACTTAAGTGCTAAAATTACTAAAACTGAAATAAAGTGAAATAGAATTATTCAAAAAATTAAAATAAGAAAAGCATAACAACATTAAAACGCAAAAAAGGCTAATTTAACAACACATAATAGTGTACAAAGGTCACACTTTATTTTAAGGTCAAATTCTCGCTATTAATCCATTAACCATGACTTTCGCCTCAAACTCTTAATTTGCTGCTTATTAATAGTTAGTATGGTAGTTGTTTAGGTATTGTGCAGGATTAGGGATGTAGAATATAGTCATGCACAATACGTGCTTTATAAGCACTAACAAACAGCCAGTATGTATATGTAATAATAGGCATGCTAATAAGCAGCTAGATAATAGTGTGAATTTTTTCTTACCTGTATAAATTATAAAACTAAAATAACACTGGGCTAGCCTCATTACATATGAATGGCATGAGGCTAATTATCTAACTACAACTATCATAAAACTCATTGAAATATCTTTTAAATGCGGGGGTTTTAAGACCATCAGGCCATAAATAAGAGGTTTGCACTAATTCAAGAACAGATTTAGATATATTTTCTATAATATATGATTTGCAAGATCAGCATAAGAACGTAATCTCTGGCTGGGTGTGTTTGTTTCTCTGATGCAGAAGTGGGTGGAGGGTTTGGGCAGGAGTGCTGCAGTCTGCATGTTAAGGAGTTGGTGGTCAGCCAAAGGTGCAGTCTGAGTCATGGCTGGAGAGCGGGAGGGGGAGGAGAGAGTCGCAGGAAATTAAAAGCAGAATAAAGCAGTGAAAATGAGGGGAGAGAGCGTGAAATAGAGCCAAAGGCTTTAGGATGAGTGAAAGATGTGATGAAAGAAATAAGTAAACAGGAGGATGGAGGCTGGAGGGCTGTTTTCATAGTGTGAGCAAATACATATGCTCATACTCTCCCTGTGACCTCCTCACTCCTCTCTACAGTATGTCCTGTCACACCCAGGCTTCCTGCGACTGCATAAACATCTCCACGAAAGGTGACCTCCAGAGGCAGAGAGCTGCTTTCAAACATTACATAAACAGTCTCATGGGCTTTCGGACTTGAAATTGTTGATCTAAAAAACCAGGGCTTCACACACACTCATACTTGGGTTAGTAATTAATCCTGAAAAAGTTTGGAGATTTCACACTGTATATCTGTAAACACCAGATTAACATTCATGTTTGCATATTCATCAGGGTACAAAATGCTTTAATACGTCCTAGTTCATCTGTGGAAATTTTGGAAAATCAGCTCATCATTTGAAGTCTTCTGAAATATAGTACAAGCATAATACAGTTGCTACTTTATTCCAGTAAACAGTAAACATATTTGTCGCCACTGTTCAACATTACTTTTCTCCCCTCAGGTGCTGAAAGCTTATGAATATTTAATGAAGCAAGCACTGAGGACGTTTATGATCAGATGTTTGTTTCCAAATAACTTGCTGTAACTTTCTAGCAATATTTTTTCCAAGACTTCTATTATTTATCTATCTATCTATCTATCTATCTATCTATCTATCTATCTATCTATCTATCTATCTATCTATCTATCTATCTATCTATCTATCTATCTATCTATCTATCTATCTATCTATCTATCTATCTATCATACAGAGAATTTAAGCAAATATTGTATAATATTTGCTTGTATAATATGTCACGTCACACTTTATAATAGAGCATAACACGAATATTCATATTAACCACTTAGCATATTGTTAATTTCCACGATTTTTATAAGCCAGGAAATCACACTTTCAAAAGACGTGCAAACTAAAGAGTGACTGTTTTAAATTAATTCGATTTTTTTTTTTTTTTTTTTGCTAATACTGCTCACCCCTAAATGAACCCTAAACTTAGCCAATAATGCAAATCTTAAAAACTGTTTTGCTGTGCACAGATATAATATTCTTTATGTATTTATTTTCTAGAGATTACACATACAAGAGAACATTTTAAACCAAATAAATATTTTATAACAGCGCATAAGAAACATTTCTATTAGCTACTGAATTGTCTGTGATTTTTTTATCATTTCCGTGACCTATCCAGGCTAGGAAAATCACACTTTTGAAAACGGATCTAGCCAGGCCAGGTTTCCCTTTCAATATTACAAGTGAGAAATGCAGCTTTAAACCAAGTGTGAAAAGCCTTTTACTATTTATTTAGTCTTATTTTCAAGGTATCCACATAACCTTTTGTGCACACCAAACCTTTCCACGCCACTCATCACTGCACAGGTGAAAAGAGCTGTGGGTAAATCCTGTCGACACATCTCAGTGAAGCCAGATTAAATACGTTTTAGCCCAGGGCTGGTTGTGATGTGACAGAAAGAGAGAGATGTTGGCCGTGTCACTGACACCATATAAGGAATATTCCACAGGCATTTTGAAACTGAGATGTCAGGTATGTCCATACAGACGGCACAGAGGAAACCTGGTGAGCATCTCAGAAGTTTTAGGAAGAATCCTCTTCGTCTCAGGGAGAAGAGTCTGACAGCTTCCAGTGAGACCGAGAGAGAGTGCTACATATAATCTGTGAAGTGGCGCAAATCTCACTTATTTACAAGGTAATCTGAATAGTGTAGTTTTTGTTGGTCATGGAGACAACATTAAAACCAAAGACCATAGAAGCCCCTATTCTTAACTTGATCCTAATCCAAAACAACTCATCTCTTTGCTTATGTCTCAGTCACATTTCATCCCTCATCAGACGCTTATCGTGCTGTACACATCCTCAAGCATGGCACACATTCAAATGAGCAGGATGCTGCGTTAGAGCCTAATCTTCCCTCAAAATCACTTCCCTATTACACACAGCATGAGGCCCATTCATTTACTATGGAAGGGGGCCAGTAATAGCATTATCAAGCTAGCGCGGGTGAAGATGGTCTGTAATCCACGGCACGCCCATCAGATCTTTATCTACCGTTCATATCAGGCATTGCTCAGACATTTACTTATTTTCATGTCTGGCTTATGATACTGGGGAGAGCTATAAAACAATAAAAATATTGCGAAATAAGTTTGTCAACCAGTATACACTTTCTATTGTGATTATGCTAGTGCTTCCTGCACAGCTTTTCAGATTCAGCTGTAAATAAAGGGATGTGACCACTAAATGGCAAGAAATCATGTCTAGTGAATTATTCATGAAAACTCTCAGGTTCATAACTCTTATGGGTAAATTCTACTATTAGGCTACAAATATGGGTAGGATCGTAACAATTGAAGGAGTAGAACATGACGCTAAATTACAGGATCAGTTTCCAGCAAACTTATAAAAATGTATTCCTTTCATGCAGTATAAGATTCTTTGGTTAACGCATCTGCCCAAAGCATAAATGTAATGCTGCCTTTAATTATGAAATATGCGGGTCAAATTGGGCTGCAAACATATTCGTTTTTTCTACACACATTTACAACACATCTGTGTCGACACTTTTCAGGTATGTCCATGACCCTAAATGAGAATTTATAGAAATAGGCATAGATAGAATATCTTTAATTAAAAAGGTACTTTTAGCAACCAGAATTTCTCTACAAACTGTTCTTTTCCAGAAGTTATTCATGAATTTCTTCTACAGAAAGAGGGAACCAGCCCATGGTGGTGGCGTTGCCAACTCCCAATAAACATTATCTATTATGGGAAAAGCTGTTAATCTGGTCTCAGATCAGCAGTGAAGGGCACCTTCTTACCTACACAGAAAGAAACCTGCTGCTTCCAACAGATGGACTGCAGCAAAATGGCCCCTTTGGACAGCTTTTTATTTTTATTTTTTTGCTTGTGGAAAAGAAGCAAATGGCATTTTTCTGTTTTAATCTATAAACACAAAATGGACTCCAATATAATGAGCGAAAACAGTGAAGGGTGTTTTAATGAGAACGGAGCACTTGTGTGCAAAGGAATTCCAACTATTCTCTCACCATGACATTCTTTGGCCGGCTTTATCCTCAGACAATATCAGAGCAAAGCAAACAAAGAATGGAGAGAAACTTGGACAATGAGAAATCCAACCACCATACAAAGAGAAAGCAAACGCTTTCATTCTTTAGTGAAAATGGAGGTCAAATCGGCAAAAGAAGTGTTTGTGTGAGTATGTGTGTATATGGGGGTTGGTGATGTACAAAATCGGGACCCATGACCCACAGGAGCCTATTTGTCTAGATCTGCTATCGATCCCAACCCGAGAAGGTTTTAGTCTCAGAGGGTGAGTATCTGCCTGTGAGCTGCTTGCATGAGCTCCTGGGGTTTACAGCACTTAAATGGTGAACTGAAGTGTAGCGAAAGGAAAAAGTAAACAGACCCAAGGTCAAGAAGACAGAGACTCTGTAAGAGAAGCGGAAAGAGATGAACGAAGCAATGAAACAGAAGGGAGGGAGGGATGGCTACATCCATAGATTCAGAGAGGCAATGCAGCCGAAATATCATTTGCGGCTGTGGCCATGACAACAAGACTGCTGATCAAAAGTGACTGTGTGGTGTGGAAAATGCAAATGTTTAAAAACACAAAAAGAATGTATATTGGACGTTATTAATGTACTCAAACAGACAGTTAATAGTTTATAGCTGAGTGAACCACAGAAAGGAAGAGAAAGTAGGAAAGAGTACAGTAAAAGAAAAGTAGTTGCACTAAATCCCATTGTCTCCTGCCTCACTGTTCCACTTCCTCTGACAGGCGCTTCAAAGGACACAGCACTTCCTGTTTAATTGGCCACAGTCAGGACTCTCTAAAGTATTGCATCAGACTTAAGACGCTATTCATCCAGCTATATTCTCTTTCATATTAGGGGTGCAAAATATACTGGCACCATATCAATTATCAGCTGATATCGGCAATTAAAAATACATATAATGATAATTTAACTATATTTAAATATTGAACTAAAATAATGTATACATTTAACTACTTTTAGCCATTTAATTCATTTTAGAAGTTTATTTTATTAGCCGATATTAAATATTTATCGCCGATATTGGATATTGCGCTTAAGATTACATCTGCAATCTTTTACAAACGATTTGTTTTTACAAATATTTTTATGACTATAAATACATTTTTATACTTGTATATATATTTTTCATGGTAAAATGGTTTGCTCACTCTCTGATTGGCTGAATGCCTGTTGTAGCCTTTTTTGAAAGAATTTGGATATAATTCTGCATAACAGAAGCTGATCCAAGCTTTACAAGCATTTTCAAGCTGGTGCTTCTTTTCGACAGCTCCGCAAACAGCACTGCATGATGGGAACAAAAAGGCAGCCTGCCATATATGCGGCGATGACCCTAATCATGGCGCATCTGCCATCTGCTACCATGATGTCTCTCATCAGACAGCATGTTACTGCTGAACCAATCACGTCTGCTGTGATAAGAAGAGAGCCAATCAATGCACGCTAAATTTGATTACAGAAGCTCAAAGGCTGATAACCTTGGGAATGATGAGATCCTCTTCTGTGAAAAGCGGACTAGTGAGAGACACACAGAGGATGGAAAAGAGAAAAATCTAACAAACGTGGAAGATAACGCCCGTGTTAGTATCTGGTATGATAGTGAACATTACAAGGAGAGATTTCATTAGACTCTGGATGAAAATGGAGGTCAGGATGGAAAGGGCAGCGCTGCATGATGAGTGAAACGCACACACATTTTTTTACAACTGCCATAAACTTCCAGCACAAGGACCATGTCACAGCATCAGCTAGTGCAATGAATCCTTAAAGTGCACGAGGAGCGGAATGGCAGAGAATGGAGGTGAGAGAGAGAGAGAGAGAGAGAGAGAGACAGTCAGCCAGAAAGACATGCTGTTTGTAGTTAGTGATCATCTCAGCGTTCAATAGAACATGACTCCTCACGTTCTCACGTGAATAAGTGATGAAGATGGTCATGTGCAGGTTTTCTGGATGAACTGAAATGGCGGTGAGTGCTGCTGTACAAGCATGTTCAAGGAAAACACACCTCCCATGAGAGAGAGAGTGAGAAGACCGAGAGAATGAGAGGAGGACAGAGAGGATACAGCTGCACATCTATCGGCATATGTCAAGATGGATACCTCAAATATCGGAAAACATTTAAAAAATTCAAGCAAAGCCACCATACATTACAGAAAATGGTAAAAAGCCAAGTTGCATGATATTTACCATGACCAATGCATTATTCAGTCAAAATTAGGAAGATTAAGTTATCATCTTTGATACGGATAGCAGAATTAAAGGCAATTATTTTAACCGATAATAACCGATAGTGACCCAAATAGATACAGTATTTGATTATTGTGTTTGGCCTCATTTTAAGCAGAATTATTTTCTTTAATTTGTGAAGATTCATGTATTCAAACATTAATATATTATATATAATTTATACACTACCTATATTATTATATATTACTCTACAAAGTACCTTCAAATAAATAAATAAATATATAAATAAAAAAAACTCACCTTCCCAGTAACAGCAGACCATACTTTGAGTGTGTTGTCGTCTGAGCCGCTCACTATGCGATTTCCACAGAACTGGAGACAGGTGATGACATGGTCGTCATGGCCTTTCAACACCTGAAAATAGGAAACCCAGGAGAGAAAAAGGAGTAATTACAAAATGAAAAGAAATGCAAGTGTTTCAGTGATGTGCGAGAACGATGTGATGCTGCTGATGTGGCAAATGACACAGCAGCTTTCAACAACATGACTGAGACAAGCGAGAACCAACAGGTTCATGGTCACCATGGCAACAAAAGAGTCAGGTAAACCACCGCTGTTGCCAGTTGGTCTGGTGCAGCTGAAGCATGTGTACATGGGTAACTGAAGATTCCTATTTTTTTGGCACCTAAATGTGCCTTGAAGAGGACTTTAAATAGTTCTTTACAGGCTGGTGCTGGCAATTTGTTAAACATTTCTGTTCCAAGCCTGTGCCCCAGGTGACAGGCTAAGGGGTGTCTCTCAAAAGGAATTCCAAATTAGATGGCCAACAAAGACTATAAAAAGCAATATAAATCAGTTATAAGTGCCAATTCTGCCTAAGTGAGTAAAGTGATTTAATATTATGCCTTACATTAACAAGGAAGTAGGAAAATGAAATGTAGGGAAAATGTATTTGATCACAAATACAGTAATATTGTGAAATACTACAGTTTTAAATAATTGTTTCCCATTTTATTATACTTTTAAATGTAATTTATTCCTGCGATGGCAAAGCTGAATTTTCAGCAGCTATCTTAGACCTCACGTGATCAGATATTCTAATATGCTGATTTGGTGCTCAAGAAATATTATTATGAATTTTGAAAACAGCTGTGCTAATTAACATTTTTGGGGATTATTGTTTCACGACTCAAAAATTAAAAATATAAAATGGAAGAAAACAATCTCACTGAACCCAACCTATTGAACGCCACCGTATATATAGTTAAAATCATATATTTATAAAATAAAGATTAGACTGTATATTTATCTTTCCCTGGATATTAATACATGCTTCCTGTGATATATCAATGTTTTTGCTATTTGCTGTGCCTTTCAGACTGGGCATATACATTTGGAATCTCTTTAAAAGTGGGTGTATATCTCGAGAAGACCACTTTTTAGGACACTATCAGGGAACGTACCGGTGAATTAGGAGTGAGAATAAGAAGTGAACAACACGCTACCTTAGGTGATTTGAGGTCTCCTCTCCTCCAGTTGGTGTCTATTCTGTGTTGTCTAATGTAGGCACTCTTCCAGGGACTGTGTGTGAACCCTGGCTTGATAACCTTCCTTCTCTTTATGTGCAAGGGTTCATCAATACCTGCAAAACAGATGTTTTCTATGTTGGTGACACTAACGATTCAGTGCATGACATACAGTATAACCATATATTTACAATATACATGTGGTTAAGGGATGAATTTCTAAAGTCACAGAGTTTGTGAAAAGCAGTAAAAATCACCTTCTTCTTTGCATTTTTCCCTCCAGAGCAGGTTATCCTCTGCTAGAATGCGCCAGTAACGACACGTCTGAGCTGCCTGAAGCAGATCCTTTGGCTCCAGAAATGACAACACGTGTAAGGCCAACTACAACAAGACAGACAGACAGAGTCAGACATCAGGAGAAGGTGAGGATAGGAAAAAGTAGGCTACAATGGGATAAGGGGTAACAGGGTAATTTACTTGATCACAAGTAGTGGAGTGACAAAGTACAACAGATTTTGTTCTGTTCTCCCTTTTTCAAGAGCACGGCAATTTGCAAGGAGCTCAGTAAAGACAGAGCATGTCCAAACAGTTCCACCATTCCTTATGCAATTTGACATGAAGTTTGCAGTCTGAGATTCCACAGTGTGTGTACAGTATTAGCCTAGAGGAGCTTTTTCCACAATCTGCTTCAATCAGGCAGACAGACACACCCTGAATACTACTGCACTGACACAGAAGAAAAACAACCTAATGGGGAGGAGAGCCAGGGAAGAGGGAGACAAGATGACAGGTGATGGAGAACAAGAAAGGTAAGCTGAAACCGTGACAGGAAGAAGAGAGGATGAAAGGCAGAGAGGGCTGCAGCTAAAGAAAGAAAAAGAGCAGAGAAAGGGAAGGGGATGGGGGAGATTCCTCTCTATATTCCTGAATAGCAGCTGAGAGAGTTGTAACATCTCTCTGAAGAGGTGTAAGAGAGGACATGCCTGTCAAATGAACTCCAGCACTTACTGTGCTCAAAGATGGTGTTAAAATTCAAATTAAGAGAAATCAAAAGGCCCTTTTCAAGATCTGGGCTTTATTAGTTTCATAGCGAAATGTACAAGTTTTAGAAAATAAATAAGAATGAAGGTCCATTCGTAAACCTAACCTATAAATGAGATATAATACATGCAACTTAGCAAACAGTACAAATACATAAAAATTTGTGAAAACTTTTTGCCAAAACAAACTGTCACAAACTGCCATGACAGTGAGTTTGATGAATACAAAGTTAAAAAAAAAAAATTCAGCTGCCTTGGTTCCAGAAGTATTTTTCCTATTCATTTTCCATTTTTATTTACTAAAAAGATATAAGCCATGAACCAACCAATGAGCTGCAAGGTGAATCACATTACAAATTTTGATTTGAAGGGAAAAAATAATGTGAAAAAGACAAAGGTACAACACCGCATACTTAAAGGCTTCATTGAGCTAAAGAACTACAATCCCATGAAGTATCAATTAAAAAAAAAAAAAAAAAGTTATATAAAAATCGATATAAAAAACTATATATTTTACACCAATGGCAAAATATGCATCTACAAACAAATGAGTGGGCATTAAGTGTTCATTTGGTGTGATTTTCATCAATTCTTTGTAGAATTATGGGTAATGTAGTTTTTTTTTATTTCAGGAATTCCCCTGTTAGACATGATCAGTAAAAAAAATAAAATAAAATAAACTGAAATTACGCAGGTTGATGGCTTCAACAAAAGGTATTCTTTCACAACCTCTTCACTCAGAGTAGGTATGAATTTAGCGGTTTGCAAGTTATCATTAAAAATCAGTTCCTCTATTGAGAAAATGAACAGGATTTTTAGTTCTGGAACCTGACTGTTGCACTCTATCGGACACAAATTTGTCTTAATCTGGTCATTTCTAATCTGATTGACTATGCAACTTCAACATAAAGAGCATGTTGTTTTTATACTAGCCCAAGTAACTTTGAAAGACAATCAGTGTTTTGTTTTCATTAACTTCAGTATTTCAAGGGAAAAGAGTGTTTCTGAATATTAAGATGACTGTGTGAGTGACTTTATATATAAATTTACCTCTCTGGGCAGGAGTGAGATGAAGTCTCTCTGAAACTGTGGTTCGATCACCTGCATCATGTGTTTCACCTGCGTAGGCTCACAGCTGTCAATCAACTCATCCAGCGCAAGCAGCTTCTCTGGGCCACTCCAGCTCTGTAACACATCAGCACATGTGTTACCAAGAACACAAAGCATGTGCACATCTACATTTAGAGATTTAAATTTACATTTTAATTAGGACTGGCGATGCTTTTTCGCTGGCTATACAGCAGCAACTTCTGGCATGAACATAACCATGAAGGTTCTCGTAAGTCAAACGGAACAGACTTCGTGTCTTGGGGCTGTTGGAAACTTCCCAGGGTTCGTTCTCCTAAAATTAAGCTGCGGTCAACTTCATCCAGTTGAATAAAATGTTTCACTGATCTCATGGTGCTCAGAACTTAATTCGCTCTCAGTGAGGACGCGCTGCACCGGAGAGATTGTGCCAAAGTCATTCCGCTCTGAAGCGCATCAAATGAGAGAGGAGGATTGCTCAGGGATGTTTATGATGGAAGAGGGATGTACAGAAGAGGACTATGGGGAGGCAAAGCACCCGTAATTTACTGCTGAAACGCTTCAGCTGGGGGAACTCGGCGTTGTTGTCACAGGCTGGTTTATGTCTATATGTGTTTATGCAAGCATAACTGCCTCTTTTAACAGTTCAAAATAATAAAAAGACAACATTACATCCCAACAGTTGAGGGAAAATCTGATTAAAATGTTCAATTCTGTTGATTCTTTAACTGAAGCCAACAAATTAAACTAAGCATGAGATACATACAGACTTCCCAAACTTTATTAATGAATTGACATTGTCATTTGTGATTACTTGATAAGGATTTAAAAAATTTAATAGATAATGCACTTACAAAGAGCAAGTTTAATATTAATAATAATAATAATAATTATTATTATTATAAGTATTATTATTATTATTATTATATTTTATACATTACCATTCAAAGGTTTGGAAAACATTGTGAAAAATTCTATAAAAATTCTATTTTTAGTCTAATAAATACTGTTCTTTCTATTATTCAAAAAACTGTTTCTATTAATCAAAATATAAAATATGCATATTCTTTTTTTCCATCCCCTAGCAAAACTAGAGACAAAAATATTAATTGTAGACATTTTCAAGACTTTAAGGTTGTTTTTCTTTTCCAAAATCACATATTTAACATTCAATGCCAGAACTCTGTGTATACAAAAATGACAAGGTTGCAATCTAGTGCCCGACTTCAACCCTGAACACACAGAACTGCCACTAAGATATATCACCACAGGCTTCCTCTGTAGAATGCAGAAATGAGACATTTAATGTGAATCACGTAAGCGATACTGAAGCAGCGAAGCTGCTGACTCATAGGGATGTGGGGTGTCATTTGCACCTCCTGAAATAAGCCTTACAATAAATCAGGACAGAAACACTGAGCAAACAAGCAAAACAGTTCCTGAACGCATTGCGTAATGGCGCAGACAGACCACTACTGAAGGGATGTTGTACCCGACTATTGATTCTGTCTGAGACAGCTTCTAACAACTCACCTTTGACGTCAAAGATTACGTGCACACTTTTATTAAAGGATTTTTTGAGGAAATGGAAATTAAATTAGGAAGAAACAAGAAGATATCTTGGGCGAAACTTTACTCATTAGATGAAAGCTTCTTCATCCTTTCAGTCAACACAGGTATCTGCGATTTCATGCCAGAGCAGATTCGTTAAGCCCGAGGACTGATCAAGCCTGTAATTATCTGCAAGGCAGAGCAAACACCGACTGAGGTGGAGCCTCTGCTTTCTGTTGAGGCTTGAATTGTTATTCTAGTAAGAGGGATATGACATGATGATATGAAGATCTAAATAGTTCCAAACTCGTGGCATAATGGTCACATGTGTTTAAATATCAAGTTTAGATTCAGTCAGATCTTGCTAACAAAAGTAATTAATGCATTAAATCCAGATTACAGCAAAAGTTATGTTCCACAGCAGAGGCTCTGCACATAAGTAACAAACAAATTCTCAATTCACGGCCACAATATCTTGCTTCCCCTTGTTTCCCCAGCATGTGACACACGGGGCTCTCTAGTAACTGTAATAAAGGCTCAGTACAAGCGCAAACAATCCGATTATACAATTTGATCTGATGGTCACATTTGCAGCCGCTGTTAATTAACCAATATATGCACATCTGTGATTTAAATTCTATTTTAATGCTTGGTGAGCTTTATATAATGTTCACTGATTACCATAAACAGGCTACAGTTAGGCTAAATTAAGTTAACCATGGAGTTAATCTGTTAAATTAATAAATGAATCTGGCAAGTCTTGTCACAAACTGAATCAAATAGTTTGCTTGAACTCACCTGAAAAGTGCGGAGCCACTCCTGCAGGCCTGTGGGGGGCTGGATGGATGTGATACGTCGTCTCTGCTGACCCTGCCCATTGACTGTTCGAATGTCCCTAAACGTGGTGGGGGTGGCTGGGTACGGCAGTCCCGTGGGACTGTTCAGTGAGGGTTAGGGAGAGAAGGATGAGAACAGAGGAAAACTAATTAGACATCAAGACAAAATAAGATTTAAAACACATTAAATGAAAACATTTGTTGCAAAATATTCTAAGGGCATTCTGGTGAGACATCTGACAGGAGACATCTGTATTGTGGTAATTCAAGAATATGAGAAGGCCAGTGCGAGCCTGTAGTTTATGGAAGATTTCAAAACAAAATGGTTCTGTGGATGAAGCTACTATGAAAATCTGAGGCTTTATTTCAGAACAATAGCTTGAGAATTGCAGCCAAAACCAAAGTGGTGAGTTAGACTGAATCTGTGCCAGATGAGCACTACAGTCCACTTGAGCCGCTGTTGTGGTCCAACATTAGACAACATGACCATTTACTTCAGCCTCAGAACTCAATCAGGCAGCATGATTTTATTCAGCCACCTGCTCCAAACCCGATTCATTCAGTTTATCTTCATCTTTGTTTCATTCATGGAAACCCTTTTCTGTTTACATTTTTCACTATTTTAGAGTCCTTCTAAAACATGCTTAAAAGCATTTAATGTGTGCAAACTATTAAGAACTGAAGCACATTCCCTTTTCCACTCGTGGCGAGAAAGGGACACAGAGAGTTGTCCCATGTCAGCAGTCCTTACAGCACTTCTGTGTCTCTGGGGCCCTACACCAACACCAAAAAGTCGATTCAGCACTCCTTCCTTGCATTCTGCTTATCTACGGATACCTTCTCTGGTGCAAGAAATGCTCGGATGAGAAGGAGAGAGGGAAGAGTGCAGGCGAGCACGTAGTGAGGTCCGTTCTATAATGGATTCATATTTAATGGGATTTGAGACCAAGATGCCAAGATGCTTCAATTACCCAGCGCGCAACTGCCGCCTGGTTGGTCGTGTACTGTTCTAATATGAACCACGAGAACACCTGCGTCTTGAGAATAAGGCATGAATACTCGTCAGAGCTGACTGCTGAGCTTGGGTTTGCCGACTAAGGAACCTCTCGGGTGGCGATTCCATGTTTAAGGGGTTTCAGAGCGACAGTGTGTCATTTCTGAACCATTAGCAGGATCAACATAAGCCAGATTTGCATTTCCTGATGTATATAGTACTTCTTGCAAGTTAGCAAAAGAAAATATGATCATAATTCTGTATGCAAGTATTAAAAATGTTTCCATCAAATTTGTGAATTTAATTTAGGAGAAGAACTAAAAAATTGTGAATAAAGCTACATTTTTATTCCATGCGTTTCAAAGAACAACATTATCATTTCTGTGGAAATTTATGCAAAACTAGGAATACTAGTGGTTAAGACCATGCAGACAAATAAATCTGATGGACAATGTGCTTGTTAGCGATCAAAGTAGGGGTGGGGATTGAAGCCAAACATCTGAGCATATTATTCAAGTCATATGACATTTTTGATGCAGGAATTTATGTAAAATGTGTTTTTGATAGTTTATGTTCACGTGTTTCCCCCACCTCACTTTTTATTACCATCTTAGCATTTCCATAAAGCATTTTTGTGATATCTTAAAAAATTGTGGATGGAAATCAGGCTAATGAGGGATTATGGGGGACACCACTCTTCCAAAGTTCGGGATCTATACATTTTTTTAATGTTGTGAAAAAAACCCTCTTATGCTCAACAAGGCTGTATTTATTTGATCAAAAAAAAAAAGAATAAAAATAGAAAATACTGTGAAATATTACAATTTAACAACTTACTATTTTAATAAATTTAAAGAAAATAATATATTCCTGTGAAGTAAAAGCTGAAGGAACCATTACATATTGCTGATTTGGTGCAATATATTAAATACTGGAAAAAGGTTGTGCTACTTATTTTTAAAGAAATTGTTATTCACTTTTTTTTTTTTTTTCAAAAGAACTTTCATTTGTAACAAAAATTTCACTTGTAATCAATTTAATGCGTCCTGGTATATGTATTTTTTTAAATTACATTTAATTTAATGAAAATTTTAAATCTTCAATTTTATTTAATAAATAAAATAAATTTAATAAACTAATAAATTAAAAATAATAATATAAAATTAGAGAAAATCCATAAAGAGGGATCTCTCTTATACAACTCTCTTACTGCCCAATAAAACTGAATGCAACAGACTAAAACATTTTGCTGGTTTCAGGTAAGGTGGCAAAAGATTTACCTTGGACAGGGCTTTTTTCCTGAAGGGAAAGGTCGAACCTCGGGGCCATGGTCCAACTTCCTCTTCATCTGCAACAAAAAGTAGGGAGAGTGCTGGTTAGTTTGGGTTCATAGAGGACTTAACAATAATGACAGCATAAACAACCAGCAAAGCAATTTGACAGTAATGAGAGGGTGGATGTCCAAGAAACATTTCTAAAACCACATGCCACTGATCCACCTGTGTTCTTTCCCTGTGTTAAGAGGTGACTGAGCGAGTGGGTATTGTACTAGAGTGTGTGTTGGGTATTGTGCTGGTTCTCTCATCACCAAATGTAGGCCAAAGGAAGGAAGGTCATGTCCACTTTATAGTGACATGGCACAGAAAAGATAAAGTCTGACAGCTGATGCTAACGCTTGTCATGTGAGTCTTCAAAGAGGTGTATGTGGTAAACACACAACCCTCTCATAGGAGTTGGAAAGGGGAGCACATACACACAAACACACATCTGTGTGGGTGTGACAGGCACTGTGCTTTCACAACAGTCTAAATTTATATGTGCATAAAGGAGAAAAAAGAACCACCCTATGCTTCACTGTCTCTTTCTATGTCACCCACCCCCCGCACAGGCTGAAACGGCCCTGGTTTTGCTGCATAGTTGGTGCCTGGCTACGGAGCATCTACTCTGGAAAAACAAGGGTTCAGTGTCCTCAACACAATGAGGTCCTAAAGCACATTTGAATAAAACTATTTTAGGAGGGTACAGGGCTGCCAGTGAATCTGTGTAGTTCACTTTCAGGAGGAGCTCAGTGATAGACTCCGAGTTATGAATCATTGTGCCGTGCCAAGGGTTTGTGAGCCATTAAGCATGTAAGCACAAATTAAGAGTGATGAGTAAAGACTTTCACTACTGAATTAAGTCCATACCGTTTACAATGCAGTTATGTATCATGGTAATTAACAGGTCTGAAATGATTCAAATCACAATGACATTATGCTTGTAAGGAACATTCAGTACTTATAGTTATTAGTACTGAATATACTAATAAGAATAAAAAAAAAGTCATGTCAAAAAGTCTCTTTAAAAAAATAAATTAATTAACACACATTCATTTTTCAAACTTTCATTCACCTGTGGCATTTTGAAACACTGACTGTATAGTATTTCATTTTATATAAACAAGAATATACTTTTCATTTTGTTCAAATATAAATATATATATATATATATATATATATATATATATATATATATATATATATATATATATATATATACACACATACACACACACACACACACACACATATATACATACATATACACACACACACACACACACACATATACATATGTATGCATGCATGTTCAAAATAAAGACTTTTAATTTATGCCATTTACCGGTTATTGGCCATAACATAAAAATAAATCACTGATCTAATCACAGTTTTGCTTAAAGCATTCATGGCATTTAATGGAATTACCATACAGATTGCCAGGTTAAAATTATGCATGTGAATGTGTTCACGGTTGACCTTTATGTGGCCAATTTAGAGTTTTGGCCTACAGTAAAAATTCCATTCACTGGTCTTGATATTCAAATGAAACCAATACAACACTCGCATGACCACATTTGCTCCAATTGATCTAATGTCAGAGAAGCCAGGTGTTTGATACACTTGAGTGAGGTCGAGCTGAAAGGTGTGTCTGATAATGAAGCTCTGCGTGGGTTTCTGAAGGGACCACACTCTGTGAGGTTCACAGTAAATGAGGGCCAGAGAGAGAGAGAAAAAAAAAAACAGATGAAATACAGCAGAAATGTCCATAAATGTCCATAAAATGTGAAAATAAAATCAAATTTTTTAAAAATCACAAAAATAATTTGATTCAATATATATGGGCTAGTCTTTTTCCCATTTATTTAAATCAAATCAAGTTTATTTTACAGGACAGCTTGGCAAGGATCAGTTTAGACCGAACCACAGCTGACTGCTCAGTCAGTGATCTCACTGCAAAGGTAGTCCAACAGATAGGACAGGCAGGGTGTGTATGAGTAAATACGTATGAATGAAGATAAGATAGTAAAAAGATGGCATGACACTGAAGATGCATGAAAGTGTATGCCTGTAGCTGTGTGCGTTGGAGAGCATTGAGACTCTCTCACATTACTCCATGAGAATGTGTAACAAAACAAGCAGGCAATGCCACATGTGCTAATCACTGCTAATAGCTAAACCTGTCTAGCCTACTTGGTAAAAAGCACTTAACACAAAATAGCGTGAACGAAGTAAAAGCATTCATTTGCTTAGTTATACATTCATTTCACTGAGTGGATTAGACTGTCGCTTCTCTCTTGGGTTCACAGCGAGAACCATCTGATTTTAGATGAGTCACTGTGTAATCATTCTCCATGTCTGACACAACAGTGCAGAAATGGCTTGGTCTGTGGTTAACAGGAATGCCTGTGTTCATGGAAACCGGTGCAGTCTTGGCAAATAACCTGTTTTAGTGAATAAATCCTGTGATTTATGAATGAATAACCTTGCTGTGCATCTCAGAAGATTCTTAGATTGGTAATAACTACATATTTAGACCATGCAAGAGTGCTGTGCATCACACATACAACCCTAGCAGTCATGAATTACTAGAAGTCAAAACCTGAGTATCATGAAGGTTAGGGATAAAATTACAAGATCCATTTTAACCTTTTGTGCATCTAAGAACATCAAACATCCTTAATTAGCTTCGTTTTTATAAGTAAACAATTAACGAGATTGCCTGGAGCATCCGTCAACGTCACTGTACTTCACTCGATGTTGTTCTGATCAGAGGACACCCTGAAAACTGCAGTGACTGCGAGCTTCTGATAAGCTCTCCCCTATAAATGCTCATTTCACTCAAATTTACAGTCATAAAGTGTGAGTTTCGGGACAGATGTGGCTCCGTTTCCTCAGTCAAATGCAATGACACAGTAACCCAATCACTGTAGGGTGGTCTGATGCCGCCAGGCAGTGGAGAACATACACACCCTTCAACAGGCAGCACAGAAACTGACACGACTCAAAATCATTACAAAATTATTCTCATATCACAACACTGAAGCTATAGGACATTGGTGACTGTACGTCCCATGTTAACATGACCACAATAACAGTGAGAGAGTCCAGACACTGTTTCTGCTCTATACCAGCCTACATGACTGCAAAGCACAAATTAATATTACCAACAGGTTTACTCTGAATGGTGCAGTGGATGAGTATCAAATACTATAGCATCATACTCATCTGAACTATCAAATAAGAGTCGAGCAGTCAACTCTTAAAAGATCAAATAAATCATCTATAAAAGTACATAGGATGGATGCGGTGATGGTGAGATGTATGGGATGGACAGATAATATGATGTAGGCATCGCAGGTGCAGTGTGTGTGTGTGTGTGTGTGTGTGTGTGTGTGTGTGTGTGTGTGTGTGTGTGTGTGTGTAAGGATGGGCAGATGGTAGAGAAATAGTGATGGAGCCTCTGTTCTCCAAACCCATTCCACATTTAAGCGCATCACATCCTTTTCTGCATTTATTGTCAAGAAGACTCAAAGTAGGTTTACGTGAATGAATATCGCGAAAGGTGATTCTCTATGTCAGCTGGAGATTTTTCCGCAGTGGCCGTATATAAGAACAGTCGCATATTTCACCGACGCACCCTTAAAGACGAGCAATGAGATCGTGTACGCGTTCAGAGCGCGACGCGACAAACCCGAACGCTGGCATAATAATCAACCAAGACGTGTACATTACACTCGCGCGCATCGTATTTGAATATAACACATCGCGCCGTGCGAACCGACATCGCGCGCTTGCAGTGTACACCGCTTCTTTGATTTATAATGGGAGCGTTCCTGTCGCGTCAGGGCTGATGGGGTATTAAAGCGAGCCCCCTGAGAGAAGGCGGATGGCCGTATGGATATAAAAGCCGCAGTGCACCCAACACGAATAACGGCGTGTACTCACTTTATAGAAGATCATCTTTAAAGTGCCGTAGAAACCCATGGTGATGGTGATGACGATAATCCGGGTGTGATTCACTGAGAGTCGATGAAGAATTTATGGCAATATATCTGCGTGATAAGGGCTCTATTAATCCCGGATAGATCCGACAGGGACATACTCATCCACGGACGGATGCATATGAAGCCGAACGGAAGAAACCAACGACTCGCCCGTCTGTCTCATTGACCGTCCTCTGAGCGGACTGACTGAGCGAACAGAAGGAGAAAGACGGGAGGGGAGGAGAGATGAAGACAGAGAGAGAGAGAGAGAGAGAGAGAGAGAGAGGGACAGAGAGAGAGCGCGCGCGAGAACGAGACCCTGCCCTCTTCAGAGCCTCCCCTCTTCCTGACACCCAGCACAAAAACCGGGACTTTCTATTAGAAGGGACTGGAGTCATATAATACTATTTTGAATTATGTTTCTACATAGTAAAGCACTCAAGATTTTGCAATATATCTAGAAATCTTTAAAAAACATACAGGCACACACATATCTATCTATCTATCTATCTATCTATCTATCTATCTATCTATCTATCTATCTATCTATCTATCTATCTATCTATCTATCTATCTATCTATCTATCTATCTATCTATCTGCATACACGTGTGTGTGTATGTATATATTATATTATATTATATAAAATGAAAGATCACTTGGGGTTTATTATGTTGCAATGCTGCTTCTGAAATACACCGACATTAAATTAATTAATTAATTGCATGAGAAGAGAAGAGGCTGCAGAATTTTGAAGGAAGGAAAAAAAATCTCAGCTTTGAGTCCTGATGAACTTGATGTTTATTTTGTAATAATGACTGGCTGATGGTACACTATCCTGCTTATTACACGGCTGCTAAAATAAATGGACATAAAATATTGATTTGAGTTGAAATTAATTTATTAGCTTACTTGTAGAGACAGCGGCGAGACAGAACACTGCCATGTAGGAAACAGATTTCCAATTGAGCGGGTCAGTTACACAGCGTTGAGACAACTGTCATTATTCAGAATGTTTGACCTCTGAATTCTGCGACTGACAAATTGGAATCAAGTATTCCAGGGATCCCTGCAATAATTGTGTTACATTATTAACCAAACAAAAATGGACAGAAATGAATTGCTGGCTCTCAGGAGGATACACTGAGCACACAAAGGGATCAGATGACAGGTTTTCTGCAGAGGAGGAAGTGAATGGTGCAGCTCAGTGAACAGGGCTGTGCATGCAGCCAGAGGACGAAAGTGGAAGAGCCTGAGATTATATTCAACCGAAACCGGGTGGTGCACGCCTTCCACTTGTTGCGGTTCCTGAGCCCGCCCCATAGCCACTGAAGATGATTGCCGGCCCCTCCCCATGTTATTTCCATCAGACTGAGCAGGTGGTATTTGGCACTCGGGGTGGTTTTGTGTGTGGACTGCATGATTAAAGATCGCTCAAGCATAGACAGACATTCAAGGGTTGTGTAAAAAAAAAAAAAAAAAAAAAAAAAAAAAACACTTAAATATATTTAAAGTAATATATACTGAAATACACAGAGGTGTGCCATTTAATGAGCAGTGGAGTAAAACCACAACCAGAACAAATAAGTCACGCATTTACACGGAGAAAACAAGCAGTAAACTAGCGAAGAAACTTGAAACACTAACACTTCGCAATACGGTTCCACTACATTAGTTACTAACAACATTAACTAAGAATAATAAATGCTTTAGAAGTATTTTTCCTTAATTTCAACATTTACCAATACATTATTAAAATCAAAAGTGGTATCTGTTAATATTTAATGGACCAGAGGTAACATGAACTAACAATAAACGGCAGTATTTTAATTAGCTAACATTAACAAAGATTAATACTGTAACCAATGTATTGCTCATTAACTAGAACTATAAGCAACATTAACTAATGAAAACTTGCTGCAGTGTTAATAACAATTCTGTTTGCCTATTAAAACAAAGGGACAAAAAAAGGTTCCCTACAAATCAGATACCTGCCTGTGGAGCTCTCCTTTACTCACAAGATTCTATGATCATTTTGAAAAAAATCCTACTAAAGATAAAGGAGGTCACATAAGGAGGTGACTGCTCGTCATCTGTGTTGTTCCTGTGACTCACTGAACAAGTTGAGACATGTCCCACAGACACCTCAGTGATCATTTCTCAGTCTACGTATACTGAACCACCCTGACTGCCTTTTTAAGAAAAGGGGGTCATCACGATACGTTAAATTGTGTCCTTTAACACTCTTAACACAAATTCAGATTTGACTTCATTTAATAACATATAACTTGTTTCAAATGTATTAAGTACGACTGAAGTTACTTACTGAAGTCATGATACTATAATTATGTCCAATAAGTATTTTTTGCAAACCAATTACTGATTGACTTAAAGTCTAATGACTAATCATCCTATACAACGCAGTTTCAGTAAAAGTCAACCAATCTAAAACTCATTAGACAAAAGACCGATCCATTGCTTCAGACAAACTGAGAACAAACAGTAACTGAAGCTTAACAGTACACAAATACCCCAAGTTTCTGTGTCAGGGCTTTTGTTCAGAGGTAACAAGCCATGTCATGCATCTATAAGCACCGAAAGAAGTTGCCATGCTTCAAACCCAACCATTTCATTACACTTTACCAAAATGGGTTAAGATCAAACAAACCGGCAAGTGTGATAAAGCCAGATTAAACAAACCTCAAGGGATTGTGGTTGGTGTTACAATAATGCTCATTAAAGCCTAATCAAGGCAAATGAAAAGTGGGTATGTATCAAGGAAGTGTTAGCAAATGTGATCTCTGCCATTTGCCTGACATTCATTAGAAAGGAAACAGAACAGGATTAATAGGGCATCTACTCGTGAAACAATCAGCATGGCATCAAACACCTCCTATTGACCACCCGAGGCTAGATGTAATAAACAACAAACTACGTTAAGGCTGCAAGTAACCAAGTTGTTAGTTGAGTTAGAATCAACGTCCTAATCTGCTCCTCCGAGTAAGACTGATTCTCAGAGAAATCCGTTTAGGGTATAACATTGTTGCCTCATCCTGATAATGAAAGTGCAGGCATACGAAATTGTAGGGATACGAAATTGTATTAATAAAACAATGTGTGCGGTTTCTCAGCATTGCGAGCAGTGAGAAAAATCTTAAAAAGAAGGTAAGTACTGGAAAACAACACTTGTGGGTTTAGACTTGCTGGAACAGGTTCCTTAGATTGTTCTCTTTGCACTTAAAAATATAAATAAATAAATAAATAAAAGCAGAGTTAATCTTTTCAGCTGCAGCGATACTGTATTCTGCAGGGAGAGGACCACACTGAGTTACTGCGACCAAGCGTTAGGGACAAAATTGCACCTGTCAAAAGTTTCCAAGCAATTTGGTGATGAATTGCTAGGAAAAACTCCTCATCTTACACAGGTTCCAATGAATCTTTGTCTTGAAACCAATGAAACTAGAGAGCAAGTGAGCAGCTACAAGGAGCCGTTATGCCAATAACCTTGGCAACAAGGCCTGTATGAAATGGCGAGCAATTGTATTGAGGTAAACTTGGGATATTTCTTTGCGTAACACTTATCTGTTCTTCACCAATTGCAAACACTGTATTTTGGTTGGAATTCTTCTAAAAACATAGGTGTGACAATGACTCATCTCTCAACTGTTAGAACATCACTATGGCAACCCCTAAACAAACTGGAGTGTCTATGTATGTTTGGGGGGGGGGGGGTCACTGGGAGTTTGTGTGTATAAAGCGCTCTCTCTCCTCAGACAAAAACCCTCCTAAACTTTACACAGTGGATAGGAATGTGTGGCATGTGAGAAGGTCCTGCCCGTGTCTTTTGAAGAGACTCTAACCCCCCCCATGTTCACAGTGGAGAATTAACAGACTCCATGGAGAGAGACTTTCCCCTGACATGCAACGCCAAAAAACAGGTGCTTTCCTAGGAACGCTTGGGTTGTAAAGTCCATTTTGTTATCTCCCCATTTCATGGATTTTAGAATGATATAGATATGCTTAAGGCAACAAGACCTGCCAGACACATGATAGATGGCCCACAACAATGTTATATTGTTTTAGCGATGCAGCAATGCAAGTTCCAAGAAAATGTTAATTCCTTAAGACACTATCACAAATCAAGCAGGCAAAACGCCAAGAACATGCAGCAAACAGGAGGACAGCTTGTGAAAATTTGTGGATGCTAAAACAGCTAGGATGAAGAGTCCAATACCATAATGCCCATTTATTTTTTTTGCCTGATCTATTAAATTGAATTAATTTTGGGAGCATAAAGTCAGTCTTAACATCATAATGAGGGGGAAAAAATGCTGAAGAATAATTAAATTCTTAGAAAAGAAATCCTTATTGGATAGTTTGGCATACACTATTTATTTATTTATTTATTTATAAACAAAAATTAACATCAGGGGAAGAAGAAAAAAAAAAGATCGCCATGATCAGGTGGTGCAGAAATATATACTAAAGATACCCTTGAAGCCCAACATTATTCTGTCAAGGTCAATAGATTTCTTAAAATATCAGATAATTTGAACTTACGACATTGGCGATCAAGTTGTAAAATGTCAACTCAACATGAACACAAAGATTCCACAAAGAACTTGGCACATGCATTTTAAATTAGATTTTTCGTTTTAAAAGATTTTCCCCTTTTCTTTCATTTTCCATCTTGGACACTTTTTCTTATTGACCCTGAATCATTCCAAATTAAAAATGAACATTAAAAATCAAGAAACTTGCATGAATGAAAAATTGCTAAAACATTCCCAAACATTTAGGCATTGTATATTTGACCTTTTTGAAAAGAAAATGGAGGTCAGACAGTGTCCTCCCTATGAATGGGCAACTGGTGCAAAACAAGAAAGCACACATTCCAATCGGCAGATGACATCGAGGTTAATGAATTCGCCTGCGGACTGTGATGTCCTACCAAGCACAATGATACCATCTGCTCCTGACCCGAGCATTTAGCCTCCAACTTGACAATAAGCACCTGATCCATCACGTTTGATTGGGTCATGACAATGACATGCAGGCAGCATCGCTCATGGCTGGGTGAATGTTGAAGATGAAATGATACACAGAGACATTGTGGGGGTAACTGTCCAATTTAGGAATTGGATAAACAACAATGTTTGAATTAAATTAAACAAAAAATTAAATTAAACCAGATGTGTGTAAAGCACAAGAAGAACAGAGGGAAATTACTTCTGTGATGTTAGGAAAAACAATAGATCTGAGATGGAGAAGCAAACAAAATGTAACAAATATTACAAAATATCCTCTAAACAGGATCCAGAAACTGCAATTTCTTACAATTTTACATTTACAACAATCAGAATGAACACAGATGGGCCTTAGTCTCTTAACTTTTTAATTCCTTAATGAGAGATGGGAGAATTTCATCATGGTCTGAAGCAAAGGTTTTTCCCAGTGCCATTTAGTATGACATGTGCACACAACATAGGGAGAAATCAATTCAATTTCTGGGATCATACATGCAAATTTATTCTTCATTTGTTCCAAGAACTAAAATATTCGAGCATACATGCTCACTGACCCTTGCACCCTGATCTAATCTTGCAATATGACGGTCGTAAATTCTTTGCAAACATACTGACTCATATGTTGACTATCATGAAGTAAAATCTAAATAGAGACTTTTGTTGGTAGCAACAGAGAGGCGAATGACTTCTCTTTATTACAAGGCTTTTTCTGTCAAACCCCAAAGAGTTGTTCCACTTCTACTATCAACAGCAGAACTGTAAAGTATTAAAGCAAAAGAAATGTCCATTAGTTTGTGAAGGGAGGTTGTGGGTATACGTTTTAAAACAGCAGGAAAGGGAACTACAAAAAACTCCAGGTGTTGTTTTCCAATCTGAGGACTGTAATTTTACCCGGCCTGTAGTGGTAATGTAGGGTAATTAGTGGGGACAGTGGCTACTGCTTTATTTTTCCAGCTGTTTGTGAAGTTCAGCAGCTCTGCATGTTTTAAGTTATAGTAACTGTTACTGACTGCCGACAGACTGGTTCCTCAGCATTCTTAAGGGCAGAGAAAAGAGCCTAAGGCAATACCTTACACTGCGAAAGATTTAAATTTTAAAGCAGGAGTGTCCCATCCTGCTCCTGGAAGGCTACTATCCTGAAGAGTCCTTATTATCCTAACCCTAATTAAACACATCTGAAAGAACTAATCAAGGTCTTCGGGATCACCAGGAACTTTAAGCTAAGTGTGTTGGAGCAGCTTGGAGCCAAACTCTACTGAACACTGGGCTTCCAGAAGCAGGAATTGACACCCTTCTTCTAGAGAACCTGACAAAACTGAGGTGGTGACCTTATAGTAATTCTGTGAGCAGATATGATAAGTTATCCCCTCCCTTGATAGCTTGAAGTGAACCATAACAGGAGGGCAACAGTCAGTCCTGCACAACATGAAAGAACAAACTGTTAAAAGCTCCACTTTTGACCCTCCATGTTGCAGTGAAAGACAGGATTCTTCAAAGGTGCAGTGACCTTTAGCATAGCAGATTCCCACAGAAAGTCTTTGCCCTGATCTGGTTTCAGATGATAATTTTCAGACCACTCCAAGTGCATTAAACATACATTCTAAAAAATGCTGGGTTAAATATGGACAACCCCAGCGATTAGGTTGTTTTCAACCAACAGTTGGGTTAAATGTTTTACCCAACCTTCGTGGCAGTAACCCAACAGCTGGATTTGTCCATATTTTACCCAGCATCTTTTAGAGTGTAGGTAACATGAGGAAAGAGACTTGAAGAGCTAACTGGCAATGTCAACTGGGAACAATATGAAAGTCTTACTTTTAACAATATGAAAGTTTAACATTTTTCCTTTTTGACTAAAGTTTAAAAGCCAAACTGTATTACTTACACCCTACTCTGAAACTCTATCAAGGATGTGAAACTTTTACATCTAAGTCAATCTTGTAGCCAATACAATTAGTGAAGAAATGTAAATGCATGACAGCAAAATTCCACATAATGTGTGAAGTATGTATGATGTTTTATCTTAAGACAGTTGCCTAAGGTCTGCTCAGAGCATGTGCATATAGATTTGTAAACCGATGCAATCTAGTGCCACTGCAGCTATTGATATTCTAGTCGAAGATTTTCTTTCATCTCCCACTTTGATGAGTCACATGGTGCAGATACTGCAGACAAGTCCAGATATAATATTTCTATCTTAAAAAAAAAAGTCTCATTAAAAGCTGACCTTTCATGGACACTTTGTTTTTGTGGAGACACACTTGAGAAGTAACCATTTTATTTTTTTTACAATCTGTAACTTCAACAGTGTCAGTGTGCGTGCGTGCGTGTGTGTGCGTGCGCGTGTGAGAACGAGAAAGTAGTCAGCTATGGAAGGTCAACTAACACTATGTAGAAAATGATGATTACCACAAACAGATAAAAATAGACCCAGATTACAGACCTGGAGCTCCACTAACAATGTTTTGTACTCTCATGAATGCATTTAAAACTGAAGAAAGGAGACATGAAGTCTGTGGTCCTGAAACCTCTGTGTGAACCAAACAACAGTGATGGGAATCTTTACGCACCTCACAATCTGTTCCAATTCTGATTCTTGGAATCATAATCCAATTCCAAAACGATTCTTGGAATCCAAAACATTTTTTTAAATGAATTAAAAGTTTACCAAATTTGAACATCAGATGTATTTGCACATTTTCATTAAATTACTTATAGAAGTACTTTTTAAAATAATTACAAATTTATAATAAATCAAAACAATTGTTTCCAGACAAGCACAGCGACAGACTTTTCTATTTAAGAGCATTATTGCTGTTTGATTTTTACTGATAACATTATAGACAGCGGCTGATTTAAGAAATTAATTATTTTAACATATCAGATGTTTTGTCCTGTCCTTAAGACATTTTGCATTATAAAAGCATTTTGAGATTCAAATGCATTTAACCTCTGTTGTGTATTTGTGTGTAACTGGCAGCGAGCAGAATACAGCTGTCTCTAGCGCACAAGTGTTATTGCACATATGCAAGAAAATAACCAAGCTCAGAATCGATTCGGAATATTTTGTTGAACTGTTGAAGAAAGACTCACAGTGCATAAGAGAAGGAAATCTATTTTTTCTCCCATCCCTACTGAACAGGGCCATGCTCACAGCTAAATGAGAGAAATACCCCCTTCAGCAGCTACCAGTTCAAACACACGCTCTCTCAATGAGGAAGATAAACTTTATGGAGGGAGGTGAAAGATTGTTCCATTAGCACATTCACTGTACATCGGTTGTACTTTGTCTTCTCCAAAGAAACTCTTGTGATGGATTTAGTGTATCCAGAGTTGGATATACCTGAGCAAAATTTTAATGTTCTACAGTTTGTAAAAGTGGACAAATTGATGGAGTACAGGTCTGGAGAAACTAGAACTTCAGTAAAGTAATCTCAGGATCTACAAGCAAACAGGCTGTGCTCTATGCTGCACGTTTCAGAGTGATATATGGCCTCCACAGGTGAGGTAGAGATGCTCTCATGTGGAAGGAATGCAGGTGGAACAGATCTTGGGTAAAAGCCATGGCACACTGTCCAAAATCAACAGACTTTTATATCAGACTGCATGATACACATCACAGCCAAGAATTTAGTCGTAATTGACAAACTGACAGAACGAAGGAACAGTCACATGTCACGACTAACATGAAAAACGTTTCCAGCTATGAAGGCGGAATTGAGAAAACTGACTAACTTGTGTACCCTAATAAGAGGTTTATCTACTGGACAAGTCTTAATCCTGACCTTTAGCTTGAAACATGTAAACCTGCTTCACTGCAGAGGGCATGTTCAGTCTTGTTGCTGCTGTCATTAGGTGTTTCCTCTTACACTAGCTCCTGTTCCAGACGCTCCAGTCGGGCTGGTATAATACATAGTTTTCAGCGCCGAGGGAGGATCTTAACCATGTGGTTAGACCACAATTGCAGCTCTTTCATATCCATGTACGCTGACGCTGATTCTGAACCAGTTTCACCTCTTCAAATCTTACTCCTCCATGAGAAAGTAGTTCCAATGCTGATCAGATATCAGTGTCAAACTTACACCACAAGGTGCTTTTCATAAAAACAACGACCCAGCCTTTGAAATGAGGAATGGAAAAATACCTGAAAAATCAATCACAACTAAATGTACTACTGGTTGCTGTCTTCCAGAAATAAAAAAAGAAACAGCTTGGCAAAGAAACAAACGGTTTTTGACTTTTGTTTTGGATGGTGTGTTTCAGTTGAAGCCAGATGATGTAACACAACAGCAATGCAGGCCTGTCTCAGATGTTAAGTGAAAGACACTGCAACTTTCAAAAAAGGAATATTATGGTGCTCATGATCATTCTTCCTATTTGGAATAGAATTATGTTCTTTCTCTGGTTGGTTGCACAAATATTGACTAAATTTTCTTCTACTGACTCAAGTCCAGTCAATTTAGCTTTGGACAGCTGTCAGAGCTTACATCAGTGTATAAAAACATTTACCAACAAACAAAACCTATTACAATGACTTCATTCAAAGTGCACCAGATAGTGTAGGCGCGACTCCAAAATAACAGTAAGGATCAGATTTAGCTCAATTATGGAGCAGTGCCTGTGGCGGAGGTTTAAAACGCTAACCACACGCAAACAGAAAGAGTAAACATAAGCAGGCTCCTCTAGAGCCTCAGGACAGGCCTCAGGGGTTGAAGGAGCTCTCGCTCTCTCAGTTTTCTCAATCGGCTTTCAGAAGAACAACTGAAAGTCTCTAAGCATGTTGTTAAAAATCGGTGCGACCTGCTAAGAAAGCTGGTATCTGAACGACACAAACTTTTTAATCACACATAAAGGACTTAATTATACAAGGTTTGAATTTGGAGCGAGATTAATCACTCGAGGCACAGAGGCACAAACTGTTGTCCCATGGGATATAAGAGAGAACCGTGACTCTGGGTCAAGATGTGAGAGTGTGATGAAGTAATTACTCTTAGTCAGGCCCTGTAGGACAAAGAGTGACAGTCGCTAACAGGATGATATCAAGTGTTTGGTTACATCTCCAGAGGGTTGAGAGAGCAGTCAGTCATGAGCAGAGACACAATCCTCCCAGCTCTTCCTGTCTGTGTGTACTGCAGAACAACAAGAGCAGGTTCTCCCTAATACCACGGGTGATGGTTTAAATAAGGGAGGAACACAATGTAGCAATCAAAGAGACAGAATGAGGTACGGAGTCAGAAAGCAAGATGAAAATAAGCAATGATGAATAAAGATATTCAGCCTATGCGTTATTTAATACTTTGTACATTTGTTTGACGTGTTGCATGACACTCCACAGACTGTGTGCAGAGCGCACAGCCCTCATTTGGGCTGACTGGATGAATTTCATGGTTGCAACATTCTCAGAAATAACTAACAGCAATGCAGAGACAACACTAACTGAACCAGAAAGAAACAGGAGTGAGTAGCTTGCTGAACTTCATTTACATAGTCAGGTAAATAAAACATTTTGCTGGTCACTGATCATATGAAAGAGGTGGACGCATTTATAATTTATTAAAAACCAGTTATTCTGTTCACATATGAATGTTAAGAAATTCTTTCTTTTTGTGCTGTGCAAAAAAATTATAATTCTACACTGTAAAAATGACCGTGATTTTAACAGTAAAAGACTGTAAAAATTTTAAATGGTTACTGGTACAGTAAGAAACTGTTAAATGGCTACTGGCAAGTTCCCCTACTATATACGGTGAAAAACTGTATTGGACATTACGTGTAATTTTCTGGTAGTACACCATTTTTGGAAGTGAAAAAAAAACAAAAAACACAATTTACAGTGAATAAAAACACACCACGATGCCATTCGGTACCGAAATTTTAAAAACGTCCATTTCCAGCTAAGATTTGAGCGCTGTTGAGCAGATTTTTAAACAGCGCTGATTGGTTATTGTGTTTACGCGCTCAACAGGTCTGTGATTGGCTTCAATGATCATCGCTTCACGCTCTTCACCGAGCGCTTCATTGATCATTGAAGCCAATCACAGATGCATCTGTTGAGCACGTGAGCACAATGACTAATCAGCGCGGTTTAAGAATCCGCTCAATAGCACTCAAATCTTAGCGGGAAATGGACGTTTTTAAAATTTCAGTACCGAATGGTATCGCGTTCGGTACTTTTACAACACTATTCTATACATGTTAATATATAAAAGCCGGTTGTGATGGGCTTTGATTCATCATGTGATGTTCTCATCACCACCTGCTTTTGGTGGTTATCAGTGTATTACACAAAGGTACAAAACAGATCTTTGTACTTCAATAGGTTGGTGTTTTAACATTATATCAGTTAATGAAATTACAGTATTTAAAATTTAAGTTAAAACTGTAAAACCTAAAATGTTGCTACTGTATTTTTATGGAAAAATTCTGGCAACCACAGCTGCTGTTTACCACTGTTTTTTTTTTTTTTCCTTTACAGTGTAGATATATATTTTAGGGTAAATAGTCAAAGTTCAGAATACTGTTTGGAGATTTTTATTCTTTGAACAGAGGGTAGTGTTCAAACTCTCATGTCTTTCTAAAGAGGTCGCAAAAGCCAATTTCACTAAAAAGCTTGGTGCTTTACTATGCCTCAAATGTACCGACTCAGCTACTTTGACCCACCTTCTTTTGAATTTGTCCAACAGGACCAAAATGCAATGTTAGAAAAAATCAGAAGTGCACAACCATGCAAACACATCCTTAAAGAAGCAATGAACACTTCCACAAGTGCCTCAATGACATCACTTGCACATAGACCCTTGCATAAACCAGGTTTTAGTGAGAATGTGGAAAGAGGGCAATGTGGGCCTCTGAAACGAAAAAAAAAAAAAAAGTGCATGGAAAAAAGCTCGATCACACCCTGCTTCAGGGTGTTTTTGGAACTTGATTATAATTTCTGCTGAATTTCATGCTGAAGGAAACAGCTGGACCACAGGCATGGAAATTCACTAATTAAGACTGTTGTGATATCCATGTAAACAGTCCCTTAAACCACCCAGGACAGACAGTTTTTACATATAATGTGGAACATCACAGAGAGAGAGAGAGAGAGAGAGAGAAACAGTACTTAACTACAAGTACTACATTGTTTAGAGAAAAGCAGTTAGATAACTTGTTTTTCTTTTTAATGATCTTAGAAATGCAACGAGAAGTAAAGAGGGTGCACAAGTTCTCTCTGCAAAGTCGAACGGGTCAAGATTTTCTCCGCACTAACACTTCCAAAGACAGGCTTCATGGTCCACAACAACACAAAAGAGTCCTATATTATTCAAGGGAGCAATCTGCCCATCATCAATAATAGATGTCTGCCACTGGCAGCAGAACGTTAAGTGCTCATGTATTCTTAATGAGTCTAGGGTTGGAGAGGAACTGCTTGCCACCTCGTGCTCTAAACGGCCGCCCATGGGGAATCGTGGTTATGTATCCCTGTTAACACGCATGACTTCACCAGAACTGCCCCATCAACCTCCTCTCTCATGAATCCAACAGCTCTGAGAAACACTCGTCCAGATAGACCACACAGAGCGCTGAATGACTGCAATGCCGCAGTGTTTAACACCGCTTGCTTTGAGGTCCTACTATGAACGAAAACAAAATGGAACGTATTGCTCATTAAAGGTGCAAGTTTGTGTTTATTCAGTAATTGGGCTTTTACCAGGTCTTGTAGATTCTAAAAGTTCCTTTGTGGTGGTGGCATTCAAAAACCAACTGAGGAATGTAGGTATGAGCTCAAGATTTCTATAGTGTACTAGCAAAGAGACCAGAATAAAGACAAATGGCCGTTTTGAAACTGAGTGAGAGCTGGGATATAATGAACTACTTCCATTGTCTTGGGTCAGTTTGCTGAGGTCTTGAAATATCGTGACTCGAATGCAAACCAATTGCACCCGTCTTCTCTCTTGCTCAGGCATGACAGTCTTCAAACAGTCAGAAGTCATGCTTAACCAATTGATGATAAGAGAAACATTTTCATTATTCTATAATAGAGGTTATCACTAATAATTTCTATTTGAATTCTATTTAACTGACTGCCAACAATTTTATGTACTTTTAACAGCATAATTACTTTGTCTTAAGCGACACTGTTGAAAAAAATGGGGACAGTGAAATAAATGTTACAATTATTTGGCTAAAAACGTTAAACTGCAAAATGCAATCCTGTTCTTTAACATTTCCTCTTTGTTGCACATTTACACCACGTGTAAAAATGTAAATTTACAAAAATTTGTTAACATTACAATTTTAATGTGAAATCAGTCACAATGCAAGATTGTTGTGATTATGTAAAAACTAAAAATGATAAATTATATTAAATTATAATAAAAAAAAAAATACCCAAATGACTCATTAAAACTGAAATGAAACAGAATCGAGAGCCTGTGATTCAGAATCAAATTGGGAAATCTGTGTCAGTACCCTCTCCTAATAAGGAAGTTTACTACACCTAAGTGCTAAATTGTTCTGGGTTTTCCAGGGTTGTAATGGGATTGTGGATAAACTTATCAGATTTGGTAAAGTAACACTTCAATTTATGCTGGTTTTAAGATGTTTTGTGTAATGCTGGGAAAGTTACAGGGATGAATGTATCGGAAGCTAATAAAATTGCATCCCATATGCCACTTGAAGAAAGAGCACAAGTTAGAGCCATGGGTATCTAGTCATAAATTTCTCTTCTGGAAGAAGCTATGACACTGTATCCTAAAAGTCTCCATGTTCAAATCTCTGCCCAGTTCCTCTCAGAGAACACTCCAGCATCTGCTAAAAATAAAACCTCTTAGACTCCTAATGATACTTCATGTCAAAGTACATTAACATAGTGGTAAGGGCAAAGCCTTTACATAGAATGCTCTTTCATTAAAAAAAATGAAACGCTAAGTACTAGACACACAGAAAATAAATCTAATTGAGTATTCTTATTGAATCACTTCTAATGATTAAAGAAGTGGACCATTAACAAAACTGTGACATTCAAAACAAATGTTTTCTTTCACCCGAAAATAAGAGTGCTTTACCTCTTCATTCAGACGCAAATTAAAATTTTTTATAAAGATGAAATTAATTTTAACTCACCAAAGTAAGATAACAAGGAATCAATTATTTACATATTTAATGTTTCATTTAAAATGTTCATAACTATTTAAATATATTTAACTATTAAAAATCTAAATATATACATTTTATAGTTTTTAAAATCACTTGCATAAACTATACATTTAAAACATTGTCGTTGCATATTTGCATCATGATTTGATATTTATGCATTTCAACTAAAATAAATTATATTTTTTCTTTCATCGGCTAGATTTTTAGGATTATATAAAAAGTTTCTATCATCCATCCATAAGTAACACTATAAAACACCACAGTTGCACTCACATAGACGCTGGCAGTCTGCAGCAGACCTGAATTAGAGATGCTGATTAAGGAGTTTTTGTTGGGCTGGCCACACCCCTCTACCGTACATGCTGAGAAATGCAAACTGAACATGGTGCTTTACGTGATGAGAGATGCTGGGTCAGTGACGCAGTCAGTGCAACTACCCGAGTGCTTTCTCCCACTCAGCCGGAGGCCTCAGTTTGCTTTTGGCTACAGAGTTGTTGATTAAGTCCAACAGGATCCAACAAGGCAAGAAGTGTCAATAAACGTGTGTATAGAAAGACTCAAGCACGCACTGGCGCAGTGTACAGAGCTGCCCTACTGAAGATAGATTGAGTACAAACATGACTTCCTTTTCCTTCCATCAGCTTTGCCACAAAGAGAGAGCATCTTTTTACGCCAGCTGGCCATCCTCCTCTGAGGATAAGACACTACATGATCCAAGGAGCCAGAAAGAGAGGTTAGAACAGCTTCCCAAAAATAGACGCTCCTCTGTCGACTGCTCGTCTTGCTTTCATACCACAACGGCAGTCAATTTTCTGTAGGAGGATTCCTTGATTTTCGGTCCAAAGCCACGCTGCTTTTTCTAGTGATCACTGGACAGGTTCTGATGTAAAAACAGCCAGGTAGGATGCACTGAATCAAAGGAGATAAATCATCTATAACACCGAGGCTGATATCACAACCATTTGCATATTCTCATTTCATAATCACTGCTCCACACCGCTGTCTTGGGGCTGGGTAGATAAGGGTTGAATCAATGGGCTTGTTCATGAACCATCCCTTGCTAAATCAATCATGAACACTCAGAATATAAGGGAAAATACCAAACAGTGTGTGGCCATTTGTAACTTGAATGTGCAAGGCTTCTGCTTCCAGTTATTTTAGCTGAACAAAAGGGGTCGGTTATGTTCAAATAATTTAACCATTAACTGCACTATTCTAATTATTTATCTAAAGCAGCTTGCACATTCATATTCACTTGTATAAATACACCTTATGATAGTCCAACGAATGAGTGAATGAAAATGTGTGTATGCCAGAAAAACTGTGGACGCCCTCTGGCAAGACATGGTAATTCATTTGGCATGAAACTCACATTGTATAGATGTTCTCTAACAGCTAGCCGTTGAGGGACATTGGCTGTTTAGGCTACGCATTTTCAGGTGCATCATGAGATTGAATGAGTGCACTTGATAAGGGTCACTATGGTTTGAGACACCACTACAAATGGCTGCCATCTCAAATAGTTCATTATATTAAGGGTAATAGGGGCGATATCAGATTTTTTTCATCCCAGATTTTTTCAATTACTCACCCCTATGGTCTCTTGAAACCAATCTTGGCAACAAAAACATTTCATTTATTATTATTTTTGTAATATTCTATGAGCGTTTGTTGTCCATCCATTCAAAGTCTAGGGGAAATCAACATTTTCAAGCTTAAAGACAAATAAATACATTGGGTCCCACTTTATATTAGGTGGCCTTAACTACTATGTACTTACATTTAAATTAATCATTTGATACAATGCACTTATTGTGTACATACATGTGTTTACATTGTACTTATATTTTTAAAAATACCTGCATGTAATTAAATCTGTAATTAATTTCTGTAATTACTTTTATAATTACACTGTTGACCCATTCCTTACACCTTAACCCACCCTTAAACCTACCCATACCACCAAACCTGTCCCTAACCTTACCCATATCCCACCTCAATAGCAGCAATAGTGTTTTGCAATATAATATGAACACAAAAAGTACATTGTACTTACTTTTTGATGCAAGTACATAGCAGCTAAGGCAACCTAATATAAAGTGACCATACATTGTAATAGTAATCTATTTGAACTTAGAGGTTTTACTCCAAGTCTTTTGAAAAGACAGTTACTTTATTTGATGAATTTTAGACTTTGAGCACATCAAATATGATAAAGAATCACTAATATGATTTTAGACAGCTGCTGAATTAAACTAGAGAAACACAGTAGTCTTGAATCATTCAGCCTGTTTTTATGAACAAAATTCAATGATTCACTGAAAACAGATCATTCTCATGAATGCATGAAGGAGGCAGGATGGATGTTAAGATATTCAGTGAACAGTGACTTACATTAAGATCTGTTCATCATACACAAATCAACTACATTTTGATACTTTGCGCTTTCGCTTTTTCGCTCCAGTCCCCATTTAATGTAATGGGATAAAAAAAAAAAGACCAATAAGTTCTTCAAAAATTTCTCCTTTTAAAGTTCAATGGAAAAAAGTCAGCCATTCTTGTTTGGAACAACTTGAAGGATGATGTTAGAATTTCCAGTTTTGTGTAAACTACTCCTTTAAATCCACTTCAGCATGACACGGTTGTTTTAAAAGTGTTAAGACTATAAATGGCAAATCAGTTTTATTTGGTGCTAATCTACTAATATAACAATGGATGCTTCAATGTTAGCGCTGCTGTACTGGTCAACAGGAATTACCCAACAAACCCTTAATTGAACCTTCGACTTAACCTCCCAGAGCCGATTAGCCTTTATGTACACCGCACCACCTTAGGATGTAGGTACATGAAAGGTAACAGCTTTTCCCTTGTGCTGACATTCTGCACCGAGACCTGCCCACCAGGACAGCTGTATGGAAATTAGAGAGCTTGGGCTGCACCATTACATGGCCCGCCCTGGCAGCGCTCAGAACAACGGCTCTCTCAGCACCGTTGCTTCAGGCATGAACTTGGCAGATTAGCCATTCAGGAAACAAATAAGCCCTCTAACACAGACAGCCCCCTGAAAGGGAGAAATAAAAACAACCTGAATGCTACGACCAGAGAAAAGAGGCCTGAAAAACACTACGTTTCCTCCCTCCAAAGACATTGTGTCTGAGGGATGGAAAACCCTCCGTCGGTGAGCTTGTTTTCCATCTCGTCTCTCTTTCTCTCTCTCGATGCACAAGCAGTGATATTTAACAAGGTTGTAAATAAGCAGCCCTCGGGCATTGTATTATAACAGGATACACGCACCCTAAAGTGCTCAACAACAGAGGGTACACAGTACAAATATTTCTGAACGAGAGAAATCGTAAAAAGTACAGAGCCAAACGCCCACTCCTCTGCTACTTGTGATACTCATCTGCTGGAACGTGTCGGTGTGAGATCTAACATGTAGCAGATACCACTGAGGTTGTGCTGCTCTATTGATTGGACCGTAGCACATGTTTCTTGTTGAAGAGGCTGGCTGAATCCTTTGCTCATTGTCGGAAAAACTCTGATGAACACAGAGAGCGGGAGGGCTGTGGATCTCACTCACTCCATAGACACTGACGGTGGGCGGCAGCGAGAAGGACGCTGTCCACCTCCCTCTATCTGTACACGGTTGCCAGGCAACACGAAGAGAGCTCTGGCCAACCGGAGGGTTGTAGTGCTCTCCTTCTGGCCACTCGTGAGTAAACTCTACTTAGACTTTTATGAATATTTACTAGAGGTGATGAGAATAATGAAACGCAAACTGTGGTACATTACTGTGATTATCATTAAGACACTCAATCAACACTAAAGCATCAATTAGGGCTGTCAATCAGTTTAATCAAATTAATTACATATGCAGATTAATTAGTCAAAAGAACCTCGTTTAATCACACAAAAAAAATAGTCGCTGCGAAAAACGCCCAAATGAACAGAATTCAGACAGTGACAGATGAGCAAATCATCTGAAGTTATCATTAGAAGTCAGTATATAGTATGAGTAAGTTTTTAAAGGGATAGTTCACCCCAAAATTAAAATCCTGTCATTTATTCACCCTCCTGTCATTTCAAGACTTTTGGTCATCTTTGCAACACTAATAAAGCATTTGGCAATCAACATTTTCAAGCTTAAAATTAAGACCCCGTAAAAGTGACCCATATGAATTGAGCACGGTTTATTCAAGTCCTCCAACGAGAGACAACTGCTTTACATGACAAACATTTTAATTTAGGCTCTGAGCGCATCGGATATCGAAGGAAGGTCTAATTTGCACCTGGCAGGTTAAGAAAACCCCCCCCACCTCATTGGTTCTTGTGCATCAGGAGTGCATGTTTAAGCATCCATTTACTATATTTGATGTGCTCTGTGCATTTGTGTTCCATAGATAGACAAGAGACTTGCAATGACATGAGGGTGCTTAAAATGGCAGAATTTGTTTTTGCCAGAACTGACCATTGAAGCTTTAAAAAAAAAAAATCCTCACTGTTTAATCATCATCTTAAAAAAAAAAGAAAAAAAACGCAAGAGGCTTAATAGATCTATGAATTATTTTTATTGACTTGCTAGGTTTTTAACATAATTTTTAGAATTGCAACAAGTAATTATACAGCTATAAAATGAAACTCATTTTTCACAACACACTGCTGAAAAACAAATGTTTGGCACATTATGGAACACATTACCGACGTGCAGATGTGCATTTTCTACTTTTCATTCACTTACTGATGCTTTCAAGATTATGACGAGTCAGCTTTGACAAAACCATCTTATGTTAGCCAGCTAGACTGCATTATCTTGGTGAGAAAAAAAAAAAAGGATAAGCTCCAAGATTGTAAATTTGTAAGTGGCAATGCACTGGATCAAAACTCATGATTGCTGTTGAGACCCGATGGTGATTCCTACCTCTAAGGACTACAAATTAAGAGTTTGAAAACCTCTTAAAGCTTTAGACGAAAACCATGGAAACAGTATCTATTTTTATTATTAAACCAACTGTTGCAAGCTGAAGCAGGCATTCCTGAATTTGGAATAAGGTCTCTAAAAAATAAAGTCCAGGAACAAAAACACATCTAACTTGGGCACTGAGGGTGGAAACTCTTTTCATAATTAGAGTATTCTTTCTTTTTTTAATTACACTCTCCCTCAGCCCTCATTTTTTTCTATTGGCCGGCCATCTGTCTCTGATTCCCTGTGTGCTGATGTGTGTTAATAACCGTTGTGGAAATGTAGGGACACAAACAGCCACATGGTTTCCGGCCATCCGGCCAAACTATGATGCAGCCAGATAACATGCATTTTAATATCCTGATTTTTTTTTAAGAGGGCAAAGAGAAGAAAAAGCACAATGGCATGACACTACCGGGGGATGGGCAACCCTGAGTGTGCATTTATTAGGCAACGAATATGCATTTAATTAAACATTTTCTAACTGAAACGGGCTGGAAATACAATGCAGAAAGAGAAAGACTGCTTAAGATACAAAAAAAAAAAAAAAAATTCCCCCAAATTAATTGTATCCGTCACTCAATACACATATTAACCTTCTGACCTAAACAATTTAACATAAACGTCATATGAACTATGATCTACTTTCCTGCAAATTTCACCTCCAGCACTAAATCAAACACACCTGAACCAGTTAAATAATGTCTTCCGAAACACTTGATAATTACAGACAGGTGCGTTGGAGCAGGGTTTGAACTGAATTCTGCAAGAATGTAGCTCTTCAGGAACAGGACCGGGCATCCCTGACCTAAAACATTACCATAAAATGATAAATCCACATGCGTGCAACGCCAACCAACCTCACTACCAGGCCACCATATCCAAGAATAAGTTTCTATGACTTTGAGAAGACAAAACGTTCAGAGGCTATGAAAACACTTTCATCTTTAGCAACAACTGCAGAGTGACTTGAGTTTCTGTCTGGCCTCCAGAGAGCTTCTCCTCTGAAGTTTTAATTAGTAAGAACCTTAATCCTTCACAGTCTAGCTAAAGCTTTTCAAGCATCCAACTTCTGCAATAAGACTGCTTATAAGCATGTGCTTAAAGGTGAATTAGTAAGTTCTTCTTAAAATGCAAAATTTCTAATTTTCTCCACAAAAAAAATAAAATAAATGTAAATGTTATTGATAGCGGTCTCTTATACTCACCAATACTGCATTTATTTGAACAAAATACAGTAAGAATATTTAAATATAAATAATATTTTAAATCAAATTACCCCATGCTGTTTTGCTGCTTAAATAAGACTTTATTATGAATGTTGCAAAGTTGTGCTACTTATTTTTGTTGAAATGGTTATATATATATATATATATATATATATATATATATATATATATATATATATATATATATATATATATATATATATATATATATATATATATATATATATATATATATATATATATATATATATATATATATATATATATATATATATTTTTTTTTTTTTCTTCTCTAGGATTCTTCAATCAATAGAAAGTTCAAAAGAAAAAAAAATTGTACAAGTGTCAAACTTTTTACTGTATTTTTAAAATCAATTTAATACACCCTTGCTGAATAAAAGTATTGAAGAGTGTAATCCATGTGTCCTGTGTTCACAAATGATGGATGTCCTTTTTCTAATGAGTTCTAATGATCAGAACAGCAGGAAGTTTTTAAAGATTCTTGACGACAAAATAAATAAATAAAATAAATAAAACTTTGGTTTCTCCTTATTAAATTTGCACCTGACAGTTTTAAACTCTCAAATCATCCTCCCCTCTTCCACATACTTCAACTCTGACGAGCTCTAAAACTATTCACCCAAATTCCGCTCGGCAGTTCTGAAAACATTCCACACAGAATGACTACTTCTGTCAGGAGATGACTGACAGGTCAAAGAACTAGGTTCTCCGCCATGTTTACTGGTTACCTCAACTGTTTATACTGAGATGGAAGTTTAACGGCCTAAGAACAGTGATATAAAAATAGCCTTTTTTGAACAAGAGTGATGTGGGATTGTTTATTGAAAAACCAGTGGCAAAGAGAGCCAGCGTCTCTTGATGCTAGCGTCTCTCGACTTAACCGAAGCGTATATGTGCTGCACATTTAAAAAACCCAGCATCTCTAGAGGATTCTTCGCACCAGCAGCACTCAAATTTACGGGATTAGGATGCTCAAGGTCTGTTTACACATTCAAGCCTGTTTGTGCGTGACTAAGAGCGTGTGTACTTCCTGTTTACTCTGTCAAAGCTAATATCTGAGCAGAGAATCTGAGGCGGTGTTTCTCAGCAGGTTCTGACAGGGGGAATGACCCTAGAGACGCAGAGCTTTCAGCAACACACCGGTAATAAAACTGGTGGAGGGGTGTTTATTCATCAAACGGGATTAGGCTTTGGTGTGTCGTATCAAGCGATGGGGGCTTGTTTTATGTTAGAAAACAGCCATTGCGAGACACAGGAACTAACAGAAAATGACAGCAGGATGAAGAAAAGGCCTAGATGAGCTCATTCTTTCTGTCGCTCTTTCTGTTAGTGTTATCAGCCCTCTTATCCTCCACAGACAAGTGCACTTCATTCCTAAAAGTGTGCACAGATAAATATCAGGTCACTGTCGGTGACACCATGGCATCCAAAGTGGAGAGATGAGATATTGTATCCACAGCCTCCACAAAAACGGTTGAATTCTGAATATTGAATAGACGAAAGTGTATAATTCATCACCTCTATGGCCCTCGCAAACCGCGGCCTCATGAGTAACACACATACACATACGAAAGGAGATACATGAGATGGGCTGCACAGCTGGTTGGAAAGCAGATGGAACTCTGGGTAGCCTCAGGACAACTCTCTTGCTCTACAGAGGTTTGAGTCCATCAGACACACAGGAGGAGCTACAGCAGACATCTGACCCTGCGTCAGACGTTCAATACAAACAGACCTGCGGACATCCTCAGGATGGCATTCCCCACATGTCCAGAAACATGAATGAGAGTTTATTTAGAAAGATGGCACATGTAATTATGCTGAAATGATCCTACTTTTTCCTTTTCCAACCCTTAAAAGGCACTGTTTGCTTCTTGATCTTTTTAGAATATATAGGTAACAGGTTGAAATCATTAATATTGAAGCATTACTATCATTAACTAACAAAGAATAATTTTTCAATTACTGTATTTGAATTTTTTAAACATACAAATATTCAAACATTCAAATATTTAAGGTGTAAAAACAAATAAATAATCACACCATAAAATAAATATTTTAGATTGTATAAAAATTAACAAGAATTAATGTAGTATATTTATAACAAATGTTATATACATAAATATTGTAAAAACATTCATTTGTTAGTTCATAATATCAAATACATTAATGTTAACAAATTGAACCCTACTGTAGTGTTATCAGAATATCTAAATATAATATAATATAATATAATATAATATAATATAATATAATATAATATAATATAATATAATATAATATAATATAATATAATATAATATAATATAATATAATATAATATAATATAATATAATATAATATAATATAATATAATATAATACACTATTAAAATGTTTGGAGTTGTGAGACTTTTAATGCTTTTGAAAAAAAGGCTCATGTGTTCAAGGCTGCATTTATTTGATCTAAAACACAGTAAAATTATATTGTGAAATATAACAATTCAATGCAACTATTCTTTGTTTTAATATATTTTAACTGTGTCACATGATCAGAAATCATTCTAATATGCAGATTCGGTGCTCAACATTTCTTATCAATGTTGAAAACAATTTGTACACTGTAAAAAGTGATAAGTTGACTTAAAAACATTTAGGAAAGTCTTTGCCTTAAAATTTTTTAAAGTAAATGATCATTAAAAAAATAAGTTAAGTGAATTATTTACTTAATTTTAAGGCAACGGGTTTCCTCAATTTTTGCTTGCTGAATAAAAGTATTAATTACTTAAAATTAAATTGATTATTTAATTAAGAAATTAAATGTGTAAAAAAAAAATAAAATAAAAAAAATAAAAAATACTGACCTCAAACTTGTCAAAAGTGTTTACTATTTGACAGTAAAACAGTTAAAAAGGTCAGTATTGGTGCCGAAACCAACCAAGGCATTGAACTGCTGAATCTTTAATAAAAATATACTGCTGTAAAGACAGAAGTGACTTCAGAGCTGTAGAAGCTGAGAATGGCCATGTTTAAAAAGGTTACAGGTATTACTGATTAAGCCGAGCTAGCAAGACTATCACGAGAAGCTGTAATCAGGACCGTCTGAAATGAAGACGTCTAATGCTTTTGTATAACAGATAAGCAGATTTTTCACTCAGGATATCTTAAACAAGCATGAAGGATAATGATGTTGGTAATGAGAGCTGGGTAATCACATCAGAGGTTTATTTTAAGCATGATTCTGCTCAGACAGCGAGGTAAATCAAATCAAGAAAAGGAAGTCCCTTATGTATCAAATAATCAGATTCATTATCATCTTGCTGACCTCAAGTCTCAGAGATGTCAAATTAAAGCACTTATGCAGTTTTGATCTCTAATAATAAAGGCTCCAAAAACTGATTCCAGGTCTGTCAGCTCAAAGTAGAGTTAACAGTTCACAGTCCCTGATGTCCAAGTTTGGGGTGCACAGGTTGGTAAGTTTTTGGTAACACTTTAATAGGGACTAATTCTCACTATTAACTAGTTGCTTATCAGCATGTCAATTATTAACATGCATATAACATTCTACATCCCTAATCCTGCCCAATACCTAAACTTAACTACCTTACTATCAATAAGCAGAAAATTAGGAGTTTATTGAAGTTAATGGTTTTTTAAAGACGAGGATTGAAATAATTTTTTTTTTTTTTTTAAAGTGTGACCAAAGATGTCTTCTTGCCCACCAAGTTCTGCATATATTTGATAAAAAAATACAGTAAAAACAGTAATAAAATACGACAGTTTAAAATAACTTTTCTATTTTAATGTTTTAAAATGTAATTTATTCCTGTTACTCCAGTCTTTCGTGTCTTGTATAGCAGTAAAGATTTACTGTCCTCTGAAAATAACTGAACATACAGCCATTATTGTCAAAAAAAGCTGACAGCAAAAGTGAGTACACCTTAAGAGATAACAGCTATATGTCGTTTAACCATGCAAAGCCACATATCCTATTCATCACGTTCATGTTTTTGTCTGCTTCACAGGTCTATACCAATTTGTGTATCTTGTTTTAGAGCAGTTGAAATTTGGTGCTTTGAGTACAATTCTCTCATACTGACCACTGGATGTTCAACATGGCACCTTGTGGCAAAGAACTCTGAGGATTTGAGAATTAGAATTGTTGCTCTCCACAAAGATGGCCGAAGTTCGGTAACACCCTGGAACTGAGTTGCAGTACAGTGGCCAGTGTCACACAGAGGTTTTCCAAGACGGGTTCCACTTGGAACAGGCCTCGCAAGGGTTGATCAAAGAAGTCAGATCCTTGTGCTGTGCTTTAGGTGCAAAAGCTGGCTTCGAAAAACAGATGCATGAGTGCTGACAGCATTGCTTTAGAGGTTGCAGAAGTGGAAGGTCAGCTTGTCAGTGCTCAGAACAGTTTGCATGGCGGTCGTCCCAGAAGGAAGCCTCTTCTGAAGCTGGCTCACAAAAAAGCCTGCAAACAGTTTGCTGAAGACAGCCTGTCCAAGAGCATGAATTACTAGAACCATGTCCCGTGGTCTGATGAGACTAAGATAAACTTGTAAGGCTCAGATGGTGTCCAGCATGTGTGGTGACGCCCTGGTGAGGAGTACCAAGAAAATTGTGTCTTGCTTACAGTCAAGCATGGTGTTGGTAGCATCATGGTTTGGGGCTGCATGACAGCTGCTGGTACTGGGGAGCTGCGGTTCATTGAGGGAAACATGGATTCCAACATGAACTGTGACATTCTGAAGCAGAACATAATGCCCTCCCTTCAGAAACTGGGCCAAACGGCAGTTTTCCAACATAATAACACACCGCCAAGATGACAACTGCCTTGCTGATGAGGTAAAGGTAAAGGTGATGGAGTGGCCAAATATGTCTCCAGACCTAAACCCTACTGAGCACATGTGGGGCATCCGCAAGCGGAAAGTGGAGAAACACCATGTGTCTAACATCCAGCAGCTCTGTGATGTCATTGTGGAGGAGTGGAAGAGGGTGCCAGCAACAACATGTGCAGCTCTGGTGAATTCCAAGCCCAGGAGGATTAAGGCAGTGCTAGATAACAATGGTGCCCCAACAAAATATTGACACTTTGGACACAGTTTTGACATGTTCACTTAGGGTGTACTCATTTTTGTTGCCAGTTATTTAGACAATAATGGCTATATGTTGAGTTATTTTTAGAGGACAGTACATTTGTACTTCTATACAAACTGAACATTGACTACTCTAAAATATATCCAAGTTTCATTTGTGTATTGTCCCTTGAGAAGATATACTAAAATTGTTGCTAAAATGTGAAGAATTGTTACTCACTTTTGTGAGATACTGTACATATATACATATACACATACTGTCATGAAAACATGCAAAAAATAAAAAATAAATAAAATTCCCCAATATCTCTCCAACACACTAGGTGATTATTGATTTTCTTATTTTAGAAAATGAAATGTTTTCAGCCTGCACCAGTTAACCTCAATGGTTGACTTGATATTGACCACAGTCCTGCAATTCCTTTGTAAAAGGTAATTGAGTGACAATTTAAAAGTAACCCAACATCCTCAGAGAAGAGTTAGTACACATTGACTTGCGGAAATTGATTAGGATTTAACTCAGTTTCAAATATCTGCTGCTTTGTAGAACAAGAGGAAATAAATAACAGACAGCATTAATCAAACAGAAAAGGGCTTACATACACGTTATAGCTGTCATGGAGTTACATTACAACTGTTAGATTTCCAACTATCACTGAAAATTAAATACAAATAATTTTAGTAAGTTGTGTGTGTATGTGCATGTATGTATGCATGTATATACACACACATACATATATACACATACATTTTTAAAATTAATTACATTGTTTAACATGTATTATTTAAATTGATTGTTTTAATATAACTTAAAATAAAATTATATGAAATCAAATATATATTTATATATAAATGTATACATTCTGATGAATATAAATTGGTAGTAAATATCAAATGGTAGTAAAATTATAACATTTCGTTTATTATTTATTTAAATGGATCTGATTTAAATTCAGATGAATATCAGTTTAGAAGTTTTTGTGAGAAAGACTGCTAGAAAGTGCCAACATACCCAAAGCAGCTGTATAATAGAAGGCGGCCAAACAGGAGATGTATATTTATTAAAGGGGTGGCTTGCAGACAACCACTTAATCAAGAGCAGATGTGGATGTGATGGTGGGTGGTTAAAAGCACATCTAACGGGCGATGTGATGACACCCTGAAAGAAGAAGGTTCTTGAGATAGAAAATCAGGTTGACTTGCTCCATAAGGAGATGATTATTTGTTATAACTCAAGTTACGTGGATGGTTTTTTTTTTTTTGCCCCTCATTTTGGGGCTTTCAAAAGGTCCATGGTAAAGTACGTAGATTCTTGCTAGAGTGTGGTAAACGTCTCAAGAGATGAGCGTTTGAAGTCCACCTGTTTCTCATTGAGATTCTTGTGATGTTCGCTCAGTCGGAATGCCTAAGCGTCTGAGAGAAGGGAAAGGCCGGATAGCTGGCAGACTCTGCACTGTCCTCGCAATGACAACAGTTGGACTGACTTGCTTCTAACTGGAGGGAATGTGGGAATGAACTGGTGGCTACAGAGGTCAAGTATCCAGTTGTGGTTGCACTAACGCTGAAAGAAATTGGGAAGGTGCTTGCTTTGTACACAATACACCAATAAGGGTGAGGAAAAAAAAAGAATTTATATATAATTTCTTTTCTTTAGCCCAGATGCAATTACACTCTTAAAAATAAAAGTTCCAAAAGGGTGTTTTTGCAGTGACGCCATAAAAGAACCATTTTTGGTTCCCCAAAGAACCTTTCAGTGAACAGTTCCTAAAAGAACCATTTTGAAGAACATTTTAATGATCTAAAGAACCTTTTTTGACTATAAAAGAACCTTTACTGCATTTGAAAGGTTCCATGAATGTTCAAGTTTCATCATAGAACCACTGATGCCAATAAAGAACCAATAATCTTTTAAGAGTGTATATGGCATCTAAACAGATGAGGAAAATAAGTCTGTCTGCTGCTATAGCAACTGAATTTAAAGCTGAATGTCCTTGGTTAGGTTTGTCACAGAGTTTGAAAAATAAATAAATAACATCACAAACAATCTCCATTGACAAAAAATGGGACAGGAGAACAAGAAAATGCAACTACTACAATGACACAGCAACTTTCCAGATTTTAAGAGTTCCTAGATCAGATGACACCATCGCAATGACTATTTTAGTACTTTTGAGGAATAAATGTTTGGAAAGCCTACAGGAAGTTGTAAAATGTAGGTGTGCAATTCACACAAGAACCAGCTCAAATTTGTAGTTTGCAAACTGTTTAAGCTACACTTTTCACACTGTATGGTATTGATGCAGCAAATTATTCTGCTCATAAAAGTCATTTGTTCATGAATCCGTTGGACTACATTGCCACACTTTTTTTTCTTTTCTGAATCGCTATCAAGAGCCTGCTAATTTCAGTCATTTGTTTGGTATACAGACCACAAAGGTTGGGTGTTCTCTTTTGTGCTGTAGATTCAGCAGTGCTTTCACATTATTTTAATATGGTATTCACTCTAACCGTTAATGGATCTGAACATCACTTAGTTCCGGTAGTTAAAGAAAGGAACTGGTTTTGAACCGGTTTCCAACCCTACTCTCTTTGATTAGTCATTGTAATGATTCAACCAAATAACTATGACACAATCTCACAAAAGATCTCCAATTAAATATTCACGTGTTAGAGTAAGCAGCTTTTGACTTCAAATTGGATTTCATGTGGGCTGTTAGGTCGCAACTTGAACACAGAGAGTAAACAAATTACATTTTACAACCATTAAACAATTTTGTTGTTTAGCTCATCACAAGACAAGGCTCCATTTAATCACTTCATGCGAATGGAAAAAGAGAGACAAGAAAGTGTTCGCCGCATTCTGGATCTTAGCTTAGCCTTGACAAAAAAGGCTTCTGTGGCTCTGTCTCAGGCTGATAAAATGGAAAAGTAAAGCTTTTATAAGTAAGAGAACATTAAAATGCTTTACGGCTCTTAAACGCAACTTTCCCATTCAATTTGGCTGCTCCTGATACTAATTCATTAGGGTTCGTTTCTTTTTATGGTCTGCTGAGTTAGACTCTGGTTACTATTGTGGATTGACAAGCCCCGTTTCACAGGCTGGTATTTGCGTCATAGACCTCCATTTTACTACAAAACACTTTTCTAACAGGATGTAGCTGAAAATAGCCTAGAAAAATGAACTAATAGGAAAAAATGCAGGCAGAAGGGGATTTAACCACCATCTTGTAAAGACACAGTGCTTCTGATGCTCTGCCAGGCTCCCAAGGCCCCTCATCTCAACCACCCCTCCGCTGGCAATGACTTCTGCCCCCATGACACGTGTCGGCCACTCAGCTTGCTTAGTCTGAACCATTGCAGAGGCTGCAGGGGGTTCCAAAATACAGTGCCCCCACTGTGCTGTCACAAAGTGCGCTGCAGGAAAATTCAGTTATCTGATCGCTCCCTGGCCTTGGATCAGTGACTCACAGCCCAAGGTTAACAACACTCCAGCCACCTCCACGGTGCGCGGCAGAACAATTCTGCTATGCCAACAATGGCACCCTTGTTTCAAAGCCAAGAGCAGGCATCAACAAGCTCCATCAATGCTGCCTGAGCTCAAGGGTCTTCACTATGTTCATGAAGAACCTATGCATGTTATTTTATCTAGACTATCCATACCATCAGAGTGAGAATAAGTTATTTCAAGCCATGAATACGTAAATTGACAGCAGGACACTTCATCCAAAAGTCAAGACTGACCAAATGCTTAATTCTGCAACAGTGAATGAGAATTTGGTAGTTACAGAAACTAACAGAAGTTATAGGTTGTAACAGAATAACCACAATGACTAACATCCGGAAATATTCTTACTAATGAAACACTGTTAGGAAAATGCCAAGGGGAAATTGCTAATTTTTTCATAACAACAAAATGACTAATTTCATGGTCTGATTCATTACACTGACAGAATAAATAAAATTTAAAAAAAATTGAAAAAGTGTACCTTGAGGGGTAAAACCGCTTATCACCATGGCAGTACCCTTAAAGGGATGACTTTATACCTCTTCTAACCTAAAATGTGCATTAGCAGGCCTACATTGAGCGGGGGGGTGTTTGCAAACTACAGACCATGAGCCATGAGCCATATAAGGCCCACCGGCACTTTCATCTGGCCTGTGAGGCAGTTGGTCCAAACTGACTAATTTGATGCAATATCTGCAAAGTCCAACTGATGGCACAGTAGCCTGCAGTGCTGTACATAACAGTTATATACAGTGTTAACGCAAGATATGTAATCAGATTACTTTAAGTAACTAGTAAAGAAATGCATTAATTTAGAAGGAAATGTCTGAGTTGCTTTTTCAAATAAGTAACGCCAGTTGCTTTGTTTCCCATGTGACTGACAGCGCTCCTGTACCCATGCTGAGAGAAATCAGAAGTACAGAGGCGTTGTGCGTGCTGTGAACATGATCTTACTGTAGTTCTAGACTAATATGAACATGGATTTACTCATCTCACCTGCACAAAAACAGATTCAATATTCAGGGGTTAAAGCAAAAAAAAAATCTTTTGACTGAAAATTTTTCCTCAGCCAAACCCCGATCCACAGCCATACCTGTCACACACCCAGTTTAAGAGCCGTGTTTTTCTTCCTGTAATTAGCAGCGCTTGTCCTCCTAATTTAAAAAATTTAGGAGCACCTTCTAATCAATAATAAAAAATTCTGATCAAAAATTAGCCTTCTTAATACGAGGTGACATTTAACAAAGTGATTTACAGGGGAATTTTCTTTTTACTTTTGTAAATGCATTTTTCTAATTTTATTAAATGTATGCAGTGTTTCCTCTAGGATTTATTCCAGCTGTGGTGGCAGAACTATTTCCCATGGACCACGCCCCCTCCCCACCCAACAATCACCTGCACTCAGAATAAAATTTATATTAACTAAAAAAAAAAGAAGTATATCTTTGAATAATTTAGTAAATAATAAAATAAGAACAAATAAATTAATGACAATCAATAGCACAAACAAAAATAATAACAAGATACAAATTAAATTATCAGTACTTAAATTTTTTCAGTTAGGTCTAACTATAATTATTCAACTGTAAAAAAAAAAAAAAAAAAAAAGGGCATTTTCTTTTTTGCAATGGCATCATTTTCATCTGTCAAATTCAAAAAAATGTTTATAAGCTTTTTAAAATTTCTATTTAAAAAAAAATTATTATTAAGAAGTAGAATAAGACAAATAAGTTACCAATTATATGAAATTAGTATTAATAAGAAATTAATTTGTACTACAGAGGTGGCACAGAAGAACACAAAAGTGGCTTGTAGGTACATTTTCAGACATTTAATGAGGCTCAGAGGTGGCATGAGTGCAATTAAATTCATAAATTCATGTGGAGATTAATGTTTTAAATATGCAATTTTGAATACAGAACTATTAAATGATTTAAATAACTGAAATTATACAGTAGCCCCTGTGTTTGCTTTTAGAGATGCGCAGCGGCTCAGCTGTTACTTTATTTAGAACTATTTTCGTTGATGATATAGAGCAAAAATGCAGTACTTGTTTATTGATCTCTTGTATTAAATCAATATCACATTTGCAAACTCCCTTAATAATTATTAAAAGCTGTCACTCTCCTTATCGCGATCGCGCGAGTGAGTTCTCCAGACTCGAAAGCACGTGCAAATGTGATACATTCCGTCTGAACCTGCGGGAATCTGTAGAATGATTATTACCGCTAATAGCCGCAATCCCGCGCTGTTCTCTGATAATACCCGACTATGAATGATGCGAGCGGCGTTACTATGTTGTCAGTGAGACGCTGCAGCCGTGGCGGGGATGATTTTTGGTGTGCCGGCAGAACAATAACGCGCTACATGTTTCTTTTCCCCTCATTTATCCCTAATAACTAATGGAGTGAACGCGCAGTAGTATTTCAGTGAGCGGGAACACAAAACCCGGAGTGGACCAAAAGCGGAGTGAATACAGAGCGCTTCGAGCGGAGAGAGGAACGTGCTTTCACTCCACTCCAGGCTTTGATCACACCCCCCTCAGCAGGTTGAATACACCTCGACTTTCCCTAATTTAAGACCTATTCAAGCTAAAATTAAGAAATGCATTACACTATTTGAGAAATGTAAGCCTATTTAAGGCCTTAAAATTATGAAAAGTGCATTTAAGACATTAAAAACAGGCAGGAACCCTGCAAATGACGGAAATCCGTCGTAGAGACGGAGAACTTTAATCCCTGAATATTCCTCAAAATGAATAAAAGTAGTCAAATGCAAACTCAATATTATGCAAACCTGCAAGCATTACATGTGTTAAATTAGACAAATATAATTTATGTATTAAATCCCTTTTTTTTTTTAACCAACATCTTTGCTACTGACCTTCGATGATTTAATTCAACCATACTTAAAAAAACAAAGAGAGACACATTTGTGTTTTATTTTTGTTGCTGAATAGTGTTATAACTTTCTATATAACATAACTTTCTTCTCCTGCGTCATATTCTTTATGCAATTTGTTTGAGCTGCACCCTCTACTGTACATACATGAATTTGCATTTCCTTCAGTCTGAGGCGTATTCAGTTCACTTTTGGCGTGAAAATGCTTTTACATTTTTAAAATAACTTTTTTTATATTAAAAACAAACAAGCAAGCCCTGCCCAGATTTAAAAAGTAACTGAAAAGTAACAATTCATTACTTTCCATAAAAAGTAACTAAGAAACGTAATTAGTTACTTTTTTAGGGATTAACGCAATATCGTAATGCATTACTTTTAACAGTAACTTTCCTATACGGTACATTGTCAGAATTAGGATGCACTCAGTAATATCGTCAGGGTTGGATACATCAAACAAAAATTCATAATCCATGGAACTTGCTACACAGAGAGAGAGAGAGAGCGAGAGAGAGAGAGATGTAAGCATGTGTGAATTACCAGAGTAATGCATGTTCATCTCTCAATTTTTGGCCCCACCATCTATACCAATAGCGAATCTGTAAGTTTATCTTCTTCAAAAACAGCGGTGTTATTGAGAAATGTCACGTAGCTTTTCAGTTGCTAAACTTTGTTTACACACACATCAGTGCTGACAAGTTTCTGTGCGTGTGTTTGTTCCACATGCGCTCATGTCCGTGTGTTTATGTGTGTGAGTTTGTGAGAGCGAGCGGGAGAAATAAAGTTTGCTTTTCACAAGTATTAAAAAGTTATATTGTGGGGAAAACTAATAAATCCTATTATTTATTAGCTATATTTATTTGTTTAGTCATTCTTCTGCTGTTTTCTGTTTTTTTTTTAATCATCTGAAAAGTGCTGTGACTAATATTCCAAAGAGACTTACAGTATACAACGCAATCAACCTCAAGCACAAAGCACACATTTGGATTGATGCATTTCCCACATGCCACTAGTTTCAGTTTTGCTTTATATAAATTATTTTGGCTTGCCATTTATAATAAATGTTGTTTATAGCAAATGAGACCATAATTTATATTTGTTTTATACGTATATTTTCATTACTTTTTCTGTTGCAAATATGGCTAAATTTAAAGGATTTGTTGTGGAGTGAGGGGACCAAAAATACATGTTTATAGTGTTTATAAACGTTTTGTTTATTTTACATCACTACTGAATGAATTATTTTATGTTAAAAATGGTTTGAGCCATGTAGGCTATACTTCCCTGTAGAACTGAGTGCCAATTTAGAATAAATTGCTTTACAAATGAAGCTTTCATTTTTTTTTTTTTATGCAAATACTACGTGACCTCTCAATTATATGCAAAAAACCTGATATGGCCCTCAAGACATGCAGAAACATGCCTTTTTTTTGCTAGGAGACAAAAGAAATATATGTTTTAAATGTTCAAAAATCATGTGTCCATCACTACAAGATTTTCTCCAACTGGCCAGAATCTGCAGACAGTCTCTTATTTTTGGCAACTATTGTTTACTATTCTAGACTGCAAATTGGCAAATATTTAGGTAAAAGTTGTACAGAGTATTCCAACTTCAAGTTACTACAATAAACTTTTTTAGGAGTAACATCATACCCCTCAATTTAGGTCACATCATAAGTGAACCTGACAAAGTATTATATTAAAAATGTCTTTTACTTGACAGAACTAGAAAGCTTCTGACCTTCAGTGCTGTCATTCAGCTACACTAACTAGAGTGACTGGCAAAGTGAGAAACAATTGTGATGGCTTTCAAACAGCAGTTTAGAATAAACAGCAGCAAAGAATAGAATAAGCTTTATAGGAGCATTTAGAGCGATTATAGTAGGGAGCTGCCAATCTCAATGAAAACAACAGCTGTAAGACCACACTGCCACCCACTGTTCACCAACTGATAGTGCACAAGATTAAACAGTGCTTCTATGATTAATGCTTTGTTGACTTGCATAGATGCTGGGGAAATGTATGTAGTGCATTAAAGTATGGTTTTTGTTAGAACAGATTCGTCTTACCTATCATGAACCAATCCAGCGATGACATTAGAAGTGGAAGGTAACCATAGAAAGAAAGAAGAAAAAAGACATTTCAGTCACTAGATTTTTGGAATGAGGTTCATAGGTTATGCTTCCACTGAAGCACAATTGACAGTTTTCCCATAGCCAATTGCTCTTTGAACTTGATGATAGCTAGAACGCAATATGCCTTAAAAAAATGAGCATGCATCAAAATGTTATTATCTACACTTATTATCTGCACCGCTTTCATGTGGACAAAAAATACTGTGAAAAACCCCCCACAAGGACTGCCTTTAATAATCAGTGGCCCAGATGGAGCGGGCTGAATCAGTAAATCAGTATGCCGATTCTCTGCAGCCCTTCCGTCAGAATGAGTGAAGACAGGGGAGGGCAGGATAAACAACAGGCCAGGGTGTCTGTGCATGCTGATGGAGGACTAATGCAGTCGAGTGTGTGCGTTTCTGGGTGCGGATATGGGCCACTTACACAAACACCACGGGATACTCCATAAGGAGTTTAATTAGCAAACTAAAACACAAGGTGATTGACATAACATTCATATAAATGGAACAGAAGCGATTGAAAGCGAGCCAAGTGTGAAAGGAACTGCTTTCAGTCCCTCATAAACAATGCAATAAATTGCCTATTAATCAGTTGATGAAAAATAATGACAAGTAAAATCATAACTGAAACAAGAATTACATATCTATCGACCCATTAAAAAAAGAAAAGAGAAATAAAAAAATATATAAATACAAACACTGAATTCAGTGCATAATGCAAAATGTTTTATCAGAAAATGTAAAAAAATAAAAATAAAATTCAAATATGAAACTGTAGTGTCACATGGTTAACCACATGATTTCCAGAGTGCTTAATTTCCTTAAAATTTGTATTAATTTTTATTTTTTTTAAACTACAATGAAACAAACATCAATTCAAAGAATGTTTCAGTAAGAACTTGAAGATATGTTTATTTGCTTTACTGCATCATGGACACTGAGCCGGTGTTATTGAGCCATAAGTAATGAAGAAAAATAACAAAGCTGCAAGCCAAATTAATACAGAACAAATATCATAAGTTCTCTAAATAGCAAACAAGCATAAAGTGAAAAGGACGCAAATGAAGCTGATCTTTCCAGTGAACTAATGTCCTCCAAGAGAGACAGGAGGCTCAGACAGCAGTTATCTGGCCTGAAGTCACTTCTGCCACCCTAGAGAAGACATACTGTGCTGCTGATATCATTCCAAGCACTAAGAACGGCCAAAGCCTGCAGATTCCACACTTCTGATCTCCGAACACACACAAGCCGTCCACTCTGACCTCAGAAGCCTACGAGATTACAGACGGTGGAAACTAGACTGAAACAAGCCAATGTGTCTTACAATGAAATCGGCAAATGCATCTAATCAGTGCTGTCAAACTGATAAAAGTTTGTTTACATAATAAATATACACCTGGGTACATACATATACGCAGTACATAAACAATATATTATATAAACAAACTTTTATTTTGGATGGAATTAAATGGCAATTAATCGATTTGACTGCACTACATAATACATACACACATCAGGGCTCGACGTCCCGGGGCTATTGTGTTTTCCAGTCGGGCTACCAAAATGTATCAGTGCCTGCCCGACGGGCTCCTTAAATACAGATCTCCCGCGGGTCCTTAAAAACTCTTAAAGTGAGTTATATCAAAATTAAGGCCATAAAAAGTTTTAAATACGTTAAATGGTATAAGAAATGTCTTAATTATGATTTCTAGAGGTTTTACAGTTGGGGACGGAAAGACGAGAGTCGCAATACAGCAGGATTAAACTTCAAAAGGCAATGATGTCATCGAATAAATAATGTGGTGCGGATGTCTTTATGTGAATGTATCTGAAGGTAACTGACTGTCCTCAGAAACGTGTCGTTGGCATTTTAATTTCATTTTACCTATAATTCCTGATAGACCAGTGTTTATGAGCGCGGAGCTGCTTTGTGTACAGCGTTTCCGAGGAACGGCAATATTTCAGCGCTCCTAAAGCGCCACCTCGTGGCAGAGAATGATTTTGCATTTCCAATAAGCCTTTCTTGCTGTTTATGGTCAGATCAATGCAAATATCAACTCATGTTTTTACACAGCAAACACAGAGTTGTAAATGAGAAAGAAGTTGATGTGCCTCTAAATCTAAACAATTAAGAAAGTAATATTTATACTTATTAAATTAACAATTTATATGCTTGATTGATCCCTTTTCATAAAAACGGTCTATAGCCTGAAATGCTGTTGTATAAGATTTTTGTTCTTGTGAAAACCTGTATCTGAACTGTAAATCATGTAATTTTATGGCTCAAAACTGTGTGTTACCATAGACATTGTCCAACCTCGCTCACACTGTGTTCATTTTACTTGTGCAGCTCTTAAAATGGGTCATAAATTGCCTTCGATATATTTTTAAAAATTCTGCAGATACCCTGTAAATAGTGAAATAAAATTCCTTCCTTCATATTTGTTGATATTTGTGTATTAATAATATTTTTGATTGACATTTAAACTCCTATCTGATTTCCTATATTTAAAAAATAAATAAATAAAATAGTAATTTTTTAATTCGGGCTAGTTAAATTAATTTTCGGGCTACCAAAATCTGAAGAGTACCTGCCCGAAGGGCTACCAGGGATTTTTAAATTTTGCAAGCCCTGTACACATATACACACACACACACACACACACACACACACACACACACACACACACATATACACCTACATATACATACACGATATACACGCTTGTTTACTTCATCTGAACAGCTTTTATGAATTCACACGCTTCCTGTATCCTTCAGGGTTGACCAATGTTGCCATTAGCTTGCTTTCATGTATAATAAACCCACTTGTGCTTATTAACGGAGCCCCAAAGCATAAGGATTAAGATTCATCTACGCTATAATGATATCATACATTTGATTACATCTTCCGTCTAACACCGTGTTTTTTGAGGATAGAGGAGGAGGATAGGGAGTAATGTGGGCCTAAAGAGACTGTCTGAGATGAAGATGAGGAACCAGGGACTGACTATAAGACTAAACACAGAATCAAAAGACCTGCTAGATTCTCAAAGTTATCCTTCATGATTGATCTTCAGAGACTGGCCCAAGAGAATCCCATAACAACCAACCATCCAAATATTACACAGCAAGAAAATGCAAATGTAACTAACTTTCCAATTCATGTTCATTTGCAAAGGCAACTGCAATTCAATTTTTTTTTTTTTTGTCTAAAGGACACCGTGTTCTTGCTTTGCTCAGCACTGCGCAAATCATCTGAGATTGGATACTTTCAGAAGTTCTCAAGAAATGGAGAACTTCACACTGTAAAGACCAGACTCTTCACTAATTAATTTTAGTCAATTTAATGACACAAAGGTCAAGGTTTTAAGGAGATAGAGTTGTAGTCGCAATGCGGTTACTGAGTCACAATCGCATGCTGATCCTTTAAGGCTCATCGCAGGAATGGACAATTATATATCAATATTTATCTGCCTTTTGGAAATATCATTTCAGTACTCATGCATTTGTATTAAAGGGACAGTTCACCCAAAAATGAAAATTGTGTCATCATTTACTCACCCTCAGGTCGTTCCAAACCTGTACAAGTTTCTTTCTTAGGTTGAACATAAAAAGATATTTTGAAGAATGCTGGTAATCAAACTGTTGATGGTCCCCATAGTATTTCTTTTCAATTGGGAATAACAACTGTTTGGTTCTTAAAAATTCTTCAAAATATCTTCTTTTGTATTGAACACAGGAAAGTTCTTATCTTTACATAGAAACGTCTACAGGTTTGGAATGACATGAGGGTGAGTAAATGATCACAAAATGTTCAAAATGTTTTTTGGGTGTACTATTCCTTTAATATTGGTTAAAAAATGATGTTTCATTTCAACCAAAAAGACACTGTTGCTTCAAGATTTTGAAGTAAGAACTGCAACAATTCACCTGCAAGATGAAAGACAAAGGGACCGACAAAACAGAACAGACCTTTGTCATCTGAAGAAAGTTGCTGTTGACAATCAGATTGTGAATAAACGTAGGTTTTTGTTGCTTAAGCTTTCAGATGTAGCTGAAATATAGAACTCTGTAGACATAATAGTAATCAAGGTTCACAGTTCTTTATATCAAATACATAATACCTACATGTAATGCAATGCAGTTACGTTTTTTTCAGAGGAACAAAAAAACCCCACAAATTAAGGACAAATAAATAATAATAAAAATGAATTTAGAATATAATAAGCTATAAAGAAATGACATGAGAAATCAAATAGAATCACAGACACATATAGGTGGCTGAAAAAAAAAAAAATCTATTGATCAGGTCTGAGTGGGGAGGACTGCTTAAATCAGGGCTTCCATAAATTAACAATCAGGATCATTTAAAGATCTAATGCAATTAGCCTCATGCGGAGGTAACACTTCAGGTTTAACACAATTTGATACTATTTAATTACATGGCAAAGCATGAATTAAGAATTAATGTCACTGATCATACTGATATAATAACGATAAGCTGATCTGGCAATGGTGTCCTTTACGAACAGAATCTCACAAACAAAATGAGCTGCTTAATGCATAGAGAGAAACATTAGATAAAGATAAAACCTCACCTACTGAGTGAATCACTAAGTAGGATGCGTGTGAAATCTCTCTACAGTCTTATTATCATATAAAAAGCATGGATCACTTGACACGTGTGTACTCTGCGGACTAGGCAGGTCTGGTCTCCTAATGTCAAGTCAGCATTAAGTGTTCTCGAAATGTGCTGGATGAGCAAGTCATGAATATTTAACTCAATATGGTTATACAACACAACAACTTAAATGTTCATACTCAGTGAGGCCATCAAACTTGACTTGATAAACTTGACAAAAACAAAGTTTACTCAAATGACTAAATAGTGCTGCATAATTTAATATTTTATATTGTACATTTATTTAGTTAAACATTCCTAATCTAAATGGTTTTGCCTAAACAAGATCTAATGATTCGCAAGTGACAGATAGAATATATATAAACTAGTATTTACAAGTATAATCTCTTCCAAAGATTAAAGGGATAGTTCACCCAAAAATGAAAATTCTGTCATCATTTAGTCACCCTCAAGTAGTTCCAAACCTGTATGAATGTCTTTGTTCTGCTGAACACAAAGGAAGATATTTTGAAGAAAGTTTGTAACCAGGCTCATACAGGTTTGGAACTACTTGAGGGTGAGTAAATGATGATAGAATTTTCATTTTTGGGTGAACTATCCCTTTAAGGTTCAGTTTTTTTCTGAAGTACATGAGAGATAAGACACTTCTACCACAGGAAAAGCCACAAATTAGGGTAAATCTAATCCTAGCCCAGTGTTCATACAGCAGACAATGCTGATATGTGAAAGTCTCCAGAAATTATGAACTCTGCCAAAACAGAGGATACAAGTGCAGTAGCATTTTATTACAAGAGTATCAACACTCCTCCCTTTCTCCTCCCTAAGCACAACTTTCCTCCCTTTGGCAAACTTGTAAATTCATTGCAACGACCATGAATGCACAAAGTTGTTTGGTAAACAGTTAAGGGGGCAACAGTGTTAGGAATTATTAACAGTAAGGATGCTGTTTGTGGCTTCGGTGATGCACCGCTTTGACGTAAATAATTTGTTGTGTGATCGGTTTGAAACGGAGTGATTACTTTGCAATGCTCCAGTTAAGTTGATGGTAATGCTAGGATCCTATTAATAACCAGGCACGTCAATGGGTTACATTCGTGCACATGTGAAAGGCCAAACCATTTATTCAGCATCTCAACTCAGTGAGATCTCATTACTGAAATCAAATGAATTGTGATCAGAATTAAGCAGGACAAGGACCAAGTAAAAATACATTGAATTACTTCAAGAATCATTATACATAATTACACTGCATACTTGGATATTCTGAATTATCATAAGCTATAAACCTTCCAGCATCAGGTAGGGGTGGGAGCGCATGTTTTATTGGATATGCAAGCTTAAATACAGGTTTTATAAATAGGTGTGGAGAATGTCTGCGCTCCGTCACCAACATGATACACGGTCTTGATCAATCTGGGAATCCGAGTCAAGTTTCCTGAGCTGAGCAACAAACTCAACATGGCTGCTGCAACTTCACTTGCTGTATTCAATGTATCCATGACAGATAATTCATTAGGTCAGTACTGAAAGTATGATATTTAACAAAACACATGATGAAAATAGCACCGCGAGATGACTGCAGTTATTGCGTTCTTAAGGGGACTTAATCTTTTGAGGCAAAGAGATCAACAACACGGCTCTTGGATATTGTGAAGAAAATATCACAGCAAAATGATGCATTCTCCTAACCCAAGCTATAAGGCTAGAAAAGGGCCGCTCCATGCATAGAAGAGAACTTGCATCCATGAAAACACTTAGAACGGCCGAGCATGTTGGAGCACCTCTTATCTCTCTGGTGTCTGAGTATATGGAGGATTGTGTGTGACCACGCATACACTAATTCAACCAAATCGACATTTCAACTGGACGACAACTGAATTTTTCAATGACTGTGACAACAACTTTGAGGAACCTCAAAGCAACAATGCCATAAAGCAAATATGGATGAACCCAGTGCTGATGTCATACTGAAAACAACACTGTTCTGAGCAAGACATGGAGATAAAATCATGGGACTGAAATAGAGGAACCGATCAGAGGTCAGTTTGAAAGGATATGCTCAACCAGCTATGCAGCTGGCTACACGTGTTCAGTCGTCAGTGAGGCACATAGTGGGTATGCGATGCCTCCCAGATCCTCTGATCCGGTGTCTGCTATAAATCTGTCTTTGCTTTTTCACTCAATTCAAAGAGCTGGCCAGAGAAATGCCCTCTCTCACACAATCAATCTAGAGGGCAATCTAGGCTGGACCACACAGGCAGTGGCACACGGCTTTATGGCCAAATTAAATGAACCATGTAGACAGCTGCGCCAGTTTCACCGTGGCCATCTGACTGCTGCTGGACCGCAGACAAGCCAAGTAGCCATGGGTAGGGAGGATAGGCTCGTGGAGAGGGGTTGAGGGAGTGAAAGGTGAGAAATGTTCCCAAAGAACTAGGGATGAAGACCAGACATGGTGCTTAGCCAGGTTCTGGGCTCAGCTCCCAGTCTAGTACAATTTGTACTGCAAAAATACGAGTCCCATTCACCCAGGCACAGGTCAAGATAACTTTATTTGGCAGGCATAAATGGGCAAGATTGATCCTACCATATGAAGACTTCCATTGTGCTGAACTATGAGGACTGCATGACTGCCCCGAAAGAATTTGCTTGTTACAGTTCTTTGTGAGAGGCCAGGATTCCTCAAATCCAGCCTGGGAGCTCCAACCCTGAGGTGGAAATGGGAAGCTGGTCATACCCTGGATTGAAATATCTCTTAGTTTTGTTAATAAAACGCAAGTCAAGCTACTGATTGTTTACCAACATTTTTCAAAATATTGGTAGCACTTTATTTTACAGTCCTGTTCCGTGTCTACATATGATGTACTTATTATACCAATTACAATACCTGAGTAATAACTAGGGTACTAACCTAAGCTTACCCCTAAACCTAACTTTAACCCATGTAGTTACCATATAACACCAGTAAGTGCTACTTTGGGTAATTACACATGATGTAAAGAAGTGTAACCAAAATATCTTCTGTGTTCTGCAGATAGGTTTGGAATGAAATGAGAGTGAGTAAATGTTACCAATTTTAATTTTGGTGTAAATTTTCCCCTTAACAAGAAGAGTGCTTGATTAATGGGCTGACGACCATGACAACATCGAGTCAAAACAATTTTTTTCAGGGCAGTTGAGGTTCTATCAGGTCAGGTAGGGGGGTATCCATGGAGGAACGCTACCACCTCTCAAGTTATCCTGATAGCCAGACTCGGATTACAAGCTGTTAACAGCAACGATGTGCTGACAAAGCATATTTAGCACAAACATTCATTATTGCAGTGGTCCCAGATATTAAAACGCATGAGTGTTTTAAACCGAGCAGCCCCATCTTCAGTTACGGCCCCTGGCTCTCAGCAGATGCTGGGAGCTTGTGACACATTCCCAGGCCAGGAGAAAGCCTCTCTCCCACACTGCCAGCTCTGCAAGAAATGTCAGCACCTCTTGGCAGCCTTGCAGCAGGTGGGAGGTCTTCAAACACATGGTAAAAGTTGCTGTCTGAGTTCAGCGGATTTTTTTCAAACTGTTGGAATACTGAGGGTGGCCCAAATTCAGCGTCAAAGGGCAACCTGAGAAACAATCTCAGCACTTCTTGGCGGCTTTGTTGCAGGGGTGGGTGTGCTGCTATCATGTGCCAGCTGGGTTGCACCGATTACACTGGGTGTACGCCACTTACCTTTAGCTTGACAAGAAGTTTAGCTTCTGTGTGCCGTCATGACTTCTACATCTTTTCTATTGTAAAAGCTACACATTCAAAATTATCTTGACAACACGTGACAGATTAGCTGACATCCCGTCATGTCTGTTAGTGGGGGTCCAGCCTTGCCATATGGAGAATGCCGCAATACTGTTTGCCCAACACTTTCTGTTTGTCTGTCCAGCGCTGGAATGGGCCTTCTCAGAATAGCTTTGGGCAGATGCCTTCACAGAGCGTTATTTGGAGCTCAAGGGCAATGCAATCCCATCATCTTCCTCCTATAGGAGCTGGCGCGGAGGGGTGGGAGGACACAGCAGCTGACTGGATACTCAAACAGTGCTCATACACAAGAAGGTGAGAAAAGGTCACCTGGGTAAAACCATTTTCGTTTGAGATAGCGCCAAGACAGAATAGCAAGAGTTTCAATAAATGTGGAAACTATTTTTGCCCTCTTCAGAATTGTCCACAAAATCGAGAATGAGCCTTGGGCTGATCTTCTGTACCCACAGTACAATGACAGAACGTTTACTTAAAAGAGGCCAAGGTAATAAATGTGTGCTTCTAAAATCTCCATTCTATAATAGAGTTTGAGAATCTGATCCCTTTTAAAAAAAATCTGTTCAGATGGTTTAAGAAATGTAAATGAATTAATAAAAGGGATTTTATGATTCATTTGAATCACCGGGCAGCATTCTGCATCTATAAGGTAAATATTTAGTTTCATTATACATTACAACCCAGTAATCCCCCAAAACCATTACCAAACCTCTAAATAGGTCTCATTTCTCTCTGTTGTCTTTATGTTCTGCAAAAGAAACCAAAAAAAAAAAAAAAAAAAAACATTCACTGGGTGTGGAACATGAAGCTAACCAAATGATAATTTCAGTTTCATAAATTGTATTTAGAGGAAATTGATCTAAAATTCCCTTTAATCCTCACTGTATGGTAAAAATGCTTTGTGTACATATAATTTGATAATATGTATAAAAAAAAATCAATTTGATAAAAAACCTTAAATGCCTAGCTATAGACCTTTGTGAACAGCTTGCAGTGCAGCCAACTATCTAATTTGCTTAATTGTTGTTTAAATGAGTAACAGCTTAGAAAAGGCTCGCAACACAAAACAGTTAATATGTATAGGAAATACTCTCATTTAAAGGCAGCACTACAAATAGTCTGCAAGAGGAGGCAACTGTAAGGATGGCTGTGTACAGCTTGCCAAGTAATCTGGGGAGCATTATGGCATCAAAATGTTGCAGTCCTTTTTATAGAATCTTGAAAAAGGAAGGTTATAAGGTATGACTTTTTCCAACTGAGACATGATATAGACTTCTATTTGCCTTTCGATCCAACAGAATTTATGATAAGACCAGTGTGAGCTTCACACTGCCCATACATGAATACATGCACCATCTTGTCTCAATTTAAAATAAAGCCCTCATGGTGAACTAACCGCAGTGCATAGAAACACAAACACTTCAAAACAAATCAGAGTGCAGTGACGACCCTCAAAGCCAGAGCTTTTTTATTTTATTTATTTATTTTTTTTAAATACCGTACAGCATGTAACATTTACCACACTTAAATTTGTTTGTATGAGCTACAGGGCTCTCGTGTATACGAGATTGTTAGCACATGGCTCACTTTAAAAACACACAGAAGGCCTTTTAGTTCTTGCACACTTTAGAACATCTTTAGGATGACTTCTAAAAGAAACTTTAAAGAGACCAAGTATAGTATCCTGCCACTCAAATGTAAGATCCTTTTTTTGGTATAAATTGAAATTAAAAACACTGCTTCATGCTGGAGCTACATGCCAGAGCACCATGGATCGGCTAGAAGAAAATTCTCATTGAAAGATTTGTTATTTGCATATTATATATATATATATATATATATATATATATATATATATATATATATATATATATATATATATATATATATATATATATATATATATATATATATATATATATATATATATATATATATATATATATATATATATATATATATATATATATATATATATATATATATATATATATACACACACGCATACTTTATTTTGCAATATATATGCAAGAAATCACATGGCTTCAGAAGACTTGGGAGTCATATGCCACTTGACTGACTTGAAATATGAAAGTTGCATGAAGAGTCTTAAATTCTTCTTTAGGTGTTCTTCTTGGGGGGGAAAAAAGGTTTGGAATCATGTGAGGTTCAATAAATAATAATTTTTGGGTAAACTATCTCTTTAAGGAAACTGGCATAGTGAGACTTACAGGCTAAAGGTAAGGGCTCAAGTAGCAAATGGCTCTTGATGGTGACCATGGCAGTGGCATAGCACTCATGGGCAGGACCGGATCATTTTACCCATATGGCAAAGCAGAACCGGAATAGAAAGGAAATACGCACCCAAGTGCTCTGGTGTGAAAACTCAAGTTCATTTCCTGGGGGTCTTTCCAGAAACAGCTGACTTCTATACCAGGCCTGGGAAAAATAGAAGGTTTTGTCCTCTCAGCATGTCTTCATTGGAAACTCCGCTGCCAGCTATTTCTACCAGTGACTCTGAGATGGGGCAAGGGCAAAAAAAAACAAACAAAAAAAAACAAACGAACTAGGAGGAAGAAAGACCATTTTTTGGCTCCATATAAAGACTTGCAGTACGGAATATTTGGGTGTGAAAAGAGTATTTTCATCCTAAACTTCATGCCTTCTGGACGTCTTTGCTATTTCCTTTCTACAATGATAAAAGAAGCTTATCCTCAGTGGACCTGCTGAGCGAAGTTTCATGGATCGTATATTGGTCTATGGGGACCATAAGAAATTCAAACTATTCCATTCACTGGGGCCAGCTGGTGGACTTCAAGTCACTTCTGCAAGGTGGTGTCTAAACCAGCTGCTCATTTGGAAAGGCATGGGGACGCCTGTTTTGTGATGTTGAGGTTTACAGATCTATTTTTTGCTTGTCTATTCCTCCTTTTGGGTTTGAGGGACTCCGCAGTCTCAACGGAGGCCTGATTTTACATGAACCAGGAAAGAAGGGACAACGTTAATTCTGAATGCTGCTTCTCAAGAACAAAGACAAGCCTCGAGAGGAATGTTTCCGGAAGTTAATCTTCTGGAAGGAACATGTGCACATTAGTGATACAGAGCATTTTATTTGGCTTTCACCCTGCGCTATCATTTGGTTGGTTCCTCAATCTCTTGAGGAAAAATTGGGCACTGAGCCCATAGTTACGGCAAATACTGCAGGGATTCCTTGTTTTCTACCATGGAGCTTTAGTAATAAATGACTTGGGTAAGACATCATGTTTCCACTGACCTTCCTAAAACATAAAAGCAGCTAACCTACCGTTCAAAAGTCTGAGGTCAGTAGGATTTTTAAAAAGGTTTTTTAAATAAGTCTCTAATGCTCTAACCAAAGCTGCATTTAAATCAGAAATCCAGTAAAAGCATAATATTGTGAAATATTGGTAAAAAATTAAAACGTTTTTAAATTATATTTTGATATATTTTTTTAAATTGTGCTTTATTCCTGTGATGGAAAAGCTGAATTTTCAGCAGCCATTAGTCAAATCTTGAGCATCACAAGATGCTTCCAAATTATTCTATAATGTTGATTCAGTGCTCAAGAAACATTGAAAACCATTATTCTGCTTATTTTTGTGTGTGTGTGGAAATGAACAGAATGTTCAAAAGAACAATATTTAATCAAAATAAAAATCTTAAAATTTGCCTTTTTTAATGTAATTTATGTTCTATTTATTACTTTCTTGCTAAATGAAAATATTAATTAAAAATGTATTTTCAAAAGTATTAATTAAAATTTACAGACCCCAAGCTTTGGAATGGTAGTGTATTTTCACACACTCCCTCTACATATTTATCATACAACTAATTGCCTTCCTTCTTATAACTCTTCATTACTCAAATTCCAGATAAAGGTTGCTTAAGGTTGAGAGCGTTTAAAATAACGGTAATATTTGGAAGCTACATACAAAAGCCAGCGACATTAGACACCTAAGACTACAATAGAGGCTGCCATAAATGGCAATGTCTATAAAAAGAAGTTTCTGAAAGTATGATTTAGTAATGAGGAAAATTAACTTCCTCGTTATCTTCAACTGACCCACTTGAAGAAACAAACATGTTTATTTGCTGTATTCAAGCGCGCCCCTATTTTCCAATAAATGAGACAGCTTTATTTTATTTATTTTTTTAAATGGCTGGTACCGGAAGGTCATGAGTCAAACTTTAAGCCAGTTGGCTAGGTGCAACATTGCAGTGAGTTGTCCATGAACAGTGTTATCGTGCACAGTGTCCTTCCGGCCTCTCCCGCTTTGACTATGCAGCACACGCGTCGCTGTATTATGGGATTGGTGGGACGTTACGAAGACCAGAGAGCAGCTGCTTTCCTACCCAATCAATACATTTTCTCTGGATCTGGGCAGGGTTAAAAATAGGAACTCCCAGGCAAGTCTTTTTAAGGTCACCGGATGGGATCTTGCTGGCGACTAAAGAAATCATGACAAATAAACTACGCAAGCATATATTTCTTTTCCTATCCCCATATCTGTTTTGGTCAATATGATTACCCATATGTTCCTTCAATTAAAAAAAAACTAAACTTTTTGTCAGTGACGCTACGTGACTTCACTGAATAATATGTGTAATGTCTAAGAAAGTAGCATTAAAATGACAGCAATGCAGCACAGTATGACATGTTCATAGACCGGCGCTGCTATATTGAGACTCCTGACTGCGCTCAAGCAATTACTGCTATTGTTGGTTTAAGAACGACAGGGAGGCTGAAGGTTGAACGATGACTCACAATCCCAGCAGTTCCCGATGCATTTTAAACAGCACCAGAAAGCACTGATTCTATTCAAAATCCAAAAGCATTATACTAAGATTGAAATTTCCTGGGGAAGTGTTACAAAATTACACATACTGTATAAATCAAGGATGTCAAGTAAATATACTTTTTCCTTGTAAAAAATGGGAATAAACTGGCATTATTCCAGGTCTAAATGTTAAATGCAAAACATTTCATTTTGAAATCACCAAGATTGAAATGCCCAGTGTAAACTCACATCAAGAGTGAAAATAAATATGTATTTCTGGCCAAGAATACAATTGTCTACTTATTTACACAAGCAAGTAAACATTTCAACCAGACAATATTCAACCATGCAGTGAAGTAAACTATTAATTTCCAGACCAAAGCAACTGCCATTATGCCAGGCATGCTGTAGGGCATAGTCGTGTTTAGATTCCTGGGACTCACCCGTCTGCGACAGAAGGGCAGACTTTGAGCTATGATGTTGATGCTGAAGATCTTGAGGACTTTCTGGGGGGGTAAAGGCTCCTTGGTGACATCCTTGGGGTCAGCCAGCTCCAGTGCCTGGCTCTCCGGGGGAGCCTGGGGAGCCTTCTCCTTGCCTGAGGACTTGGTCATCTTTCTCCTCGGGCAGGCAGATGAGAAACGGGGAATGGGGCAATGCCGCAGCATTGCCAACCCAGAGCTAGTAGGTCATATCCCAGTAGAGGAAAATTTGTGGGATTTGGTCAGTGACAGAATCACTGAATTTCTCCAGAAACCAGCTCACTAGAATGTTTCTGAGTTTTAAGAGACACAACAGCTCTAAGTGTCCACACCAAGCTAGCTGCCCTGGATTGTGGCCCCTTTTAAAATATCAGAGGGTCTGATGTCATCAGTGAGTCTGTTGGGCCCAGCGGCAGCTGTCCTGTACTGGACTACCCCCCCACCTAAGCACATGAGCAGAGGAATCTACTCCCCTAGCCCACCATGGAGCAATGTAGCCTCTGAGATTCACATCAGAGATTGACATATTCCTTTACATCTCTACCTTTACAGTAAAACACAAAGTTTGATTAAATGAGAACTTCCACTTGAATATACACCTGAAGAACACAAGGGGCTCACGGATTGCCAACAGTGTAAAATATTACATTATTAAATCAGTTTAAATCAGTACGCCTAATAAAGAGGGGAAAAACATACAAGCTTACACAGATCCTGTTTAAGAGTCACTTATTAAAAATGGCCATCAGTTGACTGACAGCGGTCATGCCGTCTACTAACATTTTAAAGGCTTGTAAACCAGTGTTTCCTACAGGATTCTGCATTAAGCAGCAGGGGTGCCTAAATCCACCTCTCATTACACAGTCATATAAACAAGCAGCCAGTAATGATAGGATTCAAGATTCATAATCCTCTAGCACACAAAACCTCACCACTGAAAGTAGTAACTTGCAGTTCAGTGAGTGATTCAGTGAAAGATTCATAAGACTGATAACTTCAGAGTTTGAACCATTAACAGTCATTGGTTCATGAATCATTGCAATGCATGTTTTTAACCCACGATGAAAGCACACTGAAAATGTGACATCTTGCCATTATTGTGATAATGCCTACTACCAGAATGTTTTAGATGTCTCTCTTAATAAAACACCTGATTCAACTCATCTTCTTAGAGTCTGAAGTTGCATTGAAACATTGACAAAGACAAATCACAAGTTCACATGCTGCATCTGAAATCATATTCTCTAAGTGGGCCCTTTTTTTTCCCTTTATTACTATTGAAAATCTATGTTCTATATAGTATGAATGTAATCCAAACATACTGTTTTCATTGTGCTGTTATACTCATTTGACCTACAGCATCAGTTGCATGGCTTCATTGCCATTCACAACTCCTTTCCTGTGGCCTCGCTTTCAAATCTTATAGTAAGTTATCTGCTTACTTTTGGCCTACTGTTTTCCAAATCTACTGAATTAATATACTGTTTTTCACTTACTGTAAGTAGGCATATTCAGATGGAGCCATATACAAAATTTTGATTTTTTTTTTTTTTTTGGGTGTCACACTGGTTATCACTCCACCACTAAAAACAAAAAGAAAAACTGCTGTAAATTATCACAGGACAACAAAACTACTTTGCTTTTTATACCGCAATGAATGCTACACAGCAAAGCCCACTTCATGGGTTCAGTGGAGAAGGTTTTGGGGTTTGAAAGTTTGAGTGCCAGTAAAAAAATAAAATGAAATCAATATCTACATTTTAGGAGCCCTAGGCCTAAATTGTAACAAATTATTTAGTACAATGTACATTTGTGGAATATAAAGTGGTCCTGTGATGCAGAGACACAGGGTTTATTAGAGTCAAATTGACCCAAGAGGGCCGATCTCATTTTTAGCCCTGGCCTGGAAACCCAAAATCTTCGGTCCTCTCACTTCATACAGACCCACATAAGCCTTGCCCTAATCTCATGGCGCACAACTATGCACCGTATGTGCAGTGCTGAGCCTCGGCCTGTTAGCATGACTGGCACAAGGTAATTGTTGGGAATGCCAGAAATGCGAGGGATTTAACCCTGGCTCCTGCAGAATGTCAGGCACAGCCTTCTGTTAGGAGGAATCCTTTATTCTGCATGCCCGTCGCTTTTTAAATATAGCCTCTCTAGGGCTGTTAGGGGAAGAAACTAGGGTCTGGAAAGGAAGAAAAGGGAATTTTCATTTAGGAGATCAAAAACAGATCAAACCACAACTTCACTCCAAGGAAAACAAGGGCTACTTCTGAGAAATTAAAACCCAACTCTAACAGAATGTCACATAAAAGGCTCCAAAAACTTTAAAACTTGATGTTTCAGACGTCACCGTATTTGAGTTTGACGATGTATAGACGTTTTTCCTGCACACAGTATTCACGCCTGACTCTTAACCGGAAGGATGCTTTGCCAGTCTCCAGTGTTTCTAGTCGAATTAGTGTATGTTCCGAGCCGATAATCTAATGTTAAACCTATTAAAATGTTTAAAAAAAAACCACATGGCTCCATAGCGCCATCACTTTACAGTGTCGTAATGACCGTCATTTGTCAGTTCCTCACTCCTCAAAGTTTATTGTGTGTGTAGATTACGCAAAGCTGCCGACGTTAGCTAAATTAAAAACAGCTAGGCGCTATTTGAATGGGTTCCTATGGAGACCGGAACAGAAGAGCACCCAATCGAAAGTTAGAATAGAATTGATAATGGCAGCACTCATCATTTACTCAGGAAAAAGGTCTATACACAGTACACGAGTTGAACAATCATCTGAGACCAAATGATCACTTAAATTTTTCTGTGTTTACCATACAAAAATTGATTTATATTGCTACCTTTATGACAATGTTGGACCATAAAACTTTGGACTCAACTAACTTTCATTTTACGTACAAAAACATTTGATACATTACTCAAATATATTGTATTCCTCGAAAGAAAGAAACAAATGCCCATTTTCATTTTTAGTTGAAAAATATTGCTTGAAGTAAATTAATGCTAGTCTTAAGCCCGTTCACACCAAGAATGATAACGATAAAGATAACGATATTAGCATCCACACCAGCGAACGCTGTTTATTCTAAGCACACACACGCGTCCGCCGCTTTAAATTCTCGAGCTTGTTATAGCAGGATGGATTCTGATTGGCTGTCAATGTTTGTATCGTTCATCAGCTGGAAAAAATAGTTCTGAAACTGATTCCAACGATATCGTTTCTCTGTGCCTTTATCGTTATAGTTGTGGTTTGGGCTCTGGTATTCTTTAATATTAAGAACGATTTTTAAAACTAAAGTACATCTTTATCGTAGGGGTGGGCGCTATACCGGTATTAACGTGAATTTTTGCCTTAGATCTTGAAATCATGTTTTTGTTCTAGTTATATAAGGTTAAAATACATATTTTGCCTGTAATTTAACTAAGGTCTACTAAAATGTGATACCATTTTTTTCCCCCTCATATTGCGATATAATACCATTATCGCCTGGACAGTGGAAAATATCGTGATATGAATTTTAGCTCATATCGCCCACCCCTACTTTATCGTTATCTTTATTAGTTATTGTGCTTGCTATGAATGGGCCTTTAGCCTTATTCACTGTTCTATTATACCTACAGTGAAGGAGACAGACAGACACACATGCTCTGACATACTTTCACTTCAGTCGCCTGAAGCGAAGACATGAGGCATTTCTTAAGGTCACAGGAGTCATCTTGAAAAGCAGACAGCACTCTTAAACAACCATGCAAAAACACCCAATTCTGCATACACTTGCAATAAGTACATTAACACACACAGAGCCTAAGTTTTCCTTCACTGCACTGATGAATCAACACAGCCAGGCAGGCAATAATTCACAACACTTCACATGACGTCTGTACAGCACCACACTCATGACGGAGGCAAACGCCGCTCCTTGACAGTGTGACAGTCCACCTTCACAATCATGTGCAAGATTTGGTTAAAGTAATGAGATCTGCTGTAAACTCCACCACGATACGGGGTTAACACTCGCAGACAGAAAACAAAAAACTCATACATTATGAGGATATGCATACTGATTTGAATGGGATTTGGGTGACTTTATAAAATAGATTTTTTTTATATTTTCATAGTTTAATTGGAGGCAAATTTTGTGGCAAGCTATCCAGTCGCCTTCTACTCATAACTATAAAGTACTGAGACTACAGAAACCATACACATTCTTCTTTCTCTACTGCTCCAAAACAAAATAATAAAGTATCAGAGACAATTGTGTGTGAGAGCATGACACTACATACAGCATAACTATGTAGTGCTCACACGCAGACAAGGCCAAAAGCCTGCAGTCGGCTCATTTGGGAGTAAAACAACCAAGTGAGCGATTAAAATTTCAGACGTTCATGAATCATTTATGTTTAAGCTGCTTGAGGGAAAAAGTTTTCTTCACTAGGTTCTTTAGGGATAAGTTTTATGACAATAGCACATTTAGTACAAAAGGCAATCCTCCGGTGAAGCTCTAAAAGGAGAGATTTCCACGTGGACAGTTTGCAAGGGCATTTGAACACTTGTTCATAAAACCGTTGTAAGTTTCGTCAAAGATCTAATAATAGTTCGAGCAGCATTTGCATAGCACAACATTCCTTCTACAGTTTTTAATAAGAGGAAAGCACAAAGTTGCTTAATATTTTCATTAAATATCAGACCTCTCTTACAAAACTAAAAAAGAAAAAAAAAGTACAGCACTGATCTAAAAGCAATTCTCATTTATTCTCTTTTAAGGTTGAATTCAGATATTACAGCTAATCATTTTTAGGTTGTCTCAGATGTTGCTCACATCTGCCAAAAATTCCAAATTCTAAGATATATATAGATATAGATTTATTTGGTCACACTTTATTTTAAAGTCCAATTCGTGCTATTAACAAACCATTAAATATGGCTTTTGCCTCAAATTGGCTGCTTATTAGTAGTTAGTAAGGTAGTAGTTAAATTTAGGTATTGGGTAGGATTAGAGATGTAAAACATGGTCATGAAGAATATATGCTTTATAAGTACTAATAAACAGACAATGTGTTAATAATAGGCATGCTAATAAGCAACTAGCTAATGTGAGACTTGGTCCATAACTCCATATACTAAAGTGTTACCGTTTATTTATTTTATTTTATTTTTTCCCCTTCTCCAGCATTCAAAATTTTTGGGTTGGTAAGACTAAATGTTTTTGAGAGAAGTGTCTTATGTTCACCAAGGTTGATCAAAGACAGAATAAAAGCATATTTTGAAATATTACCATTTTGGACAACTGTAAATATATTTTAAAATGCAATTTACTCATGTGATGGCAAAGTTGAATTTTCAGCATCATTATGTCAGTCTGACTTTTCAGCATCACATGAACCATCAGATATAAATGCAGATTTGGTGCTCAAGTAACTTTTCTTATTATCAATGTTGAAAACAGTTGTGCTGCTAATATTTTGGGGGAAACCATGATTTTGGTAAACTGAAATGTAAAACTCTTGTACGGTCACGTTTGATCAACTTACTTGCATCCTCACTATTTATGCACTGCATTAAATGACAATGTTGAGTAGTATTGAGTTAAAGTGACAAAAAAAAAAAATGCACTGCAGTCATATTGCAGAAAAATAAATAATATACATACATACATTTATATATATACATATATTTATTTATTTATTTATTCCTCATAAGTAAAACTGGTCCACATTGGAACTTAAAATGTTGTGATTTTTGCAGTTTAAAAACAGTATATCACATTATCAAAAAATAAAACGGATAAAACACAGATTTGGCTGCAGTGTGACAACAGCGTAGAGCTCTGAAGTGCTGTGATGAAATGTAATATAAACCGAGAGACCTGTGATTGTTACTGGTGTAGCTGCTCTAACATCTTATAACTTCTCCCAGAACAGCTGTGATAGAGCTTGAGCATGTTATTATGGTAATCTTTGCTTGAAATACCTGATGTAGACTTCGATAATCAAAGTGAAAATCAAACCAAAACTTCGAGTCTTTGGCGGCCTCATGTGACAAACAGTGGAACTGCATGAAACTGCAAGATGAACATTTTGATTGAAAATTAATTGTTCCAAATAAGCGACTGGTTTTTAAAAATGTAGTTCCATTTCAGACACTGAATTCTCTTAGTTTGGTGGCAAACATTGTAAAATACTTGGTAAAACACGTGAGCTTGCTCTTGCATCATCTCTGATAGACAATCTGCCTCACCACTTTATCCAAAAATGTAGCAGTTTCCTCATTGCAACAACGTCCAGCCACTCTTCACCTGTTCATCATCTTACTTTTACACTCCAGTGAGTCTTTGAGCAGATGGATGGGCTGATAATGGGGGTTGCCAGGCAACGTTTTGAAGGACTCCCATAAGAAAGTTCCACCTCACAGGAAACAGAGGCGAGGCAGAGAGGAAGGAGTCATCTGCTCACCCAGACATGATGTCAGAGTACTCCCGATGTCCTTACTTCTGTCTTGAGGTTAAGGCTGGCATATAAATGTACTCAACCGCTAGCGTTTACGACGTAAGCAGAACCATATTTATGTGGGGGGAAAAAAAGTTTTGGTTTTGGATTTTTTTCTCCATTTGTGTCACCGATTGAGTTTTGGTTCCTTGCCACTGTCACCTTTGGCTTGCTTCGTTGGGGACACTTATATTTTTTGGCAATACAAACATTTTATTTTAAATTCTAGTAAATTCTATTGGAGAAATCTAATTGGGAAATTTCTTTTGCAAGATAAACCAATTTGGGCTTTTGCCTTATTACGGGAATGGGGTTAAATCACCATCTTTCGGTAAAAGAAAGATCACAGTCCTGTATAAACAACCCTGACACTGAATATAAAAAAGCAAAATATTCAAATAAGACAGCAGAGTGCTGTAGATTATAGATGCATGAGGTTGTGGGTGTGTAAACCTCATGTTAGTTTCCTTCAGTTCTGTCTGGTGAATGACACTCAGATCCTTGAAGAAGAGTTTAGAGTACATGCAGCAGTGTGCGAGTGCGAAAACAGCTCTACAGAAGTCAAATGATCAAAACTATGAATATGAATGATACCAACCTTTATCCAGAAGAATAAGACCTTCCCCATTGAGCACACAATGACAGATCCACACAGACTTTCATTACCAAACACTTCACTCGATGGAGTTCAGACACAGCAAGAGAACCACCTTCTGGATAGTGATAAAATTATACCTCACTTGAAAACAGCAGCTCAGTATGCAGGAGAAATTCCTTCTCTCTCATTAGTGCACAAGAGACAACTGTGAAGAGCCTTCACATGACCTCTGACTCAGCTTCACACAACAGTTTCTCAGAGGACAGGTGTCCACTTACTGCCTGTGTTCTCGTGCTCTCGTACACAAACACGACACACCAAACATGCAGCAATAGTCAGCAAGTATACATACTAAAAATGGCTTTAATTGGTTATTTAAAAATACAATTGTTGTGTTCATTTGGTATATATACACACACATCTTTATAAAATGTACTTCTGGCAGTTCATCTAGCTTTGGTGACTAAGCAAATTAAAAAATATATAAACATTTTATTGCTCGTTTCCCAATGTTTTTCAAAAGTACATTTAAAAACAGTATTACAATGAAAAAATGTGAAACTTTAAGAAAGCATGAAACTCAAGTAATCTTTGTGAATCTATGAACATATTTTAGCATGTGTTTGGAGCTCAGCACAGCAGCTTTCATGACACAATGTCTTCAACCCACAGCCCCCCAGTGATAATTCACAGCTCTTCACATGGCGCCCATACCACACGACATGCCAAAGAGCCAGATGCAGTTTCCCTGACAGTGTGACAGTCCGCCTCCATGTGTGTGCAAGAACAGGTTAAATTAACGAGCCCTGTTCTCCAATCCATCATATCCACTCGGTGAGTCATAAGACATGAGGGTGAGTAAAGGACAATTTCCAGTTTTCGGTGAACTATCTCTTTAAGAACACAGTTTTGCAACTTTGCCTTCTTTTTTTTATTTAAAGGTTAGTAAAAGTGACTCATCTCAAAGAATTCGTTCATGGCTTTGAACTCTTTATGGAGGATTTTGTGAATTGAATTTGAAAAAAAATACTCACAGAACCAAGACTTTTGAAAAAGTGAATGGAGTCAATTCTCTATTAGACTCATATTCAAGTATTTAGAATTCATGGAAAAGATCGACCATGAAAACACAACTTTTGACTTGTAACCTCTTATATCTTGTAACCTCAAAGCCTGTCAGTATTCAGTATTTAAACACAAGCATGGTAAATGGACCTTCATTTTTAATTTTGCGGTGGGTTACAGCATCAGACACCAATTTGCATCCCTGTCCACATTGACTTTCAGTCCAGGACACTAGTGCTCAAAACCCAGAGAGGATTAGTGGGCGTTCACACATGACGTGTTCTTCCTTTCAAACAGCCAGAGTAAAGGGATATAACTCAACAGAATGGACCACAGGGGTCTTGAGATGTGTTTTTAAGCACGTTTGAGAGCCATTTTTTACCTTGACACCATCTTAAAACGACAAAGTTCATGTTGCAAAATGCCAAACCAACTGAAGCCCAAGAAATCAATCTGATGCCTAGATAAATAGGCTAACAATTACAAAATAAATGAATAAATAACTATGGACAGGTCACCCCCAATTAAGCTGAAAAAACAAAACAAAATGACAATCTCTAACAGTCATACTAGTGAACAAGTATAGACAAAGTATACACCCAAGCAGACATTATTATTCTGTTTTGGTGCACTGTTAAAATAAGAATAAAGGACCAGTATATACATATTGTACTGACTCCGATCAAAGCATCGGACACAAGCTTGATCTCACACTGTTAGGTTCATTTCACGCTACAAAAATACACTGCAGTAAGACTTGAGAGTGGTTCAGACAGAGCTGTGCCATATGACTGTGTGGTGTTGTGTCCCGAGAAAGGGCATATGTAATGAGACATGCATATAAAACATTCAGAGCGCTCTTCCTGTGATGCAGCAGCTCCAGGCTCGGAGCCTGACAGATGGTGCCAGTCAGATGATCCCAGAGTGGGAAAGTGCCAGTGCTTTCCTGCTCTCACCTGGGGATGAGGGGAAAGTGGGTGTGTTTGTGCTTCTTGGCATACCCGTTACTCTCGTCGCATAGGAGGAGGGTGGGGTAAGATGAGCCAATTTACACCCAAGACTTCCTCACGGAGAAATGAGGTAAAGCTAATACGCCAAATTATACTGCAGGATGTCTGCTTTCAACTAAAAATCCCAAATAAAATAAAATACAATAAAATATAAAAAATTAAATTAAATTAAATAAGCGTAAGCTGTGTCAGGTCAAGGGGTAAGATGAATCATAGCACACTATGAACATCTTCAAATAAAAATATGAGAAAAAAGCACAATCTTTCTGAATATTTTTCTGCACATTAATAGTTTCATAAATTAATCTAAAAAAAAATGTTTGGAATTTGAATGTGGCAAAACAATTTGTAGTGGGGTTTATTAAGTGTATTAATATGTGCTTGTACTCTACTAAGTGTATTACTTCCAGTATATTTATCATTTTAAAAGATATTGGTATTTATTGCATTTGGAGGCAAATTAATAAAATTAATATAATAGGTGAAAAAATTCTCAAGCATCTGGATAAGTGGCGTGACATGTGGCCAAGTATGGTTACCCATACTCAGAATTTGCGCTCTGCATTTAACCCATCCAGAGTGCACACACAGCAGTGAACACACACCCGGAGCAGTGGGCAACCATTTTTATGCTGCGGCGCCCGGGGAGCAGTTGGGGGTTGGGGGCACCTCAGCCGTGGTACTGAAGGTGGAGAGAGTGCTGTACATTCACTCCCCCCACCTACAATTCCTGCCGTACCTGAGACTCGAACTCACAACTTACGAGTCCGACTCTCTAACCATTAGGCCACGACTTCCCCTGCATCAAATCAGAGACCTTAACTGCCCCAAAACCATTGTCCTAAGTCCAAATTCACATTACTAACAAAAAAAAAACAAAAACAAAAAATATTGAACTAAGAAAAACAGAAGAGCTTTAAAAACGCAAATGAACATTAGGAAATTGTACACATTCAACAATAAATAATGAAGGGTGGGGCTAAACTTCACCCACTGGGATTCAACTGAATCAGGAAAAGCACTTAGGACGACTAATCCGGGTCAGTTTTTAAGTTAGGTTGTCTTTAAACACAAACTGCTTATTTTCAGGCCATTTCTGAGCTCAAAGCTGACATTAAATTGCAGTCATTTTCCCAAACCAGAATTCAAGGCCAAAGACTGCAGATCCAGGAAATCTAACATGACTTCTCCAGTGTGAATAACACGGTAAACACCATGGACACAGGTCAGGGGTCAGCCAGTATTTCATGCCTCAGTAAACAAGCCTGAGACCAGATCAAAAAGTGTACCTTTTGATGCCGCAATCACTTTTTGAAATCTGAGCGTGATTAGGCCCACCTCCACTCCACTTGACGACAGCAGAGGCTTAACATCAGCTCAGTTACCAGACATAACATGTCCATTTCATCTTCCTTTCTTTGAAGACCATCTGTGATCCCACACAGGCTGTTTAAATACACTTGGATCTCTTAATGTGGTTGTCTGATGTGAATACAGTCTTCAAAAGGACCGCACCGCCTTCAGCCCGGGTGTATTTTTTAAAGCCAGTCTATACGACTGCTTATTGTATTGACAAGCTAACAAACATTTTTAGCTTAACGTCTCTCCTGAATATCAAACAGCTGCTGTACTCCCATTTGTTTGTCATCAGACGGCCGACGTAGAAGTTACACTGCAGGACTGTGACCTAAAATGACACTCCAAGAACTTCAGAGGACAGCAGGATTCGAAGCCAATTAATCGGCTGTCGCTAAAACTCCCTAAATTAGTCTCAGATGGCAACAGCTTTAAAAAGAAAATGTGAGGAAAAGCAGCTTGTTTTTAGCCACACTTAAATTAAATCGTACGTAACAGTGTCGCACATTTTAAAATCATCAATTTACTCAGAGGATTCAAAGAATTTTCAATGTATGTCCCAATTATACCAACTTCTTAAACATAAAAGGGGGTAAAATTGGGTTTTGTGGGGAGGTGGGTGAAAACATATATTTCTAATTAGTTCATGTTTAATTACAGATTTAATTTAAGGAATGTCTTCTGGGCATTTTCGTCCAGCTTGTTCATTTTTCAGAGTGTTTATCCATGGCCTGATTCAATAGTCTGTTTGAATCTATAAAACCCATGGCTTAGGTTCAGCACAGATCTAAAGAGGCTCCCGGTTCACATAACACATAATACGGGACTGCTTTCATCTCGGTCTTTGGATTTATGGAGAAATGACACTTCCTTTCTGATGTGAAACCTTGATGTGTCTGCAGCTTAATCTGTCACACAGTAGTAGTTAATTACACCTTAAATATGACATAAACCATGAACAACGAATACAAGGGTACAAATAGCACTCATCAGATTTCTGCATAATTATGAACCATTTTTTTGTAAATCACAGGACAGCTAAATGAGGGTACCATAAACTTAGAGCAGATAGGAATTTGCAAGGTGGAAATACACTAGAGAAAAGCCTTTTTGAACTGTGCAATACTCAGTATATTAAAATAAATAAAAAATTGTAATGTGAAAAATTACAATAAAACTTGTCATCAAAATATAATCTGGTTAGTAAATTATTTTTCCACTGTCAGGCATAATAAAGTGTTTAATTTTAGAACCTGTCTACTTCTGTCTCAGGTGCCAAACATTTTCAAATAATCATTTCCACACAGGTGCTCAGAAACATTTTCTAACCTGCTATGCAATATGCAAAATGCAAAGACAAGCTTTCACAGCGTTTTTTTTTTTTTTTTTTGGAAAACAGTAACATGCACCTACCAAAACAAATCCTAGTACCTTTATACAGTGCGAGTTGGTTATGCAGATGACGCAATTAAGTTAAAAGACAGCCAATCATTTTTTTCTTACTAGTTTTCTAGTGTTTGACAGCAAAATTACGTTAATTAAAAACAAATGATTATTCAAACTGTTTATTTTTTTTCTTTTTGCATGTTTTAATCAAATGTGGATACTGTCATTATCTAACTGGAATCCATTTTCACAATCAACTAGTTATGAATTTACACAGTATTTTAAATAGTATATAAAAAAAAAAAAGCCTTTCGAAGTGACAAAATCCACTTTTAATCTGGCAATCTGCTAGGAATCTTTAAAAATGTTGCGAAACAGGAAAGGTACATTACAAGGAAACATTTTTCTTGCTTAAAAGTTAAGTAGTCAGGTTTCACCTTCTACCATTACATGTTTGTTTAAATGGAACTGCTTCCACGTTCATTTCTTCAGTCCTGCTAAATCAACCTTGAGGTCAAGACTCTGACTTCAGCGACTGACGTCAGATGAGAAAGTTCTGCACTCTACTCAGTGTTTCAGTTCTTTATTCTGTTGTCTTACACTGCATGAGGGAATTCAATCATTACTGAGCTTAACACAAACACTATCAGTTACAGGATGTTGCTTTTGAATACAAATTTGGCATTAAAACCCACAGTTATTTCTATCACAGCCTTTTCAAGAGCCCGGCATTAGCATACTACAGAAAGCTCTGAATGCATAATCCCATACCAGAAAAAACATGGTGGAACAACATTTCCTCAAGGAAAATATTTTAGAATGACCTCATTTACAAAGGTTGAGCATTTCCTATTCACGTTCTTAATGAAATCTTGATTAGCCAAGAGGATTAGGAAACTAGCCACAGATGCGCTCAGTACCATTGAGTCTATAAGACACACTAGACCAAAAGAGCTGGAAGAGTTTTTTGGGGGTTTTTTTCTCCCAAAATTACTTCAAATGCCTTTTTCAAAACTGACTGGTCAGTGGGGTTGACTAGTCAACTAATCATTAAATACTAGAAACGAAGCAGAACATAGTGATTTAAAAAATATATTTTTAAGTTTTCAAACTACTTTCAACTTGTCACCATAATGCCATAACACTCAATGTAAGATGCTCAAAAACAAAAAGCATAAGTCAAAGACATACTTAAATAAAATTAATATGAATTAAAAACTAAAGGCTGTCTATTACAAATGACAACTTAAATAGTTTTGTTCATCTAATGAGTAACAAGCAGTCTATTGAATTTAAAAACTTCTTGTCAAGGCAACCAAAGATTGCTCAACATTTAGCAATGCAAGGAGATGCAAACCTTATTTTCACCTTTGCTTGATTTTCAAAGCCAAATATGTGTTGACAGATTATCGGCCTGGCCGAATATCAAAGTCAATATTAAGCATTTTTATTATTTTCCATTATCCATTTTCAAAACTGATTTGCAGATAAAATAATTTAAAAGCATTTAAAGAAAGTTTTTGTCAGAGCCCTTGTTAGTCTTAATTTGACATTCATTTTTACACCAAACATATAAATCGGTTCAACATATCGGTTATTGGTCTATTTGATCTGTAATAATTGGTATTGGCCCTGAAAAACACATATCGGTCCAACCCTAAAGCCAACTAAATGATATGGGCATTATTAGCCACTTGAAGTTAGAGGCAAACATATATTTAAAATCCAAATATTTTAAATCTAAGAGTTGCAATGAGCAACACAATATATACTGTAGCTCAACACACAAATCTCAAACATGGTGATCAACAAATGTTAATTCAGTAAAAATATGAACTCTGAACTATTAGACAGCATACTAACAGTGACAGAAGCTTAAATTAAGCCAGTAAAATGTAATGTGATTCTCTTTTTTTAAATTATAATTTGTATCATTTTTTTTTAAGCTGCAATGCAGGTTAGAAACTTGCACAACACCACCGTGCAACGTAAAACTGTTTGTTCAGATGACTCTATTCAGAAAGCTGGAAGAACATTTGGACAATTCTTGAACATACTTGAGTATCCAAGTCAGGTCAACAAAACAACTCGTTAGAAACATCTTGTTCAGTTCTTGTACATCTTGTTTGACTCCTACTAAATCTGTTCAAACTACTTTGCAAGTTGGATTTATTTTTTTTACAGTGTACTAAAATATTCTTTATATATTTAATCATTTACCAGAAAAGTGTTTTTTAGAACTAAAAAAAAATTACTAGTTGAATTATTTACTTATTTACATTGAGTTAGGGTTAGTCTAAAATAAAAAGGGTTAGACCAAAATGAACTAAAAATGTAAAATAATTTATAACCAAATATTTGCTTGATCACAATATGAAACTAAATTCTATCAAATTATTTGAATTATTATTATTACCACATTTTCTCAAAACATTTCAGTGGACTCGTTGTGCCCAGAGACCAGTTTGAAAACCCCTCTGCTACCAACTAAAGCACAACACACTGTCAACAGGCTAATTAAATCACCACTGTTAATTAAAAAAATAATCTAAAACTTAGCAAGGTCAATTAATCAACCATCTTGACCCCATCCCTACTAGACAGGCAGCTCAATACGTTTTGTGGTTTAAAAAAAGAAAAAGACAAAACATTCACATCCTTTTGAAAAGGCACACTCCAAACATCACTGTTCTGTGAACCTCAGCCCTGCTGTGGCTGCTTCAATCAGATAAACACTGTGTTCTCATCCAAAACACACAGCGGCTTCAAAAGAAGGATGAGACGCTCTCCACACACAGATGTGATAAGATGTTCTCAGGAGATTCACTCACCAGTAACAGCGCAACCTTCTTCATACTGCGATTCCCCATGGCAGCTAAGAGAGGTTCAGCTCAGTCACAGACAGAAATGGTAAAAGATTCGCAGGTTGTCTTCTGTCAGTGCGTTGACAAGCGTGTCGACACCATGAGGATGAGGAGGGTCTGTGCGCTCTTGCATTCCCTCCCCTCGCTCTTCTCCATCTCCGCTCATTTGTATTTCCTCTTTGCTCAAAAGCAGACCCAATTTCTCTTTTGACTCAAGCTGACCAATACACAACAATTGAAAGAAACTGCTTGTGTACACCACATGGCTTGTCAAAAAACACAAACATATACTGGTGTGAACGTCTATGGCCTCTGATGTTTACATTTAACGATCCACCATTGTGGCTGATAAACCAAGGTCATACAAATCAGAGCCACAGATACACGTCTCAATTATTTTGGTCGGCTGAAGAAGTTGGTATGTCAGCGACACTCCTTCTGACCAAACTGGGTTTAGAGGTCACTTCCATCTGACCCCATCAACATCAGTCGCATATCCATACAGATAAAGAAAGTGATGGTATGTTCATACTCACAAATTGTAAGCATATATGTGACCCTGGACAACAAAAGCAGTCTTAAGTGTCAATTTTTCGAATAAATAAGCTTTCCATTAGGGGTGGGCAATATGGAAAAAATATCATATCACGATTTTTTTTAGAAATATCATGATTCACGATTTTAAATCACGATTCTTTGTCATGTCGGTTTTACTATTTTGCAAGTTATCTGAGCATTACAGCCAAACTAATTTACCTATTATAAAGACAAAGCCTTTCAAGGTAACAAAAAAAGAAGGAAAAAAAAAAGAATGGTAGATATTTAGGCCAAAGTGGGTGAAGATAAAAATCTTTGTTATTATTTTATCTTTCTTATTAAAAAAATAAGAACAAAGATACACATTACAAATATACATAAAATTCAAATAAAACAAACAGTGCTTTATTTTCAGGTACAATAGGAGTATTTAGCATGAATGAACAAATATAAAATAAAACACTATATAGACTGATTCCTAAAGCAACTGTATTAAAGTTTTTCAGTCAGGAGTAGTGAGTGATTTTTCTCTTTGCGTTTTGTTGTTTTATTAATGTTAAAGGAACAGTTCACCCAAAAATAACAATTCTGTCATCTGTCTGTCAATTCTGTCAAAGTGTTTTATTTTTACACCATCATTTACTCAAAATTAGTTTTAAACCTGAGTGAGTTTCTTTCTTCTACTGAGCATAAATGCTATTCTGAAGAATGTGGGAAAACCAAACAGTTGCTGGTCCACAGTGACTTACATATGATTTTTTCCCCTACTATCAAAGTCAATGTGGACCAGCAACAGGTTGGTTACCCACATTCTTCAAAATATCTTGTTTTGTGTTCAGCACAAGAAAGAAATTAATACAGGTTTGGGACAACATGTGAGTGAGTAAATAATGACAGAAATTAAATTTTAGGGTGAACTATCCCTTTAATGACAGTCGGCTGTCCCTTTAAGACCCTGAACACATCTAATATACAGGCACGCTTCCGTTTCTCTATCGTCAGTTTACTTTAATTTTAGACATAACCGACTGTAAACCTTGTGTTTTGACAGTATTAGCGCAAGAGATAACTTAGTTCAGTAATCAGGCGCTGTTAGACAGGCTTTTTAGCGCGCGTGCTTCTGGTGTATGCGCTCTTTAAAAGCGCACGTACAATGTATTTTTGGCTATTGCTACAAATATACCCCAGCGACTGGTTTTGTGATCCAGGGTCACATATGATCAACTAGTCCAGTTATGTAAAGCTCAAAGGCTATCCATTTGAGGTCAATGATAAGTAATAACAGGCACCTTGCAGCATAATACAAGCCTGCTGTTTGAACCCTCAGACACGGACAGGCCCAGACCAGATCTGCAAACTCTTTCCACAAAGATCCCAAAGAAAATACACAATTTGTGTGCAGCAGATGATATTTGGAATGACATGAGTAAATTACAAAAAAATTATTTTTAGGTAACTATTTCTTTAACTCAGGTTTCCTCAAATAGAAGACTAATGATTTGTTGTACACTAAACACAGACTTAAAGGTCTCCCTGCAGTTTTCAACCAAAATAAAAACGTGAGGGTTTAATATTTGAAAATGAAGAATCTAAGAGATAAGTTTAGTAATACATAGTGTAAAATAAAATGTATTATGAATAGTTTAATTAAATTGTATTTTTTATTTAAATTACAGTATAAACTTGTAGTACCAAAAAATAAAATTGTGTGTAGTATCACAGTAATACATTCTGGCTTCTTTTCTTTTTTTTGTAATCAGATTTAAAAACATTTTTGAAAGTATAAATGTTTATATTACAATTCAAAATGCAATATAATGAAAAAATCATAAATTTGACCAAATTGTGCAGCCCTGTTCTGTAAATAAAATGTAAAAAAAAAAAAAAAAAGTTTTAAATAAAAACAATTAGCATAAAACACTTAGTTTAGTTTAAATATCTTATTTCTTTACTTGCATGTCACGTAACCCGTTAACAGTGAACATGCAAATGTGTCGAAATACTAACTTAAAATCTCAAGGGGGTACTTTAAGAAAACATGTTGTTAAACGTAATGTCTGTGCTATGACACAGTTGTAGCTTTCCTTTAACACTCGAAAAAATCAAGTCTAAAAAGATGACTGTTTATCTGATGTAAAGCCAAAAATGGCCAGTAGAGGGAGACAAACACCATGATTGCACAAGCCCATTGAGATTCTGCCCAGATAAAGACACTTGTAGTCACTACATTATACTTTTTCAGAAGAATAATTCCATTTGGACTTCAAAAACCAGATGATAGTTAAATTTAGTCGCTTACCTTATTCTTGCAGACAGAGGGTGAGCTTTGGTGTTGTCGTCCAGAGGACTGGTCCGTGTTATCATTAAGGTCCGACACACTGGTCCTGAGGGAGGGAGAGTGGAGGCCTTCCTCTCCTTCCTCCTCATCTTCAGCCTCCTCCTCCTCCTCTTCCCTCCCACTCTCTTCTGAATGCTCAAACTCATCGCTATCCTGGTCCATTTCCTCCTCGCCATCCTCCTCATCCTCCGGCCGGTCGTCGTCTTCCTCTGAACGAAGTCCCACCCCAACCTGCCCTTCCCTTCCGGCGTTATTATTCTCCTCCTCCTCGTTCTCCTCCTCCTCCTCGCGATGCCGCCGATGCCGCCGACGCTGCTCCTGCTCCCACACCCACTGGGCGCCCTTCTCGGCTCCGTTCACCTCGCTCCTCCGTCCTTCCTCCACCGGCTCACCACCGGAAGGCCATGGCACCTCCTCTGCCTCCCTTGGCCGCTCTCGTCCACCCTCTTCCTCCTCGCCCGGTTCTCTTCTCTGTTGCTGTGCCTCCTGCTCCTGCTCCTCCAGCACCCGATTCATGTGCTCCGCCTGGGGCTGAGGTGTGCGGCCGGAGGTGCTGTTACCTGCCCCCGCTGCCCCAGGCCTCTGCCTCTGCTGCTGGGCCGCCCTGCTGCCGCTGCCCCCCGACAGCAGATCCTGGTTCATTTCCAAAAGCCAGCTTGCTACCTCCTGCACCTTCGCTAGGCTGTCTGAGGAGGACAAAGACTTGGCATTCTGAAAGAGATGGAGACAGGAAATGGTTGAGAGGAGTATAGATGGATAGTAACAACAACAACAAAAAAGGCAATAAAAAGCATGTACATGGGCTGGTTGTATAAAAAAGAAAATCATTCTCCTGTTTGCATTCAGAGTGTGCTGAAAGTGGGTAACTCATTCTTTTATTCATGCCTATGAAATAAAACAATGGACATTTGCATCTAAGCTGGGAAAGACGCATTATAAGCATCCCTCAAACAATGGGCACCTCTCCTGCTTGGCAGCTGATCATCTACACTAGGCTTGGCCTGGAAACCACAGCAACAGTGTCACTTCAACACATGCAAACAAACATTTCATCGCTGCTGCCTGTTCCGTATTCAAGTTTCTGTTTTTACTGTTGCATTTCAATTCTACCATTTTAAACAAAATCCTAAAATAAATTCTAAAATCTAGATTGTAAAGCACATGAAGATAAAATAACACACGTTTGTGTAATTTCATGTGTGTTGTAAAAATACAAACATACACACTACCATTCAAAATACTGGAGTCAGGAGTTTTTTTTTTTTTTTTTTAAGAAACAAAATTTCAACAAGGATACATTAAACTGAAAAGTCACAGACCACTAGATTTCTATTTCAAACAAATGCTGTTTTCAAAACTCTCTCCTCCATAAAAAAAAAAAAAAGTTTTAACAGTTTCCACAAAAATATTAAGGAGCACAACCATTTATAACATTAATAAGAAATGTTTCTTAAGCACCAAATCAGAATATTAGAATCATTAGTCAAGGATCATACTGCTGAAAATTCAGCTTTGCCATTACAGGAACAAGTTACATTTTAAAATGTATTAAAATACAAAAAAAAAAAAAAAACATTTTAAATTGTGATAATATATTACAATATAACTGTTTTTACTGTATTTTATCATCACATAATTGCTGTCTTGGTGAGCATAATTCCAAAACACTTTTAATCTTCTTAAAGTCTCCAAACATTTTTGTATTTCATCTCATATTCAAGCAGATTTGATACTCTACCGTACAGCTATTTCAGACCAATCTCATTTCACCGTTGGGAGCAAGTTGTCTTGTGTAACACCGATTCACTATTCAACTGTAGCACCAGATTCACTATTCAAGTAGAATTCTGAATTGAAACTCCAATGACTGTTACAACAGAACAAATACAGTCACTGACAACCACAGACAGCCAGCAGGGGGCATCACTGCCAAATAAGTGCAGTACATGAATAAGGGTTTAGCTTCCAGACACATACCACAGGTCTGCAACAGGATGTACACAATAATATCATGTTACCGTGAGGATGCCCCACCAGTGAGAGTGAGGTTTTGGCACATTAGCCCCGTACTGCAACGTCACTCTTAGGTGATACAAAAATATGCTTCTTTTTTCAGCACTATTTGGTTTTAAGACTAGTGAAATTTCAGTAAGGCAAGTAAAAAAATTAAAATAAAAAGACCATGCCAGCAGGGGAATATCCTTATTAAACCTTTAAATTAAACCTTGTGCTTTACTTCACAGAGACAGAAGCCAGTGAAAACGTTAGATAACAGTGTGAGTGAAAGCAGGGATGAGCTGTGTAATCCAATCAGGAGCGCGAGAGCACGTGAGTTTGACAGAGACCTGATTAAGATAATGGAACGCGCACACAGATGGGCAGAGATGGTAAGTGATGAAAGACTGATTGCACAAATGTTGTTGTGTGATTATAAAATACAAAAGAAAAAGACACAAGAAATACAGCTACAAAATATCGCTACTTTTTGACAAGACTCAACACCATGCAGAAGTTACCTGTAAATTGAAAATGACAAACTCTCATTCTCAGTGTTTATTTTTGTAACAAGTTTGAACAAGTAGCCCGGTTCTTGTTTATAATCTAAAAGTTTATTTAAAAAAAAAATGCAATTACTTTTGCTGTTAACATAACATTACATGTGCAATTCTTAAGGCCTGTTCAAGACCATGGATAATAATTATAACTAGTTTTAATAATCATTTAAGTTTCAATAATTATTTCAACTCTAAACAATTTTAAAAAAAAAATGACAGACTCCACCCGACTTCAAAGAGCTTGACCATTTAATGTGATGATATACTGTATATGCAGTGCGCACTTATAAACAGAACGCTGGACACTAACATTGCTAACTTTATAGGCTAATTACTGTCCCAATTGTAAACAAGCCTTAATTGTCCTCAGCTGTCTGTTGGCAAATTATGAGAATTTCAGGTTTCAAAAATATGCAAATTAGAAATTCTAAACTAAAATGAACAAGCTCAGAAGACACATGTGACCCTGGACCACAAACCCAGTCATAAGGGTAAATTTTTTGAAATTGAGATTTATGCATCTTCTGAAAGCTGAATAAATAAGCTTTCCATTGATGTATGGTTTGCTAGGATGAAATATGGCCGAGATAACTATTTGAAAATCTGGAATCGGAGTATGCAAAAAAAAAAAAAAAAAATATATATATATTGAAATATTGAGAAAATCACCTTTAAAGTTGTCCAAATGAAATTCTTAGCAATGTATATTACTAATCAAAAATTAAGTTGATATATTTACAGTAGGAAATTTACAAAATCTCTTCATGGAACATGATCTTTACTTAATATCCTAATGATTTTTGGCATAAAAGAAAAAATCAACAATATATTTTTGGCTATTGCTACAAATATACTCCAGCGACTCAAGACTGGTTTTGTGGTCCAAGGTCACAATCATTTAGGAAATCTGACAATACTGATTGCACTGATCAATCGGTCAAGTCAGGCACTACTAAAATCACCATAAAATATAAGCAAGAAACCTTTAATATATAATGATTATACACAGATAAACATGAATGATTTTTAATATTGCAAAAACATGCTTTATGAGTCCAAATGCTGTAGTTACAGCATCTACCACCAGGGGCTAACAGAACCACGATACCCTGCTAAACTTTGTACCTCTTCTTTAATGTAAACATCCAGCAGTACTAACATATCCATCATCTATTAATGCATTGGATCTATGCATTTACTCCTCTCCAAGGTCTGGATTAAGGTCTAATCACAGCAAATATATGAAGCCAGAGATCTCAGGGCAATTTAAAACCATTTAAAGCATCTGATTAGATGAGCTTTTTGATTACCGAATCGTTTCCTTTATAACACGGAAGGTGAGAACACAATCAGCCGAGATCCAATTGGAAAAATAATTATATGGCGATGAACTTCAAATAGACATTTCAATTTCCCTTCCTATACAGAAGCTGAACAAGGTGAGCTCTATAAGAAAACCTGTGCAATCTCTGGAGATCAAACTGAAATTTGGTTAGTTCATTAGTGTGCTCAAAAACAATTACTTAGCAAAGAGTTAGATGCATCTCTGAATGCAAACACAAAGCGGCTGTGCCTGGCGAAGTGGGCCGTTTTGTTTCTGGAAGGTGCTGGACTGCCTGTTAGTATTCATGTCCTGCATGCTGGTCTATCTGTGCAACTGCATTAGACTCTGAACACAATTAGTGCTGTTAGACTGCACAACTGAACTAGTGTGTGATCGAGTGACAGTACTGCAATCTAACTGGCAACACACACACACACACACGATTACATTAAGCCTCATTTGCATTGAGGGCGAGACTGTTAAAGTGTATGAAAACTGCCTTAACAACAGTAATTTGGTTTAGTACGCTTCACAGATGCTGCTTGCGTCTCATCTCGCCATAGGTTTCAGGATTTTTTGAGGACAGATGAGCAAGTCTATGTTCTGTAATGTGGGGTACTGAAGGTCAGAGGTTCCAGATACATGTTTAATGATGAGAAATTATCAGAAAGAACAAAGACATTCGAGGGTTAATGACAGGATCCTCATTTTTGGCCTGATGTGTGAGATACTGATTTATTTTATGCATTTAAATTAAAAATGAAATTCATACACACGTAATAACTTGAACATACCACCTCAGTTAAACATGTTTTTAAAGTATGGATTAAAATTCATTTAGATTTTTATTTTTTGTCAAAAATAAAGAAATATAATAAAAGAAAACCATATATATAAAAAAAATATTATATATATATATATATTTTTTTTTTTTTTTTTTTTTTTTTTTTTAAGCTGATGAACAAAAACACTGTCAGCCAATCAAAATCCATCTGAGCGGGGAGAGAGAGGAAACAAGGAAATATAGCAGTACCACTGAAGACCCTGACAGTGTCATGGTCAATATGTCTCTTAAAATATCAGATAATCAGATTTTGACAGCAGAAGGGTAATTTAGATTGTTAAGCTTTTGCAGAGTTGCACCACATGGGATTTTACACTTTTGAATTTCGAATTCACTGAGGAAAAAATAAACACTTTAAAAAATGCATGTAAACTTGAGAATTAAATGAGTAGGCTATTTACACACATGTATTCAACATACAAGGAAAATTTTACCTTTTGATTATATCATATGCCGCATGACATTTTCTTAAAAATAGCATAAAGGTTTATCAAAGCCATATGAAACCAACAAGAACATAAAGACTACATTTCTAAGAACTTGGCACACGTGTTTTGAACTTTTTTTTCCCTCTTTTCTTTATTGTTGACACTCTCATTTGTCATTGACCCTCAAATCCATTGGGAAAACATCTGTATCATCCAGGCTGGGTATTTCACCACCACAAAATAACCCAAAGTGCCTGGTTTGAATTGAGCTGTTTGAAGTGTACTCCAAGGGAACTTGAGAAACAGAGTTGAAGCAAACAAGTCTATCACAAATTCATCAAATTCTTGCGTCAAAAGCCAACAAAATGGCTTCAAAATGAACAAAAACCAACATGACTAATGAACACGGCAGAGTTTATGCGATGACAGGAAAAACTCCAGAAGGTTTATAATAGCATTGCTTTCCAGACATGCGCTTGCCTCTGATATGGAAAACTGGAAGCATTGCCTTAAAAAGAGAAGCATTTGGCTTGGCTCCCGGGAAATGCGGCCAGCCTGGCGTAGCCGAGCAGTCTGATAAGAGAGTAAGGTGCATCATTTCTTTAGTTATTACCACTGTGTACACTTCAGCAGCAGGTCATTTATCTACATCTAAAGGTGCTGAGAGGAAGGTGAAGCCAAAATGGGTTTTGGCACATCCTCTCCGAGAGAACGTTAGCAAAGGAGGCGAAGGGGAGGAGGAGAGAGTAGTGGTATTATTGGTTTTACGATGTCATTTCCTACAAAGCTGCCAGACTGTCATCTCCTCTTGGACACCTCAGTTGCAGGAAACGTTACGAACGAACAGGAAAAGGAAGAAAAGAGAGGGTTATTTTTATTAACCTCAGTGGTACCTGGACGGGTCTTTATGATAAGAACCAAGCTAAATAAAGGGAAAACCCATCACCTGGTTTTGCAAATTACTCATTCATACAAAACTGCTCCAATTCTTCTTGTTCCATTAGCAGCAGAATAAGACAAAATTGGTAGATACGCAAGTGCGAACAAAAAATTTGGGTAAACATGTGGAAGCAAGGACTGGAAAACAGATCTCCCGCTGAAAAAAAAAAACCTTCATTTGCTTCTAATGGGTTGTAGTTTAGTTTCAGCAAGAATGGGAGATTGTTAGAGAAAAATGGTTTGTAGGAAAAGAGTTTTTTTGACCTTGAGTGGCCAGGCAGAACTGGCTAAAGACTCTCCTCTCATAAATAAGTTAAGACATCTAGACTATCCATCAACAGGCAACAAATTGCTACGAGTGCTACGAGTGTCACACTGGAAAACTTCAAGTCTCCATAATTAGCTTACACAGAAACAATACACCCTGGCATTAAAGAGATTTCTGTTCCAAGTTACTGTAGTGTGTTTATTAAGAAAAGAAGAGATGAAAAGGAGAAAGTAAGAAGGAATAGTTAAAGAGTGAAATATGAGGCAGATCAATCATCCTATATTTATGTAATGACCACATGTACTTGGCTGATCAAGATTTTCCATGAGTTCAACTATGCATACTTCCCTACTATATGTAGGGTGAAAAACTGTTACAATCTTAGACATAATTCTACATATAAATAAAAAAAATTATTCATACTAACATTTTAACATACTATATTCATACTAACATAACGGTCATGAAGTATGGTCAGAACAGCAACCTGCTTTCTAGATACTGCACTGCCACTGAAAACCATATATGGTTTGACCAGGTAGACGGGGGGGGGGGGGGGCAGGAAAAGGATGTATGAAAGAAATAAGTAGGAATGTAGTACAAATAGGTAGTAAGGAAAAAAGGAGGAAAGGAGGAAAGTAGGAAGTAAATTGGAAGGAAGGAAAGGGGAAGAGAAAGTAGAAAAGAAATCGGTAGGAATGGAGTAAGGACCTGGAAAGTGTGATTAGATGTAGCAGGAAATGGGAAGGAAGAGAAAAGGGAAAAGGAATTAGGAAACAAGTATAAGGAAGGACAGAAAAATGAAGTAGGAAAGTAGTAAAGAAGGAAAGAGGAAGCACATAAGCAAAACCAAACAATGAGAAAAATGATTAATGAACCAAAAGCAATGGTCAAATTTGTTCTTTCAGTTAATTAAACACCAGCTGGCATCACTAGTACTTAGCTGGCTTAAGCTGGTATTTCAGACGTCACCTTAATGCCACTGTTAGTGCCACTAGTTTGTTGTCTTTCATCATTTCATTTACTTTGACTTGAACAGCTAAAGATTTTACAATCCAAAAATTTCACAGGTTAATAGCCGAGACCTTTTCACACACAAATGTGTTATTCTTTTATCCAAGTCTTCCATCTCATCTCCAGGCATTATAGAAAAGAGTAAACTCAGCTAAAGGACAGAGACACGGACAGGTGTAAACACAGCTCTACTGTGGTAGAATGACTCATGGCCCTGAGGGGAAAGTAGTCCTCATTCACAAAATAAGGACAAGGTCACAAGCTTCTGGCTAGCAAAACGACTAGCTGCAGCAGTGATGTGACTGCTTGTAGGGTTTTAGTGATGACAGCAGGGTGTCGGCAGCCATATCACCCTGCAGTTCAAGACTGGTCACCCACTGAAGCCAAGCAGGGTTGAGCCTGGTCAGTACCTGGATGGGAGACCTCCTGGGAAAACTAGGTTTCTGCTGGAAGAGGTGTTAGTGAGGCCAGCAGGGGGTGCTCACCCTGCAGTCTGCGTGGGTCCTAATGTCCCAGAATAGTGAAGGGGACACTATACTGTTTAAAAAAACAAAAAACAAAACACCATCTTTCGGATGAGACGTTAAACCGAGGTCCTGACTCTCTGTGATCACTAAAAATCCCAGGATATCTTCGAAAAAAAGAGTCCTGGCTAAATTCGCCCATTGGCCTCCTAATCATCCCCATACACTGATTGGCGGCATCACCGTCTCCTCTCCACCAATAAGCTGGTGTGTGGTGGCCGTTCTGGCGCAACAGAGTGGTGGAACTATGATGTCACTTTGTAGGCAAAAACCCGGAAGTGAGTTCGAATTTTAGCACTTCCGGTTCCATCGTCCCAGAGTCAATGAGTTTTTGGTTAAATCCCTTAAATAAAGTCTGTGGTTCAGACAGGCTCAAGATACTTTCACGTTTTATTCTACAACATAAAAACACACCAGTTACACCCTACTCATGATTTTTTTTAAACTGTTATGTTTCTTTAAAAAGACGGTTGCTAACAAGTTGCTAAAATGGGACTACAGGCACTGTCGGAGACATTAATCATCATCACGCCAAAGTGTTTATCAATTTACAGTATTTTACAGTTGTAGTATAATTTGTAATACAATTAACTGTAGAATAACCAATAAATAGTTTCCCGCATTTTATATTTTTGTTCGACAATGTTTTTTTGCTTTGCCCCGAAATGCAACAAGTTTTCGGATGGAAGACGCTCGTTTTATCATTTTCCTACTGACACGGGGCATCTGGGTTCGGACCATAAGGTAAACTCGCATGATTATTTCATGTAAACACCACATTTACCGGCTTTGTGTGGTGAAAGTTAAACTTTAATGATGTATATTTCTTAAAGCCACGTTAAATTTAAATGTTTACGACCACATGAAACCGTTAGAAAGCATATAGATTGAGGATTTCCTAGAAGCAAGGATAAAATAACATTGTGTACCCACCCTAATAAAATTATAGCTGAAATGTGGTACTTTATTCACAAAAATAAGTTTAATTTTACCATATCCCAAAACTCACTCTGCTGTTATTTAATAGATTAAATGCACTAGAATTTTATTATTGAATAGTACGTGGAGATATGTTTTTAAATTGAAATATTCACATTAATCAAGGATTTATTGACTTTTAATTCACCTTATTTAGAAAATGTATCGAAATACGTGCTTTCAAATGTCCTTTAGTTATGATTATTCCATTTATTCACTATATACTATTTATTACTAATGTCTCATTTCAGTTTGGCTCTAGTTTTGTATTTATTCCAGTTTATATGAAAAGGTTCATGTAGCGTGTATTAAAATTCATATGGAGTGTAAATGCTTTTCACTGACCACGTTAAAAATAAGTTTGAAACAGTTGTCGGGAGTGCGGTGGTGGTGATGCTGAAGGCAAGCGCTTTGAGTACCAAGAAAAGCGCTAGATAAATGTAACAATTATTATTATTGAAATCAGAATGAACTGCTAGACATATGACCATCAGTTATTGGTCAACATCAGTGATTTTTTTTTTAATTTCTCTTTTTTTTTTTAATTGATTTATTGTTATCAGATGATTATGCATATAAACCATTGAATGGCTATTATTATAAGAGCAAATGATTTGCAGCTTATCAACCCTAACATGGAAAGTCTTAATTATTCGCAAATTTCAATATTGGTGCATCCTTAATGTTTTCTCAAGCTTTTCTCCTCTTCCCGTCCAAGTAATTTTAGGTTTCCTGAGAGCAGTGATTTTACAGTCAGCAGAAAACCTCTGAGACACACAAAGAAAGCATTATTAAGAAGGTAGGACGCCATTCACAGCAACAAAGGAATTCAGTTCAAAAATAAATTTGTTTATGTCCCCACAGACAATGTGTGCACATCATGTTCACCTCGGCTCAGACTGGTATCAAAAATGAGCTGCCAGCTCCTGAAAATTTAATTTGTAAATCATAAAGATAAAGCAACAAGCTTCTCAGGATTTATCAGTAACTTGAGTAATATAAATATTTAAAAAAATAGGGGGACGGGGGTACCAATTAGGCCTGTGTTTAAATAAATACGTTGGCACAAATAATATTAATATTATTATTATTATTATTATTATTACTACCTCCTTTTCTGTCTAATAGTCAATAAAATCTACATTAACTGGAGAAATAGCTGCAGATGCAGAGATGCAGTGTCAAAAATGCTGTTTGAAAGCAGGTTTATTTAAATGAACAGATTGATCATCATTAAAACCAGCTCCGTGACAGGATTTTTAGTTCACTTAAACGTTGCAAGTGTTGCTAAAAAGTTATAGTGAATTAATTGTAAACGTATTAAATCCAAATTAATTTCACTTGTTTTAACCAAGCTGCTTTATGGTCCTGTAGGGTCTTCAGTGACATTAAGGCACCATATAACCATGTGACTTTGTCAATATTGCTGTAAAATTCACTCCACACTTCAGGATTTCAGTGAGAACACAACAGGTTCGAGACTGCGAAAAAAGAAAGTGTTTGACATCATATTTCATATGTTTGTTTTATTTTAGTACTGTCAATTATTTTGGCAGAGCCTCCCATGCCTCCTTCCAAAACTCCACTGGTAATAAGCAATGTGCTGCAGATAAAAACTTGAGAGATTTGAAGCAGTCCCTGAAGTGCTCCCGTCTCTCAGTGCTGGGTTTAATCGCCAAATCAATTCTCTGTTCAGCTAAGACATGCACTCTAATGCAATGCACAATTCAAACTGACCCATGCAACAACAAAAATATTTACAACTAGCTGGCACTTACCAGACAAGTTGAAGATACTCAGCATGTTAATAAACAATATTTATTTAATCATGTGTGCTTAAAATATTAATATTACCAATACATCTGAAACATCTCAGACAGCCTTGAAGACCCACAACTGAATGCCTTCCCACATGAAAAGGATTTTTCTTTTTTCTTTTTTAAATATCTATTCAGCAGAGTGCAACATCAGATGTTCTGGTCTCACCTACGTATAGCTTTGTTAACTGGCTTGAGCATTCCTTTCCACATTTTTGTACAGGCAAAAAAAAATAGACAGTGATATTGACTAAACGCTTATGCCAGTCACTTAGCCAAAAAGCCTGAGTCTACAGCCAGGCCTTCTTTGCATTTAAGTGCTTAGGCCATATGTGCCCAGCCAGCAAGCATGTGCTATTGTGGATGCGTCTGTATGGCTTTGGCAGACTGTAGCACCAAGCTCTGACATCTCTGAACAAAAGACACAGATGTGCGGTTGAAGTACTGCTAAGGCCCACTCTATGCCGGCTCTGTCAGGATTGAAACACAAGCCTTAGTTCTATTGATAATCCAGAGTACCTCTCCAACAGAACAGGCAGACAGCCAAGCAGACAGAAATCTGTTTCACAGAACATGCTAGCGTTGGATCAACTAAATGGCTGCAAAGATTTTCATAAAACTATTTCACTTGGCATTCACTGATATCGAAGGAAATAAATGAGGGATAGACAGAGAGAACATAAACTAGTGTGAGTCATGTGGTTGCAAAAAAAGTGCACCAGACTACAAGTATCAGTCATTAAAGAATCCATCAAACTGAAATTGGAGTACTGTGGCTTTTAGCCCATGATAACGAATCAAGTCATCTAAATGTTAGCGTACTTCAAAAAGTTGAATAAAATTCACCCTTAGCAGATATTTTAAATTTACAGCACTTCTCTTCTGGGAAAACAGACCGATTTTCATCCAATCAAACATCATCTAGCTTGAGATTCAAAGAACAGGATACCTCATTATTTTTGGCTTGTTTGCCAGAAGACGACTACATAAGAGGTGAATTGTATCACCGTTTAGGAGTACACAAGGATACAGAGAGGACTTTAAAGGTGTCATGATTTCCTAAACGCAATTCTCTTAACGCTCAAAATGCCAGAGTTTTTGTCCATTGATGAAATCTGCATGCTCATGAATAATCTTTAATCATAAAGTGTAGATGCAATGTAAATAAAAGATGCACTGTGCAGTGTAGAGTTTCACTGATTTAAACAGAACTTTGACAAACTGAGAGGAGTGACATCTTTTTAATGAAAAATGTCAAAATAGATAAAGGTTAGCACACCCTCTGTGATTTGATTCTGGAACTGGGGCTGTTCTGAACAACTCGTGTCTGTCCACCAATCACAAGAGGGATACTGCTGTTAAATAAAGATGTAGAGTAAAGCTCAAACTGTTGTTCTGTCAGTAGATGTAAAGAAACTTTGAATAGCCTTCCTAAAGACCTGAGGCATTAGAAATGCATGGCTGAAGTTTAAATGTTTTGCTTGAGCAAATGAAAAAGTTTTAGTCTGTTCTTCACTTTTCACAAACTGTTTTGTGAATTAATTCTAAACATACTGTCAGTTTTTTTTTTAATATATTTTGTTGAAAGATACATCAGTGCCAACCATTTTGTGCCCGGAGGCAGCACAGGAAAGGACATTTATTTTTAACCTTACGGTGGGTTTATAATAAACTTCAAACCAGCATTTAACACTATTAAGACAGCAAGCATATTAAGTGTTGCCAATAAAATAAGTACATACCTGGATCAGAAATTTTTGCTTCAGTAGAATATTTTTGTGCGCGAGTTGAATACATTTTACTATAGTTTGTTACAGCTGCTATTATTAATTGTTGTCTTAAATTTGTTAACAGTAATTCGTAAATATAGACATTTGGTTATGTCTGTATTGCATTTGCAGTTGATTAACCTTAGATGACTTAGAGAAAAGTTTCATTAAAGACGTCTTCATTTGTGTTTCGATAATGAGCGGAAGTTTTGGAACAAAAGGATGGTGACAATATTAACCTTTGGTTGAACTAACTATAAGAATTTTTTGAGGTGGTTTTTTGTTTGGTGAGACAAACTCCTCTAATTTTTCATGAAAACAAAAGTGTTTTTGTGCGAGAACACAGCATGCAAACCCATGTCAAATGACCTGACTTCAGACTGAGAGACAAGTGACAATAAAAGCACACTCGATTTAGCTATCAAATTTGCCTAGTGTCACAATGACAACAGGGCTCAGAGCACGAATAAAACTTCCTGCCAGCTAAGCAATTAGTTTTATCATGACGTCCTGTGTTAATGTGCGATATTAAAGAGGATGCTAATCTATGTAATTATACTTTTTCAGCAGTCACAGGGAGCAATAGCAGATTCTAGGACACATTCAGCCTGGTAATTCTATAAATACGAGATTAATGTCTCCTTTTTGCCCTTGAGTCTATATTTCTTTGAGGAAGGTATTAATCAATACCAGAGCTATGAAAGGATTCAGATCAGTTTGAAAAGAGGTAACCCAACCCTTCGAGACGAGGCTTACCCAGGACGAGGGAGCATCGTCTCACTCAGAGAGAGAAAACCACTACCTGTCTACATAGCAATCAGAAAGCCACAGAGAGGGAGACAAATAGCCTTTCCTTTCATATGGTACCAAGGCTTAAAATATGCACACTACACTTCTAAAAAGTTAGTTACTTTAATAATAAATGTTGGATCTAGTAGTCTAAAAGTGGGAATAACAAATTTTCCCTGAAAAATTAAATGATTGTCCCTATTGTATAAGAGAGACCAAATAACTCTGATGTCAAAACAAGTTAATCTTGCAATATATTCATTTTCCATTCTCTCAAAATTGAGAATTATATAAGGGAAGTTGCAAAAGCTTTTTTCCTTCATAGCATTTTATCTCATTTGCTGGAGCATAAATATTTTCCCAAGATGCACCAGATCAATCTTGTTCTTGCGCAAAGTGAGCAGCCCAGAGCTTTTTCAGAGCCAGTGTTTTTCAAGACTCAAAAATCAGAACAGGCAATATTGACTATTAGGTCACATATGACGGTCCATGACCTCATATGCCACTCATCTCCATTGCGAGCAAATTGTTCTGTTCAAAACTCTCTTTAAAAGCAGCAAACGGAAATTCAGCTGCAGACAGCCTTTAACAGATGTCCATTAAGAATGCATGTCAGTTCAAAGACAGCTCTACGGTTGTCAAGGTAGCAAGACAGCCATTAAATCACCTGGTTCCATTACAAAATCAATTACTGCAGTGTGCTTGCATGGTCTCTCCGGTCCCTCTAATGGCCAAATAACAATGGAGACACTACTGCAAGGTCAGTCCTGCTGTGCTGATCCAGACAGACGGAAATCTTCATCAAGAGACTGCTAACAGCTCCATTCTCAGAGTGCTTCCACCATAAACGTACATTGTTCTGAACAAACAGCTAATTAGAACTCTGTGATGCAACCCACAAATGGACCATGTTTTCTAAAACTGTTGGCCTTTTTGACCTTAGTCTGGTTTGACTAATGAAAGCAAGGCTGTAAATAATAAACATATGGGGTGTTCAGTCATGGACTCGAATGTCTAAGGTCACCTCAAATTCTCTCACCATTTGTTTCCACTAGAAAGTTTTTAGAATGACAAATTTATCACTGAAACTATCAACACCAAAAATACAGAATAAAACAACCCATTAAATAGACAAGAACATCTATTCTCAAAGCTATGTTGATATCAAATATGGCGTCTACCCTATCCTTAGCTTCTGAAACTAATCTACAACAAGACAGGAATCCAAAAGCATGTGTAGAAATCAAGTTCTTATAGCAAATTTCAAACATGTCCACTACACCACTACACATTTTTGGTTTAAGCTGGAGGTTACCTTGTGCTGAGGTGGGCAGCCAGTAGCCAGGCGCTGCAGGTGCTCAGAAGTGTGGCTGCAGGACAGCAGGTCTGAGCAACAAGCAGAGCGGCCAAGCCTCTTCATCAGCGATGAGATGATGCTGCAGCCACAGCCGCACATTGACTTGCTCATCAGAAACCAAAAAAAACGTTGAATGAGGAAAAGACTAATGAGTCAAGCCCAAGCGAAAGAGAGGTTCTCAGCAATCAGCAGCCCTCACTTTGAAGGAGCGTGCTGTCAGCTTAAGTGACAAACTGGGAGCAGAGTCACAAGTGGTTGCGTCAAAAAAGCGATTTCCGGTTCCAGGAGGAAAACTGCCATGGAAAGTAAAGTTTTGTCAGAGCCAAGGATGTCACAAGTCCACAGACTCTCTCTCTCTTCAGGTGTTCCTAGCACATCTGAACATTTGAGAAGACAACCCTGTGAGAGTTCACCCAAGGACACGGTTTTCCAGATCAAGTCTTCCACCCTTCAGTATTTAGTAGTTCAGGGTGAAGAAGATACCTGTGTGGCTCCTGCAAGTGCTGGAAGCTTGGCCATGCCTGTAATGCAGAGCCTGAAGATGCAGCGAATCTCGCAGGTGGGTGATGATCCTCAGATGGCTCCGGCACAGGTAGTCAGAGAGCATCTCTCTCAAACAGGCCAAGCTTACCCTCCCTGTACTTCCCTCAATTGCTTGTGATGAAGCTGCATCTCTTCCTTCTCTCTCCCACCCCCTCCCTCGCTCTGACACAGTCCGCTCTTCCGAGCATCTCGATGAACAGCAGCTCTGGAAGCCCCTCCCTCCGTCTCTCCTCCTCACAATAATCTCAACAGCAGGACTGCCTCCAGTTACAAAGCAGTGTCTGGATTTGCACTTTAATACAGTGATAGTGTGTTCAGAATAACACAGAACTACTTGTGTTTCTACAGTATGCAGAATTTGTATTGCATTAGTATTAGCAGTATACCATAAAGCATACCCCTTTGTGGAATGTTATATCTAACAATGCAATGTCCTCGTCTTTTCATTTTCTGTGTGACGAATAGACCAGAAGCTATAACAGATTGCATAACTTCTTTCATGATTCATTATTTGAGTGGACAGCCAAAAAATTTGTTTTAACAAAAATTGGATTAGACATAAGAGCTACATTTATGTTCTGAACCAAACATGCAAAATGTCAAAATGTGACCATACTATTTGAAACGCTTAGCATCAGATACAGTTTCAAAATCGATTTTTAAAAACAAATTAAGATACATACATTACAGTACATATTCCATGAAGTATTTTCATTCCACATATGGCCATGGTTATGTTATAATGCTAACCTTCCTAACAACCGTTTCTAAACCAAATTGCCAATAATGTATTTAGATCCCATGCCAAGCAAGTTCACTATTTTGTCACCTACTGTAGGTGGGGATACAAAAGAGTGGGTCTATCAAACATATAAATGATGAATTCAATAAGAAATTACTTAAATTACAAATAAAATTACTTTACAGCAAAAGGTCAAGTAAAGAGAGATCAGCATCAACATTTTGCTGGAGGCATGATTACTCAGCCTATTTGGATAACTGGGAAAGAAATAACACAGATAAAGGTGCAGTCCGGCTGTGGGCAAAGCTAAATGGAGGCAATTCAGAGGCAAACCATCTTTAGCCCAAATGCATCATGACAGTCCGTCTCCATCCTAACCTTATCTCTCAAAGTGTTGAGCTCCCTCACCTAATCTCACGCATCCAACCTGATTAGTGAACAGACCGGGCTCCCTTGGGCCTTGTGGGAGAAATGCAAATTGCCTGACTCATCATCGAATAATATGACAGATGATGAAGAGATTCCACTGTAGGGATCACCCCATTGGCTGATGGAATGGAGGGGGAAGATATTGCAAGGTGCAGTGGTGTCTCAGAGGTGGGCAAAATATAAAGCTCCAGGCAACCAGCCAACAAACTAAAAATAGGCAAGTATAATCAGGACGAATCACATTTCATCGTAACCAATATCAGAAAGGGCACTTGCCTTACAGGTATCCATGATGGGATCAAATAGTTAAGACCCTAAATATTCAAACAGAACCAGTCCTAAGAATGAACACAGCTGTATTTTGTAAAGTGACCCAACACAGTCTTGAACTCTAACTGCCACCTTAGACAAGTCTGTACTGGTTCTGTTGGAAAACGTGTTGAATCATGATTCGATTTTTCAGTCCATGCCAGCTGCTTCCACGACAAGATGTGGTCATTGCAAGAGACTTTCCACTCAGTATTCAGGAAGTCAGGTGCAATCAGCCAAGCGTGCAGAGGACATGCATGGACGTCCATAGCTCCACCAGCCTGGAAATGAACTGCAGTTATCACTTCAAGGTGCAAACAACTTCCACAGTGCATTTCACATTTAGGAGTGATCTTTTTTCTTTTTTTTCTTTTTTTAGAGAAAGCTCAGCGCTAATGGATTGGGACGAATTAGTTGTCACTTTATTGCACTTATGAATAGGCCTTAAAATAGTTCTCTTTCTTACCACCCATTTCCCTCCTTTTAAACACCTGCTAGACCTGCTTACTCCACCAAAATGGGGTTCTGAAGTAAAACTCCTCACTGACAGAAACATGGGGCTTCACTATAAGAAGTCTTGACATTGTGATTCATTACACTCGGTGTATTCTCTGTGGAATCTTTAGCCCCGTTGCCAGAGTAAATAGACCAAATCAACAAAGCCCAGCAACGCAGACAGAAACTCATTCATTCTCCCAACCATGACACAATCAGAGATAAAACAAAAAGAGAAAAAAAGTCTCAACAGTGGGGTTTCATCTGGCTGGCATAATGATATCAAAGGCATGCAGCATCCAGCACGATTTTTTATAGAACAATGCAATAATCTCCAGACACTTTAAAAGCAGTTTAACCTCTTCTACAAAAACAGAGTGGAAACATTTCAAATTAGGAGAAAGCAATATTTAAAATATATGCTAAGGGTTTGATACAAGTTAAGCTGTAACAACAGAATCTCCAACATGCTGTCAATTGCCACAGAAAATAATTTAGACTTCTAATGCACTTAAATTGGAAGTCAATGGGGAAGAGGGGTTTAAAAGCCAAAAAGTGCATCTTACATTTTTGTTAAAGCACTTACAAACATTCTTCCATACAAAATTGTGTTATTTGAGCTGTTAAGATGTCTAAATTGTCCTTTAAGTGCCTCTTAAAAAGACTGATGTCTAGTTATACATTACCAATGCAATTCCTGTGGGTGGAGTTTGCGCCATGTAAACAGTATTTAATGGATAGTTATGACAAGTACCATTCTAGTAATCTTGAATGTACAAGTATTTCAAGCCAGTTTCTACATTTACTGTCTTTACATGGTTATGAAAAGAGTTGAAAAATTGAATACAACCTTGCTCAAAGTTAGTCAGCAATTCTATTCTCATTTTGACAAATCATTACACCTCTGCAATGCCTGCTTCAAGGACTATCTTTGCAAGTACATCAAATCTGCTGTTCTACAAACTGAAAGAAAAGTTTAAATTACTATCTGTATTTTCTAATCTGCTGCATGCCACAGATGGTTCACATGATGTACCCAATTAACTACAAACATTCCTTTAAGACTTCCTGAAGGATTTTGAGTATCTAAAGAAGAGAGACTCAAAAGTGCTAGAAACAATAGTGGAGCATCGATCAGTAAATTTGTGGCGATACCAAGTCACCGATACTGCAACACTAAGAATGGCCAATATCGATACCAATCACAATATTTAGTGTGTGAAGTCCTGACTGCTTGACAATAACTCATCCTTTAGTAGCAGTTTTGTTGTGCTTGGCGAGTGTTTATTCATTACAGTAGCTTGCAGTAAAAAACTAAAATAAAATAAAAAATCTAATATTAAATAGATTGGTCCTGAATTTAAGCAGGACTGGCCAATCACCAATGAAAAATGGTTGATGAATCGATGCACTGCTAAGAAAAAGTAAACTTTACATTATACAGCATGACTACAATCTAAATGCGTGCTACAGATCTTATTGTGAACAATTTATCTATGCATGTGATTTTTTTTTATATTTATCAAAATGACATCTGGATCTTCTGATGAAAATGGCAGACTTCCCTCTGCCAATGTATGCAGGACTTCTCTAATCATTTAGGGTTGGTTGCACGAATAATGATTACGCTTAAATCTAGATTAAATCGAGGTTTATCCAATAATTCGGTTGCACCAACTTTTAAACCTTGTTTAACAATAAGCCGGTTTCCATTTAAACCATCATTTTGATTTGATTTTATATTTAAGATTCATGCCCGTTATGGAGTCTGGAATGTGGATCCGTCACTCATCTCGGTGCATTTAGGTGTCCGACCAAAAAAATATGGAGAATATTTGTAGCATTTAACGGCAGTGGTGATAATGAGGTGAGCACGAGCGATCGCTGCCATGCCTCTCGTTTCTCTTAAAGAAAATTCATCGTAGATGCAGGTTTTAAGGTTCCGTCTTTAAAATAATGTGGTGCAACTAGGGATGGGTACCAAGAACCGGTATTTTTTTTTGGACCGGTGTTGTGCCCAGTTCTGACCCCTGCCAGATTATTACCCCCATAGTATTGGTAGGCTTAGGGTTAGGTGTGGGGGTGGGGTTAGGATTAGGCAATCATGCAGCGATTTCAACGAGGGGGGTAATAATTTGGCAGGGAGTCGAAAATGGGCACAACACCGGTATGTCATTGGGTCAATACCGGACTACCGATAAGCTTCAGGAGAAACGATACTGTTATCGATACTTGGGTTGTTTTATCTTCGTATACTTCAATGTTAATGACAAATTAGAAACTGCTGCTTGTCACTGAATGATGTGGCCGACGTTTGCTCGACGTGCGTGTGATATCCGTGCGCATGCGCGGTGTGTGTTTGCGGCAAGAGTGAAACGTTCGAAAGTGTGGGTTCACGTTACAAAACTAAGCGACACCATCGTCAGATGCAATATATGCAGTAGTGTAATAGTGAACAAAGGAGGCAACACTAGTAATACAATGAAACATTTACTAATAAAACAACATCTACCTCAAGCAATGCGCTGTATTTACTATGTCTCCCGGCTCCGACTCCAGCTCCAACTGCAACTCGCGAGACACATTGACATCAAATGTTAAATCAGCGGTAGAGTTACACTCACGAGACACTGCACTTATTCGCAATCACAAAAGTACATTATTTGCGTGTCCAAAGCCTTGCCGGTTAAACGTTTCATTCGCGCGCTGTTCTGACATGCGCTTATTCAGAGCGCGTACACTTGAAGCGTGCATTCACTAAAACGCCGGTCAAACAGCACCTGATTACTTAGTTATCTTAGTTGACGTCTGATTGTGCTAATACTGTCAAAAGCACACAAGGTTTACATATAAAAACAGGTTTTGTCTAAAGTGAAAGTACACATTTGAAACGGATGCGCACAGCTCTTAAGGGACAGTAGCCTACTAAAGATGCTGCCGATTGTCATTAAAGAGATAGTTCACCCAAAATTTAAAATACTGTCATTATTTACTCACTGTCATGTTGTACCAAACCTGTATTAATTTTTTTTCTTGTACTGAACACAAAAGAAGATATTTTGAAGAATGTGGGTAACCAAACAGTTGCTGGTCCTCACTGACTTTGATAGTAGGAAAAAAAAAAAAAAAAAAAAAAAAAAAATAGAAGTCACTGGGGACCAGCAACTTTTTGGTTTCCCACATTCTTCAAAATAACTGTTCAACAGAAGAAAGAAATGCGTTCAGGTTTAAACAATTTGAGAGCGAGTAAATGACAATTTTCATTTTTGGGTGAACTATTCATTTAACGTTAATAAAATAAAACACAGAGAAAAATAACTCACTGCTGATTGAAGAACTTTAATACAGTTACTAAAATTCAGCAGTATTAAAATAACACTTCACATCATATCTTTTTTTTCACCAAATAGTATTGATAACAATATCGATAATTACCGGTATCGATAAGCAGTATCGATAAAAAGTAAACGGTACCCATCCCTAGGTGCAACCCAACTTGATTTAAAATAAAACCCAGATCCTTGATTAACTCTAAACTTTGCTTAATTTAATCCTTGTTGGTGCAACCCACCCTTGCCAACTCCACCCCTGCAAATTCATGTTCATGTTCATTTGCATCCACTTTTGAGCACAACGTCCCAAATCTCGAAATCCAAATCAACAATTAATGCTTAGAAATAAAGTCTGCATTTGTTCTTTTTTGATTATCTGTTACACACAATACAGAAGAAAAGGATCTGGTACTGTTTTAACATGACTTAAAAAAAATGACTCTTTTAGTACCAGATTAACAGTTTAAAGCTGATGGTAAATATGATGGTCTTCAGAAGGACTGAGAAAAGAGGTGAAAGATCATGCAGTGCTCTGTGTACATTATTTATGAATATTGCTTTTCACTGTGTCAGCTCCCTGCTTTCACATCGATCTGGTGCGATCCAAGGTCTGAGAGTGTGGATTTCACTGAGACACACAAAGAGGGACAGGAAGAGACATTCAGATTACTCTATAAACAAGTAAAAAGAAAGGTGAAAGGGGTTCGATAACAGGATGGAATGTGACAAAGAAGAAAGGTAGCTGAAAAAGCAAATGGGAACACTAAAAAAAGTGATCTAAAGTAAATTACTATTTGAGTTTTACACTTTCTGGTGAAAATTTGTTAGGGTGTTCCGAGTTGTTGCTAGTTTGTTCTTTATTGACTCAAATCAAAAGTGCCCAACCCATAAACAAGGCTCGTGTCCTCCCTTTATTGTAATGCAAGTCTATGACATTTTGATCCCATGCCTCTCAAAGCAACAAAAACTTTATTTCTGTCATATATTCACCCTAAAGTCACTCCAATCTTAACGATAAAATCACAAAATATCATATTTTGAAGAATGTTGTAACCATACAGTTTAAAAAGTAAAAGAAAAGCTCAGGTTTGGAATGGCATGACAATTTTCCATACCTTCTTACTGAAAAATGTATGATATGAGTTTTGCACCAATGCTAAACAATTAAGAAAAAGGGCTTAAAGTACACGTAATTAATAATGATCCTTGGCAAAAAATAATAATAATAATAATATTTGACTGCACCATTCATTTAGATATTCTTACCAAATCTTGCTACTAAAGCATTTGCTAACAGTTCCATATCAAGTCATAAGATGAAGCAGCCAGTTCTTTGATGAAGTATAAGACCAATTACTGTCAGGAGTAAAAATACAAACAACAAAGGATCATTTAGCTAGAATCATATCAGGAAACCCAGGCAGAAGGTAGCAACTGCTCCCGAAACATTAAACCATTGTTTTACCTACACAACAGTCATTGTTCCAGGTGAGAGTTATCAATTTCCTGTAATCAGGTAGGCAGCAGTGCCTGATATCCCACATTCAGACTATTGGCGAACAAAAGCTGTAGAGGCAACTGGCCAGATAAAAGTTCTGTTGGATGATTTTACATTCACAGACAACCACTTCAAATGACCTTTAGACAGATATGGCTAGTGTGCTGAATATGAAGGAAAAAGTCTTTAATAAAACAGACACGCAAGGTCAATTTAAGACAGACACCCCTTGATTTCCAAATAACCTGGAGGGTTTTTTAATAAATCCTCAATATCGATGTGAATTGAACAACACAACAGAGGAAAAGGCTGTACATGGACAAATTGAGAGTCATTGGTATGCTGCAGGGTTTGTCTAAAATAGGTATAAGCCATGATCTTCGACTAATTGGCTGTTAAATGACTAGTTGAGCAAGAGTCCTGCCTCTATTATGCCTATTGAGGTTAACTAACATAAGTCAGTGGTGCTAATATGCACAGTAAACGGTGAAAATCAGACACGGTCACAATATTTTGGACAATAAACTGTCCCAGGAATAACTGCAATAAACAATATTAAATGTCACTTTAAGACCATTCTTCATCAATGATGCACATTTTCAGAGAGCAATGAATTTTTTATTCTTAAAGGAGACCTATTATGCCTCTTTTACAATATGTAATACAAGTAGTAATATAAGTATCTGTGAAGTTCCAGCTCAAAACACCCCACAGATAATTTATTATTATATCATTTATTATAATCAAACATCTGTTTGGTTTTGATTATCATGTCTATCACGCAGAAAACATGTTTTTAACCATATTAGTTTAAACTTCTGATACTCCGTTTTCTGAGCGCACATATCCACAGCATGCGCACAGAAAGCGGCTGTAACACGGCATGTGACAGCCTTTCATGTCTTATTGCGCTTAAACGGTCAAATTCACACAAGTTTGTTAAAAACACACAAGTTACAAAAACAGTCCTTTATGTCTGTGAAGGTAAACAGCTGGGAAAGAAATTGCATGTTTATATTAGATCTGTGTGGCAGCCGCGTAATATAACTCAAATCTACTGCTCTATTGTCTCCTCTGAGGCTGGGAATCTAAATAGTGTTCTGTGCTGGTCAGTGCAGCCAAAGACAGAAAAGTTAGCATGCTTTGCTCAAACTTTCACCATGGCGTTAGAACTGGTACACCGCTGTTGATTGCGAAAAAATGGTGGCGCCGTGGGTGGAAACTTGCAGATTAAGGGGCGGTAATATTATAATAAGATCCCCTTTCTACATCACGGCTGTGCTTAATAGGTACATTCTTGTTCATTTTAAGGAAAATTTTTAAAGAATAATTGTAAAAATATATATTTTGAAGGTACAAAGTCAATAATATATTAAAAAAAAAAAAAAAAAAAAAAAACAGAAATCAAGCAACAAGGCATTCAAGTCGATCAGTTATTTATTCATAATGAAGTGTCACCTAAGCACATTGCAACATCTATACTAGTCCACTTTCAGCTAAGTAACATTAAAACATTTAATTCATGGGGATGAACACAGAAACTAGCCTCATTATGAAACCTCTTTTTAAATGGATGTCAACTTATCTCTAGTCTCTTAAGGCTGGAATACACTTCATGATTTTTGCCCCGATTTTCCACCGATTTACAGTCTGGAGAAGTTGATGCTAGTTGCCAAAGATCAGAGCCAGTCAGCAGATTTGAGTCGACAGAATCCATAGAAAATCAATTAACTTAAAGAGATATCAGTTAATATTTAAAGTCTTTTTATGAAGTATTTATATAGATGCTCAATGTGGAAGAGCTTAAAGAGAGCACTCTGAGCTTAATTGGAGCAGCAACAATTTTTAATAAATTCCATGTAATATTTATTAAAATGACAGGATTTTGCTAAATAAATAGTCTGGGTCATGTATTAAGTTCATACATATTTTAATATGAACAACTATTATTAACAATATCTATGAAATTATACTTTTTCTTATTGATGTCACACTGAAGTAGTGTACCCTTTAAGCTCACCTTAAAATAATATGAAATCTTTAAAAATTATAGCATTGTAAAACGACAGACCAGCAATAAACTATCAATTTATAATGTTATTGATGTAAAAGTGCAAGCCAGTAATGCCTGTGAAGTAATACATTAGTGTAGCACACAATCTTATACAGCTAATCAGCTAACTGTGTTCTGTAGCATCTGCGCTATGTTGCTACAACTATCTTTTGGATCTAATGTAATTATTTCCCACATCCAAGTTCCAGGTTACAATATGCAAAAGTCTGAACATGAATCTCTTAATTTTACAATAACTAGTGAAACTTACCCAAAATAAAGGCTTACACATCTAAAAAAAAAAAAACTGCACATTTAAGGGGCTCCTCTTTTGGTGAAAGTTTTTAGACAGCTTTCAAAATGGCCGCCAGACAGTGTGAACACATGGAGACTCATATCTCAGTGTGCAATGATCTGATTGACTTGAAATTACAGGAGGTATATAGTAACAAACACATCAATTGGTTAAGACATCAAGTAGGATGATAAATTATTTTTCTTTTTATAATCTGATCTCAAAAATGGAAGTGTGCTTAATGGGTATGTTTACCCTACTGTATGTGTGTGTATTTATATATACACACACACACATTAATATACACAGTACACACACACACGTAAACAAATTTATTTTGGATGCGATTAATCATTTGACAGCACAAAAAAAAAAAAATAGCTCCAAATGAAATTCTCTGTTATGTTAGCTCCTCTTTATCCAGCTGTTTTTGAAAACAAGAATTCTCAAATAAGGTAGGTCTAATCTTTTAAAACTGACAAGTCAACTAGTTGTTTGATCAACCTACAGACTAGAAGATTTTAAAATTGTGAAGTTTGGCAAACTCTTTGTTTAAGAATTGTTCTGAAAAGAATATCATAACCACAAAGAAATCCACTGACGCATTCCTCTGTTAACAAAATGAGCCTCTAACCTTCTGTAATATGATTCCCCTTGATTAATTGCCTGTGCCAAAATTGCATGAATGGGTGGCTTCAGTCTAACAGTCAGCTGGTATTCTGGCTGGCATGAAAATCACACCTGCTAATGCCAACATCAAAACGAGTGGTTTGCGGCGGCTCAACAGCAAGAGAGAGCCAAGAGCAGAGGGGGGGATCATTACCTGCCATTTATTAGACTGACTGTGCCAATATGCCGCAGCCAATGTGAGTCATTGAACACCTGCACAAACTGAGACACAATCTCATGCCTGTATGAAGATTCATGACCTGACGCTCCTCACACAGCAAAATCATGCGCTTTTAGAAGTGGCGATCACTCATGCAAACTCATTTACATGCAAAACATGAATGATTCAGCGCTTCATAAAGTTTCACCCAAGTTTAAAAGGTTTTTTTCAAAGTTGAGCCAGCTTTTCCAATCCACGTCCAGGCCTGGAGAATAATACTGATTGCAATACTAATTGCATCCCTTCCATTAAAAAGTAGTGATACCTTCGAACACAACGTTCGATATTCGCCTCTCCTCATTAAGTTTGTTACAAATGGGCATTTCATTAACGTGTCTGCTGCTCTCTCATCTACAACTGCACACTGCCAGTTAATGAGGATTAAAGTTAAACGGGTTTACAGTCATTAGAAGGTCGAAGATCGATTTCAGAGCATCACAGACAGCAACAACGTTTCAGAATATATTAGGAAGGTAAAAAAGTTAGGACAACAGCGATAGGAAAGTTTAAAAATAAAATTATATTGCCTTTAACCGTGGATCCTGCTTGGAACTGTTTTCCCATATTTAATCATTCCTCTTTATATTATATTGTTTAATTGTAAAAGCACAATAATCCCCTTTTAAGCTTTGTCGTAGTCAAGAGTGAATATAAGTGAAACGAGACAGTCAGGGTATTATCAGAAAACCTAACGCAATTATGAACAAAAATACATTGAATTTCAAGTCATTTTCTCTTGAAACAAATTAAATGTCTTAAAATGAATACTTGTATTCAGCAAAGACACATTACATTTACAATTTGAGACTTGTTTACGATTGCAAAAAGTAAACTTTATTATCGCCTGTAGGAATGCGGATTTTATATTATAATCAACATTAACATTATGATTTTCTGTAAAGATGCCCTAAAATATGTCTGTAGTATCGATGTCTGAAGTATGTCTGCACTGTCTTGTGCTTTCTTCTGCACTGGAAGCTCCTGTCGTCAGGTCAAATTCCTTGTGCAAGCATACTTGGTAATAAATTGGAAAAAAATATATATATAATTATTATTATTATTATCATCATTATTTGAGCACTGAATCATAATTATTTGAATGATTTCTGAAAGACATGTGAAGATTGGAGTAATGGCTGCAGAAAAGCTTTGGCATCACAGAATGAATACATTAAAATATACATTTAATATTTCACAATATTAAATCTTACTGTATTTTGATCATATAAACGCAGTCTTACTGAGCATAAAACACTGAACAAACACTAAAGGTGCAAACATAGATGGACAAAAAAAACCTTAACTGTATGCATATTAAAATACCAAAGAGGTTATATAAAAAATAAATAAAGGTTTGTAAAACTCCAAAACAGGAGTACTCATGAAATTATCAACTCAGTATTAATAGAGTCTGTATGTTATGCAGAGTGAGATAAATTGCATAACAGTGGTGACAGAAATAAGCAGTATGAGTAAAGAGATAATAAATATATAAGGAACTTTAATGCAGTACTGCCTAAATATTACCTGTGCAGCACTCATCCTGGTTGGGAGCATGCACCTGAATATATCTGTACACACTGCCCTCTAGTGGGGCTGTGAACCAAGCACTGTGTAACCAGGGTAACAATGCCCTGCACAGGCACACCAGATCCAAATCATAGCTTCCTGTCACCACAACAGCCGGGCAGGGTGGGCTAACTGCTGTTCGCTAAGTGCATTTCCTGTTTTCAAGCAGCGTTTCCGAAACATGAATGAGAATACTGACCGGAGTAAAACTGGGCATTTTTCAATGGACTGGAAAGAGAAAAACCTAGTGAGCTAGAAAGCATTGTTGTGTATTTTTGGCTCTAAAAATACCCAACAAAAATGCTGCTGTCTCAGAACATACATACCTATGGTGCCTTAAAAGAATATTCCAAGGTGATAATCATTGTAGCATTTGTGGCATATTGCTAATTACCACAGAAATACATTTTTTTATAGCGCCACATTTTCAGCAGCCGCTACTGCAGTCTTCAGTGTCACATGATCACTATATAATATGCATATTTGGTGCTCAAGAAACACTTGGTTGAAAACAGCTGTGCTGTTTAGTATTTTTGTGGGAACTATGATATTTCTTTCGGGATTCTTCGATGAATAGAAAGTTTACAGCATTTATATGAAATATGGATCTTCTGAAACATTATAAATGTCTTTACTGTCACTATACACTTTTTTTTTAGCCTTTAAAACCAGAAATGTGAGTCTTTTCATTTTTACAAAAGCACATTAACACATTAATTCTGTTAAAAATAATTGTAATTCTGTAAAAAAAAAAAAAAAAAAAAAAAAAAAAGATATACATATATATATATATAAAAATCAAACTTTGCCCATTGAAAATATTCATAAGCACTGACACACTTTCAGCGGCTCCATCAGCAAGATAATAGCATGGCCATAAAATTGAGAATCAAAATGAAGAATTTTACACTAAAAATAAATCTGTTCAAGTATTCACTCCTCTCAATAAACTATATGAAGATGAATAGCCAAGTGTTTGGTGTTTACATCTCAGTTAAAGTCAAATTACATGGATCTTACATCACATTTACTGTAAAGAGCCTGAGAGATGATGAACTCATTCGAAAACCCCCGAAGACTTGACTGCTGTAAGCCAAACTGAGAACAAAGGATGTAGACAAGCTGAAGTCAGAATGACTGGGGCGACAACAGAACAGAAACAGTCTCATCCGACACTGACCCACAAATGGGTCAAAGCTGGACTTGCAAGTGAGGTGGTGTGGTGTAGAGGTTAAGGCACGGACACACCAAGCCGACTTCAAAGAGTTAGTGGTGACAAAAGTTGAACACACCACTCCGACTACAGCTGACTACAAACTAACATGTGCGTTCTGTGCCTGCATGAGAGGAATTAACTGTCTATATCAGCAGCTATCAATATTCATCATTCAAAAGGAGAAACCAAAACAAGGATATATACACGAGATACAGATATACGAAACGTAAACAAAGCAGCGCTTGTTTACTATTTTGAATATTAGTTATGTTGATAACTTTATTTTAAGCAGCTCATGTTGTTATGAAAATATTTACATATGGGTAAGACCAAGTCTGTGCCACCTTCATTTACTTGCTTGTTTTCATCACTTTCGCTTTAATTCTAGTTCGCGAAACTGAACATTTAATCAGAGTTCTCACCAATGCCGATTCAACATGTTGAAGTGGGCAAATTGCCACCTATGTGAGCCCAACAACAGCTGAAGTGTGGAATACACCAAAAAACTAGCCCGACAGACGCTCGCTGTGTCCCGGGCCTTTAAAGTTCAGGTAGGGATGATTAAAAAACGGACAGTTGGACTGCAGCACGATGGAGTCGTGCAGACTAAATGGCTGCCATCAGTAGCCTCTCCTGTGAACCACAAAGGGAATGCTTGAATTATTAAAGATGAATGAATATAAGAACAGACAAAATGAAAGGGAAACACCGCAGAGGTTCAGGGTTTGACCGTCACACTTGTGCGATGGAGATTCAGGTCATTGGAGGCTGGAATACACTACACGCCTTTTAAAATCTGAACAGGTAGGTATCGTATGCTTAGTGATTTTAGAAATAGTCAAAGAGAGCTATTTTGGCCATGCATCATACACTAAACTACTGAGGATCACAAACACTACCAGACTTTAAAGTCTTTCCAATCACAACAAATACACAAAATCGTGTTGCCAATTTCAGTCCTAAACAGTATTCGAAATTAGAATTAGTTTGTCTTAAATCGCAGTTTGTTGGAATGAGTAACCCAAAGGTACCCAGATGGTTTACTATTTCCGGTGAAAATTCGATGTGCGGCTAATATTGCCCACAACACATTGTACATTGGACGAGGATTCTAAGCAAACTAAGCAAAAGAGCGGACCGTTAAAGACACAGTTATGACGAAACGGTATATCAGCTGAAGCACTTTCGCGTAACTCAACCAAATGCATCTTATACAAGAAATAATATATACACGACATAAACATTTTAAAAAAAAATATATATATAGTCTATATATAATATAGTATATATTACAACTTACAGTTCCACAAAAAGCTGTGAGTGGCTGCATAAGCGAACTCCACTGTGCTAGTCATGAAGATATAAAACTGTGGACGCATTCTTTCCATAACGCGCTGAAACATGGCATAAATAACCCCGCCCCTTATACCATGTTTCATGGCAACGCACTGAAACAAGGCATAAGGGGTGGAGTAAGATAAAAGAGTATCGTGATATGCATGAGTGTATCACGGTTACGTATCATGGGTGGTGTATCGCGGCTTTTCTGCAGACTGGCTCTGACTTCCGCAACTAGCATCAGCTTTTTTGGACTGTAAATTTGGGGAAAATCTGCCAAAAATAGTATAGGTGTAACTGACTCAATGCAATTTGGATGGGTTTCGATGTGGATGCCAATGTTTCCACATGAAGAAGAAGAAAAAAAAAAAAAAAACCTCACACTCCTTAATAAACCTATTTTTAATGTAAAATTGTGTTGTGATGCGTTTTCCTTTAAAGACTGATTAGCCTATAGGTCACCAGCAAATTACTCTGCATTTGGCACTTAGTTCCAGTTTTAGTTCCTAATTGAACAAATATATCATGCACATTTTACCAGAAGAACAGAAGACCTCATAGAATTTCCTAGAAATGGTCAGAGAACAACTAATACTTTTACAAACTGATATCTACCATCAGCATGCTAGGTACGTGATAACTTCCTAAAATATTCATGGTCCTTTATAAATAATATATAACAATATACAATGTATGTATGTATCAGCAAATGTATGCAAACACACATATTTCTAAGTAAACAGATAATTAACACAGTTAAGCAGTTTTTTCCTCATACACTATCAATTAGTATATGGACAAAAGGTTCTTTTTTTTCCCCAGTAGTTGGAAAAGGTTATTATACTGACTATTTTTTTATATATTTAAAATGATGTGCAGTGATAAACCATAAACAGTAAGACATGTTGCCTTTATGCACTGGATTAAACCATACTGTGTGCCGGACTCACACTCTTTTGTCCATTTGTTCTGCCTGCAGACTTATTTTATTTATTTATTTATTTAATTAATTTATTAATTAATTTTTTTTTTCAAACACGCTTATCAAATCATCCTGTGCAGCTCATACTGCATTCAGAGCTTATGTATAATTCATCACTGATATATAACATTTCATATTAGGGGCCGTCAGCCTCTTTCTACCCCTGTCATTTCTCTTACAATTTACAGCGGACCCTCTCTCAGCTCAACGCATCTTTTTAAAGCAAGGTATTATAAACAGCCCAGTGGCCTCTAGCAGTGCAGCTCTTTAAAAATTCATCAATGAAAGAGCTGCCCCCCTCTGCACCATATCGGTTTACCTTTAATTCACAAAAGCGTGACGAGACATACATTATTAACCAGTTGCTCGAATGGCCAAGCACAAAACTCCCCCGAGCAAATGCAGAGACACAAAAACAAACATCGAGCCTTGAATCTGAAGCTGTTTGTCTCACAAAAATCCCTCTTTAGTGTATCAGGGCTGCACACGGTGGGTCTTGTGACCAACATTGAGGGGAAGTGTGAAAGTTCACTTCCTTGCTTCAACACCAAGGACAATGGCTGGCTGGGTGGGTCTCTCCACCTTTATTTTATTCCTCCTGTCTTTCATCCTGTGAATGGTATAGCCATCCCATCCAGGAGAAGACAACAAATGGTGGCAAGTGTTCTGAACTGACTGCTCGTCTCAAAAGCATTTGTAGCAACCGTGAAGGTACCATATCTAAAGCTTCAAAGCGCAGTATCTCAAAGCACAAAATTAATTGTAGATTCAGAACCAACATGGAGATTTATTTTTAGGACAAGTAAAGAGAAAATTAAAACAAATAAATCAAAATTCAAATCAAGATGTCAATCAGCAAATGAATCTTCAAATCTTGGAAAACTGATTGAAAAGATTCAAGTCAAAACTACCCATAATCTCAAACAAAACCAAAGTAGGATCAAAAACTGCAACAACAGCATGTCTGGTACACCATAAACAGATAAGTGGAAACTTTTTTTTTTTTTTGGAAGGGAATTATTACTTTTATTCAGCAAGGATGCATAAATCTAAGGTGACAGTAAAGACATACACAAATAATTACTTTAAATATATTCTATAATATTAGTCAAAAATATTTAGTAGCATAACTGCTTTCAAAACTGATAATAATAAGAAATGTTTGTTAAGAACCAAATCAACACACTACAATCATTTCTAAAGAATTTTTGACAGACTTTTGAAGAATTTTAGACTGGAGTTAGGGCTGCTAAAAATTCAGTTTTGCCATCACAGGCATAAACTACATCTTATATCAAAAAGAGGGATTTTAAATCGCAAGATTTCTAATATTATGGTTTTACTCTACTTTCAAATGGTAGTGAAGTTCTGAATCCAGGTTTTTCTTCAGTAACAGAAGATACTTAAATTACTTAAGTAGTAGTTACTTACGATTCACACTTCACACGTCTGGCAGCTCAGAGTCTTCAAATGTGGTTCTCCACCTCTGACTTCTGTGAATAAAGAGAAAAAAGGGCATTAAAGATCAGCTAATTTCCTCTTGTTGTCATGAAGGATTGACAGACCAAACTTCATTTCATTCGAAATGCTGCAGAATAATGTGACACCTCATTTTTAGGACATATTTTGATTACTACCATTGAAGTCATCATGAAATGGAAACATCACCTATTTTCTAAACATGTTACTAATCTTATTGTGAAGGATTCATCCATTCTTTTTTTTTTTTTTTACCTTATTTTTACCTCGTAATCTGGTGATGTATGCCGGACATCTCCAATCATTTAGTCTGCTTAAAACCCAATCCTTCTTAACGATTTACTACAAGCTCGCATTTACATCTGCCTACATCCAAGTCAACAACTGATGGACAGAATCAAGTCCCTGCCCTGCATGCTTTTTTCTTGATTAACTTTTTCACTCATCACAACATTGAAAATATGTGTCACTGCATCCATTAAAAATCGCAACTTTAACATTCTACGAGGAAGTGTTTGCATAAATTACAGCAGAGCCTTATGCATGTCATGTGGAAAAAGTTGAATGATTGCGAGCCCATGAAAGAAACGTAAGAATACTGACAATTTCTGATAGCATTTTCCATGAACCACTTTTTCATATCCAAATAATCATAGACAAATTATATAGTGAAAAACTGCACTCCATAATTTCTTCATCTTACCAAACAGTGTTAACACTATCTCTCATGAGACTGATGGTTAACGTAATATACAGCGCTTTTGAAGGCCAACCTCGAAGTTAACATCACTCTGGTAGCAACATAGGATTTTGGCATTAGCTTTTGAATTATTGAAGAAAATTTTTGAATCTTACACTTATGATCTTCACAAATGAACAACTCTGTGTGAGTTGAATTTTGAAGCCTAAATACAATTGCGAGAATTAAAAAGATAAATATGGCTAAACAAAGTATACCATGGTCACATGACACCTTCACAGCCTCAGAGCAACTGCCTTTTTCAAGACAAGTTAAAAAAAAAAGGGGGGGGGGGGGGGATTGGGGGATCCATGTATTTTATGTCATTGAATGAAATGTGCAAATGCTTGTGTTAAATCACAGACCTCAGTTGAGGCGTTTATTTAAAAAAAAAAAAAAAAAAAAAAAAAAAACTCATTCAAAAAACCTTTTGACCTCTGGACAATGGCTGCACAAGAGTCAAAACATACATCCAGATTACATACACAAAAGTTATGTATGACCTGAAATGCACTCCATGATGCTGTTCAACAACACAGTAGGCGTGACCATAGAGAACAGGGGCCACCAAGAGGAAACCAGCTCATACACACACCATTCATTGTAACTTATACCACAAGAAATGTTTTCATACCCGAATTCCAACTTCTTTAGCTCTGATCCCAGAGGTAACATGAGGACAGGCAACTTCCTGCTGGCTTAATACATGACAAAGACAGCAGAGGACAAAAAAAACAAAACAAAAAAACACCTCTAGCACTGCCAGACTACATGGCATGTGACCATTTACATGCACCTAGGGGAAGGGAAGAAAAAGAAAAAAAAAAAAAAATTAAGTACCTCAAACTGAAATTACAACAATTTCCCAGGATTTTTCTCAAGAACCTTTTACAAAATCAACAACAGGGGGGTTGAAACAGCATTAGGCAAGAGTGATGAATATTAGATAAGACAAAAGACAAAAGAACAACCCTTGGATAACAGTCTGCTTTTAGTATGAGTGCAGTACAGCTGCCATGGGTTTTCCTCTGTACTTGGAGTCGACTCTATATGCACGACATGAGTTCCCAAGCCTGACAAGTTTAATATTTTTGAGTGGAATTTATGTTTCACAAGCAAATCTCTTATTTTTGCATGGTTCTAATTCAGTTGAATTGCTAGTGTTCATAAAACACTAAACTCTAAGAAACATACAAAGGCGTGTGAAATGAAGCATTCAAAATAGCAACTAAAAACTAATAAAATCAATAATAAAAAAAAAAAAGTATTAGACAAATGCCAAATTTACAGTTTAATAAGCAATTTAATCCCCTGTTAAATCTTAAAACCCCATTCAGTAAAAAGATTTAGACTTTCCATATCAGAGAAGCAGTGTTCATGTACAACGTTTTCCAACAGTACGTGTGACAAATTGACAGTAGTTCTGGGCCTCTGCAGACAGATTAATGCTTACATTATTCCACAGGAGAGAAAGCAATGCTGACCAACATTTAAGCAACAGGAAAAGCAGCATTGATGACTCTAAATGGAGCTTAAGGATAAATAAAGTCTAAATGAAAATCAAAATTGATCCATTTTCTTACATATTGCTAGTTTTGTTGCAAATATGATACCAAATAATACACACTCAATTCCATATCAGGCTATACACACAGAGAAATCTTTGAGTAAGGCCAAGAGTGCAATAAATGTTAACAACAACAACAACAAAAAAAAGCCTGCTAGCCTTCAAAATCCTGACAACTGACACCTGCTGTGACAAATTTAGATTTGGCTGAAACGCTGTCACTTTCATGCAGAGAGGCTTTTGCCAACACAAAATCAAAAAGCAAACAGAATCCTCCTCCAGTGGTGACTCTGCACCCGTCTAATCTTGGGCCAGTGATGTAATGTTATGTTCCCATGCCCACTCAGAGACAAAGGGCAAAGGAGGGTCATGTTCCTTGAAAACAGCTATGTAATACACTCTTACACACAACTACTAACAGACAGCAGTTTACCATGATAGTGTTGCTGTAAACTGAGGACCTATGCCATCCGACTGTCTGTTGAGGAACCTCAGCAAGAATTCTGAAATCCTGGTACAAGAGGTATCCGTGATATGGGACAACTTGGTCTCCTGACAACCCCAGATCAACATCATCTTGAGGATCAAATGGGGTTACAAAAGGCTCATTTAGGATGCCAACATCTCACCTTGAATACAGAAGGACAGCTCTTAGACTAATCTCCAGTTGAACAACATTTCCCTAGCTGAATACAAATGCAAAGATTGTGTTCTGTATTTTCAATCTCATGGATCATAAGATGAAAATGATGAACAAATCAATGTATCTAACTGCACTGGAACTGTAATTGGTCTTTCCCACCAATTTTTAATTAACACATGAGCTCAGAAATGATTAAAATCACATTCTATACAAAGATTGCATTGCTAGTGTACAGCAACTTGCAACTGTTTACGCCATAAAATAAAAAAATAAAAAAAGTTTAAATTAAATCAAAGAAAAACGTTATAAATAGCAAACAATATATTAAATGAAATAAGTATTAAATCCAAAAAAGGCAAATAAATAAATCCAAACACATCTAAAAAAAAATAAAATAAACAGACTAATAACAAGGTGGCCACAGTCAACAAGTTGAGCAGTTACACCGGAAAGTCATTTCCCACTGAGACAAAGCATTTTTGAACATCAACATCAAGTCTGATGTTGCACCTGGTTGTGTATCAGCACATGTGCTACAATGGTTGATACAGAAATCCTTTTGTGACCTAAATAACAACTTTAAAAAGTGTCAAGTAAAAGGAATTGAGCTCAGCAGAAGTCCCATCATCCCATGAAGTAAATATACTATGTAATCACGGACAAAAATAAATAAATAAAAAGGAGGGGGGAAAGTACAAATGCATAAATGAAATATTGGGAAAAACGGTTGCTTCCAGTCATGTATGACGAAAAAAAAACTAAAAAGTAAAAAGATATAAAAATTGCACCTCCAACACCAAAACAGAATAAATCAACTCCTATTTCAAGTACGGCTGCACGATACATCGTTTCAGCATCGATATCGCGATGTGCACATCCGCGATAGTCACATCGCAGGATGTGCGATGTTTAGTATAATGATCATTATATTTATTCTAGGGCTGGGTAAAAAAAATATTGATATCTCGATATTAATCGATTCTCATTTTTACGGAACGATCGATTCTTAAATCCCAAGAATCGATTAGTCTAGTCTGTTTTCAGTTAATGGACCCAGCATTGGAGGGCACGTCCCATCCAATATATCGCGATAAGCACTGTGCTTTGGTACTTTTAATATGAAACAAAGTCTCCGATTTCAAATACTGTCCATTGTATTGCAGTATTCAAACAATAAATGCCGTTTTATGTGGAGTGACAGATCTCTGTAGCGCCTCAGTTCAACAGACGCGGCAGTGCGTAGCGCATGTGAACTGATCACCTCCTCCACATTAATACCAGTTTCAGCACAAAATAAACATGACTAAACATCCGAAGGCAAGTTAAAAGAAAGAGTACAACTTTACAATCCGTATCCTGTCTCATGTAATCGCTCAATCTGTGTTTCAGCTGCACAAAGACGCCAATATAATGAATAGCCTATATGATATGAATCTCTTGTAAAGAGAAGAAAAAAAAACATACTCTGTGACCATAAACTCATTAGTCAAATAGAAAAATAAACTGTAGAGAGGGGCATTTTGCTTAATATATGCACCATATATTCAGTATAATTTTTACTGTTTGAATATATCCAAAGTTTTATGACAGCCACCATTTAAATGTTTATATTTCAAAAAAACTAATTGAAGTAGAAATATTATGTAACTAACTTAATTATTGTAAAAACTTCATTAAGTGTAATTTTAGTAGTAGTATAGCCTACAAATCAGTCAATTTTAACCTTCAATATTATAGTAGGTAGTACCAACTGACTCATGTATATTTTACAGCATTAGTTGCAAAAAGATAAATTTAACAATCATTGATTGTTCAAGACAATTTGAGGTAAAACAGCAAAATTACTAAATACTAAAACTAAATAATAAATAATTAAATTATCAGCCAATTATCGGTTATGGACCAAAAATATAGAGCCCCAACTAAGTATTGAGTGCTGTACATGCTCATACTTTTAATTTTCATACTTTTCAGTTGGCCAAGATTTCTAAAAATCCTTTCTTTGTTTTGGTCTTAAGTAATATTCTAATATTTTGAGATACTGATTTTTGACTTTCATGAGCTGTAAGCTCTAATCATCAAAATGAAAAGAAATAAATATTTGAAATATATCAGTTTGTGTGTAATGAATGAACATAATATACAAGTTTCACTTTTTGAATGGAATTAGTGAAATAAATAAACTTTTTGATGATATTCTAATTATATGACCAGCACCTGTATTATCGGTGCATCCCTATTTTCACCCAGGGAAATGCATGAAGGGCAGAGCATGACCAGTACTCTTTTGTAAGTGTTTTCCAACATTTAAGGAGCAGGTCTCCCAAAAGTAACTTGAGAATGAATTTCCCTGAAATGTACAGATCTTCTAGGAATATGCCCAGCCAAAGTAATCCAGATGTGCAAGAGCAGCATTAAGCGCTACACAAACAATCACAACCTTGCCACTCCAGCTAGGTTTCTCAATGAGAAAGCTGCACTTGGTGTCTGGGTCAAGTACATTTGATACCACACTTCTCTCCAGAGAAGAGTTTACACCTCTCTCTACCAAAAACCTAAAGTAACCCAGATGTGATGGCAGGAGCCAGGTCTCAAAGTATGCGTCTAAGCCAGTTTGAAGTGATTTCTTCAATATATGGAATCAACTTCAAGACTCAACATGTTCAAGTGTAAATGTTGGTTGTGAAGGCTAAAGAAATATGAAAGTTCATAAGAAAACTGGTTCACAAATGGTCAAGTTCATGGAAACCTTTATGTCTGTTCTTGCATAGAGGTTTCCAGAACTGCCTCAATATCAGTTGCACACTCTGTATATCCAACTCAGTTTAGTTCACATTCCTCTTTCACTCAAACAAACCCTTAGCAGGTAGTGTGAGTACAGCAGAGAGAAGGAAAAAGGGTTGTCATAACAGAGTTCCTGTAAGGGTGTGAAATCTGTAGCCTTGGGTTTCTTCATCGGACATGTTCTCACAGTCCCCTGTAAAGGGGGGGAGTGGGTTTGGGGGATCTTTGTACTCCTATATCAAGTGGATACTCAACTCAGGGCATGCATGGAGGCAGAAAGTATTAAACAGGGCGTCAAGTCTTGGCTCAGATAGTTGAGAATTTGACCTGATAAGCCATGTGGAGGGTTTAGCAAGCTTTAGTTGCAAAATAGTTTTAAAATAGACTTTATTAAAGTTTATTAAGAGGGCAAAATAATATTATATTTATGTATTAGAGCTAGGAAAATTGACGTTAATTTCTGTGATTAATGTGTTACATTTACATTTATTAATTTAGCAGACACTTATCCAAAGCAACTTAAAGAGGTAAATAGACACAGGAAGTGCTTGTAATACCAAGTTTCAAGCATTGTTCAAATAAGTACAAGCTAGACAGGGAAAGATTAAAGAAAAGAGAAAATTATTGATTTATTTATTTTTGGGATGAAGTCAACGTGTAAAAAAATAAATAAATAGTACATGTTACCTGAATATAAACTATTATATTCAGGAGAAGCCACTGAATATAATATTTTTCATATATGATAAATTAGAACAAGCAGACGAAACTAGAAGTTGACAGATTCATCGGTTCTGCCTCAACTATCATTATCGGCAAAGATCCATGCCGATAGTTTTCCGGTTTGCAACAGTTGCTGGAGCGGCTGAGAAGGGTCCGCTGGCATTATACAGTACGAGAGCGACCTCTAGAGGCGGAAATCACTGACAGCACGTCGTTTATTTTGACACGTGACATTGCGCGCTGCACAGAGCAGGAAACTCCAGACTTGCATTTAAATAGTCGACAGAAAAGCCTGCCGCGAAACAGAGCGCCATTCACATAGTTTTATATTAAATTACATTATATTTGTGCCAAATCGTTGTTAATGTACATAATGACTTCAGCCTAGGCTATAAATTATAATATTGTGCATTTTTCAGCAAAACGTTTGTCTTTCTGTGGCTCTAATAAAGTCTGTATGCTTCATATAGAGAGCTGTAATATAATCGCACTCTCTTTTTCCGCTTGCTTTGTTTTTTTAAACACAGAACTTCAAACTCATTTATGCCACATTCACGTTCATTCTTGAAGCAAACTTATGTCCGTTTGGTGATTAAATAAATAGTTTTAGACCTGGTGTGTGTGTGTGTGAGATACATCTGAGTTCTCCTAGACGCAGCGCTGCGCTTTTGCCCGGTGTGTGACTAACTTTTTTTTTTTTTGGATTAGCTAATTATCAAGTGTTTAAAAAAAAATAGAAGCAAATAAAGTGTGAGTACACATACAATATACATACACATGTAATTTTAATGCTATGGCCTTGTGTAGATATTTAAAGATGGCCATCTTTAAGCATGACTGTTGAAATTAAATGGTAACACTTAACAACAGTCCATTCGTAGCATTAATGAAAACTGTAGAAGTATTGTTCCTTGTTCGAGTGTGTTCATTTCAGTTCAGTACTGTTACTGCTTTTTTTTTTTTTTTTAAATAGTAAAGCACTAGCTTTCTTTCAGTATCCATTTTGAAAACTATCGGTTGATTAATCGGTATCGGCCAGTATGGTCCAACCTAGCTATCGGTATCGGTAAAATCCACTAATCGGTCGACCTCTAGACGAAACACAATAAATGCTGTCATTGCTTTCAGGGGTGGATGCCTGCTGTTTGAGAATGCAGTCCTGTGAGACAATTCTACAGAAATATTTTGATGGCATTTCAGAACGACCAAAACCTAACCCATCATGCAAAGTCACATGAGTTATTGGTTGTGCATGGTGGAATTTATTTGGTAAATGTGTTTCCATCATAGTTTATGCACATTTTTTCTTATCGGATAAAAAAGTAACAAAAATTATCCTACTCAATTGTGCTTTTTTGAATCTGCATTTTTAGAATTTGTGCATCTTGCCGTTTCCATCCAGCATTTTTTTTTATCCAATATTCCAAAATGCACATACAAATAGGTGGATGGAAACATAGCTTGTGACACTTGCAGCATCATATTCAGGTGAAACTAAATTGATATATGTTAACTGCTTTGATGGCATAATGAGAGAAATTCCTAATTTCTTGTCTCCCAGAATTAAAGCAATAAAAAAAATAAGAAAGTTAAAAGTGAAAGCAGATATGGGAAATATGACCAAAACCACATCACTATAGAAGTCATTTTCAGTCACGATAATGATATAAATATATTTTTCCTGATTAAATTCTATTCACGAAGACACGCATTTTGATGCAAAGATGAACATAACTGTGTTTGGCCATTGAAGTGCAATAAATGACAAGGATAAACTTTTGTGACAGTGTAAAACTGCAACACATGAGTTTATGAAGACAATAATTCAAAATGTGTACCAGCATACTGCCCACACCTATGTGACAGATGTTTTCTTTAGAGACAGTGTGTGTTGATTCAGTTAAACAGTATATTACCAAAACATTACACATATATTACTTATTTCAAAAAATTACCAGCCAACTTCACTTGTTTCATAAAGTGTTCATTTTAGACCAACTCAAGTTAACTTTAAACTAGTTTGGCAGGAATTTCATATTAATCAAAAATGGGTCTGGGCTAATGGTTAGCAATTGTATAACTATCAGAATAATCATAAACAGTTACAGGTATGTTGAATTGCAACAGTGGGCTTTGAGACAGTGGGCCAAGTCTTAGAAGCAACATCTGGAGACCACACACACACACATCAAAAGCATGTCTTCTACAGAAATAACAAAAAAATAAAGCAAACTATTTAACTGTAGGGGCACACAGAAAAAATACATCTCTTACTGAAACAAGAAATCAAAACAAATTTATTTTATAACCAAGGCAAAGGGTAGACGAAGATAAACTGCACTCACAAGCACTAGCGCTTTTTAATTACACAAGGAAAGGCCAAGTATCATAGTGTGAGACATGAAACAAAAAAGAAAAGCAAATTCCTTTACAATAATTTTAAAATCACAATACCATCTGTCTGACAAGGTGTCACTTGTTCTCAGATCAGATGCACAGGGGGAGTGTTGGCACGGCTGCACCTGGTAGTGAATCAGGAGGAGCGAGAAGAGAAAAGCATTCATAAACCATAGCAGGAATGCGCTCTCGTTTCCTCCGCCCGTCCTGCAGCTCTTCACAGAGGTGTTGGTGCTGTGGTTCAAGGCATCCGGGACATGTTTTTTTCATAAGACTGTTGGGTTGGGTGGGGTACCTGATCTGAAATCAGCACAGTAGACGTACTTTTATTAGGAGCAGACTAAACTTGATAGTCTGTGTAATGATATAAAGTCAAGCAATGTGGCCCATGGCACAGCTCCACCGTGAGGCCCACCGCAGAGAGCCACGGCTAGGCTCAGGTTACAGTGTGTTCAGGTTCAGATAGCGACGGGCTGGGCCAGTGAGCGTCTACTCCAGTTACAGAGAAAAAATGTGGAACAAAGTGAGAGACACAAAAGAGGGAGGGAGGAATTCCAAAGATGATACAACTTCTCCCTTGAGGTGAAACTCTAACAATATAATCCATCATAATTCAATGTACATAATTCTATGTAATCCACAGCATCACTCTGTATATCAACAATAGAAACATCAGTCTTTCCTCATGAGGTTTGTTGACCAGATAACTCACTCCATGCCACAATTATTAATAAATGAACAGAATAAGGCCAGGGTTTCATTATCTGATTTTCACTCGTTCACATTGTAGGAGAATCAGCGGGAGTTTGTGCACAATGCCAACAACCACTCTGTCCATTGATTCCACCCAGGTACCCACAGTGATTTCATTGGCTAAAAGAACTTGACAGGTCCTCGGTGTAGTGCCTGATTAAACATCTTAAAAATTACCTCTTGAAGTATGTTGTCTGAATTAAATAATTACAAACATTGTCTTAAAATACTTTACATAGAATGTAAATGACACTACAGACTGTGAGACTGAACAGTTCTTATTCTTTGGGTTTTCTTCTAAATATTTTTAGAGAAGATTTCCATTTGTGTGTTAAGTACCAATCTTTGGAATTAAGAAATTTTGGGGATTGAGACAACACCACCACAAAACACAAACAAACAAAAAAAACACTTTTACATGCCTTGAAAAATCACAAATGTTAAAATTCCTTAACATTTTCAGTGGGAACCCTGACTCTTAATCTGCGAGTGTGACAGACCTCTGACAGAAGAGGGTGAGATTTGGCAGAAACAGTCTATTAGTTTGACGACACAATCAAAATAAAGTTGTTTCTCGTTAGCTTGCAGGATACTAGATGAACCCTGAGCAGAGTCAAGATGAGTTGGGTTATTTCAAAGGCAAAGCATTCCCTAAAAACTCAAAAAGGGACACCATTCAAGCCATCCAACACTGCGAAAATGTCCTTTGAGGAAGAAAAAAAAAAAAAATTCTAATGGGAAAAACCCATGACAACATCTGAAACAGTATATTCAAGAACCAATCTCAGACCTCAAAGGACATCAACATCTAACCAATCACATTTCATTAACTGCCTCTAACTAGAAAAGGTCGGTTGAGTTTATCAAAGCAATATCTACTTCTAGATCAGAGTTAACAGGCCACAGAAGTACATTAAGTAATAGACTGAGCAGATAACATGGACCATTTCCACTGGACCATCTCTTATTTCAAGCTCGAGCCAGACGACAGACTAGAAAGAGCCCATTGAGGGGAAAAAAGTCTGGTAAACATATGGCTGTACGGCTGGGAGAGGTTTAGATCTTTTTACCACTGTACTGTTATTGTAAGTGCCCCACACATCTCAGAGAAATTTTTATTCATTCTGTCAGGCCTTTGAGGGAAGAACATCTGAGAGGTAAAGCAAACCTAACAGTCAGAAATGAGACGAAAAGGTTGAATTCGGGAAGATGGGGAGCAGAGAGAGAGCATGTCTCTTATTCTCCATCTAATCTTATCATCTCCCTCCTCTGAGATGATCACCATCCAGATGGGCCAGCAGTCTCGAAAAGGCATTTGTCTTCATTAGATCTGAGAAAATGAATAAACAGACTCTGCCGTCTGTTTTCCCTGCGCAGACTGTGAGCAAACAGGAACCAGGTGCACAGTAGCAAACGCCTGCACTTAATAACATATGATACACTTCGACACCTACACATACCATGTTTCAAACACATGGGTTAATGACATGGAGTCAACATTTTAGCCTCTTTTGTTTGTTTTTTTTCCAAAGTACTATTTGTATCCATGTTAGTTTAATGCTTTTAAGGGTTTAATATGATTTTTGGGACAAACAAGCAAAAAAACTCTACTTACACCCTAACAAAAATTTGTCTGTCAGTGGGAATTTTTTGGATTACATAAAGCAGATCAGTCTGCAGGAACAAAAAACAAAAACTCTACTTCCCTACATTCATATTTGATTTAAAAAAAAACTGAAAACTCAAATTAAAGATTTATTTAGTATTTTATTACTATAGATAGTGTAAAAATATCATTAATTATCTTGTCTACGATGATATAATTTGAGGAAAAATGTCAAGCAAAACACCTTCAAATGTGAGTGCGCACATCTTAATTTAAAAAAAATTAAAAAATAAAATCAATAAATTCACAAATATCCCAAGTTACCAATAAATAAATGTTACGCCATGACATTTTACAACTTGAACCTCAACATTTGTTATAAAATGCGAAATTTTTATATTCCGTGAGAAATATTAACATTGGTTCTTTCTAGGGCTGCCCTTGACTAAGGATATTTCTGGCCGACCAGTAGTTGTTAATTTTAAGCATTAGTCGACTAATCGCACGTTTATTAATAAACCATTTAATTCATTATAATGAGCCTTTAATTGCCTAAATAGCCTAAGCAGCGCTCAAGCACACACATAAAGCTTGCCACAGCGCACCAGTAGAAGTAATGATTATGAATGTGTCAGGGAAAAACAGTAAGCAAAGTGCATTAACATTTTAATAATTTGATAAACTAGTGCTATCTTTGTTTTTGGTTTAAGAGATGAAGTCGGCAACACTGACTCATCTCCGCAGTAGTGTATACATTTCATACAGATACATAATCTGAGAATATTTATTTTCCATTTAAATTGGTTCATTTGAATGTAGACATTTCACTCTCTATAGATTGGCTATATTTTTAATGCATGTAAGGCAAAGATATACACAGAGTTTCGTGCTCAAGTTCACAAAGACCAAGACGGCAGAAAGCGCATCCTGTTTGCTTTCATTATTTTACAAAAGCGGAATGTTTTGTTATTGTGAATGCAAACAAATATAAGTAGTATAACTCTTATCTGTATGAACAAAAATGCAGGAGTATTTTAAGAGCAAGTGAGCGCACTGGTGCCTCCATCTGTCCTGCAGTGAGCGCTACTCTTTAGCTTCCACACTCCGCACAGACACTTCAATAGCGCACATTTCTCTAGGATAACATTAGATTGAGTGACCATGTAAAGTTGGTAACACTCATTTCAGATAAGCCATATTTGAGGTCGATAAATGATAGGCGAGCGTTTGGAAGTCCTGCCCGATGTACTGTACCACAAAGAGCAATCTGTCCGTCACGGGCTGCATGACTTCGCCTGTGGATTTTATTTATTATTTTTTTCTGCGACTAAGCAACTAATAACATTTTGGTCGACCAAGCCTCTTCTGGTCGACTAACAATTAGTCGACTATTAGGGGGCAGCCCTAGTTCTTTCTATGATATTTCTTGTTTTATGAGATTCTTGTTTCATGTGACATACAGGGAAGCAGTATTTTGCCAAATACTTCAGGTTTCCTTCCAAGATTTTATTTACTTTTTTTTTTTTAAATCAGGACTTTTCTTAATGCAGACAAAAAAATTCAGAAATTGAAAACCATGCTCATCATAGGTATACTGAAGTCAGTGTGTAGGCCTATTTTTGAATAAATGAGTAAGACAAGAGTAGTGTTGCCAATTCAACAAGCATGTTTTGAGAACTGCAATATATCCACTTTAAAGCTCTACAAATTTATAGCCATAATAAAATAAAATAAAAAAATTGAAGACTAAAGAGCCCATGAAACATTGTTTGTATGTGTCCATGACTGGCAGCATGCACAAAGAGGTAGTCCCAGTGTACAGCTCAAAGTCAGTCGCAAAAATGGAAAGCCTGCATTGTCCTTAAATCCATCAACAGCTAGTCATCAATTCCCCCAAAACTCTAAGTGGAGACGGGGGGAGTGAAAGGGGAGGAGGGGGAGATGCTATATTGCATTTCCACCGACGTGGGGGAGAGCAATTTCAGTGGCTGAAATCCAAGACAGTGTCTTCTGAGTTTAAAGAATCTTGAGAGTGAGCTGGGCTGAACGAAGCAATAAGAACACAAAAAGAAGGAAAGATGAGAGTGCTCACGGAAATTTGTTCAGATAAATAAGAAAGGTAAAATGGAAGAAAGCTTGAGCAACTCCCAGGCTGATTGCTGGGAAATTGCACTGTCTGCTCCCAACAGCTGATGTAAAGAGACCCTATATCAGCTTTAGGAACATTGATGCTCACCCAGAAATGAAAATTGTCTCATTACTCATCTTCATGTCATTGTAGTTTTTGTTCCTCAGGTGAAGGGCAAAGAAATTTTCTTTAAAAACTGTACAATTAGAGTTTGCGTTTGCAACCATCTCTAACTTCAGAAAAAGATTCAAAAGCACCATTAAAGAATCATAAAAGTGATCCATTTGACTTATGATCTAGATCTTTTGTAATCATGTGAGTTTTGTAAGAGACCCCAAATTTAAAGTTATTATTCACTGTACATCTTGAAAACATCTCTTGATTCCTGTGAGATCAGAGTTGTCCAGCTCATTATTGTTCTTTAGAGTCTAACATTCTCAATTAATTTTTTGATTTAGATCACAAAGCTGGTCTAAAAGATTCATTCACAAATTGAACTGATTTGACTTAAGTTCAACCCACTGACACAATTCAGTCACAGCACATAACAGCACACTGCAGGGGAAGATTATTAGGCAAAAAGTGACTTGAAAGGATGGTTCACCCAAAAATGAAAACTCATTTGTTCACTCTAGGTCTTTACAAACTTGTACGATTTTATTTATTCTACAGAACACAAAAAAAAAGATATTTTGAAGAAAGTTAGTAACCCAACAGTTTAAGTTATCGATTGCCAGAGTAAAATTTTTATTTTTTGCTAAACTTTGATGCACAGTTTCTGAAAGACAAAATACCCCAAACACAGAAAAGTTTCTATTTTCAGAATTTGAAAAACAGTTGAGACCAGGTCAGACTAGAACAAAATCTTTTCAGTTCTTCAGGATGAACTGGAGGTGAGAAACAGCCCATCTCACTAACTGCCACTGATAAACTCAAAACTGTTGTACGTTCTCAGTTGTTGCAAAGAGAAACTGCAGATCCTTCAACTGTCTGGGCTGTTAACGATAACACGCTGAGAGTCTTGTTTTGTTTTTGTTATTTAAACAACCATGTAAATTAAGCTTATGAATGCAAAAAGTAACTAGTGTGATGCCCGCATTAGCCAAGTCTCTTACGTGAAGTGCTAATTGTGTAGGCCGTGTGTAGGTTCCATCAGTGGCCTGTGTAGATGAGGTGAAGGCTTGGATGTCTGTTAACTTTTTGAGTCTTAATGATTCGAAAACAGAGTTCATTGTATTTGGTCCCTCTGAAATTAGCAACATGGCTGGAGTTAACTTGGGAACATTAAGCCCATTTAGGAAACATCAAGTAAAAAATTTGGGTGTGATCTGTGACAGTGCTTTAAAATTTAACCTTTCAAATCAGTGAAGTTGTCAAAGCTAGCTTCTACCAATTAAGAATGATTAGTAAGATCAAGCCTCTCTTAGCATGTATAGATTTAGAGAAGCTTAAAATTTAGACAGATTACAAATGGTTCAAAATTCAGCCGCAAGACTACTGACAGGTACTCGGAAGTATGACCACATTACCCCTGTTTTGAGATCGTTGCATTGGTTACTAGTACCTTATAGAGTAAATTCTAAGATTTAGATTTGTCTTTAAATCCCTGCATGGTATAACCCCTCCATTAGGGCTGCAGGATATTTTGCATGCGATAGTCATGCGCATCTAGTCAGTAAAGCTGGTTCCGTTATTAGCGGTAAATCTCCATCACCCGTTTTCAAATGGAGCGGCATTTAATACACAGAGCTGTAGTTCACTGACAAGCTACGCAATATCACGTTCAATATCGCAGGCGATTCATCTGCGATTCTGAGCACGAATTGTGTAGTTTGTCAGTGAACTACGGCTCTGTGTATTAAATGCCACTCCATTTGAAAACAGGTGATGGAGATTTAGTGTTAATCACAGAACCGGCTTTACTAACGAGACGCACGAGATCTCGTCACACCCCTATTCTATAGTGATGTTTTTTTTTCTCATGGTTAGTTATTATTCTCTTCTATTTATCTTCTTGTACAGCACTGTGGTCAACTTAGTTGTTTTATTAGGTGCTTTATAAATAAAGTTGGAGTTGGAAAGTTGGAGTTAACGTTTTCAATTAATTGTTTGATTTAGATCACAAAGCTGGTCTAAAAGATTCATTCACTATGACTGACCAATCGTTTTTGTGTGTTTTTACAAGCCTCACATAAGGGCCTTTCGCACTGCTTTAGTTCCAGAACTAAAAGTACAGTACTAAAGTACTGGGACTATTTCCCAGTACCATTTAAAGGGTTGCATTCGCACTGACAGCGGGTACTAAGAAGTGACGTTAGCCGGTCGACAGCGACGCCATTTGTACGTGGCATTCAACAACGTAAACAAAGAACAACAATGTTAACAACAGGAGGATGGAGGATGCTGTGATGGGAGCTATGTTTTTGTTGTGTCTCGAGGGCTTCACAATAATGGACATGGAATTTCGACGTATACGTCAAGCGATTGAAAGAACGGAAAGGAGGACATCGAATCTCCAACGACAATTTGCAGTGTTACATTTCATTGAGGCTAATAGAAGCACAAAACGCCGTAGACGAATTCTCCAGGTAAATGCAGTTTATAAATGCTCTCAGTATGATACAACATTCACACAGTATGTGTTTACACAGTGTTTTAAATCATGGCGGGTGAGGGCGTTTTTGTACACGTTTAGCCAATCAGCGTACACTTACGTCACCGATAGTTCCTAGAACTGTTTTAGACCCTACTCTGAAGTAGGAGCTAATTTAGTTCCTCTAAACGAGTTCCTGGAACTAAAACCGTTCTTAGTTCCCGTGGTGCGAACACGCCAAGAAGTGGGTAGTTCCACAATTAGTTTGGGTACTATGAAAAGGTTCCTGCGGTGCGAAAGGCCCTATAGACTTGTCAAGTTGGGCACGTTGTTGTAGTCATAAATAGTTTGTCTGTCCATTTCTTTTTATTCTTTTTTTGACTGGGAGATTACGACCAACCTTACCACTTTGTGGACAAACTGAACTAACTTTATGGTTAAAAACAGAAGAACACTTTGAGCAGCAGGTCATTTCACTTGATTTCGGAACAGAGATGTTTTTGCTGTTGCCCTCTGTGTCGGTCTCAATCTTAAGACACTCATTTCCTGACGAAGCACCTTTCAAAGTCAGACAGTCTCCTCTGAATCTCTCTGTCTCTCTCCCTCTCTACAGAAGAACAGGGGTTTCTTTCAGTGCTCTGAGGAAAAGGTAGAACGGTCAGACGAGAAGCTTTTTGAGAACCCTCCCCAGATCACTGGACACACACTGGTGCTCATTGTCCAACATGGTCCTGATTGGGAAAAGAGAACTGTGGGAATAGACACTGCAAACCCTACTGTCTGCGGTCTAGACACTAACCTGATGTCTAATGTACAACTAATACTCACATTCATTCAGCTAAACTCTCATCTACTGATCTGAATGCTGCAGATTCTGGTTATATACACCAACTGGTCCAGAGAAAAGCTGATTTTTGAATTCTTTCCACACCATCCATCTATCTTCTCAGAAACAAAGGAAAGGAACCATACAATGACAAACAGTAAGATGAAGTAGACATACACCCATGCTAAATTAAATTCTTACCCACAATCTACACAGACAGTTTGGAGAGTATCGCTGAGACACTCATGAGTTTCTCCACATCCTGTGGTCAAGCCCAATCAAATCTCTTCATCCCTGATCTTGGCCCTACAGTGGTCTGTTGGGATTGAAACAGTGCCCAAGCAGGGTTGATGGCCTCTGCTCAGATATTTTGCCCTAACAACAAAAGCACAAGCCTTTGCATCTGAGACAAAAGTCGTATTCTCAAATTTGCAGTACTTTTTTTAGTTCCTAAAAGTCTGAGAGGTTCACTCAAAATGTTTTACTTTGTTACCTAGCAGTAAGTATCAACATGCATTATTTATGATAGTGAAGCTAAAAGTATTCAGTATGCTCTATATTAAAGGTGCTAGGAGTGATTTAATGGCACCCAGGTCATATATCGAAAACCCAATTGTTCTTTGTATAAAAGCATACACTAATACATTTAGCTTGCACATTTCAATAGTTTAAGTTAATAAATTCACGACACAAACCCATTTTTATCATCATTGCACAGTAACCTGCATTTAACCTACTCTGGGATGTATTTTCTTTTTTAATTTATTCAGTCTGTTCATGTTCGTTTCGTTAAAGTTAATGATTTTGACTAGGGATGCAACAATACATGCCAATTTATACATTTTATCTTACCCAAAATAGGATGGATTGGCCATTTTAGAGTGCTATAAACAAATATAATATACTGGTAGCCAGAGGACACCCTCGAAGAAAATCCACATAAGCAACACAGAAGTAATTCTGACATTCCAGGAAAACACATTGCAAGTCACTACAAGGGAAGATGCTCGGCATGTGTCGTTTTTTCATATGCACGTTATAAGCAGGGAGGCATTTCCTCATCTCAGCACATAGACTCACAGGCACACACAGCCAATTCTGAGAGAAATAAAACACATTATTTAAATGCAAAACCGAAAAAAAAAATGCTAATTCACAAGTGCGTAATAAACCGTGGATGTCATAAAGAACAGTTCAATATTATATTGAGAATTGTGACATCCCTACTTTTGACAATGCTAAAATATCAAGAACACTTGCATCAGTGACTGGGTCACAGCCTTCCAGTTGAGATAGACAAATCAGCAAAACATCAAACAAAAAAAAAAAAAGCAATAAAAAGGTTAATCGTGCACCCGTAGATTGCTGAAATATCTTTGGGAACCAGGATTTTGTGTAGAGGCCTAATTCAGTGGCTGTGTATAACAAGTTAACAAAACAGCTTAACATCGCCAACAGAACCATAAGAAAAACGGCATCTTTCATCTCTGTGAGGGGCTGCAAAGACATTCACCAGAAGCAAACATCAGGTCAACGATTCATGTATGATTCAGCAAGTTTTAAAAGATGTTCTGTAAGAGAAAAAAGGAACGAGGACACAGAGTACTATGCAAGTTCTTTTGCCAATACCTCAGAACCTTCTAGTTTCATTACAGACAGATATTTGAGGTCAACGTTCACTGTTGATCTACTGCTCCTAATGTCTCTGAACCAGTGAGAAGCACACAAGAAACTTGACCGATCTCAGCCTTCCCTAAAACAACAGACAAACAGCCCTTTATAATTACCTCCACAGACTATGAAATCCCAATTAAATAAGGTCATTGTAATACAGTGACGCAATCCATCTCAAGCACTTCCAGTGACAACCTGGACCTACAGCCTCCAGCCTGAGTCTCAACAGATCTACAAAAGAAAAATGTTAAATGTGAGTGATGATTAACTCCACAGCAAATCAAATAACATCAAGCAACAAATTCAACCTTGAACATCTACTTTAAGGGATTAATTGAACTGGAAACCTAAAGCAATTGATTCAAATCTAAAATAAAGTTACATATTTAATAAACTGAGAAATTCAACCTAAGTTTTTACTGAACAAATGTAAATTAAAGAATGCCTTGAACCGGTGGATATGCTAATAAAATGGCAGTTCACTTCTTCCTCCAAGAAAATGGTCTGATTACACAGGAGAAGCACATTGGAGAGGTAAAGGTACCACAGATTCCCATGTTGATTACAAAGCTGTGAAGTCCCACAGGAAATCATGAACACACCAACTGTGTTGGGGGCCTGGTTGCCATGGTAACCATAGTGTGCATACAGGTGCAAGATTTTAATTATCCATTTTAGAGGACAACGGGTGTGGGAATTTTTATTATTATTATTTATTTATTTTTAAATCAGCATCTTTCATTCTGCTTGGTGAAAAACTATGTGGTATCAAATGAAAACAAATCAGCAAGTTCAAATCATAAGTTTCTTTTCTGAAAGCGTTTTGAGGTACATCATTTCATAATCATCAAGTTTTATATAGAGTTTAACACATTAACGGAAGGCATTCTGTAGACTTTTAGTATGCTATTGTCCACTATGTAATGAAACAAAGAATGAAAAATGACTCAATTTAATGCATTAATAAAAGTCCTTGGTTCAATAGTGCACATTTGTGGACAATACAAATATTTAGGCTCTGTTAACATCATCTTTTTCCCTTACTGAAACTTTTATGCTAAATGTAGCCAAGTTGGTGTGGAAAATATTTAAACAATAATACCATAGCCTAACATATTTCCATTCAATAAAACTGCAATGGGTAAAATACCAGCCAACATTTCCCACTGAATACCAATTCCCTCAAATCCATGGCGCATTAGGGATGTTAAATGCATTGTGAAACTTCATGCTTAGTAATTATTTCTATCTGCATATGTTTCCAACATCTTCAGTTCAAGAAAAATAATGGCATAATGTTTTAAAATAATGCCATCCAGTGGAGAATACACAGTGAGTGATCTTTATACTGCAACTGTGAGAGATGCTGTAAAGGTGCTGCTGTTCAAAGCTAAATAAGTCTCGTATCAGGTCATGTACAAACCTCCGCAATGGAGTTTCCCCTTCACAGTGACCGCCAGGACTGAAGGATGAGACACTGGCCAGAGCTCTCAAGAGAAAAAGATCAGCAAAACATAATGGCTCCAGGAACAAAGAGGCGTGTGGGGGAAGTTCAGCCATTAACATGCCAAAAAGCCCCTTACATCCACTTTTAAAAGAACACTAGCAGTGAAATGTCCTTTTTCCCTAAAGAGTGGACAAAAGTCTGTGCCAACATGGTGATATTGTCTCAAAGTCTAGGGAGTTCCCTACATAGAAAGAGTTGTTACAATACCAATATCTCAGTAGCAATACAATTTCACAATTCTTGATACCAACAGATCCTTTTCACAAGGATTTTCAGAAGCGGAAGTAGTCCTATTTGGGCAAACATCTACAGTTTTGCATGGAAACAAACACAACTTTACAAAAGTTGAAAAATAATATTAAGAGACTCCATCAGTTTACACGACAACGTTTTCAGCCAAAACTGGGAAACTTTTTATGCGTTTTGCCAGTTCGTTTACACGACAACGCCGTTTTGGGGACTGAAAACACATTTTGAAAACTGGTTTCAAAGTGCACTTTTTTGAAAACGCCACCCTTATCGTTTCCCTGTAAACACCCAATACGGAAACCTTTGAAAACGGTGACGTCATGCACATGCGTAGTACGTGTTAGACATGTAGACATGCACAGTACGTGCCACAAAGTGCTAATCGTCACTTCCCCACAGGTACTGTTTAGTGCCAACTACTGGCCTGGCATACGTAATGCAGTGTTTTTGTCAGTTTTCGTGGATGTGTGTAAACGCGAATCATTTTGAAAACGTTGTTGTGTATACGTGAAACTTTTTAAAAACGCAAGGGAAAATTTTTTTTTTTTTGAGTAAATGTATCCCTTTATAAACACACAGTAGCATTAACTAGTTTGAGTCAGTGGCAAGGAAATATAACAAAGTACGTTGTTATAAATGTACAATTCTTTTTTTTTTTTTTTTTTTTTTTAAATGTAAACTGAAAACTTAAGCTAGGTTAATAACAGTGGAAATGTAGCACAGTCTGTGACAAGTATTCATATGCTATCAAACACTTACAAGCTATTGATTTAAAAATTCAAGCATTTCAGAATTAAATTGACAGTGAATGTTCAGATTCAGTTGGGATTGAAGATAATAACCATTTATTCATTTATAGTTACATAATTAAAATCTATTTGACTAAATTTAAACAAATGCATAGATCTGCACAATTTTAGGTAACACTTTACAATAAGGTTCCATTTATTAATATTAGTTAGTTAAACTGACATTGAAAAACACTAAAGCATTTATTAATCTTAGTTTGTTGATTTTAACATTTACTAATACATTATTAAAAGTTGTATCTATTAATGTTAGTAAATGGACCTGAGCTAACATGGACTAACATCATGAACAGTTGTATTTTTATTAACTAACATTAAGAAAGATTAATAAATACTGTAACAAATGTATTGCTCATTTTTATTTACTGCATTAAATAATTAACAAATGGAACCTTATCGTGAAGTGTAACTTATAAAATTGCATAAAAGAAAAATACGTTTGACTGAATTTAAATTTTTAAGAATGCAAATAAAATTGACATGTAGCTCTAATACTCCAACCGAGCCTGATTTTAAAAGAATATAAAGTAAAGTAAAATCACTACCTTCAACATTCCCACTCAACAGTATTTTTAGGCATTAAAAGGTGCATTATTTGTAGTGCCAAACAAAATTACACTCCTACGATCGCCAAAAATGTTGTCCGAGACAGCAGCTCACTAGTCTGAGAAACATCTTCAGTATACATGAGCGAAAAACAGCAAAGCAGTCTGGCTTACAGCAGAATGAACAGCAGCTATCCAGACGGAGAGGACAACAGAGGATTGGCAGGTCAGCAAACAAACAGACACGTGCCCGCACACACATGCCTCTCGCTGGATAAGACGGAGGAAATATTGGCAAACGCCGGCACCACACAAACTCTACCTAGGGTGCGCAGCCTGCCAAACACCACCGCACACACGCACATCTTTCCCAAGGCTTCAGGCAGACAAAAGAGGTAGTGGGTGCGCCCGAGGGCAGTGGAAAGACTCTGGAAAAGCTTAGCGGAGCAGCAGGGTTTATGCTACGCTGTTATCTCAGGCTCTGCAGAGAGACATCCTTTGATGTGCTGAGCCACAGACTACAGGCGAGAGGAAACGGGCTGGTTAAGTAAATGTAGGCAGACACCGAGACACACACATACAGGAACACAAAGATGCCAGTTAGCATATATCCAAAGGCCAACTCTCCAGCTAGGCAAACACCAGTTTGATTCATGCTCTAAAAGGACAAAAACCGATGCCACAAATATATCAAGAGTGGTTTTGCCGAAGGCTACGGGAAAATAAGAAAGACTGTGTACGGTATATGTCTGCATTTCAACAATTAAGCATCTGTTGCAACTGTATTCAAGAGAATGAATGAGAAAGATTATTGTTATTGTCTGCATTTAAAGGGTGGCAGAGCAGACAGATGTAATTAAAAGCAAAAATAGCTCAATTCATATGCCTTACTAAGATGTTCCATGGTTAACCATGGTTTTAAGCAAACTTTTGTTCGCATGGCTGATGTTACAGAGTAAGATTTAAGATACTAACCTGATTGTTACACACTTACTTTACTCTGATACTGGCACTATATAATATATTATCTGCAAGTCAACCTGGGATAGGTTGACCACATGAGCAGATACACAGACATATCTGTTGGAGCAGTGATTCCAATTATTTGACCACTGAAGCCATGATTGATAACTCAATCAAGTACTCTAGTGTTTGCCAAATATAATGACACAGGATTATTGTAGTAACAATAAACAGTAAGACATAGTTGTCACTGTCAATATTTATAAGAGATGTCTGTGCTACACTAACAGCAGTTGGCCTCAATCAAACAAGGATGACATTGCTGCATTCCCATTTTAAATATATATTAAGCAAAAACTTTAGCAAGACATAACTTTTTTGCCATTCAAATAAACCCTATTGAATTGAAATTAATTTTAAAAAAAAATAAACCACAAAACATGGAAACGGAAAGTGAGAGGGAGAATGTAACTGTGTCTTCCTGTAGGGCTTTGTGGCTCAACTCCCTGTCTCTATAGGATTATCTTCACTAATAGTCCTTAAGTCAGTCTGACTGAGCCGCCAGATGCCGTTACTCCGCATACAGCCACAACATCTCAGACATATGGACGTGACACATGGCAAGAGGTTTAAAGGGGCCTTATTGTGTTCAATGCTTTTGCTGAGGTCCACCTTTAAAACTTCTAACACTGGAAGAAAAAAAATATTGTTCCAATTATCATAATTTAGTAATTTAGTGTTAGAACTTACTGTATTGAACTTCAGATAGCTCAAATGTGTCAGTTAATACAACTTCACAGTTCAAGTCAATAAATTTCATTTTAAAGGAGGCACAAACCCCTTTTTATGGTGATATGTGAAATTACCTGAGTTATGATCGGCTAATCTTCATAAGACAATGTAGTTCATGCTTGTATCATGATAATCGGTGGGTAAGCGGTGATTTCAATGTTTTCTACAGCACCATGCCAAATAAAACCGAATTTTACCTTTTATCAAAGAAAAACCTTCTGACCTTACAACATAGTCTAATACTCTGAGCAAATGGCCAAGTTCTTTTAATGAATCATTCAAAAAGGCAGAAGAACTCAGGCCTAACCGGTTTGATTCAGTCTAATGATTCATTTACCATCAGTCCAGTCTGAATCCTTTACTGAATCAGAGTGATTACTGAATCAGTTCCTGACTCACTTACTGAACTGCTGTTTACTGACTGGTTGTTCAGGCAGTACAGCAATGTGTAGATAAAAACACATTTTGAATATTAAAAAAAAAAAAAAAAAAAAAAAGCATTGAAACATTCAATTACGGTACATTCACACGGGACGTTGTGTCAACGCTTGATGGAGAACGTGTCTGAAGCTTGGTGCTGACACAACCATCATTGTGACAACAGCCAATCACATTAGTTTACTGGGGTTGCATGAATGTGATTCGCTAGCATCTGTGCTAGGGTATTTGCATAAGGCAATCTGACTGGCTGACACCTGCGTTGGCGCTTAAAAAGTTGAAAAGTTTTCAACTTCTGCCGCGAGCAACAGACCCAATGCGACTGATTCAGTTCGGCAACGCTTGACGTCACTCCATTCAAAGTAAATGAGAAACGTTAGTGCTGACGCACCGTCTGAATGGGGCGTTAGTAGTCTGGGTCAAAAAGAGTTTGGTGTTGTGTATGTTACAACATGAATTATTTCACAAACAAAGCCACCATATCCAAAGACACGACTTCTTCAACCATGAACAAGCAAGCCAGCTTCAAAACTCACACTACACAACAAGCCCAGATCCTTACAAGAACTACAACTTCTATTCCAGATGACAGAGAGACAAGTTTCTTCAGCATACTGGTGCAAACAGAGACCGACCTGTGGCTACATGTAATAAAGATTTGATGGGCCTGTCTTTTCTGTAGAGACGCAAGCAGTCAGTTCCAGCACCTGAGAATTCTGATGCACACAGTAAATAATTCAGTGTCAACAGGGTAGAAGGAAGACGTGAATGTGGGCCAGCAAAAAAGCAGACTTGCCATTTTGAGTCGGAGACTGTAAGCGAGAGAGACAGATGAGCAGAGAAGTACCTCTAGGGGTGCACAATACATTTTTAGGGAAAACAGTTGTTTTGGGGGGGGCAATGTGTTTTTTATTCAAGGAAAGCTGAAATCCAAAAAGATGAAATTCCTCCAAAGCAGTGAAAGGTTGTTTCACATGAGCTCTGAGAACTGTGCTAAAGGCAAAAGGCTCCTTCAAGAATTCTAAATTATGCAAGCTTTGGCACATGTGAGTTTATTACCTAAAAAGCACAACAGGCTTTGGCTCCAAGAATTTTTTTTTTTTTTTTTTTATGTTAACTTCTCAGAATGACAGAAAACATCCAAAGTTTGACATACAGTTAAAGACCCTAAAGAGTTTACTAGGCAAGTGTGCTGCAGATGGTTGTCTTGATTGAAACTGAATCGTCCTGTGGTGCCAGTGCAGGATGCTGGGAGGCCAATGACCGCGATTCCCCAAGATCCATTCATAAAGCCAGGTGTTGCCATGGAAACAGTCCTCCACTAGGGGCCCCCTTCTTCTGAAAGGACTGTCCTGCACCGCAGCAGTCAGTGTGAGTGTGTAAAGATTGTGTTGGGCAGGAGATGGGGGTGGGAGTCCTTCCTCGGAGAACCAAAAAGACAGTAGTGTTGGCATAAGAGGACGAAGACAACTCAGTTTTTTAAAAGGCCCTTTTATATGACTTGCATCAATGTTCTCTGTAACAAAATATCAGCCACAGTGATGACCAAGCATTATTGAATGTACACAGATCACCTGAATTTCAATTGCAGAGCACATTATGATTGCAGACAAAACATGATTGACAGAACTAGAGTTGATTTTTTTTTTTGAAGCGATACCAAAGAAAAATCCATAGAACATTTATTTTTCCACTATAAACAACCTTTTGGCCAAAGAAAACATTCTAGATGTTAAATGTTCTTCATGGAGCCATATAGGCCAAGTCAAGAATCTTTACAAAAGACGCATCTAACTTTGCATCCAAGTTTGCGGCTTTCAAACATGGTTTAAAGTACAAAGCAACATTAAATTTTATAATATATTAGTTTGAGCACAAATTCCGAGTATAGGACAACAATTTGGACATCTGATTTTGGCATTCTCTGTACGTCGCCACTTTAAAAACAGATCAAATAGTGATCAATAAACATACCAGCCAGGCTGATTAATGGGCCATTATTCTGCAATTTGATATTATCAGCATCAACTGATCCACTTAGCCAAGCAGGCCTACTTTGTCAGTACCCAATTCTACAGACATCTTTATCAATGGATAGTGATAGGGATTTTTTTTTAGCAATTCTTATTTACGGTCTACATAATTAACTCATGTATATATCTGTATTACATAAGCAGCCCTGCTTTCTATTGGTATCTGGAAAAAATAAAACATACAGGCTGACCAACAGAATCATATTTCTGTTGTAAAAATTAAATGTTTTCACTGTTTATCATATACACTTTCTTGTTACCCAGTATTTTCATAAAAACTGCACTTTAACACTATTTGTAGCACTTTTTGTTTGGAGGTCAAAGCAGCAGTGCACTACGGCCCTGACGAAAGTCATGTGAAAGGGCGCTTAAGACGAAGGCAGAATTTTTCTTGAAGTGGACTAGGGGTTCCCACGTGAAGTCCTTATTATTCTTTTGTCATCCAAAGCTGATGTGAAACTGATAAATCTCACATTTGTTGATCATAGTTCACATGAAGTATTGTGAAAGCACTTGGTCCCATGGAATACAGGGCCAAACGAAGCAACGAGATTTTTTCAAAGTGCTGATGTTCGGGGGAGTTGGTGGGGGGCAGGGCAGCTGTTGGGTCCCAGGGTGAAACCACAAAGACACAGAGGACACAAAGAGCCCAAGACAATGCAGAGGGCTACCCTTTCACAACCTCTCATGGGCCCTATTGAGAACTAAAGCAAAAGACCCTGGTGGAGGTAATCCTTTTATATCACTTTAAGAGAGTGAGTGGATACAGCAGCATGCACAGACAGACTGAGAAAGAGCCTTTCTGTATTGCTCGAACACTTTCCAGGACACAATCCAAAGTCTTCACAAATCAAAATATAAACAAGCAGACATTACCCAGAAAGAACACAGTCATGCTACTTTAATGCAGCACCAGACAAACTTAAGTTCCACTGATATTTGATTTAATCAAATATTAAATCAATGTACTGCAACTCTATATTGTACAATAAATGATAAGCATGTTTTTATAGTCTACAGCTCAGAGGGATAATTCACCCAAAAATATGAAGTCATTGCAGGCTCGTGTCATTCCAGACTTTTCTTCTGCTCAACACAAAAGATATTATGGCCATGTTTCACACAGCAGCGGAATATGGAACTCACACCTGTCAATTTTCAGGACTCACAACCGTATTTTCCGTGAAGCCCTGCAGTGTGAATGGAACCGGACTGGACAGCTAGTTATACAGTGCAAGAGAGCCACTAGCTTGTTGAAGGTTTGTGTGCTTTCAGTAAGTTACACAGACGCTGATGTGTCATCTGGAGTTTTAGATCCAGTCACTGTTCTCCACCAGAGCTGCATCGGTCAATTTTATGCACAACTCAACCAATGGATGCCGTTATACCTCAACATAGAATAAAATGTGATAACTAAGCCATATCATCTTTGATATTTACTTTAGGTCAGTGTCATTATGGTTACAGTTGATAGTCACAAACAGAACACAGGGTTGACTTCAGTTGCACATTCATAAAACAAAAATCAGCTGTCTGAAAAGGACATTGACACTCATACCTTTAAGTAAACACAGCTGTCAATCCTGACAGTGCAAAAATAGCCTTTGAAGCATGAAGAATTATTGTTGTCCATCGAATGAAAGCGACTGGGGTCCAAAACAACACTGAACCTCACTGATCTGCATTGTATATCTTTTTTGTTCCACAAGGAAAACAACGCTCACGTCTGTAATGACATGAGGGTGGGCAAATAATTTTCTGGGTGTACAATCTCATTAAAAAAATTAATTGAAAATTTCCCACTCAAAGCTTTCCATTCACGCAGTGTTTCAGACAACTTGGAACTCTAATTTGTCAACTCTCAGCTGCCAATTCCGGTTGAAAATAAACAAATGAGAGGCTGCTTTAGCTGGAGTTTTAAATATTATATTTGGATTGCAGTTACATCATTTAATATCTTAGAAGGGTGAAATTCCTGACAACCATCCCTTCCTTTGCTTCTATGCAAAACATTTAGGTCAAGGTTGTCCAATCCTGGTCTTGAAAAGAGCCACCTTCCTACAGAGTATACGTGTTCAAGTGGAGTCAGAAATATCATGAATACAAGTTCCAATGACAAATGAACAAGCAAAGTCATATCTAAAAGTGGGAAATTCTGAAAACTAGATACTGTCCAGCTGTGATACTGGAAGGGGCATGTTGATTTGAAAGGACAACAGGGCAGTTTGAGCAGGACAGAGCTAAACTCTGTAGAGAAATAGCCCTCCAGGACCAGGATTGGACACCCTGATTTAGGGGCCTTTTACACAACAGCGTTTTCAGCCAAAAATGGGAAACTTTATGCGTTTTGCCTGCTTGTTTACACGACAACGGCGTTTTGGGGACTGAAAATTCCCCAATACGAGAATCTTTGAAAACGGTGACGTCATGTGCATGCGTAGTTCGTGTTAGGTATGTAGACATGCGCAGTACGTGTCGATTTTACAGGCAAGCGTGAACAAACATACACAACAATGGTGGAGTACATGGTAGTGTTGCTGATGCTCAAGAGTGAATGAGAATGAGTAGAGCAACAGTTGGTGCGGTGATTTTAATCACGGAACTCCCGCCCACACAGACCCTACAGGTACTGTTTACTAACAAGGTGACAGCGCCAACTATTGGCCTGGCATACGTAATACAGTGTTTTTGGCAGTTTTCGCAGATGTGTGTAAACGCGAATCGTTTTGAAAACGTTGTGTATACCTGAAACTTTTTAAAAATGCAAAGGAAAAACTTTTCTGTTTTTGACTACATTGTTGTCATGTAAACGTATCCTTAGAGGTTGTGCTTGAAAACCAATGAGAAATACAGACACAGTTGTCCAAACTACATGGAATACAAAAAGTAAATGTGTGACGCAGTTGGCTGGTTAAAAGGATGCTTCAGTGGATAGAGCTGGTGAAGAGGGATATCACTACATCATATGCTGGACGTGGTGGTCCATGTAATGTTCTCCTAGCTGCTTATGATCTCTCTTAAAACCCTGAATGCAAATCAGAACCAAGCGCTGGATGGCAGAGCTTTAAATTATTGACACTGCTCTTGCTGACAGTGTCCAGAAGCTCTGCGTGTACAATCTCTGAAGGCCAGAGCAAAGCTGTTACAATGAAATTGGGCCATATGGAAAGATGAAATGGAGGGAGGTAGAAATACATCAAAATGCAGTGTTAACTAGGCCTAGTAGTAATCTACCTGCAGGACGAATTCTTCATAAAAATTCATCTTCAACGTAAATATCAGTACATTGTGAAGCATGATGCAAGCACATTCTGAAGCTCACACAAGAAGTGACGTGGAAACACAATGTGCTGACGTTTACGTCAAACGTGAACTCATGAACCTGCATTAAACAGCTGGACAGGAATGATGGTTTATAGTCCGAATTTTAAAATACAAAAAAATTCTTACAAGAACATATCATTTAGCTTCAGAAGACATTGAATCCGATTAGAATTCATTCTATGCCTGTATAACTTGTTCACCGTTTATTGCTTTGGCAACATTGTGCCTCCATGTGATCGTGTCAATGCACAGTCATGCCAATAAAGCCATATTTGAATTGAATCACCAACTGGAATCAAATGGATTACCGTAATTTTTAATTTGTGTGATTTTAGAAGCACATCTGCAGAACAGTGTTTACCAGAGGAAAGTCAGTCATATACATCTGTGATAGCATGAGGGTGAGTAGCCTAAATGAAAGAATTTTCCCTTTAAAGATCAGAGAGAGAGAGAGAGAGAGAGAGAGAGAGAGAGAGAGAGAGAGAGAGAGAGAGAGAGAGAGAGAGAGAGAGAGAGAGAGAGAGAGAGAGAGAGAGAGAGAGAGAGAGAGAGAGAGAGAGAGAGAGAGAGAGAGAGAGAGAGAGAGAGAGAGAGAGAGAGAGAGAGAGAGAGAGAGAGAGAGAGAGAGAGAGAGAGAGAGAGAGAGAGAGAGAGAGAGAGAGAGAGAGAGAGAGAGAGAGAGAGGGAGAGGCCACTGACCCAATTCTATTTGAAACTGCACATTTCAGCTTTAAATGTCGGGTGAAATGAGAGCAGGTGTGAGAATACATCTATATTGATAGATTATCTGAGGCAAGCCCTTCCTGGATGAAGTTTTCAGTGGCAATTGCTACAGAACGAGACAAATTTGATTTCCTATACAGCCATCGACTTTGTAAGGTCTTTGTAAGGCTAGACTAGCACTAGTCACTAAACAGCAGCACTAGTCATCTTTGGCATTTGAATGGAGGATGAAATTAGTCAAGTGACTAGTCACATGACTGGCCTGTGACACACCTGCACATACAGGAAAGAGAAATGAAGAAGTAAATGCAGTGAAAATGAAAAATAAAACCCTCCATGTGATAGTGTCAATGCTCAAGAGGCTTATGGCACAGCAACAGGTGGAATAAAACAGAATGCATATACCATTATTATGAGAAATTTACATTCCCAATAGCAGGCAATGAGCACATGTTTTGTTTCCTCAACAAATGAAGCCTAATTTTCTTGAAGAGATAGACTGCAGCAACTTTAGAGAAATGCAAAACCTGAAAATCACTAAGGTGGCATAAAATTCTCCATAGGCCTGATAGAAACACTGAACAAAAAAGAAAGTAAAGACAGTTCATTACAGCAAAGCAAATAAACACTCCATAATTTATCAGAAGAGGGACACAGAGGCTGTGTGTTCACAAGTGTGATTCACAGAACAACACAGGAATTCACCACCCATACAGCAGGGGCATACACCCAAGAAAAAAAACAAAAAACAAAAGAGATAGAACAAAATTCTCTCCTCAAATGTCACAGAAGGGCTTGATAAGACATCTGTGGAGAAATTAAGCCTTTCAGTGTTTTGTTTTGATTTTCTACCAAACTTTGTTTTGGCTACAGCTGCGGGAACATTAGAGTGAGGAAATAAGAAAAATGATCGGTCACACTCTGTTATTTTATACTAACACCAATATATCACTCTGAGAATTTTACAATGCTTTAGACAAAACAAAAAATATCAGTCTTTGACAGAACAAGTGTTTGTGTGCAGAGCTCTCAAATTAGCTATACTATTACTTTAAACTAGGTATGGTCCAGGGTGGTAGTAGTCCAACAACCAGTCAATCAGTGAGGTGAACCAGAACATGAGTAAAAAGGGTAACCAAGTAAAAGTATTCACAAGTATGATTGTCCAGCTGTGGGTGTGCTAAGTGTTAGCCTAAGCTAAGCATCCAGTTGCTAGCCAGCAAAAAAAAAACAAGACAACTACCAAATATAGTCTCTTTGTAACAATCGCACATAGGCTTTGACCACAAAGCAATGAATTTGGCTTCTAAAGAAAGTGTTTTAATGTGTTAGCAGCACCTGAATAAAATAAAATTTTCAGTTTCAGCAGTAATAGTTCTGGAATGCTAACGTCATGGTGCTGTTTAATTAGTTTGTTTGTGTTTAACGCCATTCCAGCTTCTGTGGCTATTTTCATAGCGAGAAATATGCTGAAACTGTTAAAAATCTCTTCAAGAGTTAACTGAATAAAAAAAAAAAAAAAAAAAAAAAAAAACTCTCAATGAGTTAAAACCAGAACAATATGCGGTTTAATTAGCACATCTCCATTGATGCATTTTGATTGTTTTAGCATCCATTTAGCGCACACGACGTGGAAAGCTAACAGGTAACCACTTCAACTGTGGACACACTTCACATTGGCCAAAAATTATGCTAGCATAGCAATATGTAAAATTTGTTAGGCTTTACTAGAACTGGTTTAATTATCACCTGAGAACATGACCCAAACAGAACACTGAATTTTCGGTTTTCAGCTGAATGAAAACTTACTTGTTTTTCCATGCAGGTTATGGATATATATCCCAATTATCTGATGACTGTCTGTTAGTTAACCTACTAAAATTATGTTTTTCAGAGACACATGGGCACCAAGCACATGGACATAACACTGCATAATTAAACATGTCCTCCTTGAAAAGTTGTTCAGACAACCCACCAACTACAATACGGTTTTGCACTTCGCTACCCAAAACATTACTACACGCATTTCAGCACTATTGAATTAATTTAATGATCGTATGAGAAGGATGTCATGGAGTACAAGATTTAAATTTAGGCATGGGTATTTGAGATTTGATTCCACCAAACTCAGTACAAATTTTGATTGTGAGAGCCATCCAACACATACATCCCTGTAATATTTACTCCTGAAAGAATCACCATCCTCTCTGCTTGTGTCTGATGACTGTGAGAGCACATGAAAAGGCAGCAGCACTCCATGGCAACTCACACCTCCGTTATAGCAGAAGAGATGACAGTCATGTGACCACGGCCTTTTCTTTTCCCTCAGCACACGAGCTGAAGAGACATAACCATATCAAGAAATCATTAAGGTATAGTGTGCAGAGGGATAGTTTACCTAAAAATGAACAAACAATATATTTTGAGAAATATCTTAGTTTTTTGCCCTAACAATGAAAGTCAATGGTCATAAAAATATATTTTAACCTTAATTTTTATATCATCTCAAACATCTTTTGTGTAGGAAACAAAATAAAAAAAAAAAAAATCAGAGGTTTGAAAGAACTTAAGGGATGAACTATGAGAAATTTGTTAACTACATTAGTTAACATGAACTAACAGCGAACTTCACCTCTACAGCACCTAATTCTGCTTAAAGATCTACTAAAATGTGAATAAAATCACGAGAATAAATACTGTAATTTATTGCTCATGGTTAATTATTAATCTCATTAACGAGACCTTCCTGTGTTACCCTGTTTGTGAAAATCCACAGAATTCTGCATAATAGACTTACACATGCTAAAATGTGTTAAATAACATATAAAGGCCAGTTCACACCAAAAACAAAAACTAACACTATCCTCCATTTGTGTGGATGCTAGTTTAGTTAGGGTTAGCATTCTTAGTTAGCGCTCTCAGTGGTGCACTTGTATTTGTAGCTAAAACATAACCAGTTAAAATCTAGATATATGCAATAAACAAATGAAGAACGTGTTCCAATTCAGCAGAAATAAAGAAAGCTATCTTGAGTTCTATGCATGCCATTTGTGACCCAACAGCATCAGTAAAGCTTTAGTAAAAGCTTCAGTATGTGTTACATGCACTTGCCTTTAGCCGAAATCCATGAACTAATAGAGCTGATTTTCAGCAGAAGACTTCATTGGAAGACTTGGGTAAGCCCTTTACATAGTTTACTCAATGTCAAATTCATGTAGCTCTAAGTAAAGCTTTTAATTGAGCAACAGAATCCATCATATTCCATCATAGGGGAAACGCAACACGAGTGAAATTCTAGAAAATTTGCCTTTAGTGAGGAGCCCAGAAAACACAAAAGGAGTTTGCAGTGAAAGGCTGCCAATTGCTGCAACTCTTTTAACCATGACTATCTTTAATCAAAGCCACACAGCAGACCTGCTCTTATTATAGCTGAGTGCCATTAAGAAGTGGCTGGCCTGAAAAATATTCTGTTCAAAGAGCCACTCATCAGATGACCCGGTTCCTTTCTCTCATCTCCCAGGCCGGTCATGCCTTCTGTATGCTCTCTTTGTGTCTTATCAAAACATTAAGGCCATTCAGCAAGTCTCAAAGATCCATAGAGCAGACTAAAACCTTGAAAGCCTTAATAGTGTAAATGCCACGGCGTAAAAAAGCTCAAAACATCAGCTGAGATAAAGCACCCTACACCCTTCCGAGAGGGATGCCGATTCCCTGCAGGAGGGTGACTCTGGGCTCTCGGAGGTGGAAATGGATGTTGTGGAAAGGGTGTGAGAGGATGAAAGATCTCACACACTATCCTCTGTATTTCCTGCTCTTTTTCCTCTCCCTCCCTTCCAATGTTATCAAACCCTTTCCACTGTATCCCAGAGTGACTCACAAAATTCGGAACGACCTCAAAAACCAAATCAAGGAAATCCAGAGGGGTCTGTGCACCTCTGTCCTGACAAAACTATTAAAACTAGAGGTGCAGTGCTTGGAGAAATGTTTTTAAACTTGCAAACTGACCTCCGTCTGTTCTCTAGAGAAACCTCCTTCCTTTTCCAAGTAAAGCTATTATTTGACAACAGATATTACATAAACACATGGAGCAATAGATGGCATTACAAACCCTGTAAAAAAAAGTTATATAATATTACAGATGATGCTGAAACTTTCAAAGGCTCACTGTGTGCAAGTTCCTAAACTTCAGTAGAAACCCCAGCCTCATATATTTATAAATGAAATCGATATAAAATTGCTGTGGGATTATGAAAACAGAGAAAAGTCTCTGCCTTTCAGAGCTAAAGTAGTTTTATATAGCCATGTGTTCATATATTGTAGTGCAGCCTCCGTTTGTTCAGCTCCCTGGTGTGGAGAGATGGATAAAAAGTGCTGTAATTATCATTACGTGGATGTTGGGCTTGAAAAAAAATGAGAAAGAAGTTTCACCAAGAGTTTGAGAAAAGAAAACATGCTTTGACAAACTTGCATCGGCTGTAGTCGGTGCTAACATGTGCTTGTCTCGCGCTGCACATAAATCTGTAAAAATGAATCATTTCTCACTCACAACGTGCCAGCCCGGCTAATATTTCCCGAAATGTCCTATTAAAGAGCGAAAAGTCTGTGCGGATATTGGCGGGCGCTTCACGTGGATTTAAAGCCCTTAACGGGACTCGGCGGCGGTGGCTCAAAGCCTTGAACGTCGATTGTTAGCGAGCTAAGCTAACGTGCTAGGCTAAGCGCTATCAGATGTTATCATGCTGCCCTTGATGACACGGGCAAACAACAGAGCACTTTATAAAATAAACGACAGTATAGTGAACAATCGGATAAACATATTCATAAACGAGTTCGCCTTTCGATTGTCCAGCTCTGGGTGTGCTAATAGTGTTAGCCTAAGCTAATTCTCTTGTCGCTAACCGGCTAAACAACACGAAAACACAAGGAATACTCATAATGATGATAGCACGAGGGTTTAATAATCGTTATTAATCTAAAACGCCAACCAATCGCGAATATATGTAAACACACCGGTATAGTAAAACATACAGTGTATTTAGAGGGCAACGACAGCGTTTTTATCTACTGTAAACTTGCATTTTCAAACAAGAGAAATTGGTTTTGTTTACAAGATCTGAAGTTTCAGTCAAATCGGTATAAGCAAAATATCAATACAGCGAAAGTGAAGAAAAAAAAACAGATGATCAAGCTTGTATTAGATTGATTTTATGCAGCTAAAAAACTCTGCCAAACACTGCGTATTTGTTGTGTCCTATATCTTGGAATTGGGTTAACGTTAATGTAGTTTAACTACTACAACAACAACAACAGCAGCAGCAGTTTCAGAATAGGGCATGCGAGTGACTTCTCTTATCAAAGAAACACTGCCGTTTTAAATGACATGCAACCTACACATCAGACTGTCACATTAAATAGCGTATCATAAGCAACTGTACATATATTGAATATTATACACACGAGAGAGGCCATGCGATCAGCTTCATATGTCCATTACCTGCATGAGGTTGTGTGGTGAAGCTGATCACATGGCCCTTTACTCCTGCAAAATCACCCTAGCATGGTCAAGTTTACATTTGCAAGACGTTTTATTAGACAAATGCATGTATTTACCCTGGAAACTGATGGAGAGGCGAAGGAAAATTAGGCTCCTGTGTGCACAGGGACAGTTAGTTCCCCCAGGTATCCAATCCAGAGTCCAATTATGGTCACCGGTCTCTCCTCTTCTCCTCTCCGGTTTGTCCGAAAGAAAGATGAAACGATCCTTTGAAAACGAGTTGAAGTTTTACAAGCACAAACCAAACATTTTCATCCGATGAAATAAAGTAGGAGTGTTACGCCAACCCTTCCAACCCACGCACCAGGGAGAGCTTTATTATTTATTTATCTTCTGCAAAAACTAAAATCTCCCTGAAATAATATGTGACCGATTTGAAGAACGCCAGGAATACAGCGCACGACTCCGATGCTGCTCCGTTAAAGCGCGATCGCCTTTATCCCACCGATTCCTGTACGACTCCCTGTCCACGGATGATGGCGTCACTGTGTCGTCCAGGCACGTCACCATAGCTCGCGTTCCTAGTCGCGTAAATACGACGTAATTACGTTGCCATGTCTGTGGACCGTTAAGGGCCAAAAAGTATTATTTGAGATTCCCCGTGTTATTCCAGATGTTGTATTTAATCAAAACATATATATTTCTTGATTTTTAATTGAGTTTGGTGTGTTCAACCAAGGTTGCTGTCATCACTGTAACGATAAAACTCAACATGTGAGTCTAGATTTACCCTTTACTTGTAACTTTATTTATTTATTTATTTTATATTTTAACGTCATTCTTTTTATGAGAAACACATTTACTATAATTACAATTATTATTATTATTATTAATTTATGTTGTTTTTATGTAGCCTAATTAGTTATTTATGTAGTAGTACTATATAGCTATAGTAAACAACCTGGTATTGTACTAAACAGAATACACAGATAACCTTACAAAAGCCCTACAATCTGAAAGCAAACTAAATATAAGTTAAACTGTTCTAGACAGACAATAAAGCAATACATAATATGAAATCATTAATGCGTGAGTACTAACAACTCATTCAAAACCCAAATGTATCTGCACATTATTATCCTGATCAACAGGGTTTTAAAACCAAACAGACCAGACAAGACGTGGAGAAGAAAAAATCTAATGAGTTCCATCTGGCGTTGTTTTCCACCACTGTTATACTGAACTGCAACGGTTGTGCTGCACCACATGACAGCGGCTGCTCTTGCCTAAAGCTGTGTTTTGTTCCAAGCCCCACTCAAAGGTAAACAATGTTCTTTCACATTCCCATCGTATTCCAGACCTTTGGCATTAGAAAATGCACTTAGTAGAAACTTTAACTCAGGTGGAAGCCAAAAGAATGCTCATGAATTACACAGTAATATATACTGTAGGTCTTTCCACAGGAAGTTCATAGCTCATCACTTTCAATAAATAGTCCTAACTAGCGTGGTCATGTCATGTTAGGTAATTAAGTAAGATTATAGTGTGGGTGGGTGTATAAGTTGTTAAGTGTATCTATTTATTCTTTAGATGAAGTATCATGGGTAAATTGGCATGGTGCAAGGTATGACATATACTACCTTGCATATTTGATCAAACTGATCAAAAGTGACAGTCAATATTTTTACATAATTACAATATATATATATATATATATATATATATATATATATATATATAATTTTTTTTTTTTTTTTTTTTTTAAGCACCACAGCTGTTTCCAAAAATTTTACTTGATCAACAAATCAGCATATTCCAAATCACCAAATCAGAATGATTAATAAAGGATCACATGACACAGTAAAGGCTGCTGAAAATTCAGCTTGACCATCAAGGGAGTAAACTGCATTTTAAACTGTAATAATATTTCACTATATTACTGTTTACTGTATTTTTGACCAAATAAATGTAGTTTTGATGAGCATAAGATACATCTTTCAAAAACATAAAAAAACTTTCCTTTGATAGTGTATATGTAAAGAAAACAACAAACATGCACTCACACAAGAGCAATGATAACAATAGTTCCTCTTTTAATATATATATAAAAAAATAAAAAATAAAACAGTACACAGCAGGAAATGTGTTGGTGTTTTCTTAAGAATTATTAAGTTTCATTATAAATTGTAAACACAAACTTGCAATGAAGTATAAAAAATAAAAAAATACAACTTATGCAATAATATTTACATAGGTTAAAATGTTCGTGTTTTTTTTTTGTTCTTTCATTTAAATGGAATGATGAAATGCTTCTTAGTTTTGAAGTTCTGTGGCAGTCATCGCATTTAGATAAAGACAAGAATGATTATTACATTATAAAGAAACAATTATTTTATATTATTTTGTTGTACTCAAAAATCAGTGAAAATATCAATATCAAAAGTACACAGAAGACCACACTGACTTCCAGTAGAGCTGTTGTATCCTGTTCAGTGCAACACACAGAAAAATATGTAAAAAAAATTTGTTTGTTCTTTTTCATCCAAACAGCAATGGTCTTTACGCAGCAGTGTTTATTATTTTACAAATACGTTTTTATATAAAGTTATATCATTATGAAACATATAATTATCTGAATTACATGTACCTAAGTATACCACAACATGTACACTGTGCAAAAATATGAGGACACATGAAAAAGCATCAGGTCCGGTACCTGTTAAACAAATGAGAGAAAAAAATCGATTCATTCACATATGTGCCAAACTGCGCTCTAAAAAGTATGATGTACTCATGTACTCTTTCTTTCTTACTATTGAGTACAATTTAAAGCAGTGAATTCAATGAAATATCCTTATGAACTATGTAAACTATAATGTTTACTTAAATTCAACAGAAACCTCTATAAATTCCAAATAACTGTACATTAAACACTAAGGGATCTCCTTCTATATGAATTTTATGCAAAAACACACAAAATAACACTTCAATTCAACATTTTACAACATTTGCTTGTCTGTGTCGAAGCGTGTTTGGAAAATATTTGCAAGATTATCCCGTTATTCATTGTGTCCAATTTACTAAATTTCTTAAAGATGAACGACATTGATATGACATTAGTAATTATTATAGTTCTTGAAACTGTTCAGTATAATTTCTCCATTATAAAATATTTGGTAACACTTTATTTTAAGGTTTCATAATACAGAGTAATTATCTAAGTAAGTACTTAGTAGTAGCCATTGAACTTATATGAAACAAAATGTACTTACCATGTAACTAAGTTATGGAACAGTCTGTACTTACAGTTTGTAATTATGTAGATGTAATAAACCGAGTCTGTTACACAGCTACTTGTACACTTAAGTACAAACTTGATACACTTTATTTTAAGTAGCTTATGCCTGTGTAATATTCTGTAATTGTAATGTAATTAGATGTTACATGTATTTAAGCTGTGTACTGGTGGGTTAAAGCTGGATAAGGTGTTCGGTATAGATACACATGAAGTACACTCTTGATACACTTTATTTTAAGCAGCTTATGTCTGTGCACTTACATTTATAATTACGTTGTATAAAGTCTGCAACACATATGTAACAATCTTTTGGTTACGTAAGTACTCGGTCTGTTACATATGTGTAACAGTAGCTCCCTATTACATCTACATAATTACAAACTGTAAGTACAGGCTGTTCCATAACAGTTACATGGTAAGTACATTTGTTTTATGTAAGTACAACGGCTACTACTAAGTACTTAACTAGGTAATTACGCTGTACTTTATGATATTTTAGAGTGTACACTGACAAGTTGCTGTGGACATTTGTGAACTAATCTATAATTGACCTTTGTGCATTTGTATATAGTCTTCAACAAGCTGTTATATTCCATTTAACAATGCTGTTATATTCAATTGCTGCAAAGAATTTCTGCTTCCAGATCAGATTAGTTTCAATTCAGCATAAAAAGAGCCGTGCCCTTACTCCTGTGCTGATGTGGCCTCAGATATTCTCCGTTTATTTTTATATAAGCATTAATTTGTCATCCTTGACATCACCTAGCCATTGTGAAGCCTGCTCCCCCATAGTGCCTGATACCAATCCGATCCTGGGAAAAACACAGTCTGCATGACGTAAGCTTACATTCCTGGCTTGTGGACTCTGACCCTCTGGTGTTCCCAGGGAGAGCGAGACAGAGAGCACGCAAGAGGGGAAAAAAAGAGGCCCTCCTCATCTCTGGCCTGGTCTGAGCCGCGCGCTTCCAAGCATGCCTGCTGTAATGACTACCAGATGTCACTGCTGGCAGCGCGGACCGGGAGGTCAGAAGTCAGCAGTCACAGCTATTCTGTCCCTCGTACGCAGCCTCATCAAAACAAACTTGACAGAATGACATAGTATGTGTTTGTGTCTGCATTAGTAAGCAAGTGGATGTCATTGGGTGTTTGTGTAAGAGCTGTTCGCGACTCTGTGCTGATCATGTGGAGGTCAACAGACAATGCTGCAGTTTATTATTCTATTAGACTGCCACTTCAAAACTATTTGACAATCTAGTCACTTGAAAAGGGTCAGTGCATTACAAAAAGTGTATTCACGTCCAAAAAACAAAGAGTGTGATTTTTCTTCAAAACATAAGTGGGGATCGTCTGTGCCAATAGCCTTGTGGGTAGCATGCTGACATATAGCTCCACTGCGCTTTGGGCATCTCGAGTTCGAGTCCTGGCTCACAGACGTTTCCTGATTCCCCCCCCCCCCCTCTCTCTCCCACTTTGCTTCCTGTCTAAATACTGTCCTGTCACAATAAAGGGGAAATGCCAAAAAACCAAATCTTAAAAATAAAAGTCGTAGGGATGAACGTGAAATGGTTTAATGGGATTTAATTTATCCTATTTAATATTCATTATTGATTTCTAGATAATTCTATTATACATAATACTTATACTATAAATTATATACTGTAAAAATAATACACACACAAACAAACACTACCATTCAAAAGTTTGAGATCAGTGAGATGTTTTTCTTTCTTTTTGTTCTTTCTTTCTTTCTTTCTTTTTTTTTTAAATGAACACATTTGAACTTTCTATCTTTCTATTCATCAAAGAATCTTGAAAGAAATGTTATCGTGGTTACCACAGACATATTAAGCAGCTTTATTTTTTATTTAGGTCCCACTTTACATTAGGTGGCCTTAACTACTATGTACTTACATTTAAGTTAATCATTTGGTACAATGCACTTATTGTGTACATACATGTTTTCACATTGTACTTATATTTTTAAAAAATACCTATATGTAATTACATCTGTAATTAATTTCTGTAATTACATTTATAATTACACTGTTGACCCATCCCTCACACCTTAACGCACCCTTAAATCTACCCACACACCAAACCTGTCCCTAACCTTACCCGTATCCCACCTCAATAACAGCAATAGTGTTTTGCAAATACATTATGAACACAAGTACGTTGTACTTATTTTTTGATGTAATTACATAGTAGTGAAGGCCACCTAATATAAAGTGTGACCTTTATTTTTTGTTTATTTACATTGATAATAATAAGTGTTTCCTGAGCACCAAATCAGTTTATTACAATGATTTTATGATCATGTGACATTGAAGATTCAGCTTTGCCATCACAGGAATAAATTACATTTTAAAATATATTAAAATAGAAAGCAGTTATTTTAAATTGTAATATTTAACAATATTACTGTTTTTATTGTATTTTGAGTAAATAAATGTAGCCTTTGTGAGCATAAGAGACTTCTTCAAAAATATATACTAAAAAAAATCAGTAACACTATACACTAAGGTTCATTAGTTAACAACATTAGTAAACATGAACTAAGAATGAACAATACTTCTACAGCATTTATTAATATAAGTTAATGTTAATTTCAGCATTTACTAATGCATTATTAAAATCACAAGTTTTGTTTGTTAACATTAATTAGTGCACTGTGAACTAACATGAATAAACAATGAACAACTGTATTTTCATTAACTAACATTAACAAAGATTAATAAATAGTGTAATAAATGCATTGCTCATTGTTTGTTCATGTTAGTTAATACATTAACTAATGTTAATAGATGACACCTTATTGTAAAGTGTTACCAAAAAATCGTATCAACCTCAAACCTTTGAATGGTATTATTATTATTATTATTATTATGATATTCACACTGATTGAGTTCCAAAAAGAGTGTCAGTATGTACCGAGACCCTATCACAACTGAAGTGGAATAAAAAGAGTTCTCTGAATTCACTTTAATGTCCCGACACATTTTTTTTTTTTGCACATCCGGGTTTCAATATGATTGCATATCTTTTTGTTCTTTTTTGACTGGATATCTTAGAAGCAGCAATATGAAATATGAAATATTTATCATATCATCATTATCATACTTGACAAGAAAAAAAAAAAGTTCTGCATGACAAAATGAACAAATGGCATTTTGACCAAACTGCGCAGCCATTCTAAGCAGGAAAAAGTATGCACAGGGAACGCTGATGTGTACCGTAGCTGTTGACTAGACTCTGAGGGGCATTCCACTGGAAAGTAAAGTAAGAGGTAACCTTATGTCATTTCACAGTTCCAGGAAATGATACCTTACACATTACATTACAGGGTGTGACACATACGAACACATATCTTCGTGCCTTGTCTTGTACCACTGCTCAGTGAGTCATATGTGTGTGTTCCCCGTACAAATCGGCACAGTGTTACCATGTCCAGACCCCTTTATTTTCCAAACGTCTAACCCTCCACAACCCCCAAGAGGAACAGCAAAGTTTCATGTTACTGATGGGACCCCAACGGTTGCTCTGTGTATTTACTGTACACTTCTGAAATGTTAGTACAACTATTTATGTGTACGACTCTTTTCCATTACTTGGAAACAATCTGAAATGATCTGTATTCTGCCTGAAGTGCAGTGAAATATGATGTGTGAATGTAAATAATCAAGAAACGCACAACATCTGTTACAGATCTGTCCTGAAAATTAAATATTTGCGAGCTAGTACAATGACTTTCCTGTTACTAACCTAGACAGCTGTCCAAGCCAATACTGTACTGTGAATACGCTCCGACTTTGTTCTAGAAATTGTGTAGCCTTCCCAGGTTTGGACTACATCTTGCATAAAAGGAGAGAATAATAAGTCTAGTGTACTCACTGAAAAGCTATTCATTATATTTGGCCAGTGTCCACTTTCTTGCCTCCATCTGCAAGCAAACGATGAAAAGACACAGATTCTTTATGTTAAAGGCATTCAACAAAATATGTTCCACATCTTTTTATCTTATCTAATAGAAATAGATCATACATTTACACAGCGCTTTACACACTTTCACAGCACTGCTCACAGTGCAAATAACTTCAAACCTACAAACACAGAATACAAATATAGTTTGTATGAAGGATGTTTTGAAACTTAAGGTTGAAATTCTGGTGAAAAAAAGGTGTTTTAAGTGTGAATAAGTTTTTAAAAAGCAGCCTAATGAGCAATTTTCATAAAGCTGAGGAAGTTTCTTTGAGCACTTGAATGTTTTTAGTGCAATGGCTCCCTCTGCTGGTCAAAGCACAAACTTAAATATAAATAAACTTAATAAAAACTTAATATAAATATTATGAGACCATTTTTAGGTCTAAATTAAACATTTATGTATTGATTTGCATATAAAATGTTTATCCATTTGGATTATTAACATAAACTAACTTTAACTTCATATGATGCATGTTTGTCAGTCATAATGATGCAGGTAAAAATTCTGTAATAGTACATCAATAAATGATTGTTCCACTGCTAGCCATTTTAGGCAACTTCATTACCCGGTAAAAAAAAAATAAAAAAAATTATATATATATATATATATATATATATATATATATATATGTGTGTGTGTGTGTGTGTGTGTGTGTGTGTGTGTGTGTTCACAATGAACAGATTTATGCTGTTTCTAAGTAATTTGAATACATTTTGAATACTTAAATTTAGGCCTAAATATTTTTTGAGCTCAGCCTGTTCATTTTAAACCAGACTGTCATTCTTTCCAGCACCTGTGGTTTGGATTAATCATTATAATTGTGCAATATCTGAGACACACCAAGGCTCAGATATGAACCGTGACTCAGAGTCAGAACATTACTAATAAACGTTTTAGTGGTTACCTTTTGCCATCCAATTTTCTAGGTCTTCCATTTCTAGCTCCATCACTGATGGGATATCATCCTCAAACATGGGCCTGGGAACAAAAAAAAGGACCAACATATGCATTTCAGTTCATGTTTATTTTCACATTATTCATTCATAAAAAGCACTTTTTGAACAGATGCATAAAAAAGGAAAAAGTAAATAAGACATGCAGTTATATTAAACTGGATGTTAAGAAAATAAAGAACTAAGTGCAATAATTACTGATTATGCTGTGAGTAATTATTCAAAGCACAACTGTAAGAACTGTGTTTATGTGGGCAGTTTATTATGAGGTGGAAGTTATTTTTGTCTACTGTGGCAAACTTTCCTGTTTAAAGAGGAACCAACTAACAATGAACAGCTTTTGTGGACCATCATTTATTGCATTACCAATATATGTGAACAGTCTGACCTGCCAAAGCACAACAGCCATTAAAAAGATGTATTATTGCAAACATTGTGTGTTGTCTTGAATAAATAGAAATGAAAATGTACTCATTCTCAGGCCATTAAAAAAATGGAAGGGTTTGTTTATTCATCAGAATTGGAGAGATTTAACATTGACATATCACTTTCTCACAAATGGATCCTCTGCAGTGAATGGCTGCCGTCAGAATGAGTTCAAACAGCTAATATAAGCATTACAATAATACACAGGTAATCTACACAACTCATCATTAAGATGTTTTTAACATCTGGCTAAAATACAAGTCCTCTATTCATGATATTGATTTCCACAGTGAAAAAGTCGTCTTGTCTGAATAAAGAGATAAATCTGCACAGATCACCACAAACACCATTTACAAGCCAAAACAGTCCAAACCAGTTCTAAACAAATATGTGTATATATATCAAATATTTTCATTGGAGTAAATGTTATTATTATGGACTGGTATGCCTTAATGATGGATTTGGTTCTTACAAACTCTTTTCACTTCACAAGATGTTGATTGACTAGAGTTATGAGGATTACTTAAGAGTTGTGGATTGTTGTAATGTTTTTATTAGCTGTTTGGACTCTCGTTCTGACGGCACCCAAGTGATGTAATGCAACATTTTCCCAAATTACTTTTGATGAAGAAACAAACTCAACTACATCTTGAGTAAATGGATGCGGTGGGTACATTTCCAGCAAGTTTTGTTTTTCGGTGAACTATTCGGTACAAGGCTTGTGGATGTTGAAACACAACTTTTTCACCGCATGATTTTTTATTTTGTCACTAAATAAATTACTAATAAAAATGCAAATGGGAATATGACTGGAAAGTACAACTAAATTATTATTGGAATTTATCAAAAATTTAATTGCTAAATTTTTGAAAATAAAAAACGAGGATATGGTCTTAAATTAATTAACATCCAAAGACTAGTATTGCAATTATGTAAAGCTAAAACATATATAGCAAATACATATTTTTTTCTTGTTGCATGTTGCAAGGTCTGAAAACATCCATTGCGGGTTGAATGTGTCTTCCACATGTGATACACACACAAGCATTTTGCATATCCGGGTTAGCCACATAATTGCTAAAAGGAAGTAAGCAACATCTTAACTAAACTACTAAAATGCAGCCAGCACATGTCACACAGTATACATAATAATAGTAACACAACATGCTTTTAAAAAGCTTGTACCTACATTGGCACCTTTTCATGGTCTTCATGATCCAGATAAGGATCTTCTTTTGTGTCTTTTGAAAAAAAAGAGTGAGAAAACACGATAAACATTTCTCATTCCACAGTGTTTTCCTTCATTTATAAGATTTCAGTTTGAGTTGCCTTCTAAGGAACTTCTAAGGCACTAACCGTAAACTGTAAACAATGTCAGGAGAAAGGGAAGAAACACTTTCTACTTTGCATCTTCTCAGATTTTTTTCTAACATACCATTATGACATCCACCTTCAGGTTTTATTTATGTCTGGATAGTTCCCAGGAAGTGTAAATATTTGTGTCTTTAGATACATGTGTAAACTGATGTATTGGCTGGTTATTTTGAGTCTGTAAAGTCTATTAGTTTGAATGCAACATACCAGCAACTTTTATGCCCAACCTGCGATAGATCATGACTACACACACGATCACAGAGATGATGACCAGTGTGAGAACTAGAGGTATGATGATCATGACTGGGTTGAGATCCTCTGCGTCTGCGTCTGTATTTGCTTCAGTAGTCGGCTTTGTTTCCTCATTTATATCTGTTTTTTCAGTGTTTGAGTCACTGTTTGGTAGGGAGTCTAAATCTGCAATTGCACAAGATTTAAGGAAACAATGCATTCTGAACTAGAAACCACAGTAAAAGTTGATCAGATAAAGTTTAAAATGCTTATTTCAGACTGATGTCAAACATCTGAAAAGGGCAATACATACCCTGGATCTTCTCATCTCCAGAGCCTGCTCCATTCCCATGATTCTCTTTAAAGCAATAAATAAAAAAAAACAAGTAAATAAGCATTTATAATTAAAACATTTTATACATTTTTATCTCTCTAAATGAGTTTTTTAATGTTTTTTTTTGTGCTTCTTTTCTTTTTTTATATGGTTAATAAAGCTAAAGTGTTTAATCTAACTTAAAATTTAATACATAGAACAATATGTGAAAAGATCATCACAAATAAAACTGTTTCTTTTATATTTAACAGTACTTTAATAGGAGGTAGAAAAAATGTTTGCTTAGTAATAATTGGTTTAGTAGGGTAGTATTAGAGAATAAAAAGTTTAGTAGAGAATAGAAAGACTAATATAATATTTAACATTACTGCCACTGTCATTAATCACTTGCAATCCAGAAAAAGCATTAGAAAACATTACTTTCATAATTCAGGAGAATATAACAGAAGTCAATACACATCCACATGAAAGTAAAATGTTATTAAAGGAACGCTCTTATGCTCAGCAAGGATGAATTTATTTGATCGGTAAAAACAGTAATATTACTGTAATTAAGTATTATTACAATAATATAACTTTTTCCGACTTTAATACATTTAAAATTAAATTTATTCCTGTGATAGCAAAGCTGAATTTTCAGTAGCCATTACTCCAGTCTTGAGTGTCACATGATCCTTCAGAAATCATTCTATGCTGATTTGATGCTCAAGAATTTATTATTATTATTATTATTATTTAAAATTCTTTGATTACCTTTCAAAAGGACAGCATTTATGTTAAATAAATAATAACAAAAAACTTTTGTAACATTATATATGTCTTTACTGTCACTTTTGATCAATTCAATGCATTCTTGATTAATAAAATGATTAATTTCTTTAAAAAAAAAAAAAAAAAAACCTGACTCCAAAATTTTGAATAGTGTATACATTAAAAATCGATTTTAGTACAATAAAATTATAACATATCTAGGGCTAGGCAATATACCTAAAATTAGATGTCTCAATATCTTTTCAAATTTTGATGATAGTTGATCTATGCGTTGACATATTTGCATTTGCTTTAGAATAATTTAAACAAGTGGTTATCTTTTGCCCCAATTAAAAAAAATAAAAATAAAAATAGAATTTTTAATTCTAAGCACATTCATAATGTTTTGTGCAAAAACACCTACAAATGTAGATTGCATATATATTAAACTTAATTTACAACAATAATCTGTATTTTATATTGATTATTCTGTTATCCCGATAATATCACTAATATTCGATATATTGCCCATGGCATCTACTAATTTCTAACCACCAATTCTTACCTGAGTTATCTTCTTCACCCACTGCTTCTGAAGTTACTAATCAATATTATAAACAGATCAGATTTATGAGCGGAAGTGAGTGCACATATGCTGTTTCTTTATAAATCAACAAAAACTGTGGCAGACATAATGTACAAAATATTGCTTCAAACTTAAATTATGTTTTAGTTCCATGGCAGAGACCACAAGAAAATCAGTTACAGAAGTCAGAGTTTGGAACATGAGTCATTCAGGACTAAAGCCACTGTTTGACGTCTACATCACATCAAATAAAAGTTAGGTGTGCTAAAGCAGATACTCACGTGAGTCTGTAACGGCAAACTCCTGCTCTGTTTCTTCGTTGTCTTCACATTGAACTGTAATGACATGCAACTAAATTATTTTACACATTTAAGAACTGACTTTAAAAATGAACGTTCATCTAGATTTTTATACTGAGGTTTAGTTGAGGACTGTTTCACTTCAGAAGAAAGATGTTATCTGAGAATCGTCCTCCAAATGTACCAAAGAGAGATAAGAAACATGCCTTTTCCTCTTTTCATAATACAGTACTTTCACATGGTTTATTAATATAGGTTTCTTTAATGTTTAAAAATGCTTATTGAACAGTTTAATTCAATGATTCATGTAATATTTTACTGTTTTATACACACACACACACACACACACACACACACACACACACACACACACACACACACACACATATATACCTGTATATATATATATATATATATATATATATATATATATACAGTCATGGCCAAAAATATCAGCACCCTTGGTATGATCAAAGAAGGCTGTGAAAATTAATCTGCATTGTTAATCCTTTTGATCTTTTATTAAAATAATTCACAAAAATCTAACCTTTTATTGCATAATAAGAATTTAAATTGGGGGGAAATATCATTATGAAATAAATGTTTTTCTCAAATACACATTGGACACAATTACTGGCACCCCTAGAAATTCTTATGAGTAAAATATCTCTGAAGTATATTCCCATTCATATTCACAATTTTGAGCACTCCAGGGTGATTATGAACATGAAATTATCCAGCCATAGCTTCCATTTCCACCATCAGGGCAATAATTAAGAATTTCCAATCAACATAAAATGTTACAAAACTGCCTGGAAGAGGACGTGTGTCTGTATTGTCCTAATGCACGGTGAGAAGGAGAGTTTGAGCGGCTAAAGACTCTCCAAGGACCACAACTGGAGAATTGCAGAAAATACTTGAGTCTCTGGGTCAGAAAACCTTAAAAAAAAAATTTTTTCAAACAGCACCTACATCACCACATGTTGTTTGGGAGGGTTTCAAGAAAAATTCTCCTCGCTCATCCAAAAACAAACTCCAGCATATTCAGTTATCAGACACGACTGGAACTTCAAATGGGACTGGCTTCTATGGTCAGATGAAACTAAAAAATAAGGTTTTAGCAGCAAACACTCAAGATGGGTTTGGTGAACACAGGGATAAAAAGTACCCCATGTGTACAATGAAATATACTGCTGTATTTTTGATGTTGTGGACCTATATTTCTGCTGGAGGTCTTGGACATCTTGTTTAGACACATGGCATCACTGATTCTATCAAATACCAACAGATAAAAAATCAATAAGTGACTGACTCTGTTAGAAATCTTATAATGGGCCATGTTTGGATCTTACAATAATCCAAACACAAACCTCAAAAACAACACAAAAATGGGTCACTGAGCACAAAACCAAGCTTCTGCTGGCCATTCCAGTCCTCTGACCTGAACCCTGTAGAAAATGAGTGAACTGAAGAGGAGAAGCACCAACATGGAGCTGTGAATCTAAAGGGTCTGGAGTGATTCTGGATGAAGGAATGGTCTCTGGTCTCTTGTCAGGTGCTCATCAGGCATTATAGGAGAAAATTTAGAGCTGTTAAACTTGCAAATGGAGGTTTCAAAAAGTATTGAATAAAAGGGTGCCCGTTAATTGTGGCCAATGTATATTAGAAAAAAACATTTATAATGATATTCCCCCCCCATTTTAAATTCTTATTATCCAACGAAAGGTTAGATTTTTGTGAATTTTTAAAATAAAAGATCAAAAGGATTAACAATGCAGATTAATTTTCACAGCCTTCTTTGATCATATTTACCATTTTTGGCCATGACTGTATATATATATATATATATATATATATATATATATATACATTGTTAATTCATGTTTGTTAAAAATATGTTAGAGCAGCTTAATAACATTAAACAAGATTAATAAATACAACTGTAAAAGTGTTGTTTATTTCACGTTAGCTATTGAATTAACTAATGTTAACACATAGAACCTCACTGTAAAATGCTACCAAAATCATCTTACTTTAATTTATAAGTATACTATTAATTCAACATATTTAAATTGACTGTAAGTCTCTAAAGTGTTACCCAACATCTTATCTAAAACATAATTTCACAACATAATAATGAATATCAAAGTTCATATTCAGCTGTAAGAGAAGTATGAGGTAAAAAGAAGGAAATTAATAATCACTTACAAGGAAATTATCGGCGTAAACCAAGAAAAAAGAAACATTCGTCCTGAGTCAACATTATCTTTGTTCGTCAACAAAGACGAGCTGTTTTGTGTTTTGCATGAAACCAAAAGTAGCAAAATGAGTCAAAGAACTAGTTATAATGTAATGTGACCATCCTGTCTTCAAGTTTATCATTGTCCATTGTGGTCAAAAGATATGACAGGTCATTTGAATGTGTTCTAAAAGCACACATCAATTCCACACGACTTGTGTTGCCTAGGGGCCAATTACAGTGTAAAATGATTTCTAAGGACCATGACGAAGAGAGCAGACAGGACAGAGGAGAGTTTCTTTAGATGAATGGGGGAAACGGGAAAGAGAGAGATAGGATTCTACATAAAGAGAAAAAAAAGATCTACTACCGTGAGCACCTACCAAATGCAGTCCAGCTAGCTGTAAGTGCCAAAAGCAGGAATAGTATAAGATTCATTTCCTAGAGTCCTCGGTGGAAGCGATGGCCCACTCTATGGGTAGACAGAGACACAGACTCATTGCATAGTGACTGGTGGCTAACACGCCTTCATGACATCCTGCTTCCTCTTTCAGACCTGATTCACCTACCTATGAAAAGAAAAAAAAAACACCACCCTCTGGTTCTCTCCCTCGGATGTGATGCAATCAAGCAGTGAGCTTGTTACCACAAGCCAAGCTGTTCCTCAGTTAGCTGTGAAAACACATTCCTGCATATATGGTATGTGACCTAACCAAAAACCCGAGGAAAAAAAGAGAAGTGCAAAAAGAGCTGAGTAAACAGAGGCAGCTTTAAACTCAAAGACTTTAAACAGGCTGAAGTAGGAAGAGAAGGTAAAGTGTTAGAGTGTGTACACTGCTACTGTCACTGTCAAAACAGTTATGTACTTTCACAGCTCTTAAAGATGTTAATACAAAAATAACTTTGTCACTATATGTTGTGGAGTATGAATATAGATTTTTGCATTGAGAATTTGATGCCCATGATGGCACAAATATCTGATCATTATAATTAGACAAAATTTATCTATCTAAATAAGATTAAATATATATATATACCTTTCACAAGGGGAGTATACATAAAAGAGAAATATTAGAAATGTTTGATAAACTATTATATAACATAAAATTGTGTCTAAAATATTTAATTAAAGTTTACTGCAAGAAAATAACAAAATCACAAAAATCACCGCATTAAATTATATTTTTGTATTTAAAAATGGCCCCAGATTTTGTTAACAGTACTAAAAATATTGCAAAAATTAATTAAAAACCCCATATGCAAATGTAATGTTTGTAGGCCTAAATTAAATTTCCATATATTAAATATTTTATCAAATGAGGTAAAAAAATAAATAAAATTATAAACCTATTAGAAAATGGAACAAAATATGTATGTGTAATACATTTTTGGTTATATACAGTATGTCATGCATATCCATCCTAAAACCTGACATGAAGATATTACCAAAGTAAATTTAAAAGACAGACATGTATTTTAAAAAATAAAAAAGTAAAAAGCATAATAAACATACATATTTTTTTTGTGTATATGTTGTTTTTGTTTATAAAATGTATATTGCGTACTTGTGTACAAATTTTACTATGGGGATTCTATATCTTCTATGTTATGTCTTCTTCTACTCAGAGAATGTAGCCTATATGTAAAAAAAAAAAATAGGCTATATATCGCCTTACAAGTAAAATATGGCAAAGGATTGAGTCATGAGTATTCAGATACTCTTGCCATAGTGGGATTTGTAAATATACACACATTCTGTGAAAATAACTTCATCTGTTTTGTGCTAACCTGTATCAGAGGGGGCGACATAACATCAGCATAGGTCTCCATAACCTCCTCTAAAACTGTGCAAAGGTAGAGGAGCTGATTCTTTAAATATTTTGGGTGGGATTTCTATTTGTTCCACTTTTGCTACTCTTACTGGTAGACCTCAAACTAAAGTATAATTGAATATTTTCAGTACTACGCCAAACTAAAGTACCATTTTTGCGAATCTACCACGTCCTAAGATCAAAGAAGAAATGACCTGCCGCGCATGCGCTCTAGTGCCACGCATGCGCAGTGCGATTTCCTCCGCATCTCGCGCCAAACTCAAGCTCGACTGGAAGTGTCAAACATGGTGAGAACATGATTTCTGTATTTATTTATTCTACTACTTCTATGACTGTTTTTAGAGAATGTCGCTTGTATAAAATAACTACACTAAGGTTTGCAGAAACGTGTTAAACGGTTTGAATAATTCTAGATTGTGCTAAGAGCTATAACACTCTGCTCTAAACAAACTGGTCAAAAATATTTTTTATTAACTTAACGTTATTAGCCAGAATAGAGAGTATGTAACGACGAATGTTAACTGGGCTGTGGACAAAAGTTTACCACATTATTAAATGAAAAGAATTAGTTAGTTCAAAAGACACTAACTGTTACGTTACTGCAAGTGAGACGATGACTGAGCATTCAGATCACTAGAATGTTCTTAACACAAACAATTTAATTTTAAATTAATTTATCAACATCTTTACATCATTACATCTACAAACCCTTGTCCTCAGACCATAATTCAATACTTCATATAGAATAAAATATATAATCAACTTTCAATGCGTTTAAAAAAAAAGAAGAAACATTACTTCTGTGTTCTGACAATAGTATGAGGTAAAAAAAAAAAAAACCTTTTGCAATCTTTTGTTAACACACTCATGTTTATGACATAAAATCAGATAATATTAAAGTCAGTCACCCTGAAAGTCTTAAAATATTTGAATTTTGGAATGAAGCCGTCTAATTATCATACAAGAGACAGAAATGTAAAAATAAATAATACAATAAACAAAAGTTGAAATAAATAAGTGTGGCAATGTTTAAATGTGAGAATAAATACATGTGGAAATAAAAATAAACAAATGTCAAAATAAGTAAATATAAATAAAACAGAAAAAATGAAAGTAAATAAAGGGAAAATGAAAATAATAAAGGGCGAAAAAGTAATACAAAAATAAATTCAGGACTAAATTTGATTAAAAAAATGAATTGCATTTTACCAAATCATTTATTTCTTTTCTATTTATTTCTTTTCCTATTAATTAATTAAATAATTAATTATATTTTGGAGGTTCAGTCATTTTTGGATCCAGTCCATTGAAACAAACAGTCTGAAAGAATATAGCCGAGAATTTTTTTTACCACTAGTTCCACTTTTTTCCTGAAATGTGTGATACTGAAGTGTTAATAAAATATAAAAACACCACACCTATTTAATAATGACAGCTGAATTAATTTTAAGTTATTTATTTAATACATCTTTATGGAGACCGAGAGAGCTCAAATAGAAAAAACACCTGCAAATTAAGAAAACAACTTTGTCAATTTTAGAACACACACGCTGCAAATGCTCACAACACAACCAAACAAAGAAGTGTGCTGCAAATAAAATTCTTTATTTGTTTGTGTTGTGAGCATTTGCAGCACTTGCTGTCAAATTGATGAAGATGTTTTCTTGATTTGCTGGTGCCTTTTCTATTTGCATGTGTTTTCTGAAGTTGCAACACCATCGTACATCTTATTAATACAAAGGGTTTATCTTTTACACTCCACAGTCTAAAAAGAAAGGACTTAGCTTGGAAGAGAAAAGAAGTCGTATGATGGAAATATTTTTTGAAACCGTAAGTATGCATGTTTTCAGATTCTTATTCTTATCCATTAAGCTTATATGTGATTGTGTCCATGTCTTACACAGTTCTCTAGTAGTTTGATATTATCTCAGACCTTTGGACGTAAGATTAATTAAGATGATTTTTCCCCTTCCAGAAAGATGTGTTTCAGCTGAAAGACATAGAAAAAATTGCCCCCAAATCCAAAGGAATCAGTAAGTTTTATAAACTTGTAGTGATTTTTAGTTTATGCTCCTGACACCGATAAGCCAATGTCACAGATAGAGGGAGCTCTAAGTGACCCTGCACATTTTTTATAGAACGTATGTAATGGTAATCATCAGAAAACTGATCCTTGCCTGTTTGATTTGGATTGAAAGTAGAGGATTTCCAGACGAGGTGCCAATATGAATAACCTAGTTGTATAAATAGTCAGGAAAGCAGGCCTGTTGACCTGAAATTCTGAAAAGTTCTGCCCTAGAGCTTTATAAGCATCTAATAATGATGCTGAAATGTTTGTCTTGTTGGATGAAATAATAATAATAAAGAAATAAACTGGCATAACGTTTAAAAAAAACATAAATGGCTGTGTGTATCAGCACATATATCTCAGAGCCCTTTTAAGACAAGCATCCAGGGTTTAAAAAAAGCATACAAACAGTTGGCAAGGAGACAAGAAACAGTTTTTAATTGGATGTCAATGGAGTAGAGGCTTCTGTGTGCTGCATAAGCTACATATTTGCGACAATCTGTCCACTAATCTTCAGTGTATTTGCTATTTAATTTGATAGCTATTTAGGAGGTAAGCTATGTTTGGTGTTCACAAAAAAAAAAAAGAAAAATTTGCAATGGATAATATTCCATTTATGTCTTATTCGTTTCTATGGTATCCGCAAACAGCAGCTGTCTTAAAACCTCTTTTTCCATAACAATAAAGAAAAGCAAGAAGGGAGAAATCATACAGCCATATTTTATTTTTGTACAGTCATATGATGCAAAACAGATTTTGACAAAGCATCATCTATTTTATCCATTTTGTCTTGTGACAATATTTTGCAATATCTATTTTTGCAAGGTGTAAAAATGCACATACAAGATCAGTGAATCTTAATTTTGAAGTTACACTGCAACACTGGTCTGAAAGACAGTGCATGTGACAGTTTTCTCGCATATTGAGTTTTGAAGACTGATACACTGATATAATGCTTACTAGAGAATTTAATTCTTTTTTTCAGCTCCCATGTCAGTGAAAGAGGTGTTGCAGAGTCTGGTGGATGATAACATGGTGGACACTGAGAGGGTGGGCACCTCCAACTATTACTGGGCGTTTCCCAGTAAAGCCCTGCACGCCCGTAAACGCAGATTAGAGGAACTGGAGAGACAAGTGAGGGCATCTCTTTTTGGTATCTGACACTGCATTTATGATAGTTGACATGTAAAATAGAATTATAATTAGAATAGATTTATGGTCAAAAAAGGCAGCTTTGGTTGCCATAGATTAACCTTAAAAAAATACGGTGAAAGTGTTTCAGGTTTTATGGGATGGCATATTGATGTCTACATATGGTACAACATCTTTAACTGTATTTCTGTACTTTTAAAGGAATAGGTCATTTTCTGAAAATTTACTCATCCTCAGGCCATCCAACATGTAGGTATGTTTGTTTTTCATCGGAACAGATTTAGAAAAACTTATATCACTTGCTTACCAATGGATCCTCTGCAGTGAATGGGTACCGTCAGAATCAGAGTCCAAACAGCTGATAAAAACATCCCAATAATCCACAAGTAATCAGCATGACTCGTCTTGTGTCTTGTGTCAGCCGCGACATAGGGATGCGCTGTTTGCATTCAAATCAAAGCATAAATCCATGTAGAAAACGTATCCTTGTGTCGCGGCTGACACAGAAGAGCATACGCGTAATGACATTTCGCGTGCAGCGATACTCTCCAAAACGTTACGGTGCCGAATTGTTGAATAAAGTCATTATTTTTGTTTTATTTCCATACAAAAAGTATTTTCTCGTAGCTTCATAATGTTATGGTTGAACCACTGACAGCAGATGGACTATTCTGACGATGGGTTTCATACTTTTCTGGACCTTGACAGTGTTATTTACTTGGCAGTCAATGAGACAGTCACAAGCCTCCCGGTTATCATATAAAATATCTTAAAATGTGTTTTCCGAGGAAGAACGAAGCTTTTACGGGTTTGGAACGACATGGGGGTAAGTGATTAATGACTAAATTTTCATTTTGGGGTGGAGTATCCCTTTAAGATGTTTTTTTTTACTTCAAATCGTTGTTTCCGGCTGAGTTACAAGTTCTCTTTCCATAATGTTGCTTTTTCTTTTGGCACCCATGATAAAGAAACAAATTCATCTACATCTTCTTTGGCCTGAGGGTGAGTAAATTTTCATTAAAATTATATTTTTACATGAAGTATTCTTTTTGAGATATATAATGTTAATATACCCATCATTTTCTTGAACTAACAAAATCTGCTTACCTTAAAATGTACTGATAACCACTATAATAATACAAGAGTTGAACCGAACAGATATGCAACACATGACACCCTAATATACATTACTGATAATGAAAAGAAGATAAAAAATATATATATATATATATATATATATATATATATATATATATATATATATATATAATCATATGTAATGTGTCAAGCAGGGAAATCTGGGAATGTCTTCTTATTGCTTTTAACCATAAATTATATTGAAATTCTATTGAATAATGAAAATAATTCTATATAATGCCATTGAGTATTTTATGATAAGTTACATATCATCTGATGTTGAACCATTTACAGTTTTTCGCCATATTAAAGTAACTTACAGTTAACCAATAAACTGTTCTTTACAAACTTTTTTTATAGTGAATTCTTTAATATCATTCCATTGATGGTTGAATATTTCTGTTCTGAGGAAGAGGTAAGAGACTTTGCAGAAATGTATTTATTTTTAATTTTGTTTTTTTTCTGTGTAGCATGAGGATGGGAATCAGCGCAAAAAAGCCCTTCAGCAAGCAGTTGATAAAGCAAAAGTGGGACGTGAAGTTAATGTGTGTATTTACTTCTGTCTCTCTGAACTACATTACTGTACAGCTCTAATGTCTGTGGGCTCTGCCTGACCAGTGCTTTCGTGTGTATTTAGGAGGAGAGAGAGAATCTCCTGAAGGAGCTCACAGCATTGAAACATCAGAGAGATCAGCTAAAGACCGAACTAGAGCAGTGCAAAGAATGTGATCCAGAGGTGGTGGAAGAGATACGTGAGTAAACCACACAGATTTGTGTGCATAATTCTACTAACTGAAATTAAACTAAAATAAATTAAATTATTTAAAAAAAAAAAAAAATTACTAAAAATTCAACTGAAATTAAAATGAAAACTGAAAATATAAAAATATGAGCAAAACTATAATTGCATATAAAGAATGCTAACATAACACTGAAAATCAGCATAGAGGAACTAAGTAGTTCACATTTTACCCTCCAGATGGAGTTTGCACAAAAATATAGATTCTCAGTACTGCGTGCTTACATGCAGTTTAAAATAGCTGGTTTGCTTTAAGCTGCATGCTGACCCCAGAGATGCTAAAACCAACATCATAATTTTTTTTCTTTTTTTCTCAAGATTACATAGTTGGATGAGGATGGTAGAGTTTTTCAATCGGCTAACCGATTGATGAGGTTGGCTAGTGTTTCTTTTTTCTTCTTTTTTGTAGTTTTAAAAAAGGCAGTGCATGTGCGCAGATGGACATAAACTCTTCATGAGTTTACTGTCTGGTTAACAGTTCTTTCTAATAAATTATTAGAAACAGCAGTGACACACAGTAAGTAAACACTAAATTAAAAAGTATAGCATTTCCCTTTCTGTTATTAGTATTTTTCATATACCACTGGAGTTCAGTATATACACTTTTATATAATTTCAAAAAGTCTTTGAATATTTAATAATATATTTAATTCCATGAACTTTGCATCACATTAATATCCATTAGATCATCTGAAGTGTGTACTGTATGTAAAATTAGTTTCAGCTGGTCAAAAGGGCTTGATTTTGATGATTACCAAGTACATTGTTGGTTACTTCCTTTTTATTCATGTTTTTTTTATCAGTTTCTTCATGCTCACTCTGCCTTGTCTTAAAAGAGGAAATTTCGATGTTGTTGTCAATCTTAAATTGATTTCACAATTGCATCCCTGTGACACTCATAATGCCTAAAAAACGGGTCTGGTTAGTTCTCCTAAAAGCATGATCTGTGCTTGTCCACCTTCTATCACGGAGTTGTCTATACTGCACAAATTAATAATAAGAACCTGGTAGGATGTCATTGCTGCATTAATTTTTGTTCCATTGCAAAGATCCTCTGTTTGCATTTTTCTGCTGTGAATTTTTGTAAAGCAATCATCTGCATTATTCTGACAAGACACCTGGGAGCAAGTAGCACACAATAAAGAATCAGCAACTCTGTTCACATAATTATGCATTATAAGGGAAACATTGCTTACAGCAAGTCTGAAGCCTTACAGCGATTGTTTTGAAATTCACTGTTGAAGGTGGTAAATTTGTACAGAAGTGGTGTTTTGATGACTGCAGTGACAGTGCTTCAGTGTATCAAAAAAATCTTTTCTAAGTCAGCGACTAATTTGTATGCATTTATGTATTAGAACATAAACCATTTTCAGTACACAAGTATATACTGAAGTATCTGTCAAGTATTTTAAACTCGTTTTGCTGAAAAGGATTAAGTCCTTGATTAAACAGGCTTTGGTACAGATTCATCAAGTCAAAGAGTCTGAGATACGTGACTTATTTTGTCATTGTGTGAGTTTGTTCTGTATGGACATATGGTGTTAATTGTGGTATTAAATTTCAGGTCTTAAAACATCTTACATTTGATTTGAAAAAAAAAAAAACTGTAGATACCCTGTAACATACAGCTAAAGTTCTACACAGATGTTCAATGCCTTGTTATAATATTCCTGACCTATCGCACATTTCCAGCCAAGTTCAGCTCTGAATGTTCTGTGATCCTCTCCAGACAGTTCTGCGATCAGCCGTGAATAATCATCTCTCTCAGGCGCTGGTGGAGATAATGACTCACGTCTCTTGAGAGAAAATAACATTTGTAACCTCTCTTTACATCATCCACCTCGTTCATCACCCCATCCCTGCAGCTCCGTCTCTCTAACAACCCCTCCAGTTTAAATGCTGTGAAAATGTCAGTAGTCCCTGCTGAAATACTTGATGCTTTTTCTGCCTCTCGGGAAATGTTATGTCTATATTTTAATCACTTTTAGAATCGGCTTACAGACGGTCTGAACTATTGCGTCTCCCTGAGGTACTATGTTCTGAAATATGTTTAACAGAAAAGCACAGAGCACCGTTCTCACACAATTCTGAGTCAACAGACAGAACATTTGTATATTATATTCGACGCAGGGATTGTGATCCCCATTTAGAATTTGCGCACTGGTGCTAGTAACATTGAAAGGATATTTCTCGTGTGTCTTCTTGGTGTGTTACTAATGGCTAAGGAAGCTGTACACTTTATTAATTTAGTCATAGCTTGCTTTTTGTTGTGTTGCTAATAGAGGATGTTCAAGAACTGCACACGTGTTTTATAAATTGTTTTATAACAAACACCTTGGGCACACTGTAAAAAAAAAAAAAAAGTTTGTTTTACCAGCTTCAGCAGATTTTTGAGTTTGCTCAAAATCTGCTGAAGCTGGTTGCCTTAATTTTAATTTGGCTCAGCTTCTTTTTTTTTTTTTTTTTTTTTTTTTTTTTTACAGTGCATGAGCTGTTGTCTTCCAGTAAATTACACTTACCTTATTTGATAGTTCAGTGGATTGCTTGATTCTGATTGGTCAATTGCAGCATTTAGGGGTCAAATTGTATTGAATAATTATTGCAGTCAAGGACAGCACTGTATAACTGCAGGAAATAGATCCAATATTGCTATATACACTATCATCAAAAAGTCTGGGGTCAGTAAAATTTTTAAAATGTTTTTGAAAGAAGTGTTTTAAACTCATACCGAGTATAAAAATACAGAGCAGTATTGTGAAATGTTATTACCATTTAAAATGGCTGCTTTCTACTGGAATATTTTTAAAATGTGATTTATGTGATAGCAAGGCTGAATTTTTAGCATCATTACTCCAATCTTCATTGTCGCATGATCTTTTTGAAAGAATTATTAATTCAAATATGCTGATTTGGTGCTAAAGAAATATTTTTTTTATCAATGTTTAAAATAATTAATAATAATTTTAATTTTTAGGATTCTTGAATCCACATTAAGTAAAAAAACAGCATTTATTTGAAACGGAACATTTTTGTAACATGCCTTTTTAATGTCATATCAATTTAGTGCATTCTTACTGTTTAAAAGTATTAATTAAAAAACTGACTGCAAACTTTTTAGCAATAGTGTAGCTGTGCTCATATTCTGTCTCTCCACAGTCTTTATAATTATGATAATAATTCTAATATACTTCATTATTATGTCAGTTCATTTAAATAGTTTTATCATTCAAAATAGGTTTTATAATAAATAGTCATTGTCACAAAATAAGCACCACTCAGGCTGATTGTTATTGTTAAGGCTGATATTTTGTCTCTGGACATTCAGCAATCTTTTTTTTTTTTTTTCTTCTTTTCACAAATGTTCAGTAACACAAAACTCCTCAATATTTCATGTCCATGTATTTATTTATTTGCTAAGTAGCCGTATATTAAGCTGAGCATGTTCAGTCAGACATTCTCGTAAAATAAACTCCTTCAGGGTGTTGATCACCCTGTCAAGGTTTAAATTAGTCTTTACTTATGTATTAATAATAACTGCATTGGAAAAGAGACTTCACAGTCCTGTGTATTCAAGAGAAACTCAATTTATCTTGAAGGTTTTATTTTTTTCTGCTTTAGTGAGTGAGGGCTCAATGCCAGTTATTACAGGGTTGCTGGTTGCCCAGTTGGGACACCCATGGGGAGTTGAGTCAGTACCAGAGGGCTGCTGATATCGTGTCTTGAGTGGTACACTTAAACCTGATTACCTCTGAGATCTTGAACATGTCATCACACTTTGTGGATGTGCTAATAAAAGCAAATTTATCAGTGCCGTTCACTGAGTAAGAAGCATTATATTCAGATTACAAATCCTGAACTACATTTAGTACTTTAAAAAAAGAAAATGCATGAGGTCACTTCGATAATTAATCAATCAAATAGACTTGGTGCACTATATGATTTTCATTCATTAAAACAACTTTTAGGAGATACTAAGTTGAAAAACCGACTATGCTTAGTATGTTTTTGATTCACTAAAATGAACTAGCTCATAAGAGTCATTAGTTTGATCATTTGACCGAACTGGTTGTGCTGTATGGTTTTGATTTACTAAAATAACCCGGCTCATAAGAATTATTAGTTTGGGAATAGGTCTGGACTGGTTGCACTCTGTTTTTGATTCACTACAATAAACCGGCTCTGAAGAGTCAACACTGGTTGCTGTATTTTTTACTGTTAATATTCAACAGCAGTGATGCAATAATAATAGTGTAGGAAACACTGTCAGAGGCTTTTCACACTGTGCTTAACTCCAGGTTATCGTCATACTTAACCCTGTTTTTAGCCCCGGGTAGAGGAACGTTTCATACTTGTTTAGAAGCTGGATTAGCACTGCTTTTTAACTGGGGTTCTGAAACGCTGTGGTGTTAGAATGTTACGGCTAGATGCCTAGCAACAAACTCTCAGTCGTGTGCCTCATATTCACATGCTTTGGACAGTAACGGAAACACTGTGTGTTGCATAAACAGTCAACAGTTTCAGCGTTTCAGGGGAAAAATGGAATATGGTACCCAGGATTCTGTTTACCCAGGGTTTCAAGTGTGGAAAGCCATTCAGAGTATTATATTCTGCCCACATTGCAGAAGTATGTGCTTTTTTAGAATTTTAAATGGATGGCTTGATTATGGTATTATTATTTATTTATTTTTTTCATGAATGGAACTGGTTCTTATTGTTGGTCCCCTATCAAGTGTTTTTGTCTATGGAAAAGGTTCATTCTTTCCCAGATTTGTGTCTTTGGAGAGTCTTTTATTTAAGCACTGCCCAAAATGGCTTCCATTCACCACCTGACCTGTTCTATTGCACTGAATCTCTGCAGTGTCACGTGTCTGCTCCTGTCAAGTATGCACTGAGAGAACACAAGTCATTAAGATTACAGATTGATCTGCCTTTTCCCAGATTGGATTTGATCCAAAGCCTTGGAATGACTTTTGAGCATTTGTTAATCTAGCTCTGAAATTGAAGTGGTCTGGGCAGCACATTCAGTATGATGGATTATATATCAGAGTGGGTCTGCTAACTGTCTTAGAAGAAAATCTGTGGACTTTATGGAAGAGAGACTAGCTAGCGTGACGTACAACCGTCTGTGGGGCTTTGAGTGGTTCGGTTTTACAAATACATAGGATCTGCAAAGTTGAGTCCAAGTCAAGATGCTGTCAATGTGCCAGTCTTGACAACAAAATTACTTTTTCTTTTGTTTTTGATCATTAAGATGAAACAAAAAAGCATGTTGAGATGATAACTAAAAATTATTAAGTAAACCATGTTCCAGAAAATATGAGCACCAAAAAATCTGTGATGCAAAGCTGAATTTCCAGCATCATTACACCAGTCTGCAGTGCCACATGATCCCTCAGAAATCATTCTAATATGCTGATTTGTTATCTTTGTTGGAAACAAATATTTTTGGGGACCTTGATACTTTTATAGGATTTTTTGATAAAAAGTTAAAAAGTACAGTGTTCATTTAAAATAGAAATGTTGTGTTACAATGTACACTACTATTCAAAGGTTTGAGGTCAGTAATTTCTTTTTTTTCTTTTTGTTTTTTTTATACTTTTATTCAGCAAGGATGTGGTAAATAGATAAAGCGTCACAGGTTCCAAAAAATTAAGCAGCACAACAGTTTCAACACTGATAATAAATCAGCAAATTAGAATGATTTCTGAAGAATCATATTACACTGAAGACACTGTGTCACAGAAATAAATTATATTTTAAAGTATATTGAAATAAGAAACCAATATTAGAAATTGTCATAATATTTCACAATATTTCAGTTTTTTCTGTATATTTGAAGAAAAAAATAAAATAAAATACAGCCTTGATGAGCATAAGAGACTCCGTTAAAAAAAAACATTAGAAATATCATTGATCCCAAACTTTTGAACAGCAGTATATGAAATATTTGAATATTTGGTTGAATGTTCACTAAACTAATGTTATTTTCATCAATTAACGTTAGATGACATTTTTAATAAAATTTTAAATAAAACGGACTGAAATGAACGAATGTGACATGATTAAATATTAACTAAATTTAAAGGATAGTTTCATCAAAAGATAAATTGATTAAAACAAAAAAACTGCATAAATTAACACTGGACTTCACAATGTTAACCTGACATGTGTGGCCTTGCTAAAATATTCATCCTTTTTCTAGGTAAGGCCAACATTACAGCAAAAGAGGCCGTGTCGAGGTGGACAGGTAAGTCGTTTGCATGCCTCACACCTCAGCAAATTCCAAACCAATGATTTTCTTTTATCCTGTCATGTGATGCATACACAAAAGATTCTGAAATGTAGGCCACAGACAATCCTGACAATCCAGTTTTGTCAGATCTTAGATCTGCACTGTACATTGTTTCATATTCTAGGCTTACATTTGTCCAATCAAATAATATATCCTGTGCGGTGTTGTGAAAGACAAATATCTTGTCACTCTGTAAATAAAATGCTTGCTGTTCACAAATGTTGGTGTGATGCAGCTCTTTCGTTGATTTTGATACCATGGCCCAGTTCCAAATTCCAGTCTAGTTTGTGGCTGAGTAAAATTAACTTGCATGTTTTTATAACTCTTGACTCAGGCAGTGCAGTGCAAGCCCTTGGTTATTCCCAGGCATGATTTTTTTTGGAATGCAGCAGACACAAACATGCACACCACTTAACTTCTGGAAGAAATTCCTTTATGCGCTCTGCAGATGTAACTACAAAAGTGGTCTCAGATGAGCAGTGTATGAAAACTTTTGGTGCAGGCATGTTTGGGAACACAGCAGACATGTTAAATGGCAAGGTTTTAACGGTCTGTTTACATTTAACAGATCAGATTTCAGCCAAGAGTCAAACACAACTTACACTCTAGACTAGGCAAGCGCAAACACATGTAGGCTTCACTATATTACTGAGTGATCTCATAGATGGAATGCTTTGTATAAGGAGGTGATGATTTACTGTACCTTTCCTGTAAACCAAACCCTCACACAAACCTGATAATATCAGTAGATTTAATGCAATATATGATTTAGCAAATTTATGAGCCTTTTGAATGGTGAGAGCAATTTTCAACTAGTTAACCTATATTTGTAAAGACATTTTAAAATTTTTGAGCCAAACCTGTGCACATACCATGGTGTCATGCCATGCCATAGAAAGCTATCAGCTGTGACCCATAGAAATAAAGTAGAAAAAATTATAATATATGAATCTTTAAATTCAACACATTTTCATTTCTGTAAAAATGAATGTGGTATCTTATTGAAAGAGATGCAAAATCTGTGTAGTGAATGCAAAAGCAATGCCTCTTCTATTTATTGTTATACTTAACTATGTTTCTGTCTGCACAATTATAAATGGCATTTCTGAGTTGAGTAGTTTTCATCTGAATTCATTTTTGCGTCATATGTGTGTCATGTTTCACATTCATTCTTTTCCAGATAATGTTTTCGCAATCAAATCCTGGGCAAAGAAGAAGTTCGGCTTTGAGAACAGCAGCTTGGATAAAGCTTTCGGAATACCAGACGACTTTGACTATATTAACTGACCAAAAATGAATTCAAGCCTCTTGGATCTTATGATAGTTTGATCTGTTCAACTCTGCACAATCAATAAGCTTTATTGTCTTACATCAGTTGGATTTCTGTTTTGTTATCAGTTCTGCGTGTTCGAGACACACAGCTGTCACTGACTTACATTGTGAAGAGTGTGGTGTACATTGTCAGCAGTACCCCACCCTTGAAATTTTAACCTTGTCTAGTCCAAGGAAAACTAAGATTGATTTGTCCGGGTAGAAAGGGTAAAAGCGCTCCTGGTGTGTAAGCGGAGAAGGTGTTGTGTTAACCCTTGGCTGCTCAGAGATGCACCCTATAACCAAACTGACTGTTTGGACACCTGTTGATAGAGAAACTAAGCCTCGCAGATGCTGGTGGGATGATAAATTGAGGTGCACATCAAAGGTCAATTCAAGGAAATTAATCACAAGTTAGAGTTTGTTTTAAAGAAGGTAAAATTGTTTGTGTAAAAAATTCTGTGACAAGGACACATATGTTTCTGTGTTGTGAAGATGAAGTCATTTCAGATGTTCAGGTCACTTCAGATACTTTTTTTTTTTCATTAGTGCCCATTTTTCACAGTGCACATGTTGTGTATCTTGTAAATATGAAAATTGTCAGTTGCTTTGTGTAATATGATTTAATAAATGTACAGTTATCAAGCACATTGTTTGTAATTAAGCATTTTGTCCTGCAAAATAATACTACTTATTTAACTGTAATGTCTAATAGCTTTAATTTCTAAGTTTGTTGAAAAAATGCTTTTGTCTGTTGCAACAGTGATGTTGATGCACAGTATTAATAAGTAGTTCCCGAATAAGTTTAATTATTTAAAATAAGTTTTATTAGTGAGCACATTTAAAGTGAACAATATTTACAAGGTGCGTAATGTGCCTTGAGTGTTTAGGTGTCAGCTGTATGGGTGTTTTAAAAAACTAAAATAAAATAAAAAAGCATTTCAGTGCATTTCATGAGCAATGCCTAAAAAATACATGTGAGTTTAAGTGGGGGGAAAAAAATTAGTTTTTGATATATTTGTTTGTTCATTCTTTCCCAAATATCATTAGATAGTTTGAAGGTTCGTTTAAAACAAGTTCTATTAATCAATAATAGAGTACTTTTAAATATAGCTCAGAATCAAGGATAGTCTTGAGTATTTAAATAAATATTTTATTCATAGACTTTTCCATTGAGAAAAAAAATAGGGTATTTTAGAGGCTCCATTTATTTGTGTATAGCCTATTTCAGAAATATGTGAGTGGATTATCTCTCCCCATCTACAGCACCTCTCTCGACGCGACAAAACACAACGCTAGCAGTACAGTTGCAGATTGTTGCGTCTGGCTCTAGTGGGCGCACATAGGTACTGCTGAGAGAGAGAGAGGAGGGAGGGTGTGTGTGTGTGTGTGTGTGTGAGAGAGAGAGAGAGAGAAAGAGGAGGGAGGGTGTGAGTGAGAGAGAAAGAGAAAGAAGTGAAGCCAGGGAGCTCAGCACAGCCAGCATGGCGAGCCAAAGGGACTTCACACACAGAAAAACATGGATTAATGTCCTTCTGCGACTCCTACAGCTGTTATTGCCGTACATTCAACACGGAGGAGCTCAGTTTCAAGGTGCGGGGGACAGATTCGTCTTATTTATTTAGTCCACGAATGCAACGCGAGTGCGAAAATGTCGGAGGAACTGCCGAGGGCTGATTTGACAAGTATTCAAGTGCACTCGTTGTGCTAAAAGGGCACAATAATCATTGAATTTACCCGAAATCTGACCTATTTCTCGCGGGTTTTCACCCGTCTGTCTATCTGCATAAGGATTTACGTTTCGATTCGAATCTGAAGAAAGACGGCTTACGTTTTTTTTGGCCAAGTTGTTGGTTTTGTTCGATTTCCTGTGCCAATGCAATATGCTACAAAGCTCATATAGCTTCATACAGCTGTTATATTCAGTGCAGCCTTTGGGAACTAAGCGTCTGTCCGATGGTCGCAGCGGAAAACACGAGTTTAGGAAGCATTAATGCACATTTAAATGCGTTTCCAGCTGCGTCTACTTGGATTGTTGACATGGTGTGAGCTCTGGACTAAAATAGCTTGTCCGTTCAATTTCACGCCTTTGTCATCCACGCCAACTCATCTGCTGCTTGCTGTTCAACTACTGCAAATGTATTAGTTAGCGCAACCGAGCACTATAGGGTCATTTTCGGAATTCCTGTATTTTTGTTGAGAGGCAGGGATTGGTCTGCTGTTTGTTGTTGACCCGCTCGCATGATTTTCTATGTGTTTATGTCATTCTTTCCTCTTGCAGCTCTGACTCCGATGTCCGGCGTGGTTGAAGTTTGGCAGGCTGAGGACGCAGACTTCTTCATGCCGTCGCAGGTATGAGAGCTAGTGGAGACATGACGTCACGAGCTGCTGCTGGACGTTTTTATTACAGTTCGGCTTCACTTCATTGTGAGGCGAGAGCACGTGCGAGACGTGCTGCAATGTGCTGTTGTTACGTCTGCAAAGGTGGCAAAAATGAAAATAAGGTCTTTCTTTCATTTGGATATTTAGGCATCATTTAAAACGTTTTGGTTTATGCAGTTCTTGTATGGCCAGGGCGGTTGTTTATTTAGCTTGGTGAAATGTGCTTCCATGCGGAGGCGGGAACAGGACGCATCTTTCTGTAGGACTCTGGAATCTGAATGGACCTATAGAATAATTTCATTTTGATATGGTCTCATCACAGCTTTTAGCCGATTACCTAATTGCATGTTTTGTATAATTGCTTACAATTAAGTAACCAAAAAGTTGGTTAATCAATATATGTCCCAAGGTATTCTTTTGAAATAAAATTTTCAAATCTCTCAAATCTATTTTGTGATTGTTAGGTGTTCTCGTTTTGGTAATGGTTAAATAGGAATTCATATTTGTACAGTTCACTCAATAATGAAAATTGTCATGTTTGACTTCCTTTCTGCTGCAACACAAAAGATATTTTGAAGATTGTTTGTAACCAGAGAGTTTTGGTGACCATTGACTTCCATTGTAATTACAACCAATAATGAAAATCGTCATGTTCCAGACCAGTCATCTTTTGAATATAATAAGAGATGTTAGGCTGAAAGAAATCCTGTTTCACTTGCATGGTATGTTAAAAAAAGATGCAGTAAAAAAAAAAAAGAAAAAAAGACCAAGTCCTTAACATTCTGCTTAACTTAGTCTTTTCATTTTTTGGTGAACTATCCTTTTAAGTCTTTGCTGCTTTTCTGTTGCATTGTCATGACCTTTGTTTGACCTCATGGGATGTTATATTTAATGTTTTGTCTGTGAATAAGTCTAATTGCAAGCCATATGTGAGCTTGAGACATATTTATTATAGTTGACGAAAACCAAAATCATAATATATACCATATTATATTATTGTATAAATACATTATATTAAATAAAATAAGTTAATTGGGAGAAAAATACACAAATACAAATTAAATAAATCTAAAGTCTTTTTTGAAGAAAAATAACTAATTTTATGCTTATTTCAACCTACTTTATTTTACGTTTCTCATTTTCATTTAAAACCTGATGTGCTAAAAATACATCAAACTAAAACTGAAGTAAAACTGAAGTAACTTTAAACTAAAACTGAAAAAAAAATCTATATAGACACACACACACACACAAAAACTATTTCAAATATCAATAAAAGCTGTAACAGTATATATGGTACTAAAATAACTCTAGTTTGTGGCCCACAGAAAGTTATTAGAAAGTAAGAGCTTTATTGCCAAGTATGATCTCACACACAAGGAATCTATCTTTACTATGCTTCCAGTTCTCAAGAGATATAGTAATATAATAGTGAGACAAAGAATAATAAAATAAATACATAATAACATTTATAAAAGGGTTGCTGTGCAGAGAAGGTATATCATATGATTAAAAATTAATTGATTGAACATATTGCTCATAGGTCTGTAGAAAGCATGATGCCATTTAAAACCAACACCTGGGACAGATACAAAGGAGTGCTTTTTTGTGGTAGCGGATGTTTTTGTTGATTATGATCAGGCACACGAGACTGATTAATGTTCGATTTTTTTTTTTTTTTTTTTCTTCATGTTTCCTTTGGGCAGGAAGCTAATGCCGCACAAACATGCACAGAAACTGTTGCTGCTTCAAAGGTTGACAGACAATTTGCCACTTTTGTGGTTAACAGTTACGCAAGAGACCTGTCTTATGGCTTGAGAATGGCCACAATCAAAGGGATGGAAAATTCCATTTACAGTTCTACATTTGGTTAAAGGGGCTTCGTTTGTTGGATTGACAGTAATGGAGGTGGTAAAATCTTATTGCATCAACCTGTACTTGTATTTATGTGTAGTAAGCATGTTTTATTCCAGATGGAAATGTCACACTGAAACTGAACCATTGCTTGACACATTTAAAAAAAGAAGAAGAAATGTAGCATGGGAATTGACTATCATTCCTTTTTTTTAAACCAGTTACCAAGGCAACATCTCTCATTTTCATTTGTTTTAACTTGATGTACTAAAATAACTAATAAATAAAAAATAATGAATTTAAAAAATCTATTAAAAAAACAACAAAATTACTAAAACTTTCAAACAAAATGTAAAACAAATCTAAGTATTAATAAAAGCTATAATAGTACCTCAGTGATGCTAAAATAACACTTTACAAATCGTGGTTATATGTGTGCTGTGGTGGTGATAGAATAGTCAGGCCAGTTGTATGTGAAATGCAGCATGGGAAGTGAGTAAAATAAAATAAAAAAATACACCGTTAGATTTTAAATTAAGTTGTATTTAGATTTAATAAATCCTTGGTGTCCCCCCCCCAGCATGACCTTTTATTATTGATGTGTTAAATGAGATGGATATGGCTTGCTGATTCATGAATAATCTGGATTTATCAAATCTGAGGTCAAACACACAAACCACTTTCAAGTAAAAAAAACAAAAAAAACACACACATCAGTTGGACAACCGACTAAAAGCAGACCCATAAATAGACTTTGATTCATTTGTAGTCAATATAGATGTCAGGAGTGATTGAGTAGACCTGCAGCATTCCAAAGAGAACCTCCCTCACCCGATGATGGATGGGTGCCGCATTTACTCAATGAATTCTAATAGTGCTTGTAAGTACTACACTGAAAATCTGCAGATTCGCAGCATGTTTTCTAGTTTGAGGAAGACTCTAATTGAAACCCCTTGTCAGTAAGTCTGCATATTCATCCAATCATTGTAAAATGTGTACTTAACAGTCATCTGACACCAGGCAGCTAAGTGGCCTCCATATACATCCATTGTGTGCCTGAAGGGCTATAGTTCCTATGGAAACGCTGTTTTTAACAGAGCGCATAGACACTCATCAGGTAATCGTGGTTTTCAAGGCTCTCAGTAAGATGGCTATTTCAGTAAATTCCCTATAATGTGCTACAGGCAGTTTATGGAATAGCATGGTTATATGTGTCGAAACGGCACAGTGTTCCCTTTCAAAATCAAGGTCAGGTCAACTACTTGAACTCTGAATTTACAGGTTTCTGTTTTGAGGTTTTTTTTTTAGATGACACTTTAAAGTGCAGTGCTAAATGAAGGAATATAATGCATACATTTCTTACATTTATTTTACTCCTGTTTACAAAAGTTTGAGGTCAGAACAGTTTTTAATGCTCCTGAAAAGTGTCATTTCTGAAATATTGTTGTAATATTTCACTGTAATCTTTTTTTTTTTCTTCTTTTTAATATTCTTTAAAATGTAATCAGTTTTCAGCTGCCATTTCTCCAGTCCACAGCGGCATATGATTTTTCAGAAATCACTCAAATATGCTAATTTGCTAAAGACATTACTTATTATTATTATTATTATTATTATTATTATTATTATTATTAGTGTTTAATCAATGCTTTTTCTTTCTTTCTTTCTTTGGAAACCATGATTGATCAGCTTAATGCATCCTCGCTGGATAAAATGTATAAATATGTATGTATGTATGTGTATGTGTGTGTATGTGTGTGTATATATGTATATATATATATATATATATATATGTATATATGTATATATATATATATATATATATATATATATATATACTGTACCTATGTAATATGCTATTACCAACTGAATCCTTTTTTTCTCTCTCTCAGGCAGAGGAGCAGCACAGTGAGAATGTTCCTCGAGACGAGAGGTGAGAATTTCTCTTAAAACCACAATCCCTTTGAGACTTTCCTGGAATATTTGCAGTTTTTATTTAGTAACATTTATTCAGGTGTGGTTAGCCAAAATGTTTTTGTAAATCCACAATCTGTTGTATATTGCTTAGTTTACCAAATTATCAAACATAATAATTTACGTTAATAACGTAATACGTTATTACGTAATAACGTTTATTATCTTATATAATTTTTGGTGGTCTACATTGTTTACATCCTTTATCAAACATTTATCTGAAGGCAGGGCTGGTTTGTTTCAACAGTGCATGGAAAACTAAGACTCCTGAGGGCACTAGCTTTCTGTTTACTCTATATTTGCATTCATGTGACTGGCATGACCTAAGATAAACATACATTGTTTTATTAACTACATTTCAATAGCAAGATATGAATAAGAGAGTAGCTTAGAACTCATTAGCCTTTTGTTTATAGGGAAAAATACCAATTTTAGCACAAAATAGAAAAGTTGTGGCAACTGTTCAAAGATCAATCTGTGTTAGATATATTGTTTGGTCTCTAAAGACCTGAATATATAATAGTGATTGCCAAAACATATGCCAAAAATATAAGATATTTGTCTGACTGGAACTATCAGTTTATATATTTATTTATTTTGCTTGTACGTCCTCTAGGACACACTACACACATCAGAAAATGTAGTTATTATCTTTAAGTAATATGCACTAGACCAGATGAAACTACATTTTTTTTAAAGTTAGTAGAGAACTTTAAAGACTTATTCCTTATATCTGGGAGAAGTAGCATGTCATGAAGAGGGCTCCAGCAGTACTTGTGTTGAAGGGAACTTTTTTTAATCTTAAAATACCCTCGTGTTTCTGCTTAAAGTCCTTTGTCAGAGTATACAAACTAATGTCATCCACCGCTCTTAAAAATACTTAATATTAAGTTCAATACTTCATACTAAGCAATAGCATATTGGATAATTCTGGGAGGTAATAGTAGCAAATTATTCTGTCATGTGACAAGGCTTTTTTTTATGCAAATCTTGAAATGTATTATTTGGTAAATGGTTGCATTGTAGTTCATGCAAATATCATCTTACAGTATAATAAAAATGTCCACCTCAAACAAGTGTATACATTTTGCCTAGTATGCGTTTTAGAAATTGTATTTGCATCTTGGTGTTTCTATTTAAAAAAATTTAATGCAATATTCCATTTACATAAAAAAAAAAAAAAGGCTGGAAATTTGGCTAGTGTTGAAGATTAGTGTTACATTCACTTACTTGGCAATTGGCTGTGTCACTAAAAGCAATTAGAGCAGATGAGTGATTCATGTATTAGTTGTTTGAATTCTGCAGGAGAAGAATGTTGACTTCGTTAATTGGTAAATGCATGAAAAAAATGAATTGTGGACTCTTGAGCAAAGCCAGTTGAGAGAGTTGTTGTCACCATAAACTGTGAAATATTTGTTTTATCACATTCAAAAAAAGCATGTGTGGCTTTGCATGCAAATTTCGTTCACACTCTCTTAGTAACTGGAACTTTCTTACTTTCTCTTCATTTTCCCTCTTCATTGTCTCTCTGCCACATCCTCTCAGATGACCCGTCACTAACTCTCAAGATCTCATTCTGCTATCTGCCCGTAGCAGATGTTTCATAGTTCACATTATCTTTTCATTGTTTTGACATGACTCAGGGTAGCAGCATGCTCTGTGGTTAAGTCTTAATCAGAGACTTTCACCAAGCAATAACTGCTTTTAAATGCAGCAGCATCACCAAGACCCACTTCCTGTATAAACACAAAGAGAAGTTACATGCATGTTGAGTTAATATAAAAACATTCAATGCAGAAAATCTTAAAAAATAATGTTTTGTGTCAGACTCAAGTATGCATTATTTTTAAATCATTTTATATGGAAACCTTGCACATTCAAATGAAGCTGAGGGTGACTGTAGGCTTTAAAACAAGGAAGCAGAGATGACACCTTCACTCTGATTGGTCCAAAGTGAGTTTTTGAATGAGCAGAAATGACCAAATTTGGGTAAAATCTGTCAAGCAACCTGTCATACTACTCATGTAGATACAGTTGAGGTCAAAAGTTTACATCCCTCTTTCAGAATCTGCAAAATGTTAATTATTTTACCAAAATAAGTGGGATCATACAAAATGCATGTTATTGTTTATTTAGTACTGACCTGAATAAGATATTTCACATAAAGGATGTTTCCATATAGTCCACAAGAGAAAAGACGGAAAAAAAAACATGCATTAAGAGCCAGGGGATGAAAACTTTTGAACAGAATGGAGATGTGTACATTTTTCTTATTTTGCATAAATATCATGTTTTTTCATTTAGTACTGCCCTTCAGAGGCCACAGAAGATAAAATAAGTAAAATTTACCCTGATCTTCAAATTCAAAAAAGTTTTCACCCCCAGGCTTTTAATGCGTGGTTTTTCCTACTGGAGCATCAGTGAGCGTTTGAACCTTCTGTAATCGTTGCATATGAGTCCCTCAGTTGTCCTCAGTATGAAAAGATGGATCTCAAAATCATACAGTCATTGTTGGAAAGGGTTCAAATACGCAAAAATGCTGGAAAACCAAAGAATTTGTGGGACCTGAAGGATTTTTCTGAAGAACAGCAGGCAGTTTCACTTTTGAACTGGGTCATTTCTATAAATTCAACAATTTTCTCTTGTGGACTATATGTAAACATCTTTTATGTCAAATATCTTATTCAGGTCAGTACTAAATAAACAATCATATGCATTTTGTTTGATCCCTCTTATTTTGGTAAAATAATTAATATTTTGCAGATTCTGAAAGGGGGATGTAAACTTTTGACCTCAACTCTATAAAATAACATTTTGTTATGGGTAAGAATTAATATAAAATAATACAATCTAAAATTGATAATTATATATTTGTTTATACAATATACTTAATATGTATTATTTATGTGGGTTTGGATCACATTTTCAACTGTCTTTGCAGGTATAGGGAAATCGTACGGAATTATAAGTCTTTAAACATAGTTTTTAATTTGCTCAACAGACTCACGCTTATTGGAAACTTTATCAGCCTTCTCAGCTTAGCCAAAATATTTAATAAACACAGTGAATTGGGGATGTGTCAAACTTAATAAATCATATTTTAATTCCGCAGGCTTTTTTCCGTTGTGTACAGTTCCTGGAGAGCAACAAAATGTTCATGCTATACATGTAGCACGCTTTTTGTGAATTCATGGAAGCACTGTATAGCTGTCTTTTGCAGGAGAGGAGAACAGCACCAGTGTGGGTTGTCTTGGGCTCCCGAATAGAGAAATGAAATCGAGAATCGTTTGACCACATTGCTTGTGGATTAGAAAAAAGATTGCTGTAGACTTAAACTCTGTTTCTAAATTATTTACATTGATCTGTCCAAAACCAAAAAAATTTACACTCTAAACACAGAGGTCACGTGGAGGCTATCTTGTAATGTATAACTCTCCGGAAATTGGCTCATGGGGTTTTAACGTCAGCAGGCATTGGGCTTGTCAGGGCTTTGGACTTATGATAGCAGTAATGCAGTGTTAAGCAATAGAATGTGCATAGATGGGACGGAGAGCTTGGGTGCATCCAAGGTACAAGGGCCTGAGAAATGATTGCATTATTATTATTTTTGCTTGCATCATAATGAACACCTGGAATGGATCATTTTCATTATTTTTCTTATTTATGTTTTTAAGTAAACATTCTAAATGCATTTGTTTGTGGTCCACTGTTGGAAGAGTCTGTAATGCTATTACTAATACTGCTGGTGTTCAGAGTTTGCTCTTTGAACTTTGGCCTTGTGTTTGTGCGTCTGTTGGCAGGTTGGCTGTGATGGCATCTGTCGTGTATTGGAGATTATTGACCGTCTTACAGCATGCAGAGTAAAGAGAATGTGTTATGCAATTGTCTGAGGTCTATAGAGGAAACATGGATTTGAGTAGCTATAGATTTTGTAAATTATTTATGGATGGGTTTATCTCCTTATAAAATACATTATTTCATATTATGAAGTCATTTTTGGGGGGAAAAAATACTTCATACCGAGCTCTTGACTATGTGGTTATAAAGCATAGGATTTGCAACATATTTTCAGAGATCTCTTTTTATGGCAGAAGTGTGTCATTCTTTTGTTAGAGCTGTGTACAAGGTTTATTTATTTTTTTTTTTTCATCAGAACACCTAAATCTGTTGTCATTATCAAAATAAAGAGAAGGAAATAAAAGAAACTTTGCTAGATTCAATAAAAACTGCTTTATGTGAGATTTATGTAAGGATTTGAGTGTTTTTATTTATTTTTGTCATTAAATGTTTGGATTACATAAATCTGTATTAAAACATTATTTAGTATTTCATGTTTCAGATATACCTGATTACTCCTAAAATAGAGAAGAATATACCTAATGTATCAATTTAATATTTCATTATTTTAAAATGCATTGTTAGCTTAATTTTACAGTTTAGATTCCCAGAACCCGTCAGTTGTAAATTTCTTTTGAGCTTGTTCTTTATCATCTGATAAATTATCCATTTAGTATGAGTAAAATGTATTTTGTAGAAAGGCTGTTTCTGTACAAAAAATAGTCCAGGAAATAATGTTTCAAACAATTTGTGAGATGCGGAAATCTCACACTACCAATAATTTTCCATTTACAGATTAATACAAAAATGTAGGCAGTTTTGTCAGAGAATTTCAGGAAGCAATGTTTTGCAACTCATCTAAACATTAAATCAGGGTTTTTGGATTCAAGTGAAAAGATCAACATCATGATTTGTAGTATTCTTAAGTATACGTTCACACTGAAGTAGAGACGTTAGGTGTTTTGTTGTTTTCGTTTGAGTTTAATATAACTGAAAGATATACTCTTGCCTAATTGTAGATCTTTCTCGATTGCCTCGATTGTCTGTCCAGTATTTCAAATCTTAGAACATTTTAGCACTTCTTGCAGTGCTTTCAGGATGTTTCACCATGTTTATCACACAAGTAAAGGCCAGCTAGTGTGAGAACATTTGTTCTCTATTGCATAAAACTTTCATGGTTGGGGGAAGTGATTGTTGCTGTGACTGCACTTCATGGCCTGTATTGTTAATTTTTAAATGTAGTGAAAGGGTTTTATGAGAACTCTCAGCCAATTGATCTAAAGAAAGGGGAAAAAAAAGTCGTAAAATGAGTGATATGCATATAAATTAAAAAAAAAAAAAGATAATCATAAGATTGCCGTATTTGTGCCCAACCTCAGTCGGTTACTCATGCACATCCTGAGTTGTAGGAGTCTGATGGGGAACTTAGAAGAACTTGATTTGAATTAGGTCCAGGAATATTTTTATACTATACTAGTGTTGTTGTGTCATGCCTACCTACAGTAGCTCCTCCCTAAACCCTTGGAATCACAATATCTGACTTTGATCATGGCTGCAACAGCAAACACCTATGGGAAAAGTTGTTGAGCTCAAATAACATGCAACAGAAGAACTAATGTTCGAAAAAATTTCTAAGCTTACGTTTCTGCTTACTTTCCTGTAGCTCAAATAGTAGAGCATGGCGCTAGCAACGCCAAGATCATGGGTTCGATTCCCAGGGAAAGCAAGAGCTGATAAAAATGTAAAAACTGTAACTTGAATGCAATGTAAGTCGCTTTGGATAAAAGCGTCTGCTAAATGCATAAATGTAAATGTAAATGTAAATGCATTTAAAGTTGGCATGAAATAAAAAGTCTTATTGTGATTTATTGTGACCTAACATTTAATCCGTGCATACATTTTTTTTTTTCTTGACTTTGTGATGGTTAATCAAAATTTCATAAAATGACAGATTGTGAGCTCCATTTTTGGCTCCATATCACAAAATCCAACAAACAACTGCCGTGTGGAAGCAAGTCCCTGTACTATGTTTTTTTTCCCAAACATGTATGTCACAATATGGAGGAAAACTTGAAACGCTCCAAAATCTAGCCCCGTTTGCATTGTAAGTTCCTTAATGTGCTGGGGACCGAGTACAGTTTGTCAGTCTTTTTACTTCAAAATTGTATACTTAATTCAGTGTTACTTGCCATCTTTTGAATTTATTAGTGAAATTTAATAGCAGTCTGAGTGAAAATTCTTTCCAAGAATATCCTACACCAATTTTAATTAATTAATTTTGCAACATCTTGCAACAAAGGCTGTCAATTGTCTGTCTCACTGACACTGAGTGGACTCTCATCTGTGAATGTGACATAATAGCTTCCTGAAGTGGCAATTTAAAGATAGCCATACTGTATAGTATGTTCTGCAGTTCTCTCTCTCTCTCTGGTCACTAGTGCTAATTTTCACACCTCCTGCTGTGCTACGCCCTCTCATCTCTTCCCCTGCCCTCTGCCAACACCACAAATAGCTTCAGCTCTGGCATAAACTACATTCCATTAAGCCCAAAACATTCCACAATGTTTCTTCTATAGATCTCGCGCACTAATATTTAGGGCAGTGTTCTCACTGGGGAAAAAAACAACTAAAAATGTAAAAAATTTGCTATTCTTCACCATGGGCTTATTGTGCTTTTCTTTTCTTTTTTTCTTGGTTGATTTGTAGAAGGATGATTGTGTTTCTGTGTTTGTTTGGGCAACCACAATGTATCACGTTGAAGCCAATTAATGGCAACACATTTATTGCTTGTGTGTTTATTGCTTCTGTCATGTGACCTACTGTTGTGTAGTAACCGGTAACCATGGTCACCTGTCACAAAGCCGTGCTAAATCTAAATTAGATCTATTGAAAACAGAGCTGATCATTTTCATTTTGTTCATATAATCGTCATTGGATTTTGCCATCTGTTATTTGATTGGTGGAATGCTGTTTTAAATTTACTGAATTTTGGTTAAAATGTATTGCTTCCCTTGAAATGAATCTAAACTAAACAATAATATAAAGAAATATAGATCGTTTAACATATATTTCTACATTGGATCTTAAACAGAACATAACTTTTGGATGTGTTTTTAATTTACAATAACAGTATTATATTATAAGTCTGTAATGCATAGTAATATTTTTCCTTCTGTATTGTGTAATGCAGGATAGGAAGTGTTAACTTTTCAAGTTGTACCACGATTTTATTCTTAATACCTCAGTACTTGACACAAAGGTGAGGTATTGTTTTCACAAATGGCTGAAATAGTTTTCTGGAGTAATCACATGCTGTCAGCAAAGCTTAAGGTGCTTCTACCCCAGAATATTCCTTGAAGACATTCACAGTTGCACCTTGAACAACAGAGTATATAAAAATACCAGCAGGCACTCATGTCTGCTCTTCACGGGACAATGAATAACCAAAAATACACTGCTGAAGCATCAAGGGAAAAGTCAAGAATCCATTTGAACAGACATTTTACTTGCAAAGCATCCAAAACAAGGATGTTCAGAATACAGTGTTGATTGAACAGTGTTTTTCTTTCTGCTTAAATGGATAGTTCAACCAAAAATTAAAATTGTTACCATTTAGTCAAGTTGATCCAAACCTGTATACAGGTTTATTTTTATTTTCTTTCTTCTCTGCTGAACACAGAAAAAGATATTTTAAACATGACAAAATAATTTGGGAACCATCAACTGTGTGATTACCCATGTTCTTCAAAATATCCTCTTTTGCTTTTCGCAAATGAAAGAAATTCATACAGGTTTGGGTGAATAATGAATTGGGCAACATTGACATTGATTTCTGAGTATTTGAATATCCTACTTCATGTTTTGTTTAGTTTTTTCTGTTTTTGCATACTCTTTGAATGTGGTGAGGTAGTTGGCTCCTCCCTCTGCTCATCATCAGACTCCACAAGCAGACCATAATATGCACACTGGCGTACAGTACAAATGGCTTAAACATTGAAACATGAAGCTGAACTCAGATCAGCTTCTAAGTGTCATTTCTACACTCCTAACCCCTGCATTATTCAAATTACCTACAACTTCCTGTTTCAGTACACACAGGAAATGAACACTACACCCTATTTCAAACAGCAGTATTTTTTTCCTTTGTGATGGGAAGTGATGCTACTGCCAGCAAAGTGAAGCGTAGTGTGAGAAATGTCAGTGGTTAGCTTTAAAGAAAGGTCGTAAACCTGATTTAAATTTTTTTTTTTTTACTGTAAATTAATAAGTACTAAAATGCGGTAACATTTCACACATTTATTGTCACTTCATGACATTCACTACATTTAAAACGTATAAGTACAGTTTACATAAAACTATTACACGGCACAACTGTTTCCAACATTGATAATAATAAATGTTTCTTGCTCACCGCGTCCAAAAAATTTGAATGATTTCTATAGGATTAAGTGACACCGAAGAATGGAGTAATGACTAGCTTTGAATAAATTACATTTCGATTGAATTAGAAAACAAGCTTTTTAAATTGTAATGTTTTACTGTATTTTTGACTAAATAAATGCAGCCTTGATAAGCAAAAGAGACTTCTTTTTAAAACATTTACAACATCTTACAAACTTTTGAATGATAGTGTTTTTGTATCTTATCTACATGTTGTCATATAAACAACCAGTCAGTAACAACACCAAGTGAAGTCTTAAAAGATTAAATACAACAATGTTGTAAATTGTATGTGTTTGATTCACTAAAAGAGTAAGTTCATACTTAATTGGTTGGACTCAGTATCTCATTCATATTTTTTGCGAGAACAGTTAATGCCTTATTTGGAACTATTATAGTAACCAGTTCTCAGTTTCCACTCATAACAGAGTGGCGTGACCAATAACGAAGTGCATTTAATTTACTCAGAACTAAAAAAATAAGCTCACCTGAAACTCTTACTCTGTAGTTCCTGTTTCACCATACACAGGTGCCTTGATTTTTAACTTGATAGTTGATAATCTGAAGTTCATGCAGTTCAGTGATTCAGCGTTCTCCAGACATTGCTCCCACTCGCACCAATACAGGTGAAAGACAGCCGCCATGCTATTCCCTGATTCTTCACTAACTCTTGGAGCCAGTACACAGGTTTTGTTTTACCTCTAGGCATACTATACGTAAAGGGTATAATTGAACTGTTGTTATCATTTTTTGACAGAATTATTGGATGTTCTGGAACTTCTGTAGCTGTGCTCATCACCCACCGGCAGCCATTTGATAACATAGCCAGCTGTTGAACTTTTGGACCCAGTATCAAATCTACCCCATGTCTTTTTATAAACTCGCTCAGTGATAGCTGACCGAGGGACTTGAATTCTGTGTAGTCCAGAATGTAGATTGGGGTGACTGCCATGAAGTTGAACAACATGAATAAATTGTTTTACTAGTGTGATAATGGCCAGACAGAAACCTGTAACCATTATTTCTTATGATTTTTCTTTTTTTCTTTTTGAAAGTCAGTCCATATTTGATGCTCTTCCAGCTTCTCTATGTTCAATCTACTTTGTTCATTTCCCTTTTATGGAGAACTTTGAAAGCTGTTCAAAGCTATAAACATGTTCTCTGAGGCCTTAAAAGTATTCATAGAAGTATTGTTGGTTTGTTTCATATGTTCTTTCCTGGAACTGTTACAGAAGTGATTCATAGCTCGAGCTCTCCTCTTTCTGTTGGTAATCAGTTATGAAGGCCACTGATATGTGTCTTCATGTCAGAGGTCCTAGCCGTTGAAAGCCTGGACAAGCCACTGACAGTGTTTAGAGAGGAAGGATTCCCCAACGACTCAACTGATGGTCTCTTCTACTCGCTGGAACCTAGAGCTTCGCTTTTTGACCATTAATGGCATATTCAGTAAAAAATTACATTAATTTGCATTTCGTCCAAGATTCGTACATGTCTTTATTTCTTCTGTGGAACAAAAACATAGAATTTATTTATTTATTTTTAATTAATCCATCTTTGTGAGTACATATAAAGCAAGTGGGTGGAACCCTCAATGTTGACCCTAATCCATACAACCCTGGTTGATGAATGTTGTCTGAAGTGAAATGTGAGAGAGAAATACTAATTGTTTAAACTTTTTAAGTGTATGACCAACTGCCATATGTAAGTTCATGTTGTGAATTGTGGAGTAAATGTGTTCTAAAGCTCACCTGAGAAGTGATGCACTTTTCTTACAACTTTCACAATGCGCTTATATCACGCTTCACAACATTCTGATTTACATCAACTAGGGCTGGGCGATATGAGCAAAAATTCAAATCTCGGTATTTTTTGGCTAATTTGCGGTATACGGTATATATCTTGGTATTTTGTATTTGGATTAAACAAATAAAGTGAATGTAAGCATGAAGGCATATATTATGTGCAAAAAGGTTTAAAATCACTTTACATTCTAACATTGTAACATTGCAATCTAAAAACAAAAATAATGCTTTTAAAGCAGAAGTTAAATTTACTAAACTAAAATTGAAAATAATAAAAAAGCACAGACAAATTGAGTAAAAAGGCTAGTTTGATTGCCCCATTACACTTTACTGTTAGTGCTGTCATACAAATACACTTACTTGTCAGTTTAAAATTCTACATATGTCACATTTATTTTCCAACTACAAATATTTCAGCAAAATGTATATTTTAGTCTGAGTTATTGCGCTCCGTCTGTTTGGCGCATGCGCGCAGCGGCGCTTGTTCTGATTAAATGGTCTGTGAAGTTTAGCAGAGAATCGCAAAGCAAAAGCTCATGCACTTCTGACTGCAAAATGGAAATATTTCCATGGCTTTCTAACATTTACAGATGGAGAATATATCTTTGAAATGTAAGTTATGCATTAAGGAAAACAGCACGTCTCTGTCAGTGGCACACGCAGCCTTTCTGTCAGAGCCGCTTTAAACTGAAACTATAAACTATAGGCTACTGTATCTTACGATTTTTTTTAAAGCCCTTCATATAAAGCCTGATACATGTAGAACAAATTGTATTATGCACTTTCTCCGCAGCAGTTCAGTCTGTGTCCTCCCTAGATATTTTTTCAGAAGTGCTCGTATCAAACTACTTGTATCGATATTAACGGTATTGCTTCATACCGTATCGCTTATAAAGAATATATCGATATATCGTACAAACTTGATATACCACCCAGCGCTAGCATCAAGTGTTGAAGTCGTGAATTAATTGCTGTTGGAAGTGGAAGAGATGATGTGTAGTTTTGGATGGAATATTCCCCTAATAAATAATTAAGCCATAATTGGGGGGGTTGGCATTTTATTAATAAAAAAAGTGAGTTGTCGCATACATTTCAGCTGGTTACAATGTAACGAACTGACATTGTGTCTATACAAGATGCAACAGATGTCGCATCGTGCCAACAGCTTGGTGTGTGCACACCAAAAGCGAAGTGAATATTTGCATCGTGTTATCGCTCTACATACATTGCGTAATGCTCTCCTTCATTTTCTGATACAATTGGATGTGTGAATAATAGGGGTGCGATGATAAATCGATTCTTCGTTTTTTAATTTTTTAAAAAATGTATTTTTTTTATTTATTTATTTTTTTCCGAATGCATCGCGATTCTCAGGAATCGATTCTGAGCTTAGTTTTTAACCGCAGATGGCTCTCTAATCTAGTTTTTAACTGCATGCTCAAATGCTCACAAAGAAGAGCACTTATGCGTTCGGCTGAGAAATGTAAATGGTTAGATGTACTTGCATCTCAACTTTTATGCTTTAATGATGCCATATTAAAGTAAACACAGCCAACTGTGAACACTCTTGTAATTTGCTTCAACCTTTAAGAACTTTATGAATGATTATTTTAGATTACGGTAAGCGAGCAGAGTATGGCTGTTTCTAAAGCACGCGGTGCCATATGATAATAATAAATAAACTTTATTTTATATAGCGCCTTTAAAAGTAGCATCTCAAAGCGCTTTACATACATATAAAAATATGAAGTTAAAAGATACACATACAAGTACAGGCAGTAAAAAACTAACCAAACAATACAAAGCCAATATAATAAGAGAAAGTAGTCACATAAAAGCTACCCTAAAAAAGTAAATTTTAAAGGACGATTTCAAAACACTAAAGCATTGTGCATTCCTATTTTCAGAGGGCAGGGAATTCCACAATTTAGGAGCCAATGAGAAAGCTTGATCACCCATAGCTTTTAGCTGAGTTGTTTGAACAGTTAAATGACCATATGCTATTAAAAACTAAGATCAGAATCAATTCAGGAGAGAATCGCGATGCATTTGGAAAAACGCAGAATCAATTTATCATCACACCCTTAGTCAATAAGCTCTTGCGAATCGTGCGAATCATTTGAACTTTGTCTCAGCATGTCATAAATAGGAGGTATCAGTTTGCTGACGTGATGTCGTCGTGTCACACTATGCTGCATCCAGTATAAACAACATCATTGATTATAATGGGTTCTATAGTATTTTTGTTATGTCGCACCATGCCGCTCGCATCAGGTGTAGACACGTTGCGAAATTTATTATTATTATTATTATTATTATTATTATTATTTTATTTTATTTTTTTATTATTATTTTTATTTTTTTAAAAAAAATTTTAGTACACAGTATTGTATTGAATTATATTCAAAATGTAATGCAGGCTCACAATCATAACTCAGATAAAATATGATTTATTTTGCCATTGTGCTCAAGATTCTGCTGTGGGGGAATACTGATACAGGAAGAACTTCTATTTTTGTACTATTTCTGAAACGTATACACTATTAACTGAAACTTCTATATTTGAATGCATGATGCAGTGACATGATACAATATTTTTAATTACATTTTCATACAGCCCCTGAAATTAAGCACAGAGAAGAAGATCGGTGTTGGGATTTTAAGAATGCACATCGCAAATAATTGTAAAATGCTTTTCATTTCACTGAACAGCAGGTCAAATTTATCATCTCACAGTACCAACACCCATTTAGCTCATTCATCTCAAAATTCAACAAGAAAACTTCTTATTAGAACAAGTTAACAGCACCTTTTTTGCACAGTTTCCTTTCTTCAGTTGGTGTTTTCAGAGAAACAAGCAGTTTATTAAGCAATGGGAGAGTATAAAACGAGGTGTTTATGATTTGGTCTGCTTTGCCCTTCTGCCCACTTTAACTTCCTGATTTAGTTTCTTGTTACCATTTTGCACACTTGTTATGTTTGGTTGTGTTTGTTACATGGTTTCGGTATCTGAATTTTGAAGCTTTACTTATAGCTTAGTTTGGTGTTTTTGTTGAGTTCATTTCATTTAGCTTTTCTCAGTCTGTTTCTAATGTTCATATAAAATCACATGATATTCTCATGTATCTTAAGTGCATTATGCAGAAGTGTGTCTCTCAAGAACAATGAAGTCTTTCCCTAAAGACTGCCAACAAACTTGCTCTGTTTGTGGTTTATTAACATTCATACATGTGAAAAGATGACATTGTGTGATAAGTGGAATGTCATCTCAGGGCAAAGTCCAGGCACAGAACAACAAAATTAGTTTTTAATGCAGATTTAAATCAGGATTTTACATCCTGAGATCTTCAGTTAACTCATATGGAGTTTAAAATGCGTCATTGCATAATATTACACAGTAGCCATATGTTTTGATTTGTTCATGGGTATACACTATCCAGCACATCATACAAAGTTTCCCTTCTTCCCCTGAGAGGAGCAAAACCTTGCTCAGTATTTTTAAAGCACTTTTTCTTGTAAAAAGCGTCAATCTGCCTGACGTTCACATGTATTTCTCTCTTTTCTCCTCAGCTCCTCGTTTTATGTGCAGGAGAGTGGGAGACAGCTCCTGTTTCAGCCGCCCACACTGGATTTCGGACCACAGTAAGTGTTTTATATTTTATACATTACACCCTCAATATATCTGCACGTATATCTGCAAATATATATGTGTGTGTATGTATGATCTCCATAATAGGCTTATAAAACTGTCATTTCTTTTCAAACCATACTAACATATTTAAAAGAAGTCACATGATATAAACAATGACATGTAAGTGTTCGTGTTCAAATGTGAACTGATTTTTTTGCGTGTATTGTTTTTTATTTATTAGTACTTACTCACCAAATTTTCATTTTGACCAAAAGGTGCATTTGTAAGTGCATTTTTTTTTTTTTTTGTACGTGTGCAGGAGCATTGCTGTAAACTGCTTTTTTTAGAGCATGTGATGAATGTAGCAATAAACGGCATATAATCGTTATATGAGATTCACTCTGTGAATGGAGTAACAGACGTGAAAGGGTGGCAAGGGGTGTTCAAACCATGTTGTGTTACTTTGTTACAGAAAAATAATGCGTTTTGCACATGTGAATATTCATTTATATTCATCCAGACCTGACTTTTAATTAAATGCATCCTTTGAGTTTCAACAGACTTATATAATACAAAGATTTACAAAGAATTTTAAGCTGTATGTTTATTATGATGTTTGGAAATATTAGCTATAACTAAAAATAATTTTAGACAAGTTAATACTTTCAAAACTAAACATCGTTTGACGGTTACGTAGCTTATAGCACTTGGCTAGGCTTCCATTGTAAGTGCATTGCTATAAACATGTATATTTTTTATATTTATATATTGAAGGTTAGTCAGTTGTTGCCACAGATGTTGTTCATAAAACCTAAATGGTATTTTAAGGTCTGTTCAGTTTTAAAAGTGTAGTTGGCTTCCTCTGCAGACAGGATGACCAAATATGGCTGAGTTTCTTTTCTTCTGATGGAAGAAAGAACAGTGGCAGTGTTTGGAGTGGACTGCACTGCTTCCAGTCTGACCTTAAGAAATAACGAGTTGGAAAGTTGTGATGTCTGTTCCAATGCTGATAGTCCCAGCTGGACGGAGCATTACTGGTGGTTGTGACCTTTTATTTGGACACTGAGCCACATGGTTTTCTTGGTGTGATTCAGAGCTGCAACAACTAATTTATAAAATTGATGGTAATTATTAATGAAAATAGTGATTGATTTAAAAACTAAAACTGCTTTTTTAGGTTTTGCCTTTGTTAGTGACGTCACTTCACAGGAATGAAAATGTTATTTCTATGTTAAAAACAAATTTTCTAAAGTTTCAAAGAAGGTCATGGGCGTGTCATTGCTGATTCAAGTGCTTTGGCAGAGTGCTGGTGCTGTTCAATGCTTTTGAAAGGCATTTCATCAGGGCATAAATGTAGTAAAAGTAAACACACACCTTAAATAAGAAAGTGCAGGTCACGGCACATATGTAAAAAAAGAAGCACTTGCATTTTCAAATGCAAAGAGTTTAAATTGACAGCAATTGACCTTTGTCAAGCTATCGCTTTGCGCCAGGACATAATTTACATTTTACTGTTATATTTTTATTATCTGAACAATTCAGTTTTGCTGACGGCTCGTCCTAACATGAACTGTGTATTTAAGTGTTCGTGTTGTTGTTAAACTTGAAATACTTCGAGCGTGTGCATACATGTAAATCATAAGTAGAGAGAAGGTGTGTGCAGTCATTATAATATGAGATGTCAAATTTAGGGTTTAAATAAGCTATAATTATTTGAAATCCTATGTGAAGCCCAAGTAATTCTTTATTAGGGTAAACGTACCTATTAAGCTCACGTACCCATTAAGCACACTTCCATTTTTGAGATCAGATTATAAAAAGAAAAAAAATGTATTTATTATCCCACGTGATGTCTTTGTTACTATAAAAAATGTTCTTTAAAATAAACAAGAATGTTTAATAAAACATGATGTGAGCTTAATGGGAACAGGGGTGTGCTTAAAGGGTACAAAAATCTACCCATTTAGCACAGCCAGACTTTTTGAATTTAATGTATATCTTAATTGAAATGCTTTTGTCATTTAAAATAAAATGAAATATTTTTGATATTTATATTTTATTTTAACATAACTTTTTGTACTGAAACCAATATCTAGAGCACTAAAATGTCTCAATGAAGATGAAGGTGAGCTTAATAGGTACATTTACCCTATATAACCGGTAGCTTAAACAGTTCCATATATATAGTGGTCGACCGATTATGGAATTTTTTTTATTTTATGGAACACACATTTTAGGTGGGCTACAAATGCTCACTGCACATAATTTCAGAAGTTCTCACAGCTCGATTTGACAAAATCTTCAAGGTTTGTGAAATGGAAAGTTTATTAGATATTCAAAGCTTTGTTTAAATTATATAATTCATGTTTGCTGAATATTGGTAGTATATAAGCTACAATACTTTTTGTATACATTTATTATTTTAGCTGTTAAACAGAGACAGTAATCTAATGAAAACAGAGAATGGGAGCTGTCAAGATAAAAGTCCCACTTCTAACAGAAAAATGTATCGTCTGATGATGATAATTTAAAAAAAAATCCCAAATATCCAATATATATTGAGTATTTATGAAAAGGCTTTGAAAACATGACAGCTTTATATGTTTAATAGGGCTGTAAATCTTTGCTGACAGAGGATCCATTTGATTCATGATTCTTTGGTTTTCAAGTGCAATAAAAACATTGTAAATGTGAGTGACTAGAGATGGAAGCTCTATCTGTAAATAAGTGTACTTCAATATTTAATCAGTAACACAATCCAGACATTACAGCATGAAAGCAGTTACCTCAGGAATACCTCAAGGCTACATATGCAAATAAAGAAAAAAGCAACATTGGCTAAATGGCTTTAATGTGTTCTGAAAGCCATAATAGTGTTAGAAATGTTGCTGTTTTATCTTTTACACATTATATTATAATATGCATGCATATTATATTTTTATAATTTCTTATTCCACCATATAAATATTGAATATGATATTATAAAACATTTCCAAAGCCTAAAGATCAGCCATTGTTGCTAAACCATATATATATATATATATATGTATATGTATGTATATATGTATGTATGTATGTATGTATATGTGTGTACATGTACATATATACATACATATGTACATATATACATACATATATTATTATTATTTTTTTTTTCTTTTTAATAGTTTCTTATTAATATTTTTAAATACATATTTTGAAACCAGCTGCACTAAATGCACCGAGTGTATTGGTGTATTGCATAATGTTTCTCTGCACATGTATGCACAGGTAGGTAATAGTCTACACCTTGTTTTTCCTGGTACATGTTCCTGCAGTGATGCAACACACACTAGTGCTTAACCTTTCTGCAGGAGAGAGAAAGAAACAGGCGTCTGGCAGCTAATTTCATCAGCGCTTCTGCACTACCATCCACATGTTATTATCTGTCTTAAACCCTCACACACACACCTCATTCTCCCATCACTGCTTCCACTGGGACACACAGAGAGAGACAAAAGCTTAGACCTGGAATGACATTGCTTGGGTAGTGTTGCGTAATTTTATTTGACTTCTGCTTTCAAATTTGGGACCCTTTTGCAAACAAGATTGCCCAGTTCTGCCTTTTTATGACTAATAACCTATACACACATCTATTTTTTTTAAGAGTTTCAGTTCTTCTTTTTGATTCAATAAACTAAATGATCATATAACAAAAAATAATAATCTTTATCATCACTTTAATTTATTTGTATTAGTTGCCGTTGTTAAATTTTAAATTGAACTGAAATTATTTTTTACGTGATGCACCAAAATTAATTTCTTACAGAAATGCCAAAAACAAAATTCTACTTTTCTTTTAGCCAAAAATCTAAAATAATGTAGCATGATTTTTGCTTAAAGTGTATCGTTGTATGCATAACATAGTCTCTTGTTTTGATTGAATATTTTAAGTTAAATTGTCTTTTTTTTTTTTTTTATGATTTTTTGAATGTAATTGTTACATGTTTTTTACCATAATTCCAAGAGGACAACACGTGACATTCTACTCAGAATGACTCAGAGTTATGCTTCTATGGCAGCACTATCAACGTATTCACATGCTCTCAGAACATAATTACTTGTAAGCTGGGAATGTTCTGAGTGCTACAACTTGGACAGTGTGACTGCTGCCAGATTCATTTAGGCGCTGCTTAGGTGCTACCTCTGAGTCAGAGGAGTAGAACGTCACATGTTGTCATCTCAGAATTACGGTAATTACGACATGGCGTGAATTCAGCTAGTATTTTAAAAGTCGAGTAATTGTCCATACAGCTGTTGGAGTGCTATTCTCAAATTCAAGTGCAATTTATCAAGAGACCAGATAATAAAGAACTGATGACTGAAGTTGACAAGTTAATAAACGTAGTCTGTCCATTAGCAGTGTTAAGTTTTAGTAACTGAAGATGTAGTGTGCCTAGTCTGTCACATATGAACACTTGAGATTCAGTATTGGTTTACATAGTGCAAAGGATCTGCAGTCGTTTTTATTGGCTGCCATGTTTTACATGCTGATATTCACGCACCTCTTTCAAAGCTGACTTTTGACCACAGGAACATCATAACATAAAGATCTGAGCTGCTAAGCTTTCTGTGGTTAGAATCTGCTTTGAAAGGTCAACTCAAGTCTTTTAATAGATGTACGTGGCTTTGAGTGACATTTACTTTCATCTTTGCTCAAGTGTTGTAACACTGATGCTTTGGGGAAGTGTGCACTCTGAAAGTCTGCATTTTTAGTCGGGAGACTGAAATAAATGATCTCCATTTGAGTAAGGTTATGTTCCAAGGCAACGAATGTTCATAAATCCATAACATTCCCTGACATATCAGTCATTTAGATCAGTTTTTCCGTTTCACAGTGGTTGCATTCACAGTGACATGCTTTAACAAATACATTCTGCTGAAAATTATTTTGGAGTCTGCAATGCTGTGTTTCTCTCTGTCATTCTGTAGGCCGGTGGGGCTGCCAAGAGCTGAAACCGTATATATCCACAACCCCAGCCCAGAGCTCCCAGTCTCTCTGCTCTCTGTGTTTACATCCAGCAGACATTTTCACATGCCTTCCTTCCACAGAAGGGTAAGTATGCACCTCGTTTCCCATTTGGGCTGCTTTCTCTGTTCCTCTACATCAGTTTAATCGCTCTCATTGTCCCATATTAATGTAATTCAGCGTTCCGTGTCGTTCACTTTCTTGCATAGTGTTTTTTTTTTTTTTTTTTTTGCTTTACAGGTGATTCCACCCAGAGGGAGGACATCTTTTAAAATAATTTTCCTCCCCACAGTGGAGGGCAATGAAGAAATCTCTTTATTTATTAACACATCAACCCATGGGGTGATATCATACCAGGCAAGTTTTATAGAATTATACCATTACACAGTCATTCTTTCAATTAAGAGGTTTCATAGAGACATATTTTTACTCAGGGGCATACTAAGGGGACATGTGGGAGAGATTCATATTTAAAAGTGGTTTATTTAGCTTGGCAGCAGTACCAAAGCAATTGTAGCTGGTTGCATAAAATGACAGTGGTGAATGGTATTCCCACGGTTAGCAATCATTTAAGAATTTTTTTTCCCTCAACCATAGTACATATTACAAGGCAAATGTAATATTCATGACCAGTGCTCGGCCTGGCAAAATTTGTGTGTTTTTTGTTTGCCTTGTTCATAACAACGCTCTTAACTGTTGTGAACTGAATCAAGGTCACACTGTGTCTTTCTGGAAATGTAGGGCAGTTATGTATATTACAGTACATACTGATGAGTAACAAGCTTAAATAGTACAGAATCTTTTGCAATAGTCAGAATAGTGTGATGCTGTATGACTGTCATCGCACAAATTCACTTTAATCATCAAAGCAATCTACGTTGGCATATATATTAGTATTCAGGTCATGTAAAGTATGTTATCTTCTGTTGTCATTGTGAGTAAGTTTCTGGTGACCTGATAAAAGCTGTAGCACCACTGTATCAAACTACTTCATGTATGAGGAAAGTCTTTAAGTCTACACTACAAGTCCAAAGTTTAGAAACACCTACTAATTTTTTTTTTTTATTGCATTACCTTTCAAAATTTGTTTTAGTTTGATACGAAAGCTGCATTCACTTCATCAAAAATACAGTAAAAAAAATAATGGTGTACAATTTTAAATAAATATTTTCTTTTTTTCTATATATTTACTATATATTTTAAAATGTCATTTATTTCTGCGATGGCAAAGCTGAATTTTCATTACTCCAGTGTCACATGATCCTTCAGAAATCATTCTAATATTCATATTTTATTATTATCAATGTTGAAAACAGTCTTTGAAATGTGTTTTGTCTCTCTCTCTCTCTCTCTCTCTCTGCCAGGTTTTTGGTGTTGGTGTCCAGGGGGGATCAGTCAAGGACGTCCATAGAAAAGATAGCGTTCTGATATTTCCCCACATTCAGAGCATTAATCTAACACAAACTCAGGTATGTGTATTGCATGTGGATATGCTCTTTGCTTAGTTGTGTGCTTAAACATGCAGATGTTCTTTTTTGTTTACTATTCTTTGTGCTGGATGACACATGAGGTCCAGCAACAGCTGAGTGCTTCTGTCTCCTATTACTGTCATAGCCATTGGCACACACACACACACACACACACACACACACACAGGACATCATACATTAGAGTCTGTGTGAAGCAATATTAAATGTGTGTTCTGAGTTTGTAACGCCACAGAATAATGTGTTATTAACCAAAAATGTGACGACACATTTTTGTGTCCACTGCGCTGCTTTTCGATTGTTTATCTCTAGAAACATTCACTAGACAGCATCTTGCACCTTAGAACTTTTTTAAAAAGTATCTCTAAACCTCTGTTTGAATGGCCTCTTAGACTACTGGGACCCAGTCCAGTCAACTGGGGTACTTGTACTCAACGGGATAGTTGGAGCCATTTTGGTTTTGCTTTGTTAACCTATCGAACAAACAAAAAGAAATATAAAAACTTCATTAACATCAGAGCTGTTAGTTCCAAGACAATATTGGCAGTTATTTCATATACATATTACTATAAGCATTGCTGTTTATCTGTCTTATGATCTTCACAATAGAAATCTGCATCACAAGACCACTGTATATTTCTTCTCAGTGTTGATGGTTTGACAGAGGTAGACGATGGTCTGTTTTTTTCTTAGGAGTTCTGCAGGGTCTCGGCTCTCATAAACAAGTTTAAATATAGATGCGCTTCTGTTGTAGCGGCCACATTCAAAGTAAGCTCTGTGTTTGGATGAAGCCACTGCAATTTCACTGGCTCTTGTGCTGAATGATAACTGAATATAAATGGCTATTCTTCCTGACATCCAACAGACTGGTCTGCTGGCACAAGATGACCCCCATCCTTAGTTTGATAATCTGACAATAGAGGAACATGTGTGAATGTATATTAAAACCTGTACCTTCACACTGACTAATTTGAGATAGATTTAAGGTGGTTATACGTGGCGTGACACTGTGTTGGTTCTACCTTATTAGATAAAGTGAGCATGAGCAGATAATTACTAGATAATAAGTACTTTACAGCTGATATGTAAAGATACTGTATTGTTGAGGTTACAGACTTGATAACAGTAAAGGACGTTTCACCTATCGACAACTGCTGAAATTTTGCTCCTCTTGGTAGAAGGGTGCTCAATTAAACGAGTTCTTCTGACATTTCACACTGATTCGCTGTCATATTCCAGTGCCTCATTTTTCACCATGAACAATCAGTGTCTTACTGTTGTGTTTGCAAAATATGCATGAACTTTTCAACAGGATAAGCCCCCTCAGGCTATTACGTGTTAGAATTTAGTTTGTTCTGACTGTCATCCTTTATTTACTCTCATGTCTTTCCAAACCTGTATGAATTTCTCTCTTCAGTAGAACACACACACACACACACACACACACACACACACACACACACACACACACACACACACACACACACACACACACACACAAAAGAACTTCAGGTGCATCTACAGTAAACTACTTTTATGTTTTATTAAAGATTTTGAGATTTGTTGTCTTATTTTGAGCTTGACAGCCCCTAGCCAACATGGTCTTTTGATTATGTGGGGAAAAAAGAAAAAAAAACTGAACATGTTGCACCTCATTTTGTGAAAGTCATATTGGTTTGGAATGGCATGAAGGTGAGTAAATGATGAAATTATTTACATTTTTAAGTACCTTGCTCCAGGTGATGGGTTTGTTATTGTTCACATACAGTCACATACACGTCCCACATTTAGATCCCTTCATTTAAGATCATTTATCGAAATAATCTGTGCAAAAATCACTTGGTAAGCCACTAGATTTAAAGTGAAAATTCAGAAGTTCAATTCTGTAGATGGAGATGACTACCTGCCTTTTAAAGGGGCCCATCTTAGTGACTGATGGTTTTGAATGTTTTGAATTATTCATGTTGCCTGAAGAGCTAGAGGAAATAAGTTTACATCTTTAATGGAGAACACATAAAGGATGAACAAAAAAGCTGCACTGGGCCTCAGAAGATGCATTTGCTGCCTTTAGAATCATTAAACCACTTTCTTTGTTCACTATTGAAACTGCCTCACAAAAAATTTGCCTTTTTTGTGTTGTGTTATATATTGTTATAATAATATTAAGTTGCTGCAGATGAAAGTGTCTGCTTAATAATGTAAATTAGATGTATTGTTGTGATCATTTAATTTGTCTGAAAAGAGCTTCTGAGCTAATGTCTTTCTCTTTTGCTCCTGCAGGAAGATGCTTATAATATAACAATTTTAGGTCTGCTGCTTGACTGCAGTTTACCAAAAATGTTCTACGATCAGCCCCAGGTAAGATATAATCCCAGTTTCAGGAACTGTTTTAAGGCCTGTTCATACAAAGACTAATGTTCGGGATGAACATTTTAAATTGAACAAATGGCTGTTAATTTGAATGCATTTGTTCAGATTGAAACAAACATTTGCATGTCTTGAATGCAGCAGTTTTTTACAGAGATATGTTCTCATTTCTATGAAGAAAACTTGCCAATCTATATGATTTACACTTACGGTCACATCTCCAGACCTGCTGCTGTTGCATAAAACTACAGTTTGGTAACTATTTTGCTGAGAGTCAGTGAATAGCAGAGAAAGATTTCGGATCCGACTCTCTTAAATCTGTACACTTGTTGTTGGTGTTTTATAAACACCGCAGCATGTACAAAAAATGTACAGTATGAAAACATGTAAATTTGGTTTGACTTCATTTCTTCTGCAGGACAAGCAGGTGTCAGAAACTGAAGGTTGTGCAGCACTTGGTGTCCCAGAAAACTGTTATATTTCTGCTTTTCTATAAGCACCACCTCAGAGAGTGAATTTACATTTTCCTGCAGCCTGTTTTTTATGAATTGGTTTGAACAGACAAACAGCATAATAAAATTGTGCCAAATTTTCATACCAAACATTCATGTTTGTGTGAACAGGTCTTGAGAAATTACTATTTTACCACTACTTCTACTTCTCCATATAAGGAACTGTAGGTACTTCCTAATGGCAGTGGAAATGTGAGAGATCCTGTAGCCAGTGATTATTCAAAATTTTTTTACTTTCTCTTTTAAACTAATTGTCTCAGATTTGTCTCTTACTTTACCAGATCCATTTTTAATGGAATAAAACAGACAAAAAATCTCTAGATTGAGTCCCCGTCAGTTTATAGTAACATTGTAGGTGTGAATGCAAGAAGGAAAAGCCTCCTTGAGCGTATAGCCCCTTGTAGAGGTCTCCTTCCAGTTAGTCCTTGTTGGAAAGTCCTGGAACTTCATGTTGGAACGCAGCTAATAGCTCAGTAGGGAGTCGATGGTGCTGTTAACACCTATCCACTCAAGAGACCATGCACACCAACATCTAATTCTGTAGTTTATGTGAATATTAAAACGCAAAAAGACGGTATGTATGAATGGCGGAGACGTGGTTTTGTTTACTACACAAATACTGAAGGACACGTGAACTTGCGGTGATTTTCGGCCTCTGCATCTCACTACATGACAACATGAACTTCCAGGCTGTGAGATTTTACCGTTTCATTTGAGAAAACCAGCATCATATCATACTGTACACACACAGAATCTTCACGGCAACCTGTCAAAAATAAAAGTGTGGTTTAACATGTAACAGAAATATATTACCCTTGTATTACTTTTGTACAGTATAATGTACGTCTTTATATAGTCCATTTACTGTCAAATTTAAATAAAAAAAATTAATAATTATTACAACCACTTAATTGTAGAAAAAAATACAATTATTATTAAAACTTTTTTAAAGGAATATTCATACAATTTTTCTACCATGTATTAATTTTAACAGTAAACCTCCTGTTTTTTTGCCAAAAAATAAAAGGGCTTCATTTTCATTTGATTAAAAATAATTAAATGTTTTATTCCTTCATTTGATTATCAGAAAAAATAAAACACACAAGAATTTCTGGAAGAAAAAAAAAAAGAAAAACATTGTAGGGCCCTTTTGTTCAAAATGTTGAAATTGAGAGTTTTGGACTTATTTTTTCACTGAAATAAATGTTTTTGTTATTACACGGAGAGTAAGGTACAGAAAAAAGGTACCATTGGGTACCCAACCCTACTTGTTTAGTTGGAACGCTTTGCATTCCTGTGATTTGTGTTGACGGGTGTCTAGCGTGTCGATGAAATATGTCTCTTTCCTCACAGGGTTGGTGTTTAGTATCCGAGGAAGGCAGAATTGCACTTCAGATCAGTCTTTCTGAAAGAGGGGAAAGGCCGGCCCACTTGGACAAACTCAAGCCATACGTGCTTGAGAATATTGTGGTGCTGCTGGTCCTGGCACCAGCGGATGCTGTCTGTATGTCCATTTGTACATTTATCCATATTTTTAAGTGACACTTTTTTTTTTTTACACATCTAGCTCTTCATACTTTTAGATTATAAACTCATTTGTTTTCTGCTGCAGATACAAGAAATGCATGACTTGATTTTTGATTCATATCCTCCTAGCAATATTTATACATTTTTGTAAGCATTTTGCTGGCTTTATTTATTGGCTTTTATTTATTTTACCCTGTGATCTTTGACTTTATTTTGACCTTATCAGCGTTTGTTTATGTTTTGCTAAGATTCTCATACAACACACACCAAAAAACATTTTTCAGTTTGAACACATTTATGGTGTCACTGGGCAGTTTGTTGCATGGCCGCTGTGTCCATCATGTTTTCACACTCCCCGTGTGAGATTGCCATGATTCTGTTTTAACACGTTTCCACTCACACTTTTTTGTTTGGACTCCTGGATTGCACTCATGGGTTCGTGAAGCCCTAGGCGAGATCATAAAAAATGCATCCTAGTGGTGTAAAAATGTCATAACATATAAATAGCCTCAGAATCACTACAATATCATTTTTTTTTTCTTTTTAAGAGAAAACAAACATATCACTCTCTATATAACTATATAATTGGTTATCTAATGCAACAGATTCATTGTAAACAAGCAACAATTAAGGCAGAGAGATATGCAAAAGCAAACACGCCTGCAAGTCTTTGTTTACGCTGCACCCAAAAATTCTTTAAGACAATCTTAAAATGTTACAGAATATTTTAATTTCATATAAATGCTGTTCTTTTAAACTTTCTGTTCTTTAAAGACTCTTGAAAAAAATGATTCCACCAACTTAATAATCACCACAACTGTTTTAAACTTTAAGATTAAGGAATATTTCTTGAGCACCAAATTAGCATATTAGGATGATTCTAAAGGATCATGTGACACCAGCTTTGCCATCACAGGATTGCATTACAGTTTAAAAATATATTAAATTAGAAAACAAAATACTAATTAATTATAACAAAATCTAACAAATATTGCTGTACAGTATTAAAAAAATAAATGCAGTCTTGGTGAGCATAAGAGACTTTAAAAAAAATAAATAAATAAAAACAATCATCCATTCAAGCATTTAAACTTTTTAATGTTAGTGTACATGCTATTAAACTCTACTACAGGGGTGTCAAACACAGTTGCTGGAGGGCCGCAGCCCTGCAGAGTTTAGTTCCAACCCTGCTCCAACACACAAAACATGTAGTTTTCAAATAAGCCTGAAGGACTTGATTAGCTGGATCAGGTGTGTTTAATTAGGGTTGCATCTAAACTCTGCAGGGCTCTGGCCCTCCAGGAGCTGAGTTTGACACCCCTGCTCTACTACATTTCAATGTACTACATGTACTTATGCCCGTTTCATTATTGTAATTGTAAATACGCATTTTAGTTTAGTTTTAGTAACATGCTGCCACTGAAAATGAATGCACACTCTGGCGTAGTAATGTGACTCAAAGCACCTTGAGTTTTTCATTAATTTTCAGTGTTGAATAATCTAGTGAGTCCATACCACAGACATGTGGAAATAATTATATCACCTGGAGACATCTGGTCATAGATTTCATCTCTGCTTTCAAAACCATCAGCCTACTTGAACTTTTCAATAGAGATAATGAGCATAGACTCTCTTTCACTTCCTTATTGAAGTGTTTGTACTCTACTCTTTGTATCTGATGCATAATTGCTTAATCACTTAGGTATTAATGAATACAAATAATTTAGTATGAAATTTGAAAGAATGATTTTAGTGAATTAAGCCAACAGCATGTTAATTTTTAAGGAAAATTCTGCTCTGAAATGTCCTGGGCTAAAGTGTCATTCAAACACAGATAATGAGATAGAAAGGAACCATAACTTTCTAGTTCATGAGTTACACCTACCTGGATTTGAAACTTTTTTTTTTTTTTTGCTGCTTGGCCACCAACGCCCAACAGATAACTTTTCCTGGTATCATAGCACCACCTTGTGGCTTTCCTACTGTGCACTCTTTTATTTATTTATTTTCGAGTTATGTGTAGTGTGGACCCATTTATGAATTATATTTCATAATTATGTATTTTTATTCTAGCAGATCCCAGAATAGGAGTGTTCATGTTGAACTCGGGGGTTAAAAAGCTCTTTGTTAAGGTATGTGCACACAGAACAGCACAGATTCTAATGAGGTTAATTATGCGTATAAACTGATATGGTTTATGAACATGTGGATCGTGCTGCATGACATGACTTGTGTCTTTTTAAGGAGATCCAACTCTTGTCAAGAACAGACAGCAGTGTAGAACTCACTGAAGTGCTGCTCAAGCCTTCCGCTACTAATTTCACTCAAGTGGCTTCACTCTTCTGTAGACGTCAGTAGCCTAAAATTATGTGTATTCTGATTGTTCATACTGGACATGCTATGATTTTAGCCGTGTTTATTTCATTGTCTTTCACTTTTTTTGTTTGTAGGCTCTTTGTCAGCTAAAAGTCAAAGGTGTTCAAGTCAGATTGGCCTGCAGATTTTAGCGAACAGAACGGTGAATTCATATCCACTGCTGAAAAGCACACACAGGTAATGATTTCTGTGTTAAGAGTGTATTTACTGCAAATGACCATAATGCTTTTATCATTTAACATTATCTGTTTTTAAATCAATTTAAATCACCATTGGACAGCAAATGCACAATAGGCAAAAAATAACTTTTTTCAAATGTCACGTAATAAAAACATTGTAAAACATTGTAAAACACCTAGTAAATGTTGTCTTCATGATTTTTGATGCAGTTCTACTAAATATTTGGTTGCACTTTATTTTACAGTACGTGTAATTACATTTACTTACAATGTACTTACAGAAGAAAGTACTGGTAATATAAGGTAACTACATGGTGTAGGGTTAGGTTTAGAGGTAGGTTCAGGGTTAGTACCTAGTTATTACGTAATTATTGTAATTACTACATAGTATGTACATGAGGAACAGGACTGTAAAATAAAGTGCAATCAAATATTTAACCTTGTTTTTACAAAGTCGTTCCTGTCTGTTTCAGATGGTCCAGCTCTGAGCTGAGTTCTTTAGTTCAGCTCAGACAGAAGCAGAGGGGCTCAGGGCATGTTGAGCTCTGGCTGTCCAACCCCTTCCCCATTACCTTCAGAATCACTAACATCTCCCTTTCCCAGCATAAACTCTTTAAGGTAATGTTTACCTGAACAGAAGAGACTTGAATGTCCAGTGACCACATGGCTTTAGAACAGATGAATGGATTGCAGGACACATGGCGACTAAATAATGTGGATTTTTTTTTTCCTGCTTTGAAATTGAGCTAATGAGTAGTTGGTGGGTTAATGACTCTATTTTTTTGTTTGTTTGTTTTCCTTAGTCAACGTAGTACTTAAAATACACAATAAAATCTAAATAATAGAATTGCTTTTAGTAGTATACAAAAGTACAATTCACAAAAATAGTATTTTTGTGAATATCTATATTAGTCCGAACTATACAGTTTTTACAGCTTTACTAAGATGTAAATTTTCCCAATTTATAGTTTGTAAATTTGACAAAGTCCCTGGAAGTGAGCCCTGGTAGCTGGAAGCTTCTGTCTCTTCTGCTGCTCAGCAAATCTTTACCCATAAACCTCAAAACCACAGTTACCCTGACAACCAATGTAGGGGTTCCAATGGAGCTTCACATCCAAACGTATTCTTCTGCCTCAAAGGTAAATCTTGACTACATCAGCATAAAAACTCTTAAATTAGAGATAAGGTTCACGTCCTCTTGCTGTGCTGATGGAAACCTGATGAAGGATTAAATTCATTCTTTACTGCATAGACAGAAGAATGCATTGAAAATGTTTTCCTCAGCAGGGAGGTGTTATGTTTGAGTCATCTGAGGAGTGTGAACGGCTCTGTCCTCTCCGTTTGTCCAGATCAGGTGAGACAAACACACCTGAACACGTATAAGTGTTTTTGTAGACCAGTGGATCTCAACCTTTTTGACTCCAAGGTCCACCATTGTCCTAAACAATATTCAGAGTTTATGTTTTGAAAATTTAGTTTCTGTAAATGAAAAAAGCCCTAATAATTAATATAAAATAATTCATCAATATGATTACATTTCACAATGTTCTGCAAGATTCTTACACTTTTTACCCACTGAATTTACATGACTCTTCCAGTCCATCATGATTTACTGGACAAGGATTAAGGATTAAGGATTTAAAAAAAAAAAAAAATTATTCACAGTTGCTACCCAATAAATGATTTTAGAGCTTGGCGTAAATAGCCCGTGGGATTGCAAGATTTTTTTTAATTTGCATGATTTATTCAGGTCTAGAAATCTCAATTTTAAAATGTTCCTAGTCTGTGGGAAAGCAGTGTAAGCAGTGTTTGTTTTTTTATTAGTTTTGTCCAGATTCTATTGTAGTTTTTATTAATACTTTTAATTCATTTTTATCAATATATTTTTCATTATAATTTTAAATGTAGTGAAGTTTTAGAATTTATTTCCCCTTAGGTTTTTTTTTTTTCTTTCGTTTTTTTTTTTTTAATGTCTGTTTTCTTTAATGTTTTAATTTTTATTTTTGATAACACTTTAGCATAGGGACCAATTCTCACTATTAACTAGTTGCAAATATTATTAACATATTTGCTGTTTATCAGTACTTAAAGTACATATTGTGCATGATCATATTCTACATCCCTAATCCTACCTAATACCTGAACTCAACAACTATCGAACTATTAATAAGCAGCAAATTAGGAGTTTATTGAGGCATAAGCCATAGTTAATGGTTTGCTAATAGCAAGAATTGGACCTTTAAATAAAGTGTGACCATTTCTTTTTTTAGTATTATAGTACATGTAGTTAAACTACATAATTAAACATGCTGCCTTGAACTAGCTGAAATAAATAAATTAAGTTTACATTTCTTTTTTTTTTCTTCTTTTTTGTCAGTTAACATTTATTTAAAGTAAACATGTTTTTTTTATGATTTTAGTTTGCTTTACTTTTCTATAAAAACCCTCTGAGGAAGTAAATTAAAAAAAAACAAAAATTAATAATTAGTTGTTTCAGCTTATTTTATTGCTATTTTGCTTTTTTTTTTTTAAGTCATCTTGAGGCCCCCCTAGTAGCACTGTTGTAGTCGCATATCATAACCTTGTACTAAAAATTGATTGAATAGTTTTTGGCATGCTAGTTTTTGCATTTTGTATGTGTATGAACTTGCAGGACGTGTTGAGTGGCAGCAGTCCCTTCTCCCAGAATCCTCCTCATCGCTCTGGAGAGTGGACAGCAGTCTGGCCTCTTCACTCTGTAGCCGTTGGCACTGTAGCAAAGAGCTTTCTTGCCGGTAAACGTGCTTGAATATAGAAACAAACATATGGGGACAAATAGGCTTCTCATTTTGAATGCCGTTTAAACTGTTCACTCATCTTGTTTTGTCTTGTGTGTGTGTTTTATTCAGGTGGCCCAGACTTCCTGCAAACTACTCTTCACCTCTGGACTTTGGGGCCACACCTGTCAATGATAGTAAGGTATGCCAAACGCTAATAAAAGAACAAAAGGAGCAGCTTTTGTAAGAATCTTCAAATGTCAATCAAACATGCCACCTTTTGATGCATTGCATTGAATTTTTATGATTGTTTGAACTATTAATGTCAATCACTAATCCAGGTGAAGAACTTCACTCTGAAAAACCCGACGGGTTCAGTGGTGTCTGTGGAGATCCGAACCCTCTCCTCATACCCAGTTCCGCTTGAAGCCCTTGACATGTTGACCAAATGGTACATACTGTAAACACACACTCATATGGCCTAAATTCTGTTCTGCAAAAAACCTTCATTACAAAATAAAATATAAACAATATTAAATTTAATATTTAGTACATGTAAATAAGACATGTATTTACACACAAATTACAAATTCTTATTTTAGTTTTAGTTATTTTAGTACTTCAGCTTATTTTGTTTCTATTAGTTCCCAAGGCATTTCTTTCTTTTTTAGTAGTATTAGTTAGCTATAACAACATTGTTAATGAGAAATAACATCTGAAATCATATTATGTATGCATCTGTTTCTAGGTTTAATATTAGCCCACTGTCTGTGAATATCACTACAACAGAGTTTCTTCTATTGGCTACTAATCACAAGGTGAGGTCATGATTTTTGAATAGCTTTACCCAAGATATACTCAATGTGCTTAGTTAATGTGTCTTGTGGTAACTCTGGTTATAATGTACTCATGTTTTTGCAAACAGGAGAGTGAGAGAGGCAGTGTGTTGAGATTCCTTCTTCAGCCGTGGGAGACAAGGACGGTTTCTGTGGCGTACCAACCAACAGAACACAAGCATGTTACCTCACTGCTCCTCATCAGGTACTGCTCTGCCCAAATCAGTTGTAACTGAGGTATTAAAGGGATAGTTCACCCAAAAATGAAAATTCTGTCATTAATTACTCACCATCATGTCGTTCCAAACCTGTAAAGGCCTTTGTTCATCTTTGGAACACAAATTAAGATATTTTTGGTGGAATCTGAGAGCTCTCTGACTGGTAATATCTTTGCTGTCTATGGAGGATCAGAGAGCTCTCAGATTTCATCAAACATATCTCAATTTGTGTTCTGAAGATGAACGAAGGTCTTGACAGTACTGCAATGCATGGTCATGAAAAAAAACTGAAATTATCAGGAATTTTTTTTAATTTAAAAACTTCATAATTGGTTCAGAATCTGAGTGTTAGTGATCCCCATCCACTAAGCACATACTATAGGAAATGTCGTGGGCATTTATTGTAGGAACTTTGTATGTATGATATAATGATATGATGTAACATTTTGACAACATTTGCTTTTTTTTTTTTTTCACTTTAACAATTACACACAGTATGTTTTGGCTTAAGGTGTGGTTTCAGAATGCTGGTTGGTCTGAAAGTGACTTCGGTGCGAGTAGTTGCATTACACTATTGACCGCGGCTTTCCTTGTTGTGGTTGTTGTTGTTGTTTTCTCAGTGTTGCTATGAGTTTCTATGCTAGTTGTTAGCACGCAGTAATTGTGGCTGTGTCTGTTTGTTAACAGGAACAACCTGACCGTGTTTGACATGGTTCTGGTTAAAGGATTTGGGGCAAAGGAGCTCCTGAGAGTAGGAGGGAAGCTCCCCGGGCCTGCAGCCTCACTGCGCTTCAATGTGCCCCAGTCAACACTCATGGAGTGCAGAGATGGTGAGCTGAGCTTCTCCTGTCATTTCTAAGAGTTTGATGAAAATACACTAGTGGTGGTAGGATTAGTGATTGTTCTCAAATTAATTGTTCTTAGGTTTTTTTTTGTTTTGTTTTTTTTTTGTTTTTTTTTGTAATGAATTCAGTCATTTCAGGTACATTAATTACACTCTTATTCTAAAATACTTATTTGAAGTACCCTTTTAGATTTGAAGTTAATATTTTAATAATTTTACAACACATTCACATCTTTCACGTCTTTAGCCTGTGAAATTTCAAACCATATTATATTATGGTTATACTTGGCCATACATTATTAATGAACAAAAATCAAAGATCATTAGTTAATGCTTACAAATCTCATTTAAACTTTCACTTCTTACAACAATGCAGTTTTTAAAAATCTACAAATTCTGACAAATTAAGCAATGATTAAAAGCTTGTTTGTTAATGTACTTTTGAATGCTTATTAAACTTAATTTTCTTATATTACCTGCTGCTCTTTTTTACGTTGACAAATGTTAAAAAAAAAAAATAGCTTAGTAATTTAAGCACTTTACAAACTTTTCACGTTAACAATATTCTTTAACTCATAATCACAGTTTGTAAAGGTTGTATAATTGGTCTTTGTTTGTTGTGTAGACTTCTACTATTTTCACATCTTAACTAATCATTTATTAATTATTTGTTTTTGCAGTACCCAATCGAAAGACTATTCATCACTTGTAAATGTTTACTAATCATTAGTACTTTCACGAGCAGTTATCTCTATGGCAAAATGTGTCCCAAATGACCTGAATTCACCCTGTTAATCATTTGTTAAGGTTTTTGCAGTGCCCAATCTAAAGTTGAGACTATTCATAATTTATAAATGTTTAGAAACGTTTACTATTCATTTACTATCTTTATGAACCACGTTTATGTAAAGGGTGGCGAGTTAAGTTTTGCTAAATGCTTGCTAAAGACATCAAACATGCAAAACATGGATATTCCTTATGCACCCAATAGGATATTCCTTGAATCATACATCAACAGGAGAAAACAAATAAATTTTTCAAGAGAACTTCATTTATTTATCAAAACAATGTAATATTAACAGATTGAATTGTGTTCCCTTATAGTGATCAAATTAATCCCTGTACACTTCTGAACTTAACCAACCTTTAAAGCTGTCCCTAACTGTCGGGTATCACACCTCAATAGCAGCAAAAATGTGCATTAACAAAAGCTTTTAATCATTGTATAACATCTGTTAAAATTATTTGTAGAGTACATTTAGGTGAAACATTTGAATGTGTTAACGATCCCTTAAGCATTATAATGTTTGTTAGTGATTTGTTAATGAAATTATTATTACAAAAGTTTTACTGCATGTTTTATTCTCTTTGTTGTCTTTTCACAGGTTTAAGATCAAGTAAGCCCTTGTTTGCCATCCAGAAAAGCTTTAAAGTGGAGAATGCAGGCGAGTTGCCATTGACTGTAGTATCCATGAACATTAATGGATATAAATGCCAAGGTTATGGCTTTGAGGTGCAACACTGCAGATCTTTCAGAGTGGACTACAACTCGTCCTCAGAAATCACAATTGCGTAAGTCTTAAGAGTGTTAATGTGAAAGTGCATGTTCCTGCTGATTTTCAGCTGTTTACGCTACTGTGCATACTATTCAATATCAGTATTTTAAGAAAAGTGCAGATCTTATTACATCACTTTGTTTTTGGAATACGATAGAGTTTTGAGATGATGTGTATATATATATATATATCTGCACAAAGTATGGTCCACCCCAAAATAAAAACACTGTCATCCATTTATTCATCCTTGTGTTGTTCTAAACCTGTATGCACGGAAACTGTTTGGTTTCCAACTTTCTTAAAAATAACTTTCATGTTTCACAAAATAAAGAACAACTTCAGGGTGAGTAAATATACTGACAGAATTTTCATTTTTGGGTGGACTGTATGATTTATTCCATGGTCTATATCTATATTACACCATATTCCACAATTGTCTCAATTGTTCTTTCTGCATCTCTCTAGGTTTACTCCAGACTTCACATCTTCGTGGGTGATCAGAGACTTGACCCTAGTGACAGAACGTGGCTCCCTTTTCCACTTCACCCTCAATGTGACTCTTCCTCACCACATGCTGCCCCTGTGTGCTCAAGTGGTACCAGGACCCAGCTGGGAGGAGTCCTTCTGGGTCATCACACTGGTCTTCACCTGGTTAGCAGTCCATATACATACTTAAACCAACAACATGTCACCCTGTCCATGTAAATGTATTCTATGCATTAATATAAAACCCGTTCTCTCTGCAGTTCCTCTCTAGCTGGTGTGTGTCTGATGGCTTTCCATCAAGCTCAGCACATTCTAAGCGAGTTCTCCACACCAAGTCCACGTAGCAATCACAACTCTGTACCTCGTGAAAATAGTAGTGTCAACCACATCTCCTCAAATGGTGTCAGGTGAGACAGCATCACTCTTTATTATTAGGGAATCACACACACACATACAAAATTATTTTCAATGTCTTAAATTAATTAGTTTGACAGTGCTGCTCCATACTACTCTGGTCCTTTGAGGTTTTTTTTTTTTTTTTTAACATTAGCTTAATTAAACAAATTTTTTTTTTTTTCTTTTTTTTGGATAGGTTTATTGGACTGTATTTGAAAGGTGTATTAATTAATAAAAGCTAATTGTTATTACTACTAATACTATAAAATAAATATCTAATATGTTAAATAATTTAGTTTATCATATGAATACTATTTTTTATTATTATTAAGGCATTGCTTGTTAATGTTTTTCTGTGTGAATTATTTTAATTTATTTATTTATTTATTTTTACCTTGAAATCTAAGCAGCAGTGATATGTGATGTTTTGAAGAATCATATGGCAGTTCAAATTGATATTGCAATATATTACAATTGTTTAATTATTTATTTATTTTTGCTTGATACTAGTTGGCTGTACATTTTAGTCAACTTATGTGAGTTAGATCCATTTTTAATTTTTTTTTCTTTAGTAGAGGAAAAGGGAGTTGTAAGAACTACACTGACACAAGCCATCCCTCTGACAAAGGCAAAGGGAGAGGATCTCCAGCCGTGGCCAATGGGACAATTCGGTCACAGTCCTCATCCAAGAAAACTTCTGGAGGTTCATCCCAGCCTCCAAAGAAGCAAACTAAGGTGTCGTTCCTATACAGTAGATATAAAAATAGCCCTGCAACTGCTGCTGCTAGCGTTCCTGCTTCCTCAGACTTTTGCAGTCCTCCCACCGATGAAGATGGAGATCGCACATTTGAGCTTGACCCAGAAGTTTGTAATAACAACAACAATAACAATGACATATTAGATGAAAACCTTTTCCCAGTTGAGAAGAAAGAGCACTTTAGAGAATCCAGAGAGGACGAGGCATTGCCAGCTGATATGTTTCCTATGGAAACACTTCCTGGATTACCAGAAAACATCCCAGTAAGCAGAGACCCTCTTCCTAGAATGGAAAACGAGGAGTGTAAAAGAAAAAATAATGCAGAAAAAAGGGAAAATGCAGATGAAGAGGTAAGAGCCATAATACAACATAAGAGGATTACCTTTTTTTACACTGTTAAAATCTGCCTCTTTGTGAATATTTTAACAAAAGATTCTCAGTGTTGAGGTTCTTTCTAAGACAAATGAATTGTTTGTGGCCCTCACTCAGAAGACAGAAAGAGGCAGCAATCAGAAGAAGAGACCAGAGAAAGATGCAGAACTTGGAGTGTCAGCCACCAACACCAAAGCAAAGAAAAACACAGGCAGGAGTCGCAGGAAGGCAGCTGAGCTCATTCCTGGGTAAGTATCTGCACAGTTTAGCTTTAAACCTTCAGAAGTTAGTGTAGGAGTGTGAACTGACAGCAAATTGACTTGATTTATGATTCACTGGATTTTGATTCAGTTTATTTACGCTGAAAAGCATGGCCACACTATGATTGCTTTAACTGTAATTGTAACATAGCTTATTATGTGTATATATACTAGCAAATACACTATTTTAACAACTCATGATTAATTAGATTTTTGTTATTTTAAAATCAGTTTTACAAAACGGATAGTTCCGGTCCTTGATTCTGATTGGTCGTGCCGTGTTCTACACCTTTGTTTACTTTGTGTGTTGCTTGGCAACCACTTTGTTCCAACCATAGATATATATACGTAGATGCCTCAGCGACTGTTTCTATGGGCCACTATACGTAAGCCGTCCGCCATATTGAAGCGGTCAACTTAACGTCATTCACCATAGTAATCACTGAATATTCAAAAGATGCCACAATCCTGCACAGACGATGGTCTGCGAACCCAACGGCTCTGTGCGAACCTACAGTATGGTGAATGACGTCAAGTGGACCGTTCCAATATGGCGGCCGCATCTGCATGCCTGGAGCAGTCTAATAGGGCGTCTATATGTCTATGGTTCCAACCACAACTGTTTCTAAGGAACTACATTGTTTGGTGGAAGAATACTGTTTTTATTTATATCATTACACTTTATTTGCTCTGTTTTATTTTGTGAAACCTTACTATTTATAATTATGGAATAACCGTTTTATAAAAGCAATAATCCCCGTGAAGCCGTGGTTTACAGTGAATTTATAACAGCTAAGGGGCGTTGTTAGGCACGACACGAAGCGGAACGGCTTCTTGGGGCTTATTGCTTTAATTAACTACACTATATAAATCACAATTTAAAAGTCAGATTTATGCATATGAATAAGGAGAATTTTAAATGTACGATTACTGAAAAAAATACATCATACAAAAAAATAAAAGTTTGTGTCCTGGCTCGTGGACCTTTCCCGAACCTGCCCCTCTCTCTCTCTCTCTCTCTCTCTCTCTCCCACTTTGCTTCCCGTCACTGCTATACTGTCCTATCAAAATAAAGCCAAAAATGCCCCAAAAATAAATAAATAAATAAAATAAAAGAGCTCTGAGTCAGTATGTTATAAATAAGAACCACTAAAATGCCAATATTTTTGCACTCCCCTTACTGTTAAACATATTTAAGTACAATTAAAGAATCGTTTTGTTAAGTATACATCATTTGTTTTATTCTAAGTTGAATTTTATTAAATGTTTGAATTTAGTGTATTGTTTGTATTTATTGAATGTTGAATCTGTGTCTGCCATGAAATAGACTGTGAAGATTTGGCAAAATACTTAAATAGATCAGATATTAATAAGATATACAAATACAATTTAATAATTCAATATACAAACATGTTAAGACATTTTATTGTTGTTAATATTACTCTCTCTCTCTCTCTCTCTCTCTCTCTCTCTCTCTCTGTATTTTTCATTCTGGTAATCCAACAGGCTTCCTGAAAACAGCGTTGTCATGGTAACAGAGAGTGAGAGAGAATTTCAACGTAATGCTGCTAGAACCCGCAACATGAAACCTGAACAACCTAAAACAGGAGCCAACCCAGACAGCCCTCTCAAACACAGTGGTGAGGAAGTGATTTCCAGCTGTTCCTGTGTCTCACCACTGTATGTGTGCATATCATCATAGCAGTGTCACTGCAGTTGTCGAAGACAACATAAAACACATTTCAAAGTGCATTTAATTTGGATGGGAAGGGACATCTTATATCCATGAGCATTTGATTAAATTATTTGCTCATGTTATTTTATCCTGCCATATGAATTGTTTATTGTTTTGTATTTTATTTATTCCTGCGATGGCAAAGTTGAATTTTCAGGATTTAGTGTCACATGAAACATCAGAAATCAGTGTGAATTAGAAATTTTAAGTGTCTTTACTGTCAGTTTTGATTAGTTTAATGTGTCTTTGCGGAATAAAAGTTTTTTTTTTTTTTTTTTTTTTTTTTTTTTTTTTTTTACAATAAATCTTACTGACCCCAAACTAGTGTATCCCAGTTTCAATAAAATAAATTATTAAGCAGCACAACTGTTTTCAGCATTCATAATAATCAGAAATGTTTCTTGAACACTAAATAAGCATATTCTAATGATTTCGGAAGGATCATGTGACACTGAAGACTGGAGTAATAGCTGCTTAAAATTCAGTTTTACTATCAGAAAAATAAATTGCATTACAAATCACAAATTACAAAAATTCAAGAAAATCATAATTATTCTAAACTTTGACCGGTTGTGTACTCAGCTGATCTACTCTCCCTGTCAGTTTTGTAAAAGCAGTTTCCTTTTACACAAACACAGGCACGTGTTTGAACAGACCTAGGCGTAAATGTCCAGAACGACGCCTGCAGTGGGAGTCAGGCTCTGACTCAAGCAGTTCATCGGGCAGTGTGAGAGCCAGCCGAGGGTCCTGGGGCAGCTGGAGCAGCGCCAGCAGCATAGAGGGAGAAAAGGACCCAAACAGACATCCCTGCAGGAGTAAGAGATCATGCGCTTGCTACACACTTGTTGAGCTAAAAAGAAAACAGACACTTTTACCCACTGCAGTTTCCAGAACAAATTAATTAAAATAGTATTTTAAACCATTTTTTTTTTTTTTTTTTTTAAGGAGACAACATCCAGTACAACCCATATCCAAAAGATCGGGAATGTTACATGAACATGAACTATACCTACAAAACTCAAAGGTAAAATTCCCAGATTTTCTCAAAGGATTAGTTCACCTCCAGAATAAAAATTTCCTGATAATTTACATTGTCATCCAAGATGTTCATGTCTGTCTTTCTTCAGTCGTAAAGAAGTTAAGGTTTTTGAAGAAAACATTTCAGGATTGTTCTCCATACAGTGGACTTCATTGGGAGCCAATGGGTCACACGTGACCTTTCCAATGTGATTACCTGATTTGTGAAGTCGAGCTAGTGCAAGACGAGCATTTGTGTTTAAAAAGTATGTAAATTTAAAAAATTTTTTAGAAAATGACCGATCCTTTCACTAGATAAGACCGTTATTCCTCAGCTGGGATCGTGTAGAGTCCTTTTGAAGCTGCATTGAAACTGCAATTTGGACCTTCAACCTGTTGGCTCCCATTGAAGTCCACTATATGGAGAAAAATCCTGGAATGTTTTCCTCAAAAACCTTAATTTCTTTTATAACTGAAGACATAAACATCTTGGATGACCTGGGGGTGAAATTTAGTTCTACGTTCTTTTCTTATTCTTTTGCCTTAGCTTAAATATTTTAATTGTACATCTCTTTGTATCATGTATATCTCCTTTTAGTTTTTTGTCTATGCACCTTATGCAGAAGCTCTGCAGTTTCGTTGTATCTTGTGTACAATGACAATAAAGAATTCTAATTCTATATTCTGGAAGTGAACTAATCCTTTAAGTTTGTTGTTGTTGTTTTTTTTATTAATTTGACTTAAGAATTCTAAAAGTAATTGATGATATATAAACACATTTGTCCACAGCATGAACAATCTATATGTCAGGGAACCATGCCAAAGTCCAGAAGTCTGTCCCGCCCCTGCACTCCCTCACACCTTCGCTGATGTAGCTGCAGGTGTGGACAAAAACATTGGTGAGGGACATTACCACGTTACACTTAAAAAGAGAATCACGGTTAAGATGCATGACCATATGTTTTATTTATGGGATTTATGCATTTTGGTTTCACCAGACATAATCAGCTCTAATGTGATCGAAGAGACGTGGTCACCGGCCTCAGTTCCTCTGACCAATGAATTCAGGTACAACATGACCGAAACCCTCCCGTTCGTCCCACAGAGTCCCTCATCAGGATATGAAAGGTATGTCTCATAGGCTTTTAATTATTTTTTATTATATACTATACTATTTCATTTTTGACTTCATATTATGTGTCCATACACAATCAGATTTAAAATTCTTATGTGTTATTACTGTGAAGCTTCCCTTGGAGCAACATGAACAGCCAATGTGCCGGTCAGTATCCCTATAGTGACCAGACCAACTACATGCCAACAGGTGAGGACTTTTCTGTCTCGAGGAGTAAAATATATCACTGTACTACATAGTAACTAAAGCATGAGTGAACGTTTTCATTGTTTTTTATGTTTTTTGTTTTTATGTGAAGGTAATGGCAATTACCAAAATGCATTCTCATGCCATCAAAGTCAAACCATGACCCACAGCCATCAGCCAGTGTGGGGTGAGAATGGAACCCATGACATGAACTCCACATGGGACACTGGCAGTTGTGTGGGCAGCAAGGTGAGTGTTTGTTTTTGTCATGCACTTTCTTAAAATCATAAGGCAACAGAGATACCTAGAAAAGTATTGATATTTGAGCCAAGACACCCCAGGTGAATAGAATAAGAAATTAAGTAACAGATATCACCATACTTCACCAGTTGATTGATTACATTAAGAATCGCTGGCATTTTATGTATTACAAGTTTTTCTGAAATGTTATGTTTAAATATGCAAATTAGGCATATTTTCATTTTATTGATATCTTACAAGTTTTTTACAGAGAGATTTTGTCTTTATCACTCCATAAATCAGAGAGAAAAAAAACTTAGTAGCCAAATAAACAATATTTTTGCCTGTAGTATCTTGTTTTGATAGAATTTTTGATGACACAGATAAATGCTACAATTAAGGGTATACAATTTAAACAGTATCTAAATTAATGTACTTAATAACTGTAAGCAAAATATTTTCTTGTTAACTGAAACTGTACCAGAGATTATGATAGCTCAGAGGGGGTTAAATAATAACACGAATAACAGTAATATAATGTATTAATATTACTAGTTTACAGTTTATTGCCATTTGCACAGGTATGTTATAGTACAGGTACACTGGAATTCTTGTGCATTTCTCTGTGTCAGCTTTTGTAGAAAAAGCAAGGGTAAAATAAAAATAATTTTAAAGAAAATGAGAGCAGCAAATATTTCAAAAAGTGCAAAAAAGAGACAATGTACAAATAGACTTTCTAAATAAAATAGACGTTTTAATATATTATTTATTTTGTACTACAACTGCACTATGATATATTTAAGTATAGTAATTATTTTACTTTACACTGCAGTAAAATTACAATATTTATAACTTAATTTCTTTTATTTATTACTTAATGGGCAGAAAACTAGAAAGAGACCTTTATTTGTTTCCACACATTTTCTACAAATGTAGTGAAATCTTCTGTCCACAAAAAAATGCTGGAAATTATGTGAATGTGAAACAGCATGTTAAACTCGCAGAACATCGCTCGCAGATGGAGTTTGCTGCTTTCACTGTGAACCGAGCTGAAAACACTGGGTCACGAGCTGCTCGTGTAAAAACACTGACGCTTGACTCGTTGACAGCGCAAAGGTTTATATACGTATCTAATAAAAATATGCACATTATGGCCTCACTGTTGGAGAGAAGACTTAGACTTGTTGGAGAGAAAGCATAGCTAACAACAGTGTATCGAAACTGCAGGAAATGTGTGAAGTGTTTTAAATATTTAGAATCAATATGCATCTCAAAATCAATATTTTTGAGGATACTGTAATGCAGTTGTAAGAGTTGGAGGCTCATGTCAACATTTAAACTAGTACATTAAGTGTGCAATATAAAAAGTAACTGATTCTTGAACTATTAATACCCACAAATTGCAAACAAATGCAGAAAAACTGTTTACACTGGCATCTTGGTTTAAAATTTGTTTGGACAGTATTATTCTGAGCTCCTTAGAAACACACTGTTCATTTTCCAGCCTGATAAAATGTGTGTAGTTTGTCTTCACTGAGAAGTAGATGCTTGGAATATTAAAGCAATTATTTATTTATTTTCTTCCCCAGCCATACTTTTCAGGAACCAGAAGTCTGTCACCCATGTCCAGTCTATTTGGCTCTATCTGGACACCTCAAAGCGAGCCTTACCAGAGCCACTTCCACCCAGAGCGTTCCGTGCCGGTCTCCCCCCACACACCCCACACGCCCCACACGCCCATCTCACCCGTCGCACCCTTCAGCCGCGAACCCGGCGGCGCCTGTCCGGGAAAACAATACTCCAGCTTCAATCCCTTTGGACCACACATGAATTTGGACATATGGAACTCCTCTTCAAACCGGAGCTCCAACTCTCAGCTCTCCAATGATTCAGGCTACTGTGGGGATATGTGAGCGAACGGTGCTTTTGTTTTGAGTAATAAGGAAAAACAGAATGTGCTTTTATCTCTGATCGGGGAAAATGTGAATATTCTTCTTTCTTTTATGTTTGATGTTGTGGTAAGGTTCAGCATTTTGTTGTATATTTTTCTAGATGTTTTGCAAGTTTGACCATTTGAAAATTAAAAAAAAAAAAGTTTTGTACTTGATTTTGTGTTGTGAATTTCTTTAGGTTTGCTTTGTCAGTGGTTTAAATACTATAACATGCTAGTGAAAAAAATTGAAATACACTAAGGTGCCAAAAGGTGCTTTTTTTGTCTAAATGGTTCCATGAAGAACCTTTCTGTTTCACAAAAGGTTCTTGTGGTGAAAGAAGGTTCTTCAGATTATAAAAAGGTAAGAAAGAGATGGTTCTTTAAAGAACCTTTGACTGAATCGCTGTGAAGAACATTTTAAGCACCTTTTATTTTTAAGAGTGTACATCTTTGACAAAACATGAGCAAAACAGAATATTTTAAATGTATGCAATCTAAAACATTTTGAAACCATTTACATGTTAGAAAATAAATTTAAAATAGATAATGACTATTTTTCTTTTTCGTTATTTTAAACTTAAGATCCATTCACTATAAAAATGGACCCTGCCTTCATGTCCCTTCTATTAGTTTTTGCAGTTTTAAGCAAATCGAAAAATGGACCTGAAATAAATCGTGAATTGATGAATGGCTCAGGAGGTGTTCTTGACTGGAAATTAAGGCCCATGGTCAACTGTAGGTTATCAAACTGACTCGGCTCACTCAGTAAAAACAGTAGACCATTTTACTGCATTTCAAGTAGATAAGCTTCAAGGGTTTGTCTTAAGTTTCCATCTGAGGTTCTAGATTGCTTTCATAGTCATAAAAGTACAACACCAAACAAATTACGCATCCTTATAAAATGAAGTACACCATCATTCTGTAGATTAATGACTAGAATATATCCAAAACATCTCAAATAATGCAGTTTATTTATGAGCTGTGCAAAAAATGATATAACACGTCACCTAAATGTGGCATTAAGATCTACAAATGTAAAAGCGTAATTGGTTGCATGTCCATTCATGTGGTAATACAACAAAGGAGTAAAATGCAAGCTTTAATGCTACAAAAGCAGGTTTGTGGATATAAAGGGGAGAAATACATTTTGGAATGTACATGTTATAAATTATGTATTTTGTGCAAACAAGTAGCAATAGTTCCCTGTGTATGACGATCAAACTGTACAGGAGAGCAGACATAAGACAAGGAAGATTTATCTGTGTGGCATAAATACACTTGAAAAGAACCCTGGGCACTTTTTCAGTTTTTTTTTTTTTTAAGCATTATGAATATGAACACGGAACATGGTTTGTACACAACACAACACAACCACTCTCACAACACATGAAGATCACTAATTATAATAATGCATGTTTTCTGGTAAACATTTAACCAGGGGGCTATTATTAATAATAGCACTATACAAATTTTGTTGTGTTGCTAAATTACAAAGTGCATCTGGTGCACTGATTTGAGCATGTGATACTGTTTCTCTGAACACCACATGAACATTTATGGTTTAGAGAAATGACCACGGCTGATTTTTAAATGAATGGTGCAGTGATATTAAAAAGGGAAATTTTGCTTACAATCTAAAAAGCATATCAAGTGATGTTTCTTGCATAATATGGGTGATTCAAGAGACTTAATTGCATTCTAAGAACATCGTACCAACCACAGTTGTGCACATCACAGTCAATAGCAAAGAAGCACATATATTGTTGCATAATTTATGAATATTCCTGACATCACTTTTAAACACAGGCTAACTCAGGCCAAATATTATTGATACTAGCCCACCATAGTGAGATTTGTTTTGGGGGTTTTGTCTATTTGTTGTGCAGATATATAAATTCAGTAGTAGTTTGGAATCGCATTACTTGCATTCTTATTATACATGCCAATGCTTTGAAGAGTTCCCTTTTTATTCAACTAAACAAGATTTTTCAACATAGAGTAGAAACATGAATGTGTTCCCTAATGTGTAGCAGTTTTTGAGTCAAAAGTGCAAAACTGCACAACTTTCAACCAAGAATTACATTTCTGTCGTCATTTACTCGCCCTCATGTTGTTCCAAATCACTCTGACTTTCTTCCATGTAGCAGAAGAGGTGATTTCTTTTTTATATAATAAAAGTAAATTGAAAAGATGTGTATTAATTTGCATACAAAATTAAAGCAATTTAAGAAAAAAAAAAGTCTCTGACACGCTAAGGTAACAACATAATTAGATTTAAGAGTTAAAGCAACCAGGAAGATTTTGATCTTTTCCTCCCACAATGTCTTTGTATGGCTTGGAACTTGTTTATGGTATTTCTGGTGACAAGTCACTTTAATTACATAGACAAGAACGGCCCGGATATTCTTCAAAAAAATTCCCTTTTACATCCCACAGAAGAAAGAAATCCATATCGGTTTGAAACAACCTGAGGCTAAATGACAGGATTTGTATTTTTGGATGAGCTATTCCTTTATACTGCAAAACCAAAGAACCACGGTCAGGGTACAGAGTCTGTTCTTCTGTCCAAGGTGAGGGTTTCACAAACGAAGCCACAACAACACAACTTCAATGCAATATGAGGGTCCCATTTGGCACAAGGGCGGCAGCTTTAAGGAATAAGTGCAAGTATTTATTTTTAGAGATGAGAGCGCTATTGAAGATAACGGTATACTTTAAAACAATGGTTCCCAGAGTCTGCCACCACAATGTGGCCGTCTGAGGTCAGAGCCAGGCCTTGTGGGCCATACAGCGGATCTGCGGAGGTGTTGATATAGGAGAGGAAGGATCCACTGCTGTCAAACACCTGGAGTCCCACAGAAAAGTGTGATGATATGAAGATGTTAAACCTTTATCTGACATGTGATCACATTGTTAAACATGTTTAATTAATCTAAGCCTGTATTACCTGTATCCGGCTGTTGCCCCAGTCAGCCACTATAATATTGCCATTGGCATCTACTGCCACACCTGTTGGTGCATTAAACTGCCCATTTCCTTCACCATTTGAGCCAAACTTCAGTAGGAACTCACCCTCTGGACTGAACACCTGCAATTTGATGACAACCTGCATTAACTCAACAACTTGCTCATATCTGCTTGCTTTCAAATACTGATATTCAAAAAGTAACCACAACTGTGGCTAAAAGTGACTAACATCATTTAGACAGGACATGACCTTTGAGGAATATAACATATATATTATTGCAATATATTAGAATAGGTTTTTACCTTTACAGAATGATTATGAAAATCGGTCACAATGATTTCATTATTTTGATTCACTGCGGCAAAGTGTGGACCTATGAAAAGGAAAGATAAAGAGTTGAACATTCAGCATTTGGTGACCTAAAGCCCTCGTCACATTAGCCCACCCAATATGACATTTATGAAATGTGGCTTTGCCTTTCAGTTGAAAAACTGACTAATGGTTTTAGATAGATAAAGAAATTTTAAAAGCATGTGGTTGCTCAATTAATGCTGCTTTCATGTGCTTTTGGAAATTTCCTACTTCACATTTCTGAAGTCTAATTATGATTTTATCAAGTGTCGGAATGAACAAGAGTCATGGAGGACATTCGTGTATATATGAAAAATATATGAATTATCGAGGATATTCTTGCCTATTTCTTGGGAAAACCTTATTAAAGCTAAAATGTACAGAAGAGATTTAGTCAATATCCAACATATGTTCAATAAAACGTAGCCCTACTGTATACTTTCTACATAGTAAAAGAGAATATCAAGACAGCTCGCTAATTTTCCTGGGTTTTTGTTTAAATAACTACTATATCCCGTGTGTGAAATGTATACAATATGCATCAAATAGTTATTTAAATAGCAAAATATAGATGTTTTGGAAAATGAAACTTAACTGTCATTACAATAGTGCCATGTTTAAAGTATATGGCCTGGCACAACTCAGAAACTCGGCTATCAAAATCATCTCAGTCATCCAGTCATAAATTGTACATGATTTTCCAGTTCATGTCCACTTTCCGATTAGAAAACTTGGATTTATGATCATTTTGATAGCATGTGAGGTCTGCACAAGTGCCAGTTTGTAACCCAGGTAAGTACCTGCAAACTGCTTGTCACTGTTGCCTCGGTTGCCAAACTTGGATACAAGTTTTCCATTGGGCTGGAAAATGAAGACGCAGCAAGATTTATTGTCAACCACAATGATGTGGCCATTTCTATCAACCGCTACACCCTTAGGACCCATGAGCTTCCCTGAGCCAATTTTAGTCTGTAAAAACACAGAGAACAGAAAGAGAAAAAAAAGTTACCAAAATTTAGTCTACTGAAAGAATTTTCCTTTTATATGTTTATTTATACAGAGATGTTAATATGTTTTTGATGCTGAGTATTTGGTATAATTTGCCATAAATTCTAGCACCATAAACATAAAACTTGCAGATGCTGATACCTTAAACTTGCCATCACTGGAGAAAATGCTGGCCCATTTGTTATCATAGTCAGCAATGATAATGTCACCATTAGGGTGCACAGCAACACCAGTTGGCCGCTGAAGTTGTCCTGGTGATCGGCCCCTCACTCCAAAACGACTCTTAAATTGTCCATCATTTGAAAATATCTATAAATAAAACAATTTCCATTCTTACATCTGAATGTTTCATCTGAATTCAACAGGCAATAAGCAACCTGCAGAATGATGATAAAAGACATTGCAGCATTTTTTACCTGAACACACTGATTATTACTATCCGCTATCAGGACCTTGCCAACAGAAGAAGCAGCAACTCCCTGCAGATTGGTGAATTCACCCTTATTTCTGCCTTTAGTTCCTTTGGGACAAAAAAAACACATATACATGTTTTACATATTGTATATTTTACATACAGTATATACATACACACATACAATTATAAACTATATAAATCATAATGGTCACACTTTATTTCAAGGTTCAATTCTCACTATTAAAAAACCCCATTAACTACGAATTTTGCCTAAATAAACTCCTAATCTGCTGTTTATTAATAGTTAGTAGGTAGTTGTTAAGTTTAGGTATTGGGTAGGATTAGGGATGTAGAATATGATCATGTGTGCTTCTATAATAAACAGCCAATATGTTAATAATAGGCATGCTAATAAGCAACTAGGCAATAGTGAGAACTGGTCCCTATACTAAAGTGTTACAATCATACACATAACTATGTATATTTATTCACTACCTATATTATTATGTATTCATATAACATTTGAAAAGGAATATTATCCTTCATACTTATTATATATTATTGTGATGCCTAAATTCGTTCATGTTTTTCTTAACAAATTAGTATAGATTAATATATATACTAATTTAAAATAGATTATATATTATATATATAAATGTCTTTTTTTGCCTGACAAAGACAAAGTGTTTTGTTTGGGTCAAAACACTGCATTATATCAAAGTTTTACAAGAGCAGATAAAACAGTAAAACAGTGTGCCCTTATTTTTGTTTTTGATTAGGTGTTAAAAAAGAGATGCGTGTTCATCATACCGATTCGGAACATGAGGTCATCTTCAATTGGGTTTTCTTTCCGTTTGCCCGTGCTGTACATGCTGGCGGGGCGCTTGATAGCACGCTGTTTCACATGGCTACTTCCTGGAGATTTGAGACGTTTCTTTCCTCCGTCTGAAGTCAAGGAGATGTCTGTCAATTTGCTGGCACGTATGCTGAACGGGCTGCCCCTAATATGCTGATCATAGAGCTTTAGTGAGAGCGTGAAGCGGCCCTCACACGGGACCGTGTATACAAACTCATAAGTGCCATTTTTATGATCCGTGACTTCACCTTCCCCCACTACGGTGCCATCAGAGGCAGAAAGATCAGCTATTAGCAGAGCATTTCCTGTCCGGCACAGTCCCCCATCTCTGTCTTTTGTTGTTATGGTCACAGATGTAGCTTGCCCCACGATACAATGCCTCAGGCCTTCACCGGTCGCAACGGTTTCTGCAGCAACAGCATTGGTGGTTATTATAGCACCAAGGTTGTGGATGGATTTGCGAAGACCATCGGTCTCCACCAAGAAGTCCAGCTGGCTGTTCTCCTCTGGCCGAAGTGGGAGATCCTGACTTGCCAGCTCATCAAGACGCTCACTCATCTGCTTCTTGACCAACAGGACTTCAGCTTCTGAGCCGTGATTAAGAGCCTGCTCTGTGAAACTGCAACTGCTGCGAATGCCCTCCTGCCCCTGCAGCAACGACTCCAGCTGGGCTTGCAACACCTGCAGTGATACATAAGTAATATGTGACCCTGGACCACAAAACCAGTCTTAAGTTGCTGGGGTATATTTGTAGCAATAGCCAAAAATAAAATTGGGTCAAAATTATTAATTTTTCTTTTATGCCAAAAATCATTAGTATATTAAGTAAAGATCATGTTCCATGAAGATATTTTGTAAATTTACTACCGTAAATGTATCAAAACTTAATTTTTGATTAGTAATATGCATTGCTAAGAACTTCATTTGGACAACTTTTGTCAAAAGTTGATTTTCTCAATATTGTGATTTTTTTGCACCCTCAGATTCCAGATTTTCAAATAGTTATATCTCGGCCAAATATTGTCCGATCCTAACAAACCATATGTCAATGGAAATCTTATTTATGATGTATAAATCTCAATTTTGAGAAAAAATTTTTGTGGTCCAGGGTCACATATATTCATAAACATACATGTATAAACATTTACAGAAACTGCAGCATAAATAGATGATACACACAAAATTTATACATACAACAGAGACCAAAAGTCCAATGAAAATCTGTTTTTCAAAAATGTTTAAGATTCTGTATTTTTTTTTAGGATCACTAATCAAATGCAACAAATTTGTGTAATACACAAAAAGTATTCTATATATATATATATATATATATATATATATATATATATATATATAGTACTGTATGTATGTGTATATATATATATATATATATATATATATATATATATATATATATATATATAACTGAACTATCCCTTTCAATCCTTCGTATAGAAGGTAAAGAGCAAGATGCTGGAACATTCTCAAATTAGGCTGGACAACATGACGTTCAGGTTTTCTATAAAACTCCTTGATATACTTCATTTACCATGCTGTGAATTTTGCAAAAGTAGGGCATAGCTAAAACAAAAACTCTGATATTCATTTTTATTTATTAAAAAAATTATATTCAGTTTAACTGTTATGCTGACAATAGAATTTGTAGAAACTGTACTTTATTTTACAGAAGCAAATATTATATAGTAATTATTTATATAACGTATAGAGCATATATCTACTAAAATAAATACTTTAATGCAATAATTATATTTAACAAATATTTATTTTACAATATAATGTATAAATTTAATACATTATATATTATACAACAATTTTTATCATTTATTTATGATAATATTAATTTTTTATATTAGAGTGATAACAAAATAACTAAAAATATAATAAAATACCTAACTACATAATACTACTATTGTTAGAAATGGCAACAAAATTAAAATAGAAATGTAAACTTTTGAACTGCTGATTCGTCTGGTCAGAGGAGAACTGGCCCCCCGACTGAGCCTGGTTTCTCCCAAGGTTTTTTTCTCCATTCTGTCACCGACGGTGTTTTGGTTCCTGGCTGCTGTCGCCTCGGCTTGCTCAGTTGGGGACACTTAATTTCTAGCGATTATTGCTGATTTGATTGCACAGATACTATTTAACCTAAACTAAGCTAGACAATGACATCTCTGAATTCAATAATGAAATTCCTTTAACTGAAAATTGAGTGTTTAATCTTATCATAATACATTACTGACACTCTGTCCTCCAATTTGATACTGTTAAGTGCTTTGACACAATCTGTACTGTTAAAAGCGCTATATAAATAAAGGTGACTTGACTTGACTTCTGAAGAATTATTTGATACTTAAGAAAGACTGAAGTATTGACTGCTGATAATTCAGCTTTGTTATCACAAGAATAAATTACATTTTAAAATATATTAAAATACAAAACGGTTTACAAAAATACGAAATACAAAAGTTAAATAGTAATAATATTTCACAATATTACTGTTTTTACTGTATTTTTCATCAAATGAATGCAGCCTTGGTGAGCACAAGATTTTCAAAAACATTAAAAAATGTTGGTGTTTGGGAATTTTTTTACTAAGTACTTAAAAGAATGAAAAACTTAAGCATTTGAACTAGTGGACCCCACTGTATATCTTAAAGAAATATTATAAGTTAATCAGGGATAAAAGAATGTACTGGACAACATAACAGTCAACTCTAAATGAACAACAATTCCGTGACACTCGGGTCTTCATTTACTGAATCTGCCATATCTGTCAGAAAAAATGGGTCTGATACATCAGTCGTCACAGAATGATAGTGACACAGCTAAGGACCAAATGCACTAAACGCTTTGACAGATCCATGCTTTGATAAATCCATTATCCACACACAAATAACAGCTTACATTTGGAGTATGTTCAATCATTAACCATAGCCATCATAAAAACATCAATTGGGAAAAAAGTTGACACAAACAGTTTGCTTCTCAAACGCTAAAAACAAAACTCCATAAAGAAAATGGAATTCAGACTCCTACCTTACCTCAACTTGTTTATCACAGTCCTCTTCCATTACAAAGACTCAAACTATGTGTGCCTGTTAGGGACTAGCTGTGCTGCCGCTGTTTACTTTGTGTTTAAGGGCTCAGGTGATTTTGTAGTTGGTCTGGTTCTCCCAGATGAATCATTCCCATGTGACGCACTGCCAGCTGCCAGGAATGATGTCAGACCCTCACAGAAGCATGTGCTACAGTTATTAATTGGTTTAATCATTCACCACAGCAAAACAGTGCGAATGATACCAGAGAAGCCAAGATGGATGGGTAACAGTGCAGGAAATAAAGTCTGGTCTGCTTTGCAACTTGTTCCAGCCAAGAACTGCCTTATTAGACAGGAAGAGGCAGGCATATAAAACAGCCACTCACAATTCACTATAGATTTTATGCAACGTTTAGAGGGAGTTAAATCTGAATCTGTTGATACTATAACCGAAGAAATAATTTGCCGATCTGTAGAATTAAGGCTAATGTTGAAAACAAAACAAAATGCTGAATATCTTGCTAAATATTTGAGGGAACAGCCTGATATCTAACAAAAAAAAAAAAACACCATTGCAAAAGTTAGCCTGTAGATGAGTGTACTAGCCTTCTGTTTGAGTCCACAGTTGACCTCCAGCTCCATCAGCAGAACACTTTTGCGTACGTTTAGGGTCTTCTGAAGCTCCTCAAAAGTTGCATGAATCACTTCTTCTATTGAACTCTTCTGATTGATCAGTTGCTGCAGAATATCAGACAAAACCTCCAGTGCAGAGTCAATTTCCGGCAATCTAAAAAAAGAGAGCAAATTTATCTCTTATTATGTTACTTTTATTTCATTTTTTGTACACTACCAGTCAAACATTTGGACAAATCCATTCTTTCTTTGTCATTTATATTACTACCATTTCCCACATAGTAGAATTATAGTAAAGACATTAAAACTATAAAACAGGTGTGTCCAGTTCTGCACCTGGAGGGCCTCTGTCCTGCAGAGTTTAGCTTCTACTCCACTATGAACCTATCTACTATGTATATAAATGTATTTATATTAAATAATTTAATGCTAGTCAGAATTTATGTTTTGTACTTCAATTTTACTGTTTTTAATTTTTTGTTTTTCACTTTTGCACTTAGTTTTGTCTCACTTATTGTGTACACACTTAAGCACAATCATTTGCTGCACTAAATTAGTGTTTATAATGTAGTTATGCATTATATGCAAACAGCTGACATGATATTTAAAGCAATGAATTGTCAAATTTTAAAGTCAACCTTTAATTCTACAATAAAATATTTATACCAGCATTTCTTATGACCTCATATTATTGCTATATGATTTATATTTGTACTTTGACTATAATTTAATAAATTACATAGAGATTAATATGCTGGCCCTGATTTTAATAATAAAATAATAATAGCCAAGATAGAAAGCAACCATTGAAACAATGAAAGTCATGTTGATGCGTCAATGCTAACTGCACTGAATTAATGTTAAAAAGTGGTGTTGTCAATATCACTTCTGCACCCGCAATTAATGCAATTAATGAGATTTAACAGAAAAACAAGCCAAAAACAAACAGAGAAGTAATAAAGTAGATGCAACATTGTTCAAATTCAAGTCACCAAGTGATTCAGCAAACAAGACTTCTGGATGCATCTTTAATGAGGAAATATCAGTTTGACTACTGAGAAGTGCATATGCAAAACAAAAATGGGTGTTTCGTAATCAGTAAGAATTTTATACTACAATGGGTGATTAGAACAAATCAGGTAATGCAGTTGAAAATGTCTATTATGTTTGAAAATGCCCCACATATTGGGTAGCACCCACTATAATTTCACAGAGATATATTTTCATCAACAACAAAACAATGTTTGTTCAACATCCCTGTCTACACTCACGTGTGCTGTCAGTTTTCATCAAACTTTCAATGTCGATACTTTAAATACTGAAAATGCCAACCTCAACCAAGGTGATGGTTTGGATGAAAACTCAACATTGTATCAATGTCACCTTGCTATCTGGGATTATTTGGTGTTTAATGGTGCAATGACTAATTCACAGGAGTTACTGTGCTTTCATTTGCTTTTCTTAATTCTGCATAATCAGCCCTATTTTAAATGAGACATTTTGCAGCTTAAACATAAAACAACAAATTGAAATTCTGTAGCAATGTGTACATGAAGGCATGTTACATGCCTGTTTTTGACAGCGTCAAGCTGCTCCTGTAGCGAGGCTTTGTGCTGTTCTAGAACATCCTTGAGCGGGACGGTGGCATGTTCTGCATGTTCGGCGCTAGTACACTCCTCACACATGGCCGTCTCACACGGTGGACAGTAGAACTCCATTACCTGATGACAAGAAATGAATATCATACTGAATACAAATGCCCTTATAAATTATATTATTATGCTCTCCCTTTGCAAAAACTGGACGGAATGCTACTTGCCTGGAGGAAAATACTTCTAACATACAGTACCATACAGTGAGGCGTCTGTACACTAGTTTTTTTTCATGCTGTGCTGCCGTGTAATGCTTACATTTCCTCCATGATTGGGACAGGAGAGTGGTTGTCCAGTGGCCACTCCGTTGATAGCGTCAGTGCAGTCCTCACTGAGGTTAGTGTCTGGGCTCCTCTTTAGCACCTCCATCAGGTTGGTGATGAAGAAATTACTCTGAAGTGCCGCCACACCCTTCTCCGGGAGGATGGAGGTCTGACGGCACACGGGGCAAGACAGAGTCAGACTGTGGGCGGGAATGTAGTTCTGCAGACACCTGGAGAAACAGGAACAGGCTACTGAAAAAACAACTTCAGTGACAGTGCCTGGCTATCACAACAAATACATATTAATTTGTGTACTAAGTGTTTCTTTGATAAATCAAACACCGGGCTGAACAAAAACTTTCCTTCTCCATTATTTCCTGGTTTGGTGTCTGTCTTCTTGTTTGTTTCTCTTTTTAAGGACAAGTCTGATTACCATCAAGTGTCCGCAATAATGACTACTAATCATTCATTATTGCCCAATGAGAGGAAGTGTAATGGGATAAATGCTGGCTGATAAGGTGAGATGCACTTTTGAAGTAATATACTGTAGTGCTTCCGCCAGCACTTTGCATTAACAAATTTGTCAGTTTTGAGCTCATGTCATGTTAATTTTGCATATTGTTGGCTCTTCAAAGATAACATAATGACTTTTAATGATTTAAAAGCCACTCAACTTAAAGCTCTACTGCAATTCAAAAAGCTGACTTTGCATGGGCTACTTTATAATGGTAAAATAATTCTGCAGTTTTGCTACAACAGCATATACAAAGATTAGAAATTTAGAAACAAAAAGAGGATTTAAAATAGCTGGCCAGAGACCAGAAACATCACAAAAACAAAAAACTCAGTAGTAGACATTTCCAGTGCACTTCGTTTATTAAAAAAATATCTCACCCAAAATGAATGATTTTGAAGAATGTTTCAGCAGTTTAGTCTACACATGATTTTTTGTGATCCTCCGAAGGTGCATATAGGAAAGTCATATAGCTTTGGAATGACATGAAGGTGAATTTTCATTTTGGGTAAACTATCCCTTTAAGTCATGCTCTGCATATTAAAAAGCAATCTAATGAGTAAAATCACCCTCACAATAATGTAAATGTTAACGTCATTTACACTCAGCTTTGCTAACAATTTAAAAAAAAAATGATAATAATAATAAATAATCTGAGCAATAAAATAAACAAATAAAGTGAGCAATATAATGTAGTATCAAATATGATGTACCTTTCACAGAAGGTATGAAGGCAGGGAAGGACCTTGGGATTGTTGTAGCGATCCAGACAGATGCTGCAAATCAGGAACTGTTTGTCGATCTGACGCACCACAGGACTTGGGAGGGTAGAAGCTTCAGTTGCCATCCTAACACTCTGTCAAAGACCTCCCGCACTCCTTCAGCCCGGACCCTGCATGTGGAGAGGATACCGGAGTTAATACAGTACATATAGATGAAAAAAAATAAATTAGATGAGATGTTTTTCCTGGGAAGGCCCACAAGGTGTAGCTGTTTCTTTCGTGTGAAAATACACTACATTAATTCATACAAACAAGGTGCTAGAGGCAGCAGTGGATATCACGTCACAACACTGGAATGCCAGTTCTCATGAAATCTTGAGTTTTTAACCATTACAAGGCAGATTAATAATTAAAGCATGCTGTATTTACTTATGTCTGTGTTAAAGTGAGCAGCAAGTCCAAATGAATAATCTAAAGGGTAAAACATCAGCCATGACTCAGAAGAACAGTATAAGATGATAATAGAGTGCTACAGGGATGACATTATTTTTGTAAGCCAAAAGCCTGAAAAGGGTTTTAGCACTTCTGGTTCCATCGCCTTGAACTCAATGGGCTTTTGAATCCGTCTTTGGTGAAATGCTTGAAATACGATCTGTGGTTATCACAAGGAAACACAAGATATTTTCACAGCATGTCAGTAATACCTACTTTAATTCATTTATTTTTTACGCTTTTACTTTTCTTGAAAAAGCAGTTTGCTAACAAGTACTTAAATGGGACATTAAATGCCATCACACTAGTCTGCTTTTATAGTCTCGTGTTTATAATCATGCTCCTGCAAACTATTGTAACTCCATCTTTTAGGGATTTTATTTATTTATATATATATAAATTTTGACAGAAAAAGAGTTGTCAGAAGCCTAATGGTGGATGTTGAAGAGTCGTGAAACCAAAGTTTGTCAATATCCTATATTTAACTACCTTTAGCTTGTATTTTGGTTTCAAAATTCAAACAAGTTTTCTTTTGTGAAGATTATCGTGATGAGCAAAATGTGTAAGAGTCAGTTTTATTGGTCACAGAACTTATTTTCTGTAATAATCCAAAAGCCAATTAAAACTCTTATCAAGAAATTTTATTATTATTAAATATACAGTCAAGGCCAAAAATATCGGCACCCTTGGTAAATATGATCAAAGAAGGCTGTGAAAATTAATCTGCATTGTTAATGGAGGTTTCAAAAAGTATTGAATACAAGGGTGCCGTTAATTGTGGGCAATGTGTATTAGAGAAAAACATTTAATTTCATAATAATATTTCCCCCCTATTTTAAATTCTTATTATCCAATGAAAGGTTAGACTTTTGTGAATTTTTTTAAATTAAAGATCAAAAGGATAGACAATGCAGATTAATTTTCACAGTCTTCTTTGATCATATTTACAAAGGGTGTCAATATTTTTGGCCATGACTGTATATTTAAAAAAAAAATGCAATTTTATGCTGTGAAGTATGAAAAAATGATAGCGCCAGTTCATTTTGAGGTTTGATTTACATTACATTACATTTACATTATAAACATTACATTTAACAGCGTTATTAAATGAACAGTGCTTTTAAAGATTAACTTTAAGTGAATCTTATGGCAAGGGTAATCTAAATGGGATTTTTTTTTTCACAGCTGTATTTTAAGGACCCTTTAAAAAATGCTTGATTACTTTGTTAACCGAGCAGTGTTGTTGCCAGTGTAACAACCTATCACCAGTTTCGCAAATATCCATTTTTATCTACTTTGCAGAGTTTTTAAGAGCACAAAACGTATTCAGAACAGATACAGCCACAGCAGTAAATATTTCACTAGGCATTTAAAAGCTGTCTGTTTTAATGCACACAGTGCAGAAAGCCAACCAGAAGAGCAGTCCAGACGTCCTCAGTGCTGAGCAGAGCAGAATCATGCATCTGTGAGTCGATCCACTGACCACAAAGTGTTCAGTGAAAGTCAAACTCTAAATACAGGCTTCTGGACAATATCCATGTAACAGACTGGAAAAGATAGTCTGGTGTGGCATATGAAAGCTCATAAAGAGAAAATTTATAGGCTTGTCTGCATTGGATGCTGTATAAGGTAATAATTTTAAAGTGAAACATAAATCTCTTACATATTGGGAAACCTCTTCAAGTCTAGCAATGCAACATACTCTTATTGTGGTTAGATCGTAACCACGGAAAAAAAAAAAAAACACTTTCACATACAAATTTAGTCACATTAAACGGATGTAAACTGTGATTCACCCTCAAGTTGTTCCAAACCTGTAAGAGTTTCTTTCTTCTGTTGAACGCAAGAGAAGATATTTTGGGGAAAAATACTATGGAAGTCAATGGCTACCAGTAATTGTTTGGTGGCTCACCAACATTCTTCAAAAATATATAGTACTTAGCACACCCGAATCTGTAGTAGATGCGTCGAATAAATGTTCAAAATAAACCAAATGTATGTAACCAACATTCTTCAAAATATCTTCTTTTGTGATCAACAGAAAGAAAAAGAAATTCATGGTTCACCACAATACCAACATGGTTCCACTCAAACCCATTTGTTCTGTAATTGCTATCATTTCCTGTGGGGAGTAGATCAATCCTCTTTCTTTTCTTTGTGTTTCTCCTTTTATCTTGCCCTGTCTCCAGCACTGTTGATGATCTTGATCATAAGCTCTTTTTCTTATCAGTAGTACTGTTTTTTTTTAAGCATAGCTACTGTGTGAGTGTCTTGTCCTTGTAAACTATTTCTACTTAAAGGGGTGGTTTATTGCAATTTCACTTTTTTAACATTAGTTAGTGTGTAATGTTGCTGTTTGAGCATAAACAATATCTGCAAAGTTGCACCGCTGAAAGTTCAATGCAAACAGAGATATCGTCTTTTAAAATTCTGGAAGTTTAATGCCTACAAAAACAGCTGGTAAGGGACTACAACGAGTTACTTCCTGGGTCCGTTACGTCACGAACCCAGATAAACCCGCCCTCGGGAACATGTAAGGAAGGGGGCGAGGCCATGCTGTGCTGCTTTAGAGAAGAAGAGAAAACTAGGGGTGCACGTAAAAATCTATTCATATATGAATCGTGATTCTGTCTTCTAACGATTCTAATGGATTCACAAGTTTCAAAATCAATGTTCTAAAACTGCCGTTCTTAATACTGTTCCTTGCGTCGCCCTGCTCTGCATCTCTCTCGCTCTCTCTCTCTCTCTCTCTCTCTCTCTCTCTCTCTCATTCAGATCGTCCGATCACAAACTGTTCCAATTATACATTTTCACATAGCAATGAGAAGCGTTATACATGGACGCGTGTGCGGTTGCGGTACTGTATTAAAGCTTTAATCAGAATAAAACCGTATATTAAAAGCTAACATAAGCAGTAGCATAATAACAGCGTATCTAAAAGTATGAGACAACAAACAAACAAACAAACAAACAAACGTACCATTAAGAGCCGTGCTTGCACAGGTTCTGCGCGATCCTCTTCACTAATATCCTCTGCATCTCAATCGGGCTCAAACTGATAAACAATATAGACGACGCCATTGTTTACAATACAACCGGAGCACATGCAGCTGAGCTGAGGGGCGGGACATTTAGACGCACGCTCAGCGGTTTAGTGAATCACAACACATTGAGCCAGCTAACCAATCAGAGCCCATCACGTATTTCTGAGGGAGGGGCTTCATAAAAAATAATCGAGGAAATAATCGAGGCGTTTGTCAGAGAAGGGACAGAGAGGTGGGAATAAAGGTAAATGATATGAAAAATAATGCGTTTTTAAAAAAAACGAAGCATGAACACATGTTAGACTGCACCCCATAAACACAATCAAGCCTAGAAAAAAAACAGTAAACCACCCCTTTAATTCCTAATTCCAATACTAAATGTCAAAGTTGTGCAAAGTCATTGGTACTGAAGAGCACTGCCCTGTACCAGTGTTGTTACTATTAACTAAAATTAAAAGCATAACAATTAAAATTTCATTTAAAGTTTCAGTAATTAAAATAAATCTGTAATAAAATAAAATTAAATAAAAAAATTAGATGAAAAGCTTAAACATAAACATAACTGTACTAAAACGACTAAAACTAAAAGGAAATAAACATTAATTAAAGCTATAGAAATATTGAATAAAAAAAAGATAAAAGTAAAAATTACTAAAACTTAAACTAAAATTAAAATAAAAAACTGAAAAAAAATTAAAAACGAATCTGATATAATTATAATTATAATTATATAACAGTATATAATACTAAAATAGTTCTGTGCTATGGAAATATATTGTGACATTCGAAAATGATTCTCCTCAGCTGAAACTAAAGTGCAAATAGCTTGTTCTGTACTTCTGTAAATCTCTGACATGAGACAGATGAATGCACTTTAACGCATGAACACACATTTACACATCAACAACGCCTATTTATTATTTATAAACCTGACACGCCCAGTAGCAATGAGGAAATTGAGAGGAATTGATAACATCAGAAGAACTAATGATAACAGTAAGCTGTGAGAGCATCTGTCAGACATTGTGATGTTCCTGACTGTGCTACTGTACATATTCAACCCGATCTCATGAAAGTGCGTATAAATAGTACGCCAAATAAAAACGAAAACTCGTGGTATTGATATGCAAAAATGGACTTTGGTGTGTCTATGCTTCGCGATGGGTAGGATTAGGGTTGTGGAGTAGATGCGTATCATATGCACGGCCACAAATTTCGTATCATATGCACACGAAAACTGTGTATTATATGCACGCCACAGTCCATTTTTGCGTATCGATACCACAAGATTTTTTTTTTTTGGCGTAATATTTATACGTATTTTCATGAGATTGGGCTCACATATCATACAAATGTATGTATTACACCTAAAAATCAGCTGAAAAAAATGGCTAGGGAGAACAATTTATGAGAAAACATTCATAAACTGTCATCTGAGATTTGATTCAAAGGAAGTGCAGATTAGCTCGCAATGTAGGGCATGTCACAAATACTGTAGATCAGTAAGATGGAAAGAAGCAGGACACAGTCACAGTGCTGAAGTGGATCCCTCAAGGGCATCATCCACCCCCCTCCTTCTGCTGGAAAAGAGCTTCACCGAGACCATATCACCATAGCAACACTGAGAGACGGAAGGAGGCCGTGAACATCTGAACCAGAGCATAAGGGGGCGTTCACACAGAACAAGTTCTTAAATTAAAATCAGCTGCTAGACGGAATGCAATGGAAGTGAGTTAACTCCCATACACTGCTGCTAATATGATAACATATTCTAATATGCTTGTATATGTATATATGCTTATCCTGCTTCCAGATTGATTTGATTTTTCCATTGTTTTAGAATTGACACCGATTTGATGCCCTTTGTCAATTATTTCTTAATTTGACATGGTGTCAGAGCTCATGATGGAAGATGCTGAAAAAACAATGAGACACGGGGCATTTGGCAAAAATGTCTATGTTTCGCATTTATATACCAACAATAAAAAAAATAGCACAGATTGAAAAAATCAGAAAAACGCAGAACTGAGATAACAAGGCTGAAATGAAAGAAATAAAAGGCTGTGAGTTCGAGAGGGAACGTATGTGAGATTTTGAAGAAATGTGAGATATTAGCAAATAAGAATATTTTTTGAACTCTAAATTATTTTTAAGAAAAAAAAAAACCTTACTAGATACATTATCTGTCCCTATGCTAAACACACACAAAAATAGCAAATTAATTCATGGATGTACAATTTCTTGATTGTTGAAATCAAAATATTAAGACATTTTCACAAATGACTGATGTTACATCGTTTTTAAATATGTAACTTAACTACTTTACATTTTTAGCAACGTAAAGTGATAGGTTCATAGATTGACAGCAGCTGAATGTTATTCTTGATAAATAAATAAATATATATATATATATATATATATATATATATATATATATATATATATATATACACAATTAAATAAATCGCACACACATATAATAATTTTTTACTAAGTTGACAAAATTAGGAGTTCCCTTTCAAGGAAACAATGGTGTGAACTCTTAACTCTATGTATGTATCCCACCACAAATGATATTTCTGTCTTTACCATTATAGTGTTTACAAGACATTTACAATATTTCAGACTATATTGCAGATATTCCAGTCAGACTCTAAAACGAATTCTATAATCCTCTGTCATTTTCCGCATGCCATCCCAGCTTGGTTCTGTTACATAATATTTATATAAGCAAGCCTGGTGCACAATTTCTCCGTCACATCAAAGAATGAATGATGAAGACATCTGATTTTACTATTAGACTGATTAATAACAGTATTTTACCCCTAAAGACCTCAAAAAGACTAACATTACACACCAGACTAACAGCACCAGAAGCCACAATATAATGTAGTTGGTTTTTTAAAGTTGTATCAAGAACAGATATATATATCACATATCAAGAGACAATGTGTGAACATTTTTCAACAAATTAGCAATAATAAAGCATTACTGCATCAAACATCAAAGTGTCAAAACATTGAGTATTATCTGCTGACAAAATGTTACCAGCAGCACTGTGAGAGAATCAATGGAGCATCCGCAGTGTATATCAGAAAGAGTTCCACTGAAACCTACCATCAAGCAGCTGTTCTCAAGGCACCATCCCACATGTTGATACCCAGCAATGCTATGTTTCCGTTTGCACTGAACAGGAAAGATATCTGAGCTTCGCTAAGCCAGCAAAATTATGACAGCTCATTTCAAACTAGCACATGAGGAAGGGGATTACTGGTCTCTCGCTCTCTCTGGATCTTTAATCAGGCCACACCTTTCTTTCGTTTACTCTCGACGTCATTCATAAATTCACCATGTAAACATTAGCTTTTCTTCCCTCCCTTTTTCCTCTCATCAGCTCTCTCTCTCTCTCTAAATGCTAACTCACTGCAGTTCCCTTGCAAAGCATTGTGGGATTGTGATGTAATTCTGAGTCTTAGAAGAGATGTAGGTGCAGATGCCGGGACCAGTTCTCAGCCAATAGGGCATTAGGAGATTAAACTGAACAATGATGCAGAAGCAAAGTCTGAGAGAGAGAGAGAGAGAGAGGGGGAACATGAGAAAGCACAAGCCAATGAGATACGGCTGCTTTTGTCAGCATGCATTATTAGTGCTGACTCACAGTAAGGGAGTGAGAATTGTGAGAGGGATGCTGTGGGGCTGAACACACGCATGCACAAACTAAACTACAAAAAAAAACAAAAAACAAAACATACACTTTAAAGCATAAAAGCCTCAGAAATATGAATTTGGTTAAAAATTGAGAAACGTGATCAAGACCTGATTGAAGGTATGTAAATGTTATCAAGGAGCTCATCAAATATGGTAAACACGGAAACATTGGCCTTGAGCATCAATCAAGCATGAGCTTCCGTTTGCCATGTTTCATATTTATATGTGAATAAAAGCCCATATTAAATCTGTTCATCTTGAAAATTGATTATGTCTCTTCAGAAGAATTGGTTTAAACCACTCAATTCATATGAATTATGTTCACAATGTCTTTATGAACTTTTTGCAGCATCAAAGTTTTGGTTGCACACTGTTAGAAAAAACAAGACATTTTTTTCTGAAAGAACTTTCAATGGAGATGCAGCAATCGTTTTTTGAAGATGAATAAAAGTGTTATGGGTTTTGGAATGACATTAGGGTGAGTAAATGATGACAAATTGTAATTTTTGTTAATTACACTTTAAAATAATTGTTGAAATTTGAACACTACTGAAATTTTGCTATCAGTGCATCCCAATGTGTACTAAAAAGCAATTAGGTATATTGAAATAGAACAAAAGCATAAATGGAAAGATAAATTCATATATGCATATTCCAGTCACTCAAAAATATATATATTACAGCACTATAATACCAACACCATTTCTGATATCTTAAGTCTATTCCGTATATACACACATTCAATGCTTGCATAACTGATAAGACACATTAACAAAAAACATAAACCTTCATAATCAAAGCAAAAGCAATCATGACACATCAATATACAGTAAGACAGTACTATATTACACATTATAATGTGCATTGCTCTAAACAGAACTTATATGGTTGGGTTTACTCACTCTCATTTCTACAGAGAAATCCTACAGTTTTCTTCAGCATACAGCTAGCAAAGCACTACTGCCAAACATCCAGTTCAGCTCTGCTATGCTGGTGTTCTAAACCGTTCAGCCCATCACAGGGCTTTCCAGACACTGAGCTCAGCTGTTTTGTTTATGACCCGCCTTGGCAATTGACCACATTAGCTTCACACAGCCGTACTGACCAGTGACCATGGTGATGACCAAGACCCTGACCACATCAGTCCAAACAACAAAAACAAAGCTCCACTTTTTTTTATCTTAATGTATTGAGAAAAAATACCCGTACATGTATGAAATCAGGTATTCCATTGTTAAAGATGCTTTACTTCAAGTATTTAGGCTAAATGTATGTTTGTTTCAAACATATGGCTCTTATTGATGTTCCTAAACAACCAATACAACAGCATTTACACATCCACCAGCTCTTGAAGAACATAGGCCTAAACACTAAAACTATCAACTGAAAGGTCTCTTTTAATTTTAATGTAGATTTACTTTTTTTATTTTTATTTTTTATTTGGCACTTTTTTTCATGAGTAAGTGGCACATTTTCAAAACTCATCTATTATCCTAACAATTAGCAGATGAAAAATAGTTATTGTTACTAATTCTGGCATATTTACATGGTGTATTTTTTAAAAAAGTAGTCATTGTTACTAATTCTGGCATATTTACATGGTGTGTTTTTTTTATACAACAATGTTCATGAATATGCATGGTCCCTATTAAATAAACCAATAAATAAATAAATTAGGTAATCAAAAGAGCTGTAATTTTTTCAAAATAAATAATAGCAAATAATAACTTTAATGGTGACTTTAATGGCTAGTCAACAATTAGAAAACATAAATACTAGTTTCAGCCTCAGATGTCTTGCCCATGGACCGTTGGCTGAATGTCTGATGCATACGTCACACTTTACTGGAAACACTGCAGGAATTTGGAAGTCATCATCTGATTGGTTTAATTCTACAGAATTTCCGGGAGACGTGTGTGTCGCGTTCTTTAACATTCCGCCTGGAAACAAAGATGCCATGGCGCCAAACCCCCTCATTGAAAACAAAGCCGTCGTGTTTACAACTGTGACAGTGAGCGCTTATCAGGATCAACTAAATGCTAGATTTTCAAAAGTGGAGTTCTGGCCAAGTTTCCCAGACCTTCTGCCATCAGTCTGAAGGTCTGGCTACGAGAGACTACATAAATATAGACTTTCAACATCTAAACTACATGTTCAAAACCAATGAATTCATTTTGAAGTCTAACCAATACAGTTTGCCATATACTGTATGAACAGTAGAAAGTGTTTTGTGAGCATTAGTAGTTTTTCAGCATATAGCAGGATAGACTGCATGGGAGAGAAACCAATCAATGACTTTATGTAGAGGTCAGAGAGGTCAAAGAGGCAGGCCTAGAGCTTCTGAAAGAAGTGGGGTGGAAGAGGGCAGTGACTGTTGTATCAGTCAGGAAAAAGGTCAACTCTCAGTTTAGCTGTGCTATAGGAATATGTTGTAAAATGAAATATGTCACAGTAAGATTGAACAATATACACTTTTTTTGAGTTCATGTACAGTACATCTTATAAAAAAGTGAAAAAAGTGAGACACTGTACACGTCCTACATTAAACAGGATGTTAAATGTATATTACATATAAGATCTGATATTACATCATCCCTCTAAAAAAATCATAGTGTACCACATTAGAGGGGGAGGGAGTTTAATGCCAGCTTTCTGTAACCAGGCAACAACAGCACTTCCTGCAAAATCACCATAATTAGCATAAAATATCATTGACAAGTGACTGATGTTGTGCCTCTGTGTGTCAGAACCTGAGAGATTAAAAAAAATCAAAACAACTCAATTTTCAAGTTCAAGAGAAATACTCAGGTGCTTTTAGTTTCTTGCTTTTAATTATATTCACTATAATGTACCTTAAATATAAAACTGTAAATATAAAAACAGTAAAGTGCTTTACGCCTACTATTAAGAAGTGTGTGCGTATGTATCAAACAATTTAAAGGGGTCATATGATGCTATTTTAAAGATCATTATTTTGTGCATTTGGTGTAACAGAATATGTTGACATGCTTTAAGTCAAGTCAAGTCACCTTTATTTATATAGCGCTTTTAACAATACAGATTGTGTCAAAGCACTTAACAGTATCAAATTGGAGGACAGAGTGTCAGTAATGTATAATGATGATTAAACACTCAATTTTCAGTTAAAGGAATTTCATTATTGAATTCAGAGATGTCATTGTCTAGCTCAGTATAGTTTAAATAGTATCTGTGCAATCAAATCGGCGATAATCGCTAGAAATTAAGCGATGTTTCAAAAAAACATTATTTTTCAAATACTGTACATTACTGTAGGTCCTCTAAGCCCCGCCTCTCTCAAACGGGCCGTTTTCTACAAAGCCCCGCCTTTCCCGACAAACACAGTCTGCTCTGATTGGCCAGCTGACCCAGTGCATTGTGATTGGCCGAACACCACAAGCGCTCGTCGGAAATGTAACGCCCCTTACCATAATCACGAGCTTCAGCGTAAAGTAAATATAAAGACTTAAGTTAATAATGTCGTAAGTTTTACCATCAGTTCAAGCCAGAGAGGGTAACAGAGTCACGTGACAGACATGATGCTCGTATGTATTTGCGGTACACAAGCCGTGGTTAAGACAGCTGACTCCACTGTGATGTGACCCTGTCTCTCTCTCTCTCTCTCTCTCTCTCACACACACACACGACACACAAAACTCCGCATTTGAACAGTCAATAGCAAATACTTAAATTAATAACAAAACATACTTACAGTTGCTGATTCAGAAGCGCCAGATTGTCATAGCAAAGTTGGAATTGACCCTTTTTTATATATTTTTTTTAAATAGCCTTCGTGCACAGCCAGCCTTGTATTCTCCTAGGTTCACAAAACTGTAGTCCATAAAATGCGTTGCACAAATTCTAACATTTGAGTTGTGCTGGTTGTTATAAACAAATCTTGTCTGGCCAAATAAAGTGCTATTGCATTCGCACAGAAACACACAGCGTCTCCCTGACATGGCTGCAACAGCACTACTGCGCTTACTGAAACCACACATTCTTTCTTTGCGTGCACATTTGGGCGGCATTACTAAAATATTTTCACATCGCGATGTAAACATGTGGGGGTGTGTTTTAATGAGGCGTTTTAGCCCGGTCTGAATCAGCCTTCTCTTTTAGATAGAATAAATCCTTTTGTGGGAGACTTTGAGCTTTGTAACTCTGCAGATCGTATACATGCACAAACAGCTACATAACACACTAAAGAAAAAGAAAACAAGAAATTGCATCATATGACCCCTTTAAATGTAACTGTTCACTAACAAATCACTGAACTGAACAGAGCTGCGTTTCCTAAAAGCCTTGTAAGTAGATTCTAGACATTAGCAATGCACCGAAATTTTGGCAAAAAATGTTCTGCTAAATCAAAAATTTTCTGCTAAAACGTCAATTTCTGGTTTAGTCCAAAATAGTTGGTAGGAGCTGAAACTCTAGAGAATAACATTTTGCTAAATATATGCACATATTCCTTATATTTTTACTTAACCTGCTATTTAATGTATGTTTGGATGAATCTGTCATGAAAACAAGTTTAAATGTTACATTTATACTGTATAACAACAAACATAAATCTATTATTAAAAGGTTGATATGAAAACTGTTACAAACGGAACTCCGGTGTTACCTCCTTCTCGCCACCAGAGGGAACTGTCACCCGAATTCTGATCATTCTGCCCGAACTCAACTTCCCATGATCCCACATACCTGGACTAATCACTCCACCACCTGTTCCTCATCATCTCTCACATATAAGCAGCACTCACACTCTGATCCACGCGAAGTATTGACTGGCCCAGCTATCATTCCAAGCGTTATCTACCCGTGTTTGTTTTCCTGGTTTTGACTCTGTTGCCCACTGACCTTGTGATCGTTCTCCGCCTGCCTCGACTTGGATATTGCATACTGGACTCTGATCTCTGCCGCCTGCCCTGACCCTTGCTTGCTCTGTCACGTTGTCTCTGCCTAGCCTACTCCAGAACTGTTTGCCGGTATTTTGACTCTGTCTGTCTGGTTTCTCAATAAAGCTGCTTATGGATCCCACTCCGTCTGATGTGCCGTTACAGAATACTTCGCCCACTTACGATCCAGCAGCGATTATGCAACTGTCTACCGAGCTCTCTACTCAGGCCTCTCAACTCGCCATGCACCAGCATCAACTCAGCCGACTCACCACGCTAACTGAGGAACTTGTTAGAGCGGTACAGGGACTCCGTCTCCCACAACCCGAGGCAGCTGCTCAACCGCCACCAGCGGTCCCCACGAGCCCACCATCCCTACCGGCTCCGTCCCTAAATCCCCGCCTTGCTCTCCCTGAGAAGTTTAACGGCGAGCCAGCCAGATGTAAGGGATTTCTGATGCAATGCGCTCTGTTCGTTGAACAGCAACCCACTCTTTACCCCACTGATTCTAGTCGTGTTGCATTCGTTTGCTCACTGCTCTCTGGAAAGGCGTTGGACTGGGCTACGGCTCTCTGGAGGGATGATGGATCAGCTTTCCCCACCTTCAACTCCTTCCTCCGGGACTTCAGAGAGGTTTTCGAACACTCCGCTGAGGGCAAGAGTGCGGGTGAGCAACTATTAACTCTCAGTCAAGGAAGGAGATCAGCTGCAGAGTACGCCCTATCATTCAGAACGTTAGCAGCCCAAACAACGTGGGTAGAGGATACTCTCAAACTCCTTTTCAGGAAGGGGTTGAATGCTGAATTACAATCCGAGCTGGCATGCCGCGATGAGGGGAGAAATTTGAGAGAATTCATGGATCTAACCATTCACGTGGATAACCTCATCCGATCACGCCGCCCAGGCCGCTCCACATCCCGTGCCATTCCCGAACCAAGCCCAACCGACGAACCCATGCAGCTGGGATTTACTCACCTGACTCCTCAAGAAAGAGAGCGCCGCATGCAGAACCAGTTATGCCTTTACTGTGGTCAGGCCGGCCATGTTAAGGTTACATGCCCAGTTCGTCCGGCTACCAGCCCAAGATCGGTGAGTACGAATGTCATCACCAGTTCCTTAACCTCAAGTCTCAAATTACCAGTCACTTTAACCACCCAGGCCAAAGTAATTCAGACAACGGCACTTATAGACTCAGGGGCTGCAGGGAATTTCGTCTCTGCTGAATTTGTTCGACAGCACCATTTGAAACTAACCCATTGTAACTCCTCCTTGGCAGTGGAAGCGCTAGACGGACGCCCGCTCGGTGAGGGGAGGATTTGCCGCCTCACCGAAGAAATCAAGATGCAACTTGGAACCCTACACATGGAGACCATTCAGTTTTATGTCATCCAGTCACCCAACCACCCACTTATCCTTGGCCTCCCCTGGCTGCGTACTCACAATCCACAAATCTCCTGGAGAGAAGGGCAAATCACGGAATGGGGGTCAACATGCCAGGAGCGCTGTCTGCTGAAAATAGTTAAACCTTCCTCATCACCGGAACTGAGAACAAAGATCCCAGACTTACCACCCGAATACACAGATCTCGCGGAGGCTTTCAACAAGAGGAGAGCCACACAACTCCCCAGTCACAGACCGGTGGATTGCGCCATTGACCTCATCCCAGGCACTACTCCTCCCAAAGGCAGGATTTTTCCGCTCTCTCAGCCAGAGACTGCCGCCATGAAGCAGTATATTGAAGAGGAGTTGGCCAAAGGATTTATTAGACCGTCGACATCTCCTGCGTCGGCGGGCTTCTTCTTCGTGAAAAAGAAAGATGGAGGATTGCGGCCGTGCATCGATTACCGGGGCCTTAATGACAACACCATCAAGTTCCGTTATCCCTTGCCACTAGTTCCTGCTGCCCTCGAACAACTACGCCAAGCCAAGTTCTACACCAAGTTAGACCTCCGCAACGCTTATAATCTCATCCGTATCAGAAGGGGAGATGAATGGAAGACGGCATTTTCCACCACTAGTGGGCACTATGAATATCGGGTTATGCCGTTCGGCCTTGCAAACAGTCCTTCCATCTTCCAATCATTTATGAATGACATCTTTCGAGACATGCTCGACAAAGGGGTAATCATCTACATCGACGACATCCTGATCTATTCCAGCACGATCAAGGAACACATCCAACACGTTCGAGCAGTTCTTAAACGTCTGATACAACACCAACTCTGCGCCAAGCTAGAGAAATGTGAATTTCACCAGACGAGCACATCATTCCTGGGTTACATAATTAGCCAACATGGGGTGGCAATGGATGAAGGAAAGGTAAAAGCAGTGCTGGATTGGCCACAACCTAAGACAGTAAAGGAAATGCAACGCTTCTTGGGATTCGCCAACTTTTACCGCCGTTTCATTCGGAGTTTCAGTACCATCGCAGCCCCACTAACTACCATGACCAAGCGTGACACTTCCAAGCTCCAATGGTCTCAAGAAGCTCTCCGTGCCTTTCAGGAACTTAAGACCCGCTTCACGTCTGCTCCCATCCTTAAGCATCCAGACCCCGACCGCCAATTCATCGTCGAGGTAGACGCCTCTAACTCTGGGGTTGGGGCAATTCTCTCGCAACGACATGGTGAACCTTCCAAAATGTTCCCCTGTGCTTTCTTTTCCCGAAAATTGTCTGTGGCTGAAAGAAACTATGATGTGGGCAATCGTGAGCTCTTGGCCATGAAACTCGCTCTGGAGGAATGGCGCCACTGGCTGGAGGGCGCTACTCACCCATTTGTGGTGCTAACGGACCACAAGAACCTAGAGTACCTACGTTCCGCCAAGCGACTCAACCCGCGGCAGGCTAGGTGGGCATTGTTCTTCACAAGATTCCGATTCACAGTTACTTACAGGCCGGGCACCAAGAACACAAAGGCCGACGCTCTCTCACGTCAGACAGACCACAGCATTCAAACTAGCACCTGTGATAACATTCTACCCACCAAGTTACTGGTGGCTCCCGTGCAATGGGACTTAATGACCGAAATTGAGCAGATGAACCAACAGATTCAGGTCCCCGCTGAGTGCCCAGTTAATCTCACTTTTGTTCCTGAACCCCTCCGACAAAGAGTGCTCACACAGGTGCATGCCACACCCAGCTCCGGTCACCCTGGCATAACCGCCACTGAACACCTGCTCAGAAACCGCTTCTGGTGGCCCACACTATCGACTGACACCACCCAATTCATCAAACAATGCAATACCTGCATCTCTTCCAAGAGCCCCAGACAACTCCCGGCAGGCCTACTCAAACCACTACCCACACCACAACGACCCTGGTCCCACATCGCGATTGACTTCATCACAGATCTGCCCAACTCACAAGGCAACACCACCATCCTGACGATCATAGATCGATTCTCTAAGGCCTGCCGGCTACTACCACTACCCAAACTGCCTACTGCTTTCGAGACCGCCGAACTGTTGTGCAATCAGGTATTCCGATTGTATGGTCTCCCAGAGGACATAGTGTCAGACCGGGGTCCCCAGTTCACCTCACGGGTCTGGTCTGCTTTCTTCAGGCACCTTAACGTCAATATCAGTCTCACCTCAGGCTACCATCCCCAGTCAAATGGGCAGTCAGAACGCCTAAATCAGGAAGTAATCCGGTTCTTGAGATCCTACTGCCAACAGTGCCAGACCGAGTGGAGTAGATACCTGATGTGGGCGGAATATGCCCAAAATTCCCTAGTAAAACCCGCCACTGGACTGACCCCATTTCAATGTGTTCTGGGCTTCCAACCACCTATGTTCCCATGGTCCGGTGAACCCACCAATCTACCGTCAGTCACGGAATGGTTGCAGAACAGCGAGGCGGTCTGGGATCGTGCACACACGCACCTGTTACGAGCTGTCAGGCGCCAGGAACTACAGGCTAACCGTCATCGTCGCGCCGGTCCCACGTACGCACCAGGTCAGTGGGTCTGGCTATCCACAAGAGATCTGCGTCTACGACTTCCCAGCAAGAAACTCAACCCCAGGTATGTGGGCCCATTCCAAATCATCAGACAAATCACCCCAGTATCATTTCGTCTAGAACTGCCTGCTAACTACCGTATTTCTCCTACCTTCCATGTCTCCTTACTGAAACCCGCTGGTGGACCGAGAGGGACGCCGGAGGAGGAACCCGAGCCACAGATTCCCCCTCCTCTCCTGATTGACGGCGAGGAGGCCTATGAGGTGCACGAGCTGCTAGACTCTCGGCGTCGGGGCAGGACTCTGCAATATCTGGTCGACTGGGAGGGGTTTGGTCCGGAGGAACGTTCCTGGGTCAACGCAGGAGATATCCTGGACCCCACACTCACTGAGGAATTCCATAGGAACCACCCGGAAAGACCAGCTCCCCGACCTCGAGGAAGACCCCGGCGCCGCTTACCTCCTCGCGTCAGGAGCCGCTCGCAGGGGGAGGGCTCTGTTACAAACGGAACTCCGGTGTTACCTCCTTCTCGCCACCAGAGGGAACTGTCACCCGAATTCTGATCATTCTGCCCGAACTCAACTTCCCATGATCCCACATACCTGGACTAATCACTCCACCACCTGTTCCTCATCATCTCTCACATATAAGCAGCACTCACACTCTGATCCACGCGAAGTATTGACTGGCCCAGCTATCATTCCAAGCGTTATCTACCCGTGTTTGTTTTCCTGGTTTTGACTCTGTTGCCCACTGACCTTGTGATCGTTCTCCGCCTGCCTCGACTTGGATATTGCATACTGGACTCTGATCTCTGCCGCCTGCCCTGACCCTTGCTTGCTCTGTCACGTTGTCTCTGCCTAGCCTACTCCAGAACTGTTTGCCGGTATTTTGACTCTGTCTGTCTGGTTTCTCAATAAAGCTGCTTATGGATCCCACTCCGTCTGATGTGCCGTTACAAAAACTGCCTTATGAACAATGTTTGTACAAATCATTGTGTTTTGAGCGTTGATTATTACATAAATTTGATTAATAAATTGAATATTAAAAAAACGTTCTTTTTGATTAAATGAAAACTTTAACTTTGGTTTTTGTGTTTCGGTTAAACTTTTTTTGTAAATCTATAAGTCTGAAGCTTTTATGAGCTCTTAAATAATTGAAGGGCTATGTAATATTTCACACAGCTGGAGTATTTGCAACTGCAGATGAAATGAAAGATGCAGGTGAATGAAAATTTAAATATAAAAAATAAATAATAAATACACATACACACAAACAAGAAAAGTACAGTTAAGCACAATTAATCGAATTTCTAATCGCGATTACGATTCTGGATGCCACGATTACATAATTGTTCAAAGCCACGATTACAAAAATAAATAAACAATTAAAAATGCCCACTTGCATTATTCTGTGTGCTTAAGATGTGTTTGCAGCGCGGGGTTTAACAAACTCAAACACACTGGATAAAAGACATTTTGTCAAACTGATAGTCGTTGTCACTCTGTTGAGCATGACAGATATGTTAAACACAAAATGTGTCAAAAGCTGTTATTCTAATCAACACTGATGCAGAAAGCAGCAGAAACAGTGCAGCAACGATCCAGTTAGAAGATGTTTCAATCCATAAATCACCCACATTTACCATAGTTTTACTGTAGTAACACTAATGGTAACAATATGGTGGCAGAAAAGTAGGATATTCATTCCATTATTTTGTTAATTATTCTGTCAGTTGATGTGGATGTGAAATTGACTGAATGTCTTCATGTTACTGTTTTTCAATGCATGCAAACACCATGGAAACCATATAGTTAGGCTACTTTTTTACCATGGTAATGAGGTTCTGTACTTTTGGTTATGACCTACAAATGTATAAAAGATGAGGCTGTTACAGTTTTCACAATGGTACTGTTTTTGTTAATAAAAATAAATGTACATCTGCATCCCAACTCAAGCTCCTGCTACTCTGAACTCAAGCTTCTGTTCTAATGTGTATTTCTAAGAGACAAAACTTGTAATATTATTATTACATGTTCAGTGCTACCAAATCAGGTGCTGGTGCCACTGCTCTCGAATGTTAGCCTGGAGTCCTGATAATATAAATTGTACTGTAAAATGTTACCGTAATTTGAAATTTTGTCTGTTTAATTGTAAATGAAATATATAGCTTTAGTAAACCATTTTTTTCTTTTTTTTAATTTTAGTTTTAGTATAACATTATTATGCCATGCACAATTTTATCTTTTTTTTGTTTAAAGAAGAAACCAGCTAGCTTGTACTTATTTAAACAATGCCTGAGACTTGGTGTTACAAGCACTTTGTTTGTCAGATTGCTTCTTCAAGATGAATCGCTTTATGTTTTCCCCAATTGTAAGTCGCTTTGGATAAAAGCGTCTGCAAAATGACTAAATGTAAATGTAAATGTAAATGTAGAAACCAAACCAATCTATAGTTGACATTTGAGGCTCAGTGCTATAGAAAAGCAATAAAAGCGTGTTTTCAGCCTTTTTTATATATATATTTTCTATAAAAATATGGCATGCAGCTTCAAACAATGGCATAAATATGTTCAAAATAATCGTTATTAATAATCGCAATTACAATTTCAAGGGAATAATCGACAATTATGATTTTTGTCATAATCCTGCAGCCCTAATGTGACCTTTGCCATACATTCACAGCCCATCACAATCCATGTCACACAGGGTTGACTCTTTACACAGCCCCTCCTCCACCACTTTCATCAGCACTAATCATCTCATCAGGGCTTTAACCCAGACTTACACACACACACACACACACACACACACACACACACACACACACACACACTGTCAGGGCACGTGCGACATCCAAAACTAGACACAGGGAGAAACCACAAAGCAATAGTAAAACAGTAAATGCTCATTCATCCTGCCATAACTTAACAAGAGGAATGGCAACTTTGCTTATTCAATTCAGGTTAGCCAAATTCATATTTTTAAGAATCAGAAAAATGTGCGACTATATAGTACAGAAGCATCAGCCTCACAACAGAATAATAATGCAAATCAAATCCGTTTATCCACAGCCTTTGAGTCTATGATTTCAGCATGAGGACAGAGGGTAGACACAGATGCACTGCATATCTGTCAATTTCACCATATGCCAATTCAATATTGATTTATGCCGTACTCAGCCACTGAGTATAAGTAACTGTAGATGAGACCGAGTTACCAATATAATATTGCAATACTGCACTAATAATACAACCTGCATGTTTCATTTCAGATTGATTGATAAGTCTACATTTTGTCCAAAATTACTCATTTTTAATACTCTACATACTAAATTAATTATAGTGAAACCATTAATCATGGTTATCGCTCAAGTGTCAATTTAAATCATTTTAAGACAATTGGGAGAACATTATTTGCATACAGCCAGACCTGCAGCAGAGTAGACACCTTCATAAAACGAGGAAGAGATTAAACTGTGCAGGAACTTCATTTGTTTTTGCATGTGTGACAGTTTGTAACAGATTTATTATAACTTAAATACCATTCTTTTCCCACACAACATTACGTCTACTTTTATGGTCCTTTTTTTGGACCTAGTATTTTAAATCACCAACCACTTTAGTGGTTTGAAAAAGAACAGCGAGGACATTTTACCAAATTTCTCCTTTTATGTTTAATCGAAAAATAATAAATAATCACACGGGTTGTGCACAGCATAGAGGATACATAATTGTGATTAAAAAATGTTGGGCTTATTTTCCTTTCAGTGTTAAAATTATAGAAAACCTTCTGTCTTTAGTGCAACTAAAAATATCATGAGCCATTGCCTTCCTGTATACAAACCAGGACACTGGGCCAATCAGCTTCCTGAGAAGGCCTATCTGCTTGAGTGTGTGCTCTACGGCCCAAGAAGTTAAACTGATCTTGTTTAAAAACTGCATTTCCTTTCACATTTTGCTTAAGTCATTTTGCTTAAGACAAGCAATACTACACAATGCTTGTCTAAAATTAAGTGTGTTAATTCAGACAAGACTGCTGGCTTGAAAGAATCGCAGCGTTAAAGAAAGCTGTTATTACAACTGTGTGTGTGTGTGTGTGTGTGGCAGCATCTTCACTGATTATATACATTATAATGATAATTAAAGTTGCAACCTCTGAGTGAATTACAATAGGCGAGCAATGATCACCACCAAGGTCTTGTCTAACTGTCAAAAAGCATGAACAACTCTCTCTCTCTCTCTCTCACACACACACACACACACACACACACACACACACACACACACATACGTCGTCTTATATCAGAGTGGCATATTTTCCTTGAACAGGCGTCAGTGCACAGTCTGCAAGTGTTGATAAACTCTTTCCAGACATGCAGGAAGGGAGCAGAGCTGACACATTACAATGAATTACCACGAAAGAAAATGCTCGCGTATAGCAAGGTTGATGTATTCTGAAAACGGTAGATCATATAATTCCTAATGTAAATACTATTTATACTAAATAGTCATAAATGGAAATTGTGATTTTTGAAAATGTTGGAGGGTACAGGCGAATTAAAGTGACCTGAAGCATCTGAACACATTAGTTGAGATTCAGTAAAATATATGGGCTAACACTTTATTTCGATAGTCCACTTTAGACATTCTACTAACAGTAAGTGACTTTGCAACTATATGTCAACTAGCAGTCATTAGAGTATTAGTAGACTGTCTGCTTAATATCTTCTAACACTTTATTTTGAAGGGTCCACAACATACAACATACTGACTATGTGAAACTTTGCAAGTATATGTCAACTTATTCTACTAACCCTAAACCTACCCTACTGAGAGTTAGTAGACATGTAGTTGCAAATTAATGAGAATTAGTTGACATGTAGTTTGACATGTAGTTACAAAGTTACTTATAGTTAGTAGAATGTCTAAAGTGGACTATCAAAATGAAGTGTAACCATATAGGGTTCTAATAATAACAAATTTTGATCATAAAGTCCCTGAAAATTATTAAAAAAATTAAAAATGTAGTTGTGCACTTGGCCTAATAAAAGTACCATCAAGTAATTTATCATGTAGCCTATGTATGTATGTATGTATGTATGTATATATATATATATATATATATATATATATATATATATATATATATATATATATATTATCATGATAGATAACCTAGATTTTAGTGTATATGACCACAAATTTACAAGACTGTACGAACCACCAGTACAAATAATTTCTCGTTATGTGTTTTATGAATAAATGTTTAAAAATCAATGAAAAATTCATCATCTGTGCCACACAAAGTTGAAGAAGCCTGTTGCATGCATCTTTTATGAAAATATTGTCAAAAACTCACAGCCACAGTAAGTACAAATGCACATGTTCCTGTCATCGCAGAGAGCTGATAACAGCAACACAACGTTAGGAAAATTCCTCTTTCTCTGCGCGCTCTGTTTTCTCTGTATTGCTGAAAACTTACGCGGTCTCCATGTCTGCACTCCTGCTCAAGCCGATTAATTCCACCAAATAAAACCGTCAGATTGTCTCTATCCGTCCACTCATTTTTCTCTTGATGAAACGTAAGTCACGGATAACAAAACTCACTGCGCCGTCAGCGGCTGTCAAAAGCCAAAGGGAGGAGTCGTAGAAAATGGCCAATCGGAACGCTTGAATGACTGTAAGGGCGTGGTTACATTGACTAGCCGCGGTTTGTGGCCAATCGCAAGGGAGTATTTTAAATTAGGGCGGGGGAAGTGAACTGGTTTGTGAGGTATGGGGTTAAACTCACTGTCCACGCAACAGGGATGAGAGGATTTCAGAGTTACTGTAGTTCAGGTTGAGTACAGTATGTGTATGCACGTGTATTCCTACTTAATCATATTTATTTAGGGTACAAATTTGATACTGAGTCTGATTACCATGTCCTTATTTTCTCATACTGTCCACATGAAGTTTTTATAGATATATTATTTTACAGAGTAAAACCAAACCAGATTATGGAATATACATTATAACAAAATATCAGTGCAGGTATAAACCTTCTTGTTTAACATAAATGACAAAGACAAGTGGGCAAAAAAAGAGGATAAAATACAGAAACCAGCTCACAGAAATGCATTACAATAATGTAATACAGTCCATCTCAATGGTCCAAGACCATCGTAACAATTATTTTCAGTATTAGTCCAGAGGTTGTTTAAAAAAACAATGTCAACACTATTCCAGGATGCCTTAAGATATTCAGAGACTGTAAAGCGGAGAAAAAAAAAGTTCCTAATTGGGGGCAGTCTTTAACCTACTGAAAAATCTGTTAAATTATTAAACATGGCAATTTTGACAACCTGCACATAAATCATTGACTGTACTAAGACCCCTGTTTACCCACAAACACAAAACAAATATCAGCTAAAGCAGGTGGAAAACTGTGAGTATCCCAAATGCAGGTAGGCTATATAGAAACAGGACAATCCGAAGAATGTGTGATGAGTTTCCTGTTTGTTTCAGTGTCTCTGAAGATAATTCCTTCATTTCTGACTTATTTTCTAAAAATCCAGTTTAGACTGCAATAATGCAAGAAGATATGACCACAGAACTAACATAAGAAGCCACTAGTGAGAAACCAAATGAATATGCTTTGAGCTAAAGATTTATCTTCACATCAACATCCAATTGCTACCTTTAGGCTGATGGTGTCACGTCTAAGATATATGGCTTTTTAACTGCAGACATGCTTAGTGGGCTTGTTTCCAAAGTCCCAGAGGACTATCATGCCGAAATTAGCTGACTCCCCCTGGGACCACTGAGATTGGATGGGTCAGACTGGGGCATTGTGGGAGACTGGAACACACACACCCACACACAAACCAACAACACACACACATTGGTCATGAGGGTACAAACATGAGGGTTGGAATAAGTTATCAAAAAATTATCAAAAGAACTTTGGTTTATCATTTTAAAAATGCCCTCAAATCCCATGTTTTTGTTTTGTTTTTAATGAGTGGAAGGAGTGGTTGATCCTAGGCCGTTGTTCTGATGTGCACAAACTTTGGTATGCAATAATTGATGTATAAAAAACAGTTTCACGAATTTCTGATGCTAAGGAGTTACAGCATTTAAATAACAAACCATTTATTTCAATGTGACTGAAAGAAGAAAGTCTGTAATATTGATGCTGTCCACCAGAGGGAACCACAGCTTCACAAGTGATGAGTTTTTGAGTAAACACTCATAATTGAAAACGTGAAACAGGTCATCATTATTAGATATTTGTATTTTTGTACGTTTTTAACAGTTACTCTTTATCTAGGTTTTCTATTTGTGTTAGTATTTCTGAATACATACTGTGTTGTTTACCATTAATCAGTGTCGCGAGCTCTGGACATGTTTGTGTGCTTTGTACTGTTTTAGAGCTCTCTGGTGTAACATTCAAACAATAACAATCGTAATGTCGTATGAGCTGCAGCCATGCATTTAAACATTCTATTACTGTTATAACGTCATGCATTGGAACACAGAAAATGTAGTCTTTAGTTCTTGTGTGTGACTTGGACGAACGAATACTTCCTATGAAGGTAAACTTTTTAGAGCTACAAAAAATAATCATTTACTTATGTTCAGATTATACTGGATCTTTTATTTCTGTGCATGAATCTTACATTCCACTGTTTCAGCTCCAACATTTGGCAAATGTGGGTCAAATGACAACATTAGCCTTACAACATGTTTCTTTCAGTATAGAATCAGATGTTTCATTTGAATGCAACATAAAACCATTGATTCTGGTCTTCTATGTTTTTGCTATGCTTGACTCTCTTTAACTACATGTCACCATTTGGGTTTCTACTATGGTAATGTGGGTCATCTGATAACATTAACAAGGTAATTTCAGTAAACCAAAATTTCTTACAATATTAAATCAGAATGCCTTTTATTTGAATACACCACAAAATCACTGTATTTCTGATACTGGTCTTCTATGTTTCTTTCAATGCTTGACTTCCTTTTTCGACATGTGAGTGTTTGAGCCTATACTGTGCTCAATATGGGCAACGTGACAACAGTAAATTAACAAGGTAAGTTCAATAACCCAAATGTTTCTTGCAATATAAAATCATAAAGGTTTTCATTTGATTACACCATAAAATCAGTGTATATTTGATACTGGTATTCTGTGTTTTTCCTGTTTCTATGCTTGACTCTCTTCATCTATATGCCACCATTTGAGCCCCTACTATGGTAAATGTGGTCATATGACAACATTAAAAAGGTAATTTCAGTAAACCAAATGTTTTTTACAATATAAAATCAGAATGCCTTTCTTTTAAAGAAACCACCATTTCAATGTATTTCTGTTAGCCTACTGGTCCTCTGTGTGTGTTTTATATGCTTGAGTCTCTTCATCTACATATCACTGTTTGAGTCCCTATTATGGTAGATTTTTATAGAAATACAAAAAACAATCATTAACTTATTGGTCAGATTATACTGTTTTTTTTGTTTGTTTTGTTTTGTTTGTTTGTTTGTTCTTTCCATCTGCTCGAGATCCAGGTCATGTGACAACATTAGCAATGTAATTTCAGTAACCCAAATATTTCTTTCTATAATCAAATGTTTCATTTGAATACAACATAAAACCATTGTATTTTTTTATATTGGTCTTATATATTTTTTCTGTGCTTGACTCTCTTCATCTACATGTCCCTGTTTGAGACTCTACTATAGTAAATGTGGGCCATGTGACAACATTAAATTAACAAGGTGAGTTCAATATGCCAAATGTTTCTTTCAAAATAAAACAAAAAAAAAGGGTTTCATTTGATTACACCCTAAAATCACTGTGTTTCTGATACTGGTCTACTTTGTTTTTTCAATGCTTGACTCTCTTCTTCTACATGTCATCATTTGAGCTTCTACTATGGTAAATGTGGGTCATGTGAAAACATTAACAAGTTAATTTCAGTAAACCAAATATTTCTTACAATATCAGATCAGAACGTCTTTCATTTGAATACACCATAAAATCACTGTTTCTGATACTGGTATTCTGTGTCTTTTTCTGTGCTTGGCTCTCTTCATCTAGGCCTACATGTGGGTCAGCATTAAATGAAAAAGTTAAGTTTAATTGCCCAAATGTTTCTTACAGTATAAAATCAGAAATCTTTGTTTGAAAACACCATAATATCACTGTATTTCTGATATTGGTCATATATGTGTCTTTCTATGCTCGACTCTCTTCATCTGAGCCCCTACTATGGTAGAGATGGGTCATGAGACAACATTAAATTAACAAGGTAAGTTCAATAACCCATATGTTTCTTACAAAATAAAATCAGAAAGCCTTTTTTAAGACACCGTAAAATCACTGTATTTCTGATACTCATCTTCTTCTTCTTTCTATGCTTGACTCTCTTCATCTACTGTACACGTCACTGCTTGAGTCCCTACTATGGTAAATGAGGGTCATGTGACAACATTAAATTAACAAGGTAAGTTTAATAACCCAAATGTTTCTTACAATGTAAAATCAGAAAGTTTTTCACTTGAACACAATAGGAAATCACTGTTTTTCTGATACTGGTGTTCTATGTTTTTTTTTTCTATGCTTTACTCTCTTCTTCTACATGACATTGTTTGAGCTTCTACTTTGGTAAATATGGGCCATGTGACAACATTAAATTAACAACGTAAGTTCATTAACCCAAATGTTTCTTATAATATAAAATCATAATTTAATACTTTAATTTAAATATGCTTGACTTTTATGCCACTGTTTGAGCAGACAATGCATTATATATGCATTTTAAAACAATTCTGACCTGAGTCTTGTCCAAACCAGGCAAATTTCATACCATCTGATGGAGTATCTGTTGTTAAAGAATAAAGAAGAATGGACTTGCAGCTACTCTTCACTCAAATAGGTTTGTTTGTTTCTTTCTTTCATCATAGTTCCTAAAATTCACTTTTCTCATTTTTTGTTCTCTAAGCCAACAGGGCAACTTCATTGAGAAGGTAGACATGAGATGATCTAGGACATGACTGTGCCTCTGATCTTCAGTCAACCAAAAAGGGTCCATGTTTTGGTCTCACTCCACTGGCTAAATGTATCTTCCCAAATCACATTCAAGGCTTTGTCATTGGCCTTCAGGACTGTCACTGGAACAGTGCCCTCCTACTTCAGTACACTTCTACAGATCTACTATATATATTCAGATATCGTCTACTGTCAGTGAATGAGTGCCACCTGGTGGTCCTATCACAACAAAGTACTAAGTCACCATCCACAAACTTCATTCACTTCCATCCATCCAGTCTGCTGAGATTGCTACTTTGTTACATCGCTACCTTCAAGAAACAGCTGAAGACACACCTCTTCATCAAGCATTTTACTTTCAGGAATTCACAAATATAATTAAAGCACTTCATAGCCACAATTTTCCGGGGGCCACTACTGTAAAAAAGAACGTGTGTAAAACTTCCGGTGAGGCGGCGGAAGCAGTATACCAATGGTATTTTGTGTGCTAATAAGTGAAGAGGCTAACCCACGTCCCAATGTGCATACTATCCACCCTATCTGCCCTAAATAATATTGAAAATGACTAATATCTCATAGAATTTAGGATGGATAGTATGCACATTGGGATGCAGGCTAAATGTTTTTCTGGTCTTTTCCACTGTCGGGCCAGTGTGAGCCAGTAGGCTTTCAGTAGGCCGGGCGGGGCTAATGGACTTGGACCTGTAGCACCGAGCCCAAATTCACGATGCATTTCCACCGTCAGGCCAGAAGCTCCGTACTAGCGCCAAAGAGTATAGAAGACCAAGAGGTGAAACTCTGATGCGTTTTGGGTAACAGCCACTACGTGGCGCTTCGGTAGCGTGGCCGCCATTTTGGGGTGAAAATTCCAACTGGACAACAGCACAGATACACAGAAATAGACCAAATAACAACAAAAGAGAAGTCAAAGTGGAATAAAAGAACGCAATGTTGGGCAATCCACTGCAAAAACAGTGTGACAGTAAAAATCTTGCCTTACATCATTTTTTCAAAGACCCTGACAGGTGAATATTCACAAAAGTGTAAAAAATATTGTGTTTTGAAGTGGGATGTAGTGCTTGCGGTCAAATGAGAAGTACAAGGGGTTAAATCGAGGCGATGCTGATGAGCGAATTCAGTTGACATGAAATTACCGGCTGCCCCGGACTCTAACAGTGCAGATGTGGTTACCGCTCTGCCAGCGATGAATATAAGTCGACTGGAATTCTAATATAGGAAGTGGAGTAATTATCTTGAATGTAGGAACTCACCGATCTGGAACTTGATGCGCTGGGCCGAACGGGACATGTGGACTTAAGATGACTGGATTGCCCACAGTACATGCACAGGTGTAGCTGCACTCGCTTTCTTCGAGAGACAGGTGAGTATAACCGAGTTGCATAGGTTCAGGGGTAGTCGCGGAAACTTGCGTGGTGAACTCTGCAGTATGAGTGGGTCGGCGTGAGTGAACAAGGTTGTCAATCTGAATGGTTAACTTACTTAACTTAATCCTCTCCGCGCCAGAGGGCGCATAAAGCCTAGACATTTTCTTTCCACTGCTTCCTATCTTTGGCTGCTTGTCTGGTTCTCTCCCATGAAGGCCACCCCTCTCCATCTCTTTCCTCTTCAACAGTTCTACGCCATGTTGTTTTTGGCTGTTCTTTTCTTCTCCTTCCTTCTGGCCTCCAACCCAAGGCAACAGCACAGTCACTAGTTGGATGTTTCCTCAGCACGTGACCAATCCAGGTCCATTTTCTCCTCTTCACTTTATCTCGGACTCTCTCAGTCTCTGCCAATTCCAGTACCCTCTCGTTGGTGACATGTTGTTGCCAGCGAATCCTGAGAATTCTTCTGAGGCACTTGTTCTGGAGGGTATCCAGTTTTTTCTCCTCCCCTTTGATCATCTTCCAAGTTTCACACCCATACAGTAGTGTAGATAGCACCAAAGTCTTGAACAATGTCACCTTGGTCTTCCTGTCGATGTCTCTGGCATAAAATACTTTGGCCAGTTTGTGAAAAACTGCACTGGCCAAAGCTATTCTCCTCTGTATGTCCAATGTGCCACCTCCGTCATGGGTCACGTCCTCACCAAGGTATGTGAAGCGCTCCACCTCCTCCACACCATTCTGCCCTACTCGCAGTGTATCTTCTTCCTTGCTGTTCAACTTCATCACCTTGCACTTCTGGGCGTTCAGTTTGAGTCCTACCCTTCCTGCATTTTCTTCCGATCTTGTGGTCTTCGTCTGCAGCTGGTCAAATGTCGATGATAGTAGGGCTATATCATCGGCAAAGTCTAGGTCCTCCAGTACTGTGGTGAAGTTCCATCTTATGTCGGTCTTCTTGTTCTACACTGTCTGCCTCATGACCCAGTCGATCATAATGAACAGGAATCCTGACATTCAGCAGCCTTGCTTGACTCCGGTGACCACTGGAAACCATTCAGTTGTCTCCCCTTCGTCTCTCACTGCGCACTGAATGTCTTCGTATAGTGCTTTGACGATAGCGATTAGTTTGCTTGGTATGCCATATTTTTTCATAATCACCCACAGGCTTCTTCTGTCAATGGAATCAAATGCCTTTTCAAAGTCCACAAAGTGAATGTACATTGTGGCGTTCCACTCTTTGGCCTGTTCCAGGATGTTTCTCAGGATGAAGATCTGATCAACAGTGCTCCTTCCTGCCTGAAGGAGCTTGCTCTTTCCTGAGGCATCCATCAACTCCATACTGAATTCTTCTGATCATAATCTTCCTAAGCACTTTGCTGGCTATCAGCAAGAAGGTCACCCCTCTCCAATTCCCGCAGTCTTATAGGTTTCCTTTCTTTGGGAAGCTCTTGAAGATCAGTCCCTGTTTCCATTGGTCCGGTACTCTTTCCTCTTGCCAGATACGGTCTAAAATTTGTTTCAGTTCTTTACAAGAGCCATCCAGGTCTGCCTTAATCATCTCTGCTGTGACTTGGTCTATCCCTGGGGCCCTGGCAGTTCACATAGACTGGATTGCCTTCTTGATCTCCTGTTTTGTAGGCACTTTTACTATTATCTGAAGGGTTTCTTCCCTCTCATTCTCTTCATCTTGTGGTGGTTCTAGAGGCTGTTCCCTGTTTATCAATTCCTGGAAGTGCTCTTTCCACCTGTTCAGTCGTTCTTCTTTCCTCTTCAGCAGTTTCCTATCTTTACTCTTAACTGCAGCTGTCTTTTTTGACACAGTTTTGTGTCAAAAAAAGTTCCATCTTGGAACAGTGAAACAAAAAACTTTTTCTCATTTTGCCTGCCATTTTCCGCTGTGCTTTGTGTCCTCTGTGCCTTCTCTGTCATCCATCTTCTTTTGTCCTCCCTGACGTTCTTTTTGACTTCTTTGTCCTTTTGCTTGTATGTTTCCTTGAGCCTGTCCTTGATTCTTTCAGATTTTGTGCTGTGGATTTTTCCTTTTATCTCCTTTCTCTCATCAATAAGCTGCCATGTTGCCTTACTAATCTATGGTTTACTCTTCCCTTTCCTGTAACCAAGGACTTCCTCTGCAGCACTGACATAGACCTTCCTCTGCTGTATTTATGTCCTCATTGTCATCACTCTCATCCTTAATTTTGGTCAGCTTGCTTCTGACTGCATCAGTGTATTTCTTCCTGGTTTCCTCATCCTTCAGTTGCTCAACATCCAGTCTTGGTTTGACTTTCTTCTGGTTCCTATTTGTGCTGAGTCGCAGCCTGATTCTCGTTTTCACCAAATAATGGTCACTGTTCACATCAGCACTTCTCTGCACTCTGGTGTCCAAGGTGGAGGACCTCCACTGCCCGCTGATCATAAGGTGGTCGATCTGGTTCTTCACCGTTCAAACTGCTGATACCCATGTTGCTTTGTGAATGTCCTTGTGAGCAAATAATGTGCCAGTTATGATGAGACCATTGATCTTGCAGAATTCAGCCTCTCACCATCATCATTTCTAGCTCCAATCCCTTTAGTGGCCATTATCCTTTCATATCCGTTGTTGTCCTGATCAACCTTGGCATTTAAGTACCCCATCACGATGATTATGTCTTGCCTGTTGCATTGGTCTACAGTCTGCTGCAGCATCTCGTGGAACTGCTCTTTTTCCTCATCAGCTCGCTCATTGTGTGGGGCATACGTCTGGATTACTGTCAGTCTCCTGAATCGAGAATAAAATCTTTCTGTGATTATCCTACTGCTGACAGGTGTCCACTCAATCAGTGCCTTCTCTGCTTGTTTACTGACTAGTATGGCAATTCCACCTACATGCAGCTCCTCCTGCATACAGCACTGTTTGTCCTGTTGCCAGCTTTTATCTGCCTGCTCCTGTCCATCTGCACTCGCTGATCCCAAGCAGGTCCAGCTTGTACTGGTCCATCTCTCTGGTGATCTGTGCGGCTGCCCCCTCTCTGTACATACTCCTGACATTCCAGTGCCCAATGTAGAGTTCTTGTTTGGGTGCTACTATAGATGTCATCGGACGTTGAGCTTCCCGAAGGCTTTGACCACACGCTGTCTTACTGTCATCACTGGCCATCTTAGCTTCACCCTGGTTACTTCTACCTGTAATGCCCATGGTGTCTGTAACAATCATTTTTAACGGGAGAAGGTTGTTAGCCTGCTGCCCAACCCCTTTACCCTTAGACCATGTTGGTTCACAACATCTTATTCCAGATTTTTTTTTTTCATTGTTATTCGGTGTACATGAGGGATGGTTAGTGTATTCATTAAGTGTTTGGCCCTTATCGCGACAGGCTAGTTCCGCCTGCAAATCCAAGTTCAATCCCCGCCGAAACAGCAGTTTTAGTGTCCTCTACCCCTGCGGAAAGTTAAGGCATATTCTGCTGCAGTTCCTTTCCCCTGACTTAGAGCGAGAAGCTGTTCACCCGCAGTCCTTCCCCCAGCAGGATGCTCAAAAACCTCTCTGAAACGTTGCAGAAATCGTTCAAAGGAGGGATATGCTGAACAGGCGAGAGATCGGGGTAGGCAGATTAACATTCACAAATCAAAGAACAGGCGTGAGGTCGGGGCAGGCAGATAAACAATCACAGTCCAGTTAACAGGCAGAGGGTCGAGGCAGGCAGCAAGGATCAGACATGAGAGAACAGTCCAGGTTCAAACACAGAGAAGGTAATCCACAAAAAAACGCTCAGAATTGACAACCATTGCAAATCAAGACTTTACAATGAGAGTATGAGTGAGCAGTGCTTAAATGTGAGAGTGTCTAATTGGATGCAGGTGTAAATGCAATCAGTCCCAGGTATGAAGGCTGATGGGAATTGAAGTCTGAATCAAAACAGTCAGTATTCAGTTGACAGTTTGTTCAGTGTAATATTTTTACACTGCAGTATTCCTATTCCTGCACCAATCAACATCTGTTTGTTTTTGTACACCAGAAAGATATTTTATATGTAATCAGTGTACAGAAACACTAAATTTGCGTACTCTTTTGAGCTGTTAATATAATTATTTTAAGTTTACTTTGTAGTTGCACTTCAACAAAAATTGCACATTAGATTAAAACACATTTTTTTCTGTAGTTGTCCTTAAGCTCTGGAACAGACTGTGTCTAAACATTAGGACCTTTCCATCACTGGATGCTTTTAAATCCAGTTTAAAGATTAATATTTACTCCCTATTATTTGTGTAATACTGTGTATGTATTCACTTTTTTTACCTAAAAATCCTTGGTAATACTTAGTAATAGAGTTGGGTGCTGGACCCAGATGACTGTAGCTTGTGCCTCTATTAAATATGACTTCTTTGTCCAGTTGTAATATTTTCCACTTTGAGTACAAGTGAACTGGGGGCAATAAAAAAACATTTGTACTGATACAAAGATAAATCAGTATGTGAGACATGAGGACAATTAGAGGAAGTCTGCCCTGGCATCAACAGACAGGCTGAAAGAAAACAGGAGAGCTTTGTTCTGTGCCATGCGCTGGGATTTTTCTTCCTAAAACCTTAAAGATACAGCAAAAATTCTGAACTTCGAGTCAGACTACTGATAAACACTAACCGTACACCATAATAGACAAAATAGTTTTAGTACCCACCAGTGGCTAATTCTGTCAGTAAACAAAAATATTACAAACAAGAGGAAGGCCTTTTTGTGTTCCTTTTAGAACTTTATCCAGTATTTTGAGAATGTACAGTATGTATCTAGCTGTACAGAAGCAGTAGTCCTAGTTTGACAGAGGTCTAATGTGCAACAGGAAAAGCTCTTTCTGTTCATTCAATATTAAACCAGAGCCTGATGTGGCTTTTACTTTGCCAGTTATTTTTAGTCTCTCAGTTATCAGGCAATATTTAAACAAGCTGGAAGTAATTTATAAATGATCTGTGTTATTTTTATAAAGAATGTTAATGTATTACAATTATTGTACACTCTGAATTAAACACTGAATCAAAAATATATATAACTGGCCTTTCTTCCCATGAAAACCATTTAAGACCATTTAAGACATAAACCCTAAAGCCAGACAAGCATTCAAGACAATAATGGGCCCACATGGGTTTATACACATAACACTTAAAGTAAATACATACATACATAGCCTACATACATACAGTACATACATGCATATGGCATTCCCTATTTATAAAGAAAGCTGCCAACTAGTTTCATGGGGCATTAATGAGAATAAAATAAAATATAAAAATAAAATCACAATACCGGAAACTCAAGTCAATAGTAAATAAACCATTTAAAACCAGAATGAGAGCTTACAGTGTCCTTCTTTCATTTAAAAGTAAACAAATTATATCAGAGAAGCACTAACTCATTTAACATTTAAGCCATTCAGTTACTCTTATACTTGGCTTCGTGTAGTACATAAGGATATGTGTAGTTCTGCTGACACAAACATGTTTTTTTGTTTTTTTTTTAGTGATTCAATATAAAATGTATACAATATGTCAAAGACAACAACAAATTCAATTGCAGTGTAATGATGTGATGTATGACATCTGTGACGGCAACATTTTTACTTGTCTTTTTAATGATTACATGAGCATGGGATGCATTAGAAATGTTTAAAACTTACTTTTACTACGTAGATATCCAGCAGTCTAAAGAGTCCTTTTTGTGTAGAATTATAACGGTCTTGTCGAGAGAATAACTATATTCGCACTGCACACAGCACTCAAAGTGAATGTGTCATCTCGCAGAGTACTCCCACTAAAATGCTTCATGTAAGACCAATTTTACATGAATTATTCAGTTCTTTGTGAGCAGGGAAGAAAATATAAATAAATCATAGATGAGGCCTTTCATGTTTGCAGAATGTTTTGAAAGAATAAAATCAGTGCTGCCAGGATACAGGATATTCTCAGTTACTGACATAGTTCATGAAACCAAAATTCACTTCTGTCCTGTGATAGATGGTTTGTTTCTTTCATATTCATCCAGACCTTCCAACGTGTCATTTTGGAACATGTCCTTAAATTCATGAAAATTTGTTTTCAAAACCATATTAAACCAATATAAATGCAATACTTTTCTAAGAACTTGGCACATTATTTTAAACTTGATTTTTAAGATGTTTCTCTTATCAGTCTTATTTGTCATTGAAACACATTGTTATAGCTTTACTTTTGAACATAAGCAACAAAGCTAATATCCCTCATTTGCTTGCTTTTTTTGGTATTAGCAACTTGTTTGATTACATTTTGCTCCAGGGTCAACTTTCACCACAGCTGGAGTTTTGTTTATGTGCAGCATGACACATCTGTCTTCTTGCTAAGCCATGAGAGGAAAGCATATACAAACCTATCAGTTTCCACATTATAAACATATCAGTGTTGTGCTGTGGCGCCACCTGCTGGATCATAATAGTACTGCATTAGTAGTTTTTTGGTTTTGGTAATAGCCAATTTAGTGTCTTGTAAATAATACCTTGCTATAGTCTTGTGTATTGCATATTAGCTCTTCTGTCAACCAATTTTAAGCTATTCTCTTTAGATCACTGTTGAAGGACTCAGTATTTTCATATTGTTCTGGTTTCTTGAATTAAACATGTCTCTCTTTGTGTTAATTGAGGGTTCCTTCTTTCTTGTAACATTTTTTTTTCTTAAGATGTTCTCTGCATTCATTAGGTGTTAAGATTACACCTTCCTTTATCAGGAGGTGTAATGATGCCATGACCCTGGCATTGCTATAGGAACATGCTCACAGATTCCCATCAAAAATCGAGTAATTGTGATCTTTGAAAAGCATTCATCAAGATCGTTAGCTAACTGCAGGAAGCTAGTTGCTGTCCTACAAGCACAATGAATATTGTCATATTTAGACACAAATTCAATGTAGAATATCTAACATATCTTTGAATATCTTTGCACTTGAATGGGTAAAATACAGAGCACAAATTCTGAGTATGGGACGCCACGCGTCCTTTCCTTTTCTTTTCCTTAAAAGTGTAATTCCACTTTAAAACTTTTCAGTAGGCTACAGGAAAATGTGTATAATGTGTTCAATGCTAAGTGGTTTAAACAAATAATACATGTAAATAAATACATTAAAGGAATATTTCACACACACACACACACACACACACACACACACACACACACACACACACACACACATTTCTTCAATGTTATTTTTAAGGTGAACTCTTTAAATGCTATGGAAAGGGGTGTTTTCACTTAGTTAAGCTGTGGTTTGATATTTAGAGTGATACAAATGAGTGTTAAAGTGCCTTTAAGGGTAAATAGTTCTCTACTGGAACACCATTACCATGGCAACTTAAGAGCCAGAAGAGAGACCACCATAAAAGTCAGGTGGTGGGAAAAGCCAGCATTAACCAGAACTTTTTATGCTTCTTCAAAGAATGACCAGCAGGTGGCGTTCTAGTAGAGGAAACGTTTAAAACGAAGTTTTGAAAAAAGATTGTTTTCTCTGAGCAAGTGGTGTGCTGATCTTTAGGGCTGGTAAAGTGTAAAGACATGAAAAGTGTAATATTTTTGTTCTGTCCAATCTTTTGCTGTTAGTGATTCTGAGGTTCTTTCTTTTTGTTTGTATTACTACGCTTCATTTGCATCTCTCTCTCTTTCTTTCTCACACACCCACACATCTAAACACTAGGTGTGGTTCAACTCCAAAAAAAAAACAAGAAAAGAAAAGAAAAAAGTGACCATTGTCAAAAACGAACCATGGCTAGCTAAATAAATAAGCACTCCATAGCTAAAAATATCCTTTTTTCTTCACAAAATAAGCACATCACTGTAATTCACAATGAGCGAATTGAAATATTCTTAATATATTTTCACATGTATTTTATTGATTAGCTTATATTGATTGTAATTCTACAATCACAGAGGACAGGGCTCAGAAATAACATTCAAAATAGAAAATTCAAGCAATATCAATAAAGGTACAACACATTGACATATATGCCCAACTGTCTGACTGGACGAATGCACATAAGGTTTCATTTCAAAGTTATAGCTTAAAACGATTTTGCTCCAAATTTTGCTAGTTTTTTTTTTAGGTTAAACTATCTACAGCTGGAACAAGGATTCCATTGTGTCAGACTAGACCATGTTGCCATGGATGCATTCTAAAGCATGTTAACCAATCAGCGCTAAATATACAGATACAGTATGTCAATACATATACCTTTCTACGAACACAAAAAAAAGGCATTGTACATTGTAACTGAGGTACACCTGCAGAACTTTGTGAAAAGCCAATGATTCACTTGATGAGTGAGCCATCAGAACGTACAGTAAGAACCAGAGGTGGCAAATATGATTCTAGAGGTAGAAATAAGGATTTTTTTTCTGTGTGACTTTGTTTCATCAGCTGAAAACAGTCTATCATTGTTTACCTATTCATACTTTTTTTTGTATTTGTATTTATAATTATTTTTTCAAAATCCATTTTATTTTGAGAATATCAATTTTTCACTCCCTCACCAACATAGTGGGTGCTCGAGAAGGAGTAGACACACAAATAGAAGGGTAAAAGCATGTAAAAAGCCTTCCTGTGCACCAAATACTTCATATTGCACATCTTTTACCACTGTATTAATCACCACTAAATTATGCTTAACCAGTAACACTTTACAATGTAGTTCAGTTTGTTAATGCATTTAGTTCTCTTAGTTCTAATTAGTTATAGGTATCTAAAACTAACAATGAACAACAATTTTTATTGCGTGTATTAATCTACAGTAGGTTCATGTTAATTTATTATGCTATTGTTCATTGTGAATTCATGTTTATTCATAATGCATTAACTAATATTAATTAGGTAAAATATAATGTTTAGAACCTTATTGTAAAGTGTTGCCACTTACTCTAACACTGATTTGTTAGTTTTGAGCAGCACATACTTCTGTTGACTACCTGTCAACTTCATTTCAAGCAGATACTGTGAGAATATCTGATGCATACTGTGTATGTGCTTTCTCAAAAGTCGGAGCCTTTCCTCTAGCACCAGGTTTTGCCACTCCCGGTTAACAGTATGGCTTTAAAAAGAAAGAACTAGCAGTATATTCACAGAAAAGTCACAAATACAGTGTCATCAGCAGCAAGACAGTGTACAGCAGCATGTACCCTGCATAAAAGGCAAATTGAAAACAAGCAACTCGGCAGCAAAGGTTTTTGAACATATCCAAAAACATCACTGGCGAGGCATCTTCGAACTACTAGCTGTAGTACTCATTGCATCAGCTACACTAAGGTGTATTTGGATAACATTCATAGACATAATCATCAAACAGTCTTCAACTTGATTTGTCATCATGCACATGTGAAATGTGGATGAATCTTTTGAGTGTTCATGAAGCTGTTTTAATGGAAATATGACCCTAGTAAACAGTACTACATTTACATTTACTACACATTATATAAAATAACAAAGCAAGCATATGTATATATGACAAATTGTCTTCTATTTTATTTGTTCTCAGCAATTTGTAAGAACAGCTCACAAGATCTTTGTAGAATTAATATAGATTATAAAATATAGGGTTAATCTAACACTATTACAATTCGTGATCGATGTGTTTTCTGTGACAGTTGATAATGTGTCAGCTATATGTAAAAAAGGCCATCAAAATCATCCTTGTGTGGATGTGGAAGTGCTACTAAATGTGCTGTCAAATGGTGACAGTAGCTCATGTTATTCTTGAAGCTCTTACTGAGCATCCAGCGACACAACTTCAGCTACATTTTAAAGGCTGTAGATACATTCATTCAGAATTAAGAGGCTTATGTGCCTCTTTAGTTATTTCAGTATATGCAGAAAATTTGGATCATCCATGTTTAACGTTGCTTTTAGAACCACAGTGTAATATGTCCACTCTACTTCCATGTGGGTTTGTTGGTCCTGCTCGAGATGGAGTCTCTAATCTGTGTGGATCTCTCCGAGAAACTGCTACTTTTAAGGGAGTGCTCTCGTCCAGACTGTGGGGGAGGTGTGTCACTGCTTCGACTAGAAGCCCTTACACTCTGAACCCTCCTAATAGACCCCCCTAGTTTATCCTCGCTCCTAGGCAAAGTTCCGCTGCTGACAGAGTCCGCTCTACCACCAGGCAATCTCTGAGAGCTAGCTCTGGCTACGCTCTTTGTTGGTGTCCCTGTTACAGCTGGTGAGGGCATGTCTTTTTTAGATCTGGAAGAAGATGCCACAGTGTTGCGAGCAAAGCTAGGCAAAGGCGAAGAACTTTTCAGGGTGTTGTTGGGACTGTCAGGTGTACCTACTTCTGAGGTTCCTTGGGCCTGAGCTTGGGCCAAGGCACGCATTGTAGAACGACACATCTTTTCCTCTGGTGCTGGTTTTGAAATGTTACGAACAGGTTTAGGATTCGTTTTCTTGATGGAGGGTCTGTGTTGAGTCGAGTCCCTTGCCCACCGAGAGCTGCTTGGTATCGCTCCTCGTTGTGCCCTGGGATCCTCTGGAGGGAGGCTTGAATGTCGGGTAGATCTACCTTGCCGCTCGCCTCTCCTGGCTGGCATGCTTTGGTCTCGAAGTGGACGTCTGGGTTCAGCGTTCTCATGTCCAGGAGGTTTTTCGACTTTTTTCATGCTGCTACTAGAGCGATTCTGCCTTGTAATGGGTACCACCTTGCGCATGTTCTGAGTCTCAGTTGCTGTGAGGGTTCTTGTCGGACGGCTGGCATGAGCAATTACTTTGGATGTTGACTTAGTTTTGACAAGTGTCGTTTTGAGGCTACCGGTCTGGACTGCTTTCTCGCCAACTCTTCGCCCTTCAGCTGTGTCACAGCTATCTGTCTCTGCTTCTTCAGTAGTTACAGATGGACTGACTGATTCTGGACATGCTTGATTTACCCTTCCGGCAAGTGGTTCATCACTTGACGTGGACACAAAATTGGAGGAAAGGGAATTGGTGTCCTGAATAACTCTTGGAAAGTTGGCATCCTGTGACTTTGGGTTAAGTTCAGGTCTTTCTTTTATGATAGGAGAACTCTCAATCTCAGAACAGTCCAACACAATGGAACAATCGGTTTCGGTGCAGTCCATTACATACAACACAGGTTTCTTACTGGACACAGAGGGATCCAGGGGCAATGGGGTGTCACAAGTTGTTGAGGAAAAGGTACTTGTGTCTGCTTCCTCCCTCTGTGATGAGATCCTTTTGTCACTCCATACTTTTTCTGGCTCCTCAGAACTCCTGCTAGATGGGGGTGTATCAAGGACAAATGGTTTAGGAGAGTCTTCTTCCCTTTCCAGATCTGTTACAAACACTTCATGTTGGTTGTCCACAGAAACATGACTGTTATTATTGATCTGGCTGGTTATCTCAAAGGGTTGAAGGCCAGTAACTAGTTTGTGTTTCTCCACAGAAACACTCATGTGTCCAACACTTTGACCAGAGGTCCCTTGAATGACATGCTTTGCGTTGCTTAATTGAGGTGTAACTCCACCTTCAGAGAGAGAAGTGTATTTATTATTATTGTAGGGATCATTGTTCATGTTATAGCCAAAACTTGAGTATCTAGCTAAAGGACTGATGGGTTCAGTCTCAGCCCTTGGTGAATTTAACGGCTTCTCTTGGCAAAGCTGACTCTGTGGACCCAGCTCTCTATTATCGTCCTGTAAGACAAGCCATGGCATGGTCTTTCGTTGATGGTTCCTGCTTGAACGTGGCAGGCTGCTGAATTTTGTATAGTCACTTGCTGAAGACCCAGATATCAGCTCTGTGTGATGGTAACGGCGGGCACTAGCTGAGCGCCCCAAAGGACTGTGGGGGCTTTGAGGTCTTGATAGAAGCAGGAAGTCCAGCAGGCCTTCTTTGGTAAGGATGTCAACATCATTTTCACTGCTGCTGCGACCAAAACCACCTGCCTCAGTATTGGCTTCACCCCAGGCACACCGTCTCTCCTCCAGTTCCCGTAAGCGACGCTGTCTAGCTTCCTCCTTTAGTTCCCTGTCCTGGTTGTCCTGCAGAAGAGTGGATAAGAGATCACTATAAGAGTTTGTGTTCACAGATATATGATCTATAGCATGATTCATAAATGCCTTAGGGCCAAATTTACTAAACAGGGCAAATTAGCTTTAGAAAAATGCCAATGGGAGGGGAAAATTCTGCGATTTACTGACAAGGTGACAAATTCAATATTTTATATTACATTTTTTAAATGTAATTTTTTAAACTTTTGCATGTTAGGCATGTGATATTTACCTTTACAGCTTTTTTGAATTTTAGGCAGAAATCTTGGAAAATTCTAAAGCATTCGTCCAGTTTGAAGGTGTCTTTGTCTTCACAGAAGAAGTCAATGAGGGCATTACCCTCTTTGCGCAAGTCCAGCCTGCGTTGTTTAAAGTCCTGCAGGGCCTGCGTAGAGCTCTAACAATTAAGAAGAAAGCAGGTGAGTCATTCTTATTGATGTAAAAAAAAGTTAACTAAACCATTATAGCTAGTAAAGACAGAAGAAATACAAAAAAGGACAAAACCATACTCTGCTACGGAATTCTAATTGAGGGAATGATTAATTTACCTGCAAAAATGGATCTAGCTGCTTGTGCAGCTCAACGTCATCTTGAATCTTCTGTTCCAAGGAACGCGTTTTGACATACAGAGAGGAAAACTCTCCTTCTATATTTTCTACTGAAATTCTACAACAATAAAATGTGAGTCAGAGAAAGACTGAGAAAGGGCTCATAGAAAGTTTGAGTACATAATGACTACATTTCAAAGAAAAAGCCAAAAATTCAATCAAAACAGATGTTTAGTAATAGAGGTAGTTTGGTTTGACATTGCTGTTGTCATAATAATAGTTAATACAGTTAATAAAACTCCATTTAAGGTGTTCTAAAGTTTCATAAAAATGGAATGATTATTATTGAGAGAAGTTACCTTCCACTTTTTGCAATATGCATCAGAAACTAATACTGTGGTTACCTGGCTGCACTCTGAATATGCTTTAGCTTCTCGGGGAACTTCAAAAGGGCCTCATCCTTTTTCTGTGCTTCCTTTGTGATAAAAGTTAAAGAAAAATCCAAGTCAAAGCAGTAAAAACAAAATGTTGGTGTTATTACAATGGTTTTTTTCTTAAAACATTTACAAAAATGTATTATTAAATCTGGAGAAAGCTGCAGTGCATCTGGTTCTGTCCCACTTACTAGTGCCACAAAATGGAGCAGATTCATGCCAGGCTTGTTGGCCTTCGTGTCAGCAAGAGAAAGAAGTGAAGACAGTTTGAAGCCCACAGCATTGCCTGCATAGCCACCCTATGAACACACAGAGAACATCAGTCAATGTCTGGTCAATGCTGTAAAAGCCATCAACCCTTCCTGATTTAAAAACATCAGGGAATGTTTTGGAGGAGTAGTTGAAAGGAAAGAACAAAAGTGAAAAGAGGATTGAGGGAAATGTCCACAAAAAAAAGGGGGGAAGACGAGGGGTAAAGGGTAAGGAACACTTGGAAAGACAAATAGAGAAAAAGACTTACTGCATTCATGATATTTCCTGCTTGGAGAACCAAATGTAGAATGGCATGGAGCTCTTCACAAGTCATTAGTTCTGTGGAATAATCAATAGAAACTGAATAATCACAGGCCATTTGTTAAATTACACAACACTCTAAATGCTATTACTATGCTTCCCGGACTAAGACATTAAAAGGAAATCTGAACACTTGATGCCACATTTAAATTAGAAAAATAGTGCTGACAGCATGATCTACCATGTAGTTCAAAATAGACTGCTAGGATTAGTTAATGCAAGATTAATAAAACTCAATTTGACTTTTGCTAAAGGCTCCCAGCATCAATGTAATGATTAATGGAGTGCCACATCTTTACGTTTCAGTAGTGTTGAGGTGTTGAAAGGTCATGAGCCAATGGTTTCTGAGGCTAATACAGGCACAGCTGAGTGACAGAAAATGACTCAGCAAAATTCACTCCTGCTGAAAGTTCACTTTACTGTTTATTGGTTTATTACTTGACAGCAGATCTTTTAAAAGTAGTGGAATAGTGCATCAAATTACAGAGTCTGTGTACGAGAGAGCGAGCATGAGATGAATGTCAAAATGTTTTGCTTACTTAGCTGAAAAAAAAAGACAATTATTACTCTAGATTAGAGAAAAAAATCCTCAAAAATGTGATATAGACGTCAGAACTTAGTGTATGTTCTTACCTTCAGTAGCCTGACGCACAATGTTAATCTCGCGACTCATGACAGCACAGGATGGAAGGAACTCTTCCTGAAGTACCATGGCCTCGATACGCACCTCAAAGCTTTAAAAGTGAACAAATAATAATAATTGACCTGACTTTTGTGTATTATGAAATCATAGATTTGTATTTAATTGATAAGAGAGATCTTGTGTGTCTCTTACTGTGGCACTTGAATCAGCAGGAACATGAAGGAATCAACCAGTGTCAGCTTATTTGGGTCTCCTTTGAATTCCTTCAATCTCTTCACCTAGTGAATATATGTGATTTAAATCCAAAGAGAAAGCATATGTACTAGGGATGCCCAATGTATTTGTACCATTTTTAATTGATCAGTTGATTGGATTTATTGTAGATGCAATTTTTTTAATAGAGACCTTTACTGTCATCTAACACTTAATGTTAATTATTTAATAGCATTGGAAAATTAATCTTCAGCAAGCATCAACCTTAATGTCCATTTTTCATACTATAAATTATTTCTTCAATTTATCAATTACTGTATATAACACACATAATTACACACATAAGTACATGTAGTTAATTAAAATGACTAATTACTTGTATGTATAATTAGACTTTAACAAGGACACCTTAAAATAAAGTGTAACCATCAGATTTTTAAAGTTGGTGCCTCCCTAATTTATACCTCAACACAGGCCCATTCATCTGATTAAAGATGATGGAATACATAGTTCCAAGTACAGGCACTATTTGACAAAAAAAAACTAAAAAGTACTAATAAAATTCCACATTCCTTATAAATTATGTCTTGGCAGTGTTGTTAATGTTAACTAAAAGTAAAAATGGCTTTTGTTAATTGAAAAAGCTGAAATAAATTATGAATATTACATTAAAAACAAAACAAAATAAATGACAAAATTACTAAAATGTAAACTAAATTTAAAATGAAAACTGATAACTATTTCAAAATGTTAATAAATATTAAAATATTATACAAATAATACTGAAATAACACTCGGCCCTGATACACCTGGCATTAGCAATGCATCACCAGCAACAACTTGGCGATTGCATTTCATCGAGGAGAGGGTCTGGTTTTGTGACCACATTCATCACTTAGCACATCAGTATGCCACTGCATATCAAAACATTATTTTAATGTAAGGATCATTTGTTACATGAGAGTCTTTTGATGTTGTCTGGGACACATTATGCATTAATGCAGCAAATACACAACAAATGTAATGTGGCTACATGCAACTCCGACTGCCAGCAAATGTGGTTTGAGGAATTTAATTATTTTGTTTATAATACACATGGTATTTAATTTACTCCTGTATACATTGATGTCCATTTGTGATGAGGCAGATGTTAATAGCAGGTGCCATACACACCAAAAATGGGACTATACACAGATATGGTGTGGGTTCAGAATTCTCACCTCTTCTGCTTCAGGTAGAAGTTTGAGAAGTTCTTTCAGCGGTTCAGCTCCATATTGCTTACTGTTGCCCAGACGAATGTCTTCTATTATTGCATGATTGGACCTGAGAGAGAAAAACAGAAGTATAAACCAGACAATCAGTTTTTGACTCAGTCAGTGAATGATCCAAAGAAAGATGGGGGAAAAAAAGAATGCATGTTATGGATATACTTATATAATGCAGGTATTTTGGGTCCCACTTCATATTAGGAGTCTTTAATTACTATGTACTAATATTAAATTAAGCATAAGGTAAGGTGAGGGGTATATTACATTACACAATAACAATTACATTAGCTCTATGAACTATATACAAGTCTGTATTTTTAAGGAAGGTATATTATAATAGCAAAAATGAATTATTATTATTTAATTGGCCTATAGATTATAAAGAATAATCAGACTACTTAGTAGTTCATTAAGTTACTGTACAAATCTAAATGAATTATGGTGTCCACAAATCCCAAACCCCAAATTACCAAACAGACTTAAAAATGTTTAATATTCAGCATAAAAAAAATCATAGATCACTATTACCTAGTGATGAAAAAATTATAATTTAACCTCAAAATTGTTGAGACAAAATAAATCTCACAAAAGATGATGTTCAGATAAAAAGATTAATAAGTGCATAACCACTGTTGTGTTGAGGTTTTAGTGATATCTTATGGTCAAGGGGAAATGATCTTACGCTGCATTTTACTCTGCATATCCTGTTAAAAAATTTAAATTTTGTCATCATTTACTCACCCTCAAGTTGTTCCAAACCTGTATGGCCTTCTTTCTTCTGTTGACCATACAGTTGACGGTAGCCATTGACATTCATAGTTTGGAAAATGGCTACTGTCTACTGTATGGAGACCAACATCTTCTTGGAATAGGCTTGGAATGACATGAGGGTGAATATTTGATGATGGAAGTTTCACTTTTGGGTGAACTATCCCTTTAAAGACACCTTCAAATAAAGGGGTACAGATTTTGAAATGTACACACATACATGCAAACACAATGAATTTTAACCATTTAACTATTGTTTAACTGATTGCCAAAAGTGTCCACATGCTGTGTACTGTCCCCCAGAAATCTACATTGAGTGCATTTTAGCTGTTTTGTTACAGGTATTAGTGATTATTTCTCTTAATAACACACTAAACGATTATGTCTCTAACCAATGTCTCATTCAAATATGAATAATGAGTCAAAAATGTGTGAAAATGTTGTACAAACATGATAAGTGCATTGCTGTTTTTTTCCAGTGCATTTGTAATGTGCGTTCTGAAAGTCTGGGACTAATTGTAGCGTTGTCTTCTGCATGAGTGACTCAGCAGACTCACAGTGTCTAATCAGCTCTACTATACATGACCATCGCATACACAGAATACACACAAACATTGAAGACAAATATAAATATAACTAACTGATCACAGAAGAAAGCATTGTCTTTTTGCATAATCATTTATAGTCATGCTGCCTTGGAGGATGTTGAAATACCTGTTTAAAAATAAACAAAAATCCTGTTTACACAGGTCACATCCACCTTCGCTTACCCGTGTTGCACTGCAACAGGTCTCATGTAAACTTTTCTTGTTTTATGCTTTTTTTCTGTTCAAATTGTCTACTGAGCACTGACAACATACCTTGTGTCTTTGTTTATCTGTACCTAGTACTTGTCACAGTGAATGTATACGGCATCCTCATGTGAACTTCCAAGAATCAATCAGAACCTGAAAGCTATCGATCTTTACACAAGAGCATCGGATTTCCCTTGACCACCAGATCCTATTTCTGTGCTGGAGCACATGCACGCATAGGTTTTTATACATGATGACACTGAGAAACTTACTTCTTGAACTGTTTGAGGAAAATTCCAATGTTCATTCCTCTCTTGGAGTCTAAGATGCTGATCTGGGAAAACAGAGCAATAGAGATGGTAATTAAAATGAATGGAAAGATACACAAAGGACAGACTTTGTGTGTTCTGACAGAGACGTAATTCCATTCAAATTTTTGGCCTTCAGGTTTTTGTGGCATGTTGATTTGAATGCAGCTTTCAAATAAATAAAACTGGTATCTCTGATGTTGCAAGATTACTATAGGCAAAAGAAAAGTGAGGTAAGCCTCATTTTACAGTGTCCTCGTTACATGTTACATATCCTTACTATAATAACAACAACAACAATAAATGCATAATTACATGTAACTAACCATAAAACCAAACCCTAATCCAAACCCAAACCCTATACTAAATACATTGTTCTATAGAAAGTTTTATTCAGTACTTTAAGGTACTTAAATTACTTAAAAAGTATAACCAAAAAGGTCAGATTTTTAGAACAGTTGCACAAAATATAGTGTTTTCAGAGTCTCAGAGTTCAATTTGTGGTGTGCTTTATGAACACAAAGCACTCCATGGTACTTTGTTTTCACATTTGCTTTTCCAAACATTTTTTGGCTTCTGCAAGTTACCATAAAAATTGAGCAGATTGACTCCAAAAATGCAAAGGATGACAACATTTCTTCAGATTTAGATGAGGAGGAGCATATTTAGATTTAAACTATTATTGCAAATATCATAGCCTTGAGAGTAACTGGACCAGACTGGAATGCAACATGAAACTTACAAAAGAAAAATATTTCATAATAAAATTTAATCTTTTGTTATTATTATTATTTATAGTAAAATAATTCTAAACCGACATATGTGACCATGGATGACAAAACCAGGCTTAAGTGTCAAATTTTCGCAATTGAGATTTATACATCATCTGAAAGCTGAATATATAGCTTTCCATTGATGTATGGTTTGTTAGGATTGGACAATATTTGGCTGGGATACAATTATTTATTATAACAACTATTTGAAAATCTGGAATCTGAGGGTGCGAAAAAATTTAAATATTGAGAAAATTGCCTTTAAAGTTGTCTAAATGAAGTTCTTAGCAATGCATATCACTAATCAAAAATTAAGTTTTGATACATTTACTTTAAGAAATTTACAAAATATCTTCATGGAACAAGATCTTTACTTAATATCCAAATGATTTTTGGCATAAAAAAAAATCGATAATTTTGACCCATACAATGTATTTTTGGCTATTGATACAAATATACCCCAGCGACTTAAGATTGGTTTTGTGGTCCAGGGTCACATATTAGTTCTAATATTCAAGGGCACACTAAATGAAAACTGTATCACTAATATTAAGGGCACAATAAATGAAAATTGTATCGCTAGACTTATATGCCATACATTTACTAAAAGAACAAAGTTGTATTTTTAAGTGTGTTATACCAGGACTGCCACTGTTTCCCACTAATCAAATAGGTTTTTATGATAGTTTAAGAAAGACAGGCAGAGTTTCTTTGATTAACATAAAGTGCTTTACAAATTTGCTGCACATCAATCCAATTAATTTAAATAGGAATGAATATCTTTTTAGTTCCTAGTAATGTTCAGGAAGTTTTATTTAAAATAAACCTTAAAGGGATAGCTCACCCAAAAGTGAAAATTAATCTGCTCACCCTCATATTGTTCCGAATCCATAAAACTTTCATCCATATTCAAAACACAATGAAGATATTTGTAATAAACCTTGAGAATTTTTTTCCCTTCTCTAAAATTTAATTTCCCCCAAATGTTCACACTTCAAGTGGGAGATGAAACGTGTTTGCATAGGTGGAAATTGTGTGTATGTATGTGTGTGTGTGTGTGTGGGTGGGGGGTGGGGGGTGGGGGTCTGAGGGTTGTCCCCCCCTAAAATTATAATTAAAAACCATGCTGTGTATTGTAAATAATATAACAATACCTATAATGTGAATGCTGAGTCATTATTAATAAATTAGTCATGACAAAAAAAAAAAGATTAAAGATATAATATATGTATAATATATGTTAGCAATAATAACATTAGCTTGTTTGGTTTAATACTGTAATATTGTAGACCTACCGATGTGTTGTGTTTTGCTTAATATGATGTTAAATGGCAGATTAGTGGCCTTTCTGTAGTTCAATATCTAACTAAGAGATGTTATTTTTCCCAGACGAAACCATGTGGAGGACGCAAGATAACTTAATTATAAAATGACGCGTGGTGAACCCATGAACCTAACTTATATTTAAACAACTATCGCTTTGTGTTGTTGGCCAGATAAAATGACAGACAAAAGAAGAACGAACATAAGATCATTTTTTCAGTTTACCAAAATGCCAAATAAGTAGTCCCCATAGTACAATTTTGGATGTATTGTTTGTGTCCCCTTCAAAAATTGATCTTGAGAAATTTTATGTTTATTGTCCTCCTCCAACTGTTAGATGAAATTTACGCCCATGCGTACTTGCTTGACACTGAAGGACAAACTTTACTGGTTTTCATGTGTCAAGCAAGCATGTTTGTGCAATGTTCATCTGTGAATTAAAGCCTAGATTATATTGGTTCATCATATAAATCAACTGTTTCTTCAGAAGACTTGGATTAAACTTCTACATTCATATGGACTTTAACAATGTCTTTATGAACTTTTTGAAGCATCAGAGTTTTGGAGCAATGGTCTTTCCAATAGATGGACAGAAATCTCTCAAGTTTAAATTGTCATTCGAAAATGAAAGAAAGTCTTATGGATTTTAAACAACACGAAGGTGAGTAATTGATGACAGAATTGTCATTTTTGGGCAAATTATCCATTTAAAGAACACAATGCTATACACTAGGCTACTTGTTTTTCTCATTAACATCAGCATCAGGAAACCTCTGGTGGTAGTGACTTTGGGCCCGTGGGATTATTAACTAACTAGCTTGACATTCTGTCTGTCACTCTCTCTCTAGCACATCCATTTACATGACCCATGTGTGAGATACGTGTAATTTGTGACGCTTCACAAACTCAAAGGAATAGCTGGGCGGTGTCTGAAATTACAAACGAGACCACATGCACGGTCCATGCCACCTCAGACAAACAATACATAGCTTCATTAGATCTGCAAAGGTACGCTTGGTGCCTTCGTGGATAATTACAAAGCTACTCAGACCAGCAGCAACCACACAAAACAACATAAAAACACAGCTGGTCGCTTAGACACAAAATGACGAGCTCACGGGAGCATATGTTTTGGATAATAGGGACATGTTTGCTTTATGTAGAAGTGGAAAACAGAGTTGCACACACCTAATAATCCTTCTTATAACCTAGTGAAAAAGATGCTTCGTACATGGTATGGTATGGTACATTGTACATTATTGTTAGCAATATATGCAAATAACAATTTTATCAAATAAACTCATTTGTTTGTTAGGGATTTATACATAATGTTCACACTGGATATAAACTGAAACGGACAATTTGGACGTATTTACTGCAACTAAAACATAAAAGCATTTACAGTATGTGTGCACAGCTTTTGAAATGTAAAAAAACGTTATTAATTCTTTATATTCTAACATTTTACTGTTATATATTTTTAAGCACTAACAGCAATAGAAAGTTTCTGTTAGCTCTGTTAGTTTTTTTAATCATTCATTTTTTAATCAATAAATCATCCCAATCATCCATGCTTTATTTATTTATTTCTTCTATATCTGAGAAAGTTGTATTTATCATTGTGCTTTTATAAAAGCAAATTGTCCATAGGCATGTATCATTCTTTACACCAATGGTTCATTGTAGGCCAACATTTGCTACATGATTGTGGGATAAGATTTTTTTTGCCATTGCACTCCACTGTATATGATCTGTTATGTGATTGTCTAAATTTATATTTATATCTAATATTGGCCAATATCAACATATAATCAATAGTTGATCATTTTATTGATTAATATGATATTGATTAATTATTGGTTATTGTATTGACTTATCTTTTCACATTGGTGCATCCCCAATATCTGGCAGTATTGGCTAAAATTTAGTCTTGGGCAATCTTAACACAAGTTGTGTCATTTAAAAAAAATCAATTCAAATGAAATAGGCAGTCTTAAGACTGCTGGGAGTGCAAAACATTTGCCTACCATGCAGAGTCAAAATAAATTACACTGTCTTACAAGCATTAACTGCAGATATCCCAACAGATGATTCAGTCTACTCAGTTTGACTTACCTCATTCTTGCTCTCTTTAAATGAACCTCTGGATCTTCCAGCACGAGGATGTCCACTGCTTGTCTGGGTTCGAACCTCCTCTTGCTGGCCGAAGAGCTCCTCCACTGTCCTCACGTCAATTTGATACTGTTGCTGTCTCACTGCTAGAGTCCAAATATTTGGTTTTCCCCGAACCTTCTCCTCAGGAATGGTTTTCCAGAAGAAGCTCCGTACCCGCCGTTTCTTGCGTGAAGCATGAGGATGGCCTGGTGCCTGAGGTGGTGGTGGAGGAGGTGGGGGCGGTGGTGGAGGTGCTGCTGGAGGGCAGGAAGTGCTGTCACGTCCATGGCTAGGGTCATTTGAGGAGGTTGTAGAGGGCTCAAATGGCAGTGGATTTCCTACTGGTGTGGTACGGTCGCTTGCCGACTCCTCCGCAGCAGTCACACTTGCCATGACAAGCATTACATTAGCAATGACACCAGTCCTGGAGGGCCAGGCTGTGAGGGGAAATTTTGCCCTGTTTCCCACAACACCTAACAAACTGGGACGGCCTCTTTGCTTGATTCTAGGTGGTGTCTGTTGAAGTCCCAAGGTCTTTCTCACTCATAGTCGCTTATACAACTAACAGCCGGGTAAATAATGAGTCTTTCCTCTAGCAGAATATGTGTGGAGATCATTCTTAGTCAGAATTTTGAGCAAATAATTTAGAATTGAATGTTTTCACCAAACTGTCAACTGACTCATGGCTCTAGCAATAACGAGAAATGATGGATACAGGTCGCAATCCCTTTAGGCCAATCTCAAATATTTTGTCTTCGCTTCTTCTACCTAGTCCCATAATGCAGAGCTGTTGCTTCCAAGATTTTGCCCACTGCGGTGTGGTCAGCGGTCAAACCTTAGGAACTACGAGAAGGACAAAAGACACACACACACATACAAAATCAAAATTACTGAGGTTCAGTCAGGCGAAGGAACTTGGAACCTAAAAACAGAGGAAATGAGAAAGTAACAGACATCAAAAGAGATGTGGTTGTACACTCAAGGAAAGGCCCAGTAGGAAAACGCCAAATGCTATTGTTCATTGGGGCCAGCCTGCTATGTGTAAAAATGATCTTGACAGATGAATCAAATCTTCACTAATGAAAACTCACACAGGGAACTTTCAAGGGATTTATACATGTCATGGCAAAAAAATTGGCAACTTACCACCAATTACCTTTACATAACATTCTGTAGTTACATAACATGTATTTACTCGTTCAGTTCGGTGCTCATTTAAAAAAGTTGTACTATTATTAAGAAATACTTTTTTGAGCATTTTTTGTGAAGAGTCATCTAAATGGTGCACACTTATACTGTATGTAATAATACTGGTTTATTATAAAAAGTGTTTTTATTACGGTTCAGGTCACCAATGTGTTTCGCCAAGTTGAAATTACATGAGTTTCAATAAAACCTTAAAGGAGACCTATTATGCCCCTTTTAACAGGTAATATGTGACCCTGGACCACAAACCAGTCACAAGGGTCAATCTTTTGAAATTGAGATTTATACATCATCTGAAAGCTGAACAAATAAGGTTCCATAGATGTATGGTTTGCTGACAATATTTGTCCGAGATACAGCTATTTGAAAATCTGGAATCTGAGGGTGCAAAAAAATCTAAATACTGCGAAAATCGCCTTTAAAGTTGTCCAAATGAATTCCTTAGCAAAGCATATTACTAATTAAAAATTAAGTTTTGATATATTTACAGAAGGAAATTTAAAAAAAAACTTAATGGAACATGATCTTTACTTAATTTCCTAATGATTTTTGGCATAAAGGAAAAATGGATAATTTTGACCCATACAATGTATTTTTGGCTATTGCTACATATATACCCGTACGACTTATGACTGGTTTTGTGGTCCAGGGTCACATATTAGTTTCAGATGTCCCCAGAGTGTGTGAAGTTTCAGCTCAAAACACCCCACAGATAACTTATTATATAATTTTAAAAATGTCTATTTTGAGTGGAAGCAGAAACACGCTGTTTTCGTGCATGTCTCTTCAAATGCAAATGAGCTGCTGTTCCATGTTGAAATCATGCGTTTTAAACCATATTAGTTTAAACTTCTGATATACGGTTTTCTGAGCGCACACATCTGAAGCATGCGCACAGAAAGCGGCTGTCACACAGCATGTGAGTACTGAACTAAGTTCTCTTTCATGTCTTAATCTGTCAAATACACACAAGTTTACTACCTGATCTCATGACGAAAATGTATCTGAAAACGTACCTGAAAAATGGAACTATACAATAAGTCCATATCACTGCAAATGTAACAACTAACAATAAGTCCATATCACTGCAGTTTCCAACAGAAATTAACACAAGAGGCATTAAAACAGTGAGCACTTGTAATCGTTTTCCTACACAGTTAAGATTACAGCTCCATATGTTTTGCTTTCCGAACATAACAAGCTTGCTCAGTAGCTCAGCCGGCATGGAACTGGACTTAGAATGCAGAATCCATGGGTACGAATCCTGTCAAAAACATGATGACTCAAAAAAAATTTAATGATGAGAGATTGAAAAACAAGCATGCTTGCATTTGTGTTTTAAGTCACATTCGCAAAATCTGAGTGGGTCGTTTTGTCACAAGATTGCAGAGAAAGACTTTTCCAATTTTTTTTTACTGGGTTGTTCTTTTTCACATTTTCTGTGTTGGTAAATGCTCCGGGGACCCAATTATAGCACTTAAACACAGAAAAATTTAGATTTTTATGATATGTCACCTTTAAAGATAAATTAAGGGAATGAATTATTGTGTAGACCTAAAACTCACTATCAGTGTAACTTACTAAAAAAAACCTGGGCGATGATCAAGTTGATCCATGTCAATAGATGGCAGTGCAACTAACACCATTATGGTATCAGTACTTAAAATATGTCAAGAACAGAAATGCAAATACTAGCTAAAATACATCTGAATGTACCTTTAAATACAGTGGTGGAAAGACTACTGAAAATTTGTACTTAAGTACAAGTACTGTTACATTGCTCAATTACAGGTAAAGTATTAGTGTCAAAACAGTACTTAAGTAAAAGTACAAATTACTCTTCTCAAAAACTACTCAGAGTACTAGTTACTAGTTACTTTTTGGCCTGCGATATTTAATGATTTTCGTAGTCATTCATATCAAAGATCTATGTGGATAATAGCTGCTTTGAACAAAACCCACTTTTAACTTATTAGCAAAGTACGTGAATTAGTGGTCATGATACAGTTATTTCTAACTTCAATACTTTGAAAAATATCAATATATAGCTTAAATATGTAGTATTAAATAGTGCTCATAAATGGCTGTTGAGATAACATTCTCAAATTAAATGAGTAGAGGCACTGACCCAGAAACAGCATTCCTTACATCATAACTTAACAAGAGGATTCTCCCCAAGCCGACAAACTGACGTCATCAGAGCGAGAACACCATTCCCGAGCAGAAGCAAATTTTCAGTTTTTGATTAAAGATTACGACGGCAGACAATTTTTATTTTATTTTTTCTCATTGTATTTATTTGCATGGTTTAATTGTTCACCACAGGACTAGTAATGTGCACTAAAAAAGTAAGTAGGGTCATTCTTGGATTTCATGACGACTTTAATCATTTTTAATACCATTGGCAAAACTACCACATACTGTATACTGCCATATAGGTATTTTAATATCTCAGTTTTTTTGTCCATCCATTTTTTTCAAGGCAATCATTATGTCAAGCTTTGAGTGGTTTAATCCAAGTCTTCTAAAAAGACACATTCGCTTTATATGATGAACATATTTTCAAATAGGCTTTTATGTACATACATATAAACAGTGATCAATTACCATTACAAAAATCTCAATCTTAAACATATGCTCATTCTGTGTATTTGCGTCTTTAAAATAGGGTAACTTTGTTGCAAAAGCTAAGAAAGGATGATTTTAAATTTGATTTCAAATTGAATTGAATTTACAAAAAAAGACAAGTACACAGTCAGTAATAAAATTATAAAACAATGACCTCAGTTTAGTTATTCGAGGTATTCAAAATATGACAACACTGAATTTTTTTAAGCAGTGATTTAAGAGCCATTTAATGTTGTTTATTTTGATAAATGGATGGCTTTGATCTGTAATGTCTGTACAATGCAGTTAGACAGACTAGGATATTTATATGTACAAATCATACAAATATCCCATTCCAAAAGATTTCTAGCACAAACTTACATTGTAATTAAAGATCCATCTTTGATTGTTGAAAGGCTTTCTGGTGCATTTCACTTACAGCCAATAAAATGTCCAGTAGCATTTCCATCAGTCAGGCGTGGATCTATTCTGAATGGTTGATAACCTTTCACAAAGTTTAATCCAAGAGTAAAGAGAAATAATTTCTACTTTAAGAGCACGGAGAGATCGCGATTGCACACAATCTGCGCACAAGCAATATCGGAGTGAGAGGCCAGGCAGTTCATTTGTATAAGGTAGGCCTATTTGAAAGCTCGCATCAAGTTTTCTGAGATTACATGACTGTGTTCTCCTGTTGCAATAAAGCGCTCGCCACATTTGTGCAGGAATGATTAAAACTATGCGGAATACCTGCAATCCCACGCGGATATTCAGGATGCGTTTCAAACTCGCTGTCGGAGAGGAGAGAGCTCGAGACACGGTGTATCGGTGTACGGTAGATACTGTGGAGAATGAAGTAATGGAACCGTGTCAGGTCTTTCATTATCGGTATCAAAATATAGATATTTAGGATAACACTACCATATTGTTTGTTACTCCAAACTTTGAGTCCATAAATTACGCTGAGCTCCCTCACTATCCGATCAGCTCTTCAAAACCTGCTGCAGCGACGGCTTTTCCCGCTTCAGATATCAGGGCTTTTATTGGTCCCTTTACAATCGGACATCTTTATTGACCACTTAAGTGCCATCAAAGGTTTGAATATCAATTCAAATTGTGGGCAGCGTACTTAGTAACGAACTATGATTTAAAAGTAACGAACTAGATTATTTTGCTAAATTCCTACTTAAGTAGCTACAAGTAAAATTAGCCTACAGCTTTTAAAATATACAAAAAAGTACAAGTACCCGGAAAAAAAACTACTTAATTACAGTAACGTGAGTAGTTGTAATTCGTTACCTCAACCACTGTTTAGATATTTAAGGTAGAATGTGTCGTTATGAACACTGAACAAGAATCTTGCTCAAGTTGTAAATGATTTAAACACTGTTTTTGTTTATTTGCGAATTCAGTTCTGGTAACTCATTGTACATTACTATAAATTAATATAATATTTAATCAAATACATTTTGGTTAATGTTTAGCCATTTAATCTAGAATCGCATAATTAGAATAGTTTTCATACTGGTGATTCACTTGTGCCACATCTGTTATTTGAATATGCAAAGCAGCCGACATCAAACAGCCTTCAAAGTACAGTGAGGTTGTCAAGGAGACCAGCCAACAACCAATCCACAAAAAAGCAGCTATTTCACATAAAAATTGGCAAAGACATTCAACCAAAGCTATACATATAAAAAAGGAATTGCTTAATTTCTAATATTTTGATGTATATATAATGTACAAGAGCCTTGTTAGCAGCTTGCATTGGTCAGCACATTATCAGTATGGCTCAGGGCTTGTCATACAGGTGTCTTTGTATCTCAGACACTGAGAGAGCAGAGACTGCAGTAAATGGCACTGGGTTTCATCTTATGTACTACTGGCAGGAATGACATACTGCCGTCTGCTGGGAGAGGCCACAGCAAAATGCCACAGCACTTTTGGATCCGACTTAACAGATTCTGTTATGTAACGTGTATTTCACAGAAAGGCTGAGGGTCATAAAGGTCACATTTCAGGGAAAAAGCAAAAACATTGTTGTGGCATTGCTACTTGTGAGGTATCTTTAATGTAGGGATTGATCAGTGTAGACACAAAAGTTCAAAGATGTTAGTACAACATGTTTTTTGTTTTTACTGACAAAGCTGACTGGGGTGAAAGGATGTTCTGGAAACGAATAATACAAGACACCAAGTGCTGTAAACCAGAGCTCATCATACTGCAACAGGGTCTCATTCGATCCTCTAGGTTTTTACTTATTAAAAGACAATTGACGTCACAGGAAGACTCTGTTTCCGTGCTGGTTCAGCTGAGTTAGGCGCAAGCTACTATCTATAATTTATTCATATGTAAAAGTAGGTGTAGTTTTTCCATTTAAAGTCATCATCTTCAGAAGGGTTATGCTGTATGATGTTTTAACATGTTTTTTTTTTTTTTTGACAAATAATTGGAATATAAATATATATACTGTATGTGTGTTTAGATCCTAAATGTACATGCACTGTGTTGGCTAGAAAAGAGAGTAAAGGGTTAACACTCTGTAACACATTCTATCTCACCTCAGTGGTGTCTTTGCTGCAATGTCAGCGACAGTATACAGCAACACACCCAGAAACGGAGCACCAAATCTGTTCATGATTATAACCAACATCATATTTACAAACGTTACAGAATGCTGGAAACCCATTTGAGGGAATATTAAAGCAACATTATTTTAGGATAAATCAGACGCTATAATAAAGTGATTAAACATGAACACTTCAAGCCCAGTGAATCTAAAGAGCTCTAGACATCCAATTGGCCACTCGTGAGAAAGACAAATGTGGATGAAGGAAACAACATTGTTCATGAAATGAATGAACAAAGGGATAGTTCACCCAAAGAATAAAAATTCTGTCATCATTTACGTATCCTCATATCATTCTAAACTATAGAAATAAATAATAAATATTTTTAATATTCTCTCATCATTTTTGTCCATCAGTTGAAAATCCACGCAACCAAAACGTTAATGAATCAAAATTTCCAAAATATATATTTTTTGAAAACAATGAAGCATGTCCATATTTCCATGTAGAATTATTTTTAAATACATAAATAATGCAGATGGCTATGACACATTACATGATGTAGATAGTAGAATACTTACGTTTAAAAAAGAGGCTGTGTTTCCAGCTATAAGCCTCTTTCTATTTCAGAACTGGGAGCTGGACTAAAATCTACCTTTTCACAAATCGGATTGCTACAGACATTTTTAAGTATAGTTGATGGATTTTTGAGCATATTTGGAAAGAATGGGACAGTATTAATAAACACTGGTACACTGTACCCAGACCATTAGACATCTGTTCACATGTTTGGCTGCCTAGCAAATTAATCCTTCTTAGGAGAAAATCTCCTAAAATTTCTCATTGTTTGTTTGTTAGTTAGTGATTAGTACTTTTGTTTAGAAAAGATGTCAGCACAAAATTATCCAATGAAGTATATGGTGTGTAGGTCAAATGCTTAAATTTGGTCTTAAAAAACAAATTGCCCAGGAAGAATACTCATTTATTCTATTTCAAAGGCTCTGTTCAACACTGTAAAAACTTTTTTGGGTCCCACTTTATATTAGGTGGCCTTAACTACTGTGTACTTACATTTAAATTAATCATTTGGTACAATGCACTTATTGTGTACATATATGTTTTTACATTGTACCTATATTTTTAAAAACACCTATATGTAGTTACATCTGTAATTAATTTCTGTAATTACTTTTATAATTACACTGTTGACCCATCCCTCACACCTTAACCCACCCTTAAACCCAACCATACCACCAAACCTGTCCCTAACCTTACCTGTATCCCCCCTCAATACCAGCAAAAGTGTTTTGCAATACAATATGAACACAATAAGTACATTGTACTTATTTTTTTTTTATGCAAGTACATAGTAGTTAAGGCCACCTAATATAAAGTGTGACCCTTTTTTGACTTAAATAACATGAATTTAGATGTTACTACATGCAACATCTTTAAATTACATCTTTTTTTTTTTTTTCCAGTGAAGTAAACAACAGTGTAAAACTGAAAGATGATCTGGCAGTGATTCTTCAGAAGACCCTCAAGAGGCAGCAAAAGGTACAAAAGTGTATTCATTTTCAACTAACATAACAGTAGACTTGCTTGCCCTTGGGTCTGTCTACGCACAAACACACACATAAAGAATTTTTTTCCCACACAAACACAAACAATCGTACATCTTCTACCCTAACTCTTCAGACAAAATCTTGCCCTGTTACCTGATTCAATTGATACCGCACTTTGAAACGCTCTGCTCGTAGATTGATTTCCAGTACGTCTGGTAAATGAGGCCTGAGGCAATAACCCACACACTGGATATCTAATACCTTCAGTGGAATATTTGGGTGCAATGAACAGCACCAAGACAAAGAACCTTTGAGGAAATACACAGAGATTAAGAAATACTTAATCAGATTCAAGCATTAATGTCTTAATGGTGCTTGTGCTTTGGATTCAGCATTTGGTGCAAGTGTCTCTGTAAGCCAGCCATGTATCAAAGTCCAAACACCCACAGGGTCTTTAGAAGATTAAGCTGCTTTCATAATCGAAGGAAAGACTGGCAAGCTAAATGATCTAAAAGAACAGTGATAAGCCACTGGTTTTGTTTAAGACCCAGACACACTGACCCATACACTGGCCATGGTATGACATCATCTGCTATGCAAATTGTGAGGTCGTTTCTGTATCAAACATTAATTTATTGCCAAGTGTGATGTTGGTTGATGAAGATGGTTTGAAGCTGTTAATGATTTAAAAAGGCTAATTAAATGGGAATCATCATCTGTTGCAGGCATAACATGTGATCAGCAGGTGCTGGCTCTCTGAGAAAGTGTGTGAGTCTTTTGTTGTGACTTTCAAACGCATACTGCGATTTTCTATGTTAGAGGAAGTAAACATCCAGGAAAGGCTGACCATCCAAATTTTGTTTAGCAAATATTACAGTGAATGTGTGGCCTCTTATCATCTACAGTGCCAGCTGTCATATTTTAAACCTTGCAAAGGGGAAACACAATTTGCTTCAAGTTCTCTTTAATTTCCTGCATAATGAATATATAGGTCATTATAATCACACTGTAGTCTATATATTGTATATGTGTAAAACATTGGTGAGGCCATTGACGCCATCAAAGTACTCTACCAGTCAGTAACTGAGTCCACAATTATCTACACCCTGAATTCTGGAAATGTTGGGACGTTTTTTAAATTTGAATAAAATGAAAACTAAAAGACTTTCAAATCACATGAGCCAATATTTTATTCACAATAGAACATAGATAACATAACAAATGTTTAAACGGAGAAATTTTACACCTTCATCCACTAAAATTAAAACTTTCAAATTTGATGCCTGCTACAGATCTCAAAAAAGTTGGCATGGGGGCAACAAAGGGCTGAAAATGCATGAAATTTTGAAAAGATTCAGCTGGGAGAACATCTAGCAACTAATTAAGTTAATTTACATCAGGTCTGTAACATGATTAGCAATAAAAGGGATGTCTTAGAGAGGCAGAGTCTCTCAGAAGTAAAGATGGGCAGAGGCTCTCCAATCTGTGAAAGAGTGCGTAAAAAGATTGTGGAATACTTTAAAAACAACGTTCCTCAATGTCAAATTGCAAAGGCTTTGCAAATCTCATCATCTACAGTGCATAACATCATCAAAAGATTCAGAGAAACTGGAGAAATATCTGTGCGTAAGGGACAATTCTGAAGACCTTTGTTGGATGCGCGTGGTCTTCGGGCCCTCAGACGACACTGCATCACTCATCAGCATGATTCTGTCATTGACATTACTAAATGGGCCCAGGAATACTTCCAGAAACCACTGTCAGTAACCACAATCCGCCGTGCCATCTGCTGATGCCAGCTAAAGCTCTATCATACAAAAAGGAAGCCATATGTGAACATGGTCCAGAAGCACCGTCATGTCCTGTGGGCCAAGGCTCATTTAAAATGGACTGTTTCAAAGTGGAAAAGTGTTCTATGGTCAGACGAGTCCAAATTTGACATTCTTGTTGGAAATCACGGACGCCATGTCCTCTGGGCTAAATAGGAGGGAGACCAGTGTGTCATCAGCGTTCAGTTCAAAAGCCAGCATCTCTGATGGTATGGGGGTGCATAAGTGCATACAGTATGGGCAGCTTGCATGTTTTGGAAGGCACTATGAATGCTGAAAGGTATATAAAGGTTTTAGAGCAACATGTGCTCCCCTCCAGACAACGCCTATTTCAGGGAAAGCCTTGTGTATTTCAGCAGGACAATGCAAAACCACATACTGCAGCTATTACAACAGCATGGCTTTGTAGTAGAAGAGTCCGGGTGCTGAATTGGCCTGCCTGCAGTCCAGATCTTTCACCTATAGAGATCATTTGGCACATCATTAAACGAAAAATACATCAAAGACAACCACAAACTCTTCAGCACCTGGAAACCTATATCAGACAAGAATGGGACCAAATTCCAACACCAAAACTCCAGAAACTCATAACCTCGATGCCCAGACATCTTCAAACTGTTTTGAAAAGAAGAGAAGATGCTACACCATGGTAAACATGCCCCCGTCCCAACTATTTTGAGACCTGTAACAGGCATCAAATTTGAAATGAGCTCATTTTGTGAATAAAATTGTAAAACTTCTCATTTTAAACCTTTGTTATGTTATCTATATTCTATTGTGAATAAAATATTGGCTCGTGATTTGAAAGTCTTTTAGTTTTCATTTTATTCAAATTTAAAAAATGTCCCAACATTTCCAGAATTCAGGGTGTAGATAATTGTGGACTCAGTTACTGACTGGTAGAGTACTTTGATGGCGTCAGTGGCCTCACCAATGTTTTACACATATACAATATATAGACTACAGTGCGATTATAATGACCTATAGATTCATTATGCAAGGAGAACTTGAAGCAAACTGTGTTTCCCCTTTGCAAGGTTTAAAATGTGACAGCTGGCACTGTAGATGATAAAAGGCCACACATTCACGGTAATATTTGCTAAACAAAATTTAGATGGTCAGCCTTTCTTGGATGTTTCCTCCCCCATTTCCGGAATTCGTATTGTACTACTCTAAAAACAGAAATGATATAAAATGGAATATTATTGTTGATAAAAAGTAGTATCATATGTTATACTGTAAACCAACAGACATAGTTGAGGTTTTGTTAAAATAGGAATCAGTTTTGGAAGCAGCAGTTTTATGTTGTATTTTTCCCAGGAAAATTGTTTATAAATACGAAAAATTACAAAAATCATGTTTTGTAACAAAAACTTAAAAGAATAGGTTACCCAAAAACCATAAAATTCAGAAAATGTACTTATACCCTCAGGCCATCCATTGGTGAGCAAGTGATGTAATGCAAAATTTTTCCAAATTTGTTCTGAGGAAGAAACAAAGTCTTTGGCGGCTTGGGGTGGGGAAGTACGTTTTCTGTACATTTTCAATTTTGGGTGAACTATTCCTTTAACATTTAATGAAAAATATAAATATTTTATATTTGCATTATATATTTATATAGTATATTTTTATCAGTATTTCTGGCACATAAAAACAGCTAGTCAAAAATATCTTTATTGTTGTGCCCTGATATGACTCTTTTCACAAGGACACTACAGAACTTCTTATTTTGAGGTGTTGGTCTGTTTGTGCACGTGCTGGTTTGGCAGCACCAAAGTGTTCTGTATGAACAAAAGCTATGGAGATATTTACTCATCCTCCTGCTTTCATCCACTATGTGGACAAGATCTTAAAAATAATAATGTTTAATGTAACATGTTAAAAGCTTTTTCATAGCACAATGATTTCTCCACTGACGGCTATAATGAATCTTCTGCTTATCAAATTTAACCACAGCTGGGGGGTAGGGTGAGGCTTGACCCAAATACAGAGTGTGAGGACAGTATTACAGTGAAGAGATAAGATACAAAGATATAAAGATATCAGATATAAAACATCTGGACGTGCATTCGAGAGAACTTCATGAGAATATAAATGAAGCTAAAACACTAAAACAAGGCATCCAGTCATCTTTGTAATAATGTTACAATGTATAAATGTATGTATAATTGTATTCATGTAAAGACAGTTGTTTTAACTGAACCAGTGTTGCTTGGAGGTCGTGAGTATCCAGCATGAGAAAGCTTGCTTCTCAAAGCCTAGTGATCTCTATTGATCACAAAGGGCCATTAGAGGTTAATAAAGCAGCAACAAAGACCGCTGAACACAACTACACAGTAATCAAACAGAACTCAGGGAAATCTTCAAGAATTCTTTAGAAGACAAACGAATTCTAGAGCTCAAAGAAGCAAAGTTCCAGGATGATCTAATTCACAATGTACAACAATTTCTGTCCATCACACACAGAAGCATGATCTAAAGCATCAGGCAGAACAAATGCGATATGAGAAGGAAATCTTATGTTTCTGGGAAACCCATGAGGGTTCATTTTTAAAGATTTTTGAGCCATAAAGATCATCCTGTCCACATGGGACCAGGACTCGAATGTAGCTTGAAAAGTGCACTGACAGAGATACTGCACTAATGTAAATGGCCTTCGCTGTCAGTCACTGAAGCTGCATATTGGCTTGTGGGCATTTATTCTAATTCTACACATGCTTCACTTTAATGTGAACTGAACGAGTGTTTAGTCACATACACATGTGCTAAAATGGACCCAAGATGATAACTAGTAAAATACACAAAATCTCACATGCTCATATTGCAGTCACTCCTAACAGCCAATACATGGCTCCGTCTTGTTCTTCACCACAAACAAGATTTTCTGTCTCCCACAGTCACTACAAATTCCTCTAAGTGGTTCAGTCCCCATAGGAACAACTAGTAATAGTAGACAGTGAAATGACCGCAATAAAATATAAATGGCCTCATGTGCAAACAAAGAGAGCACACTGGTGTAAATCAAACCTCTCAGAATACCAAAACCACTCTAATACATCTCGATATGTAGCAAAATTACATTCAGTTAATGTAGAGCGGCTGTGCAATAGAACAGAATAGGAAATACTAGATTTCTGATGTTTTTCAAACCATTTTATACAGAGAAGTGAATCAGCCAGTGGCACAGACGGAAGGACGCACTTTGGTTGTCACGATGACAGCAGGTGGGAGGGGAAGTCCAAACACCTGATGTTTACGTGTGTGCAAATGAGAGAGCTAGACGCTTACTGGTGAATTTAGTCCCTTTAGAGCTTATTAGAAGCATTGTGACAGATTAACTAAAACAACAACTGGAACTGTGATGACGACAGTGTTGTTGTTTTTAACTAAAACTATTAAAAACTAACTGAAATGAAGATGAAATAAAATAAATGATTGAAATACTGATGAAATATTATAAATCTAGATAGAATGTTTGATTTAAAAATGGGAAAACTAGAAATGTTACACTGGGATCTAACTGAAATAAAATAAGTTGAAACTAAAAAATAAATTAAAAAAAGTATTTTAAAAAAACTAACAAATTACTAAAACTTAAATGAATACTGAAAAAAATATATAAAAAGATAATTAAAAATATTAAATATTCTATATTAGTAGACCATATAAATAACACTAAAACATCACATAGTGACGTTTTCTGTTAAGATGTATTTCTGTTATTTTTTTGTGAATAGAAATTAGGGCTTTAATATGTCTGTGTTTGTTATTGATTACAAATATACACTGCAACATTCTTTGTAGAGTTAGGAATAACTAATAAACATCAATTATTTACCAAAAAAAAGAGGAAGAAGCTACACTGTCAGAACTCGAAACAATCCACAAATTCACAATCATGCTCAGATAGTGTTACCACGGTAATCTATCAGGTCAGTACTTTGGGGGCGCTTGCACCAATTGAGTTCCCCCACTTTAGGGTGTGTTACCGTGGCAATGTGACAACAGACAACCACCCTCCCCCGTTGACCTCACCCTGAGGGAAAACTTTTCCCTAAGCTTTGTTCCAGAACTCCTGAATGGATTGTCTCCAATTCATCTCACCATGAGAAATGGGATGGGCTACTAAAGAAGCTGGCTTCAGAGGATTACAATAAAGCACATCACAGTCTGTGACAAAGCAGCACAAAAACACTACTAACAGCCCTAAGGGTCTCTACAGGGCATTAGAAAGAGCTGGCCAGCAGCAGAAACCTTCGAATGCATACATTTGCACTTTACAGTTGTCAATGTGAATTCACATTGATAGGATACTGTGACTATGACAGATTTCAGATGATGTAATGTTTACAGACCATGGTCCAACACAATAAAGTTAAATAAAGGAGGCACGGAAGGCTTTTGAGCAGGAACCTTGCTATAATTGTTTTATTAAACCTGAACAACATGTTCAGATTACAGAGGAGCTGACTCATGAGACCAGTGAGGTTACACGAGTAATAGTGTAATCTTTAAGGATGCGTCCTATTGCGTGACAGCGATCACACTAAAGGCTACAGAAATAAAACTTGAGTGTTAATGAAACGGAAACACAGAATGGATCAATTATACCCAAAGGAAAGACAAGGGAGAAAGACGGGCGAAACTGTAGAATCAATTAATGACTACAACTGTCAGTCTACACACACACACACACACACACACACACACACACACACACACACACACACACACACACACACACACACACACACACAGCTATATATATATATATATATATATATATATATATATATATATATATATATATACATATATATATATATATATACATATATATATACATATATCCTATACAGCAGGAATATTATCATAATGTGCGACCACGCGAGAATCGCAGGGAGAATTTTAAAAATGATTATTTTAGTCAGTCAATGAATCTAGTACAGGACACTGCTATAGGAAACAAAATCATTCAGCAGCAGAAATACTTGTAAAATCCTAAACGTGCAATTTAAACTGGGTTAAATAACTTACCGTGTAGAATGTAAGGGAAAGATGTACTAGTTTTTTTTCCTGTTGCGGCAGGTGCGTGTATCCGAGGGTAGGTGTGTGTCGGTATCACCGACATTCTGCGCGTCCAGCGCTGCAGCGACGCTCAAAGATGCAGTGCATTACAGCCAGAGGACACACTGCGCGTGCGCGTGTGGTGTGTGCTGAGCTGCGGCGCATGCGCAGTGCGCGCTGTGACTGGCTCAGGTGAATCTTTAGGACCGATGGAGAGTGTGACGTAGACTGTGTCACCCGCTGGTGACGAGTGTAACATAACACCACTCAGGCACAAATATTAATATTGACATACAGCGTCGCTGGCTGTTTATTAAACATAAGCAGGTATATTTGGCAGCCATGGAGATGATGGAGCATTGTCCAGATACAAATAGTAATTTAAGAAATATTGACTGAAATTTATTCTATTTTCCAATACTGTATTGAGCACGAATCTCATTAACCTTTTTTCCAAATCCAGTGGCTGGGCTGTAGTCATTTGCATGCATTTTGCTTTTTAGGAAAACAAAATGAAGGTGCTTACAGGCATTAGAGTCAAGCATTTTCATATTTCTTTACGTGAAAAATCATTTTTATCTATTCATGTATTTGGGTCTTCGAGTTCTGTGAAGAATTTATTTATTTATTTTTTAGATACATATATATTGTATTTGCATAACTCTTTTTTCCATACAAAATGTTTCAAACAATTTCAGAAGAAAACCATCCCTTAATGTCCCCAAGGTGACTGTGGGAAGAAATCTTCTTCTGCAAGGCACATACATATAGAATATAGCCCATCACATGTTTTAGAGTTTAACAATGAGTTTATTAAATATTTTAAATGATTTAATATGTAAAATGGTGTGTTATGCACAGATGGGCATACCTACGAGGATTAATTCTCATGTGTACTATTGGACACACTGTACTCAGACCAGTTACATAAAGTCTTTGGACAGGTTATATGAGGCCTTGCAGAAAAAGGACTGAGGCACCATTTCCCTCACTTAAAATCCATCTACGCATTCAGTTTCATCATTAAATGATGACTAAATGAGCTTATTAAAAAGCATAATATGACCATAGAAGACCTTGACAAACTTCCAGGGGAGCCCAGATAAGTCTTAAAATTGTGTATTTAAATCTAGTTATATTAACATAAAAACTGACAGAAAATAAAGACGTACAACATTAAACTGTCATTATATTTTTGAGTTCATTTGTATTACAACAGAAGTACTATAGGTACATATCAGTTCAAATAGGAGGGTCTATAAAGATTTTCTTGGACAAATGCTTTGCATTCCAAAAAGTTTAAAACCACTCGGTGATTATGTAATCCCAGCATAAAGTCTGTGAAAATGCCAAGTGAATTAGTAAAAAAGGCAACAGTGCCCTCTGTAGGCAGAATTCTGTCTTGACTTTATGAGAAAGCATAGGTCATAATAGATCCTGTCAACTGAAACAATGTTAAAAGGGTAAGCCTGTTTTAATTAAAAAGAAACCAAAGAGGATGTCAGATGTAATAGGGGGGAAAAACAAATACTTACCACTGAAAGGATTTAATACATTTTAATAAAAAGAGAGTTATACACAAGACTTAAGAATGAAAAGTTTTATTTTCTCCCATGATTCAACATTCAGATCTTTTCTGCCCTTAAACACCTGATCCATCGTTTATCAACAAATCCTCAAAAAAGCAGCACACAGCAAAGTTCTTTTATACCCAAAGTAAAATACAAGATTTTACAAATATATATATAGATGTGACTATGCATGTCAGTCAGTTCCCACACATTTCCTGTACATTGGTGCCTGTCTGCTGCCAAGACAGAACTGAAAAGTCACACAGAAACTAAAGGTAGTTATTGTACATCAAATGAAAAGAGGCAAGACAAGGAGAACCAGGAATGCAGATGTTTTAAGAGTCTCCAAGAATAAACAACTCCTTTATTTTGTATTCAAGATATAAATCTTAACATTCCATTTGGCATCCATGTTTTTATATTAATTTGTTCTACATTCACCCCCCCCCCCAACCCCCATGTAGATATTGCCATGGTAGAAGCTTTTTTAAATGCCAAAATCTAAAGCTTTTCCAGGTTAGCATGATTATTTCATCATCTGAGTTGGTACTGGATTAATCAAATTTGATGTTACACTTCTGTATTTAAAGAGTTAAACTCATTGAACACTTATGATTTAGGGAATGATTTAGAAGAGCTCTTCCTCTGACATGTAAAAAAATAAAATTAAATAAAAAAAAGTAATAAGGAAAATGCAATAAAGAAAATAGAGATACACAGAGAAAGAACAAAACCCAACCAGATATAAAGCTGAGGCAGCTGACATGATATTTCATGTCAAATTAATTTGGTTTACATTTTGTACAAAATAGATTCCTGGCTTAGTTATTGAAGAAATGGAATGCAAAGAAAGGTTGTTTAAAAAAAAAAAATAAACGAAGGGAAAAAAAGATTGTGATTTCAAGTTAAATAGAGGTTGCTGGTCTATATGCATGTGTGATTATCCTGGACTGCAAATATGGCTGTGTTTATTGGTCCATTCTGTGGTCTGTAGGATGGTAATGAGAGTATTTGTTATTCACAACTCCTGACAACACTGAAGATGATTAAAATTGATGATTGACAAAGAGCAAGGCACATAAAGTCAGAAATGAAGCCCCATCCCCTTTCAATGGGATCTACAAAAGGTTCACTTTAAAAATTTACAGCAAAAAAGCCGGAAATTGAGAGTTTATAACCTCTGATTATCCTGCCCTTTTTGTGACAGTAAATGCAGCATAACAAAACGTCAAGTTTGAACTAAAAGAGCCAACCTTTCAGATCAATATGCCCTTTAAGGCGGCAATATGGAAATTTATGTCAATGTGTTTGATAACAATATAACAGTGCAGTTACATAAAAAAAGGTTAGGAGAGGTTGACACCAGTGAGGTCTAGAAAAAGATGAAAAGGCAAATTTGAAGTAGAATTAAGTGTCAGACTGATTTTTAGTCCAAGACCAATTTAATTTGAATCATCTTTTTTTGAAAAACACTACTTTAAAGTCTGTACAACATTCATAAGGCCCCTCATTTTTTCCTGCTTCCTGTTTATTTGTCTGTATTCCATCTACCATTAAAGTGCTGGTAACTTGATACAAAAACAACAAGATTGTTTTTGTTACGCAAGAGAGTGCAAACTCTCAGACAAAAGAAAAAGCATTTATTTAAAAACTAAACTTCAAGTGTAAAGTCAGACATAGCAAGGACAAAGAGAGGAGCTAAATATTTCTCTTTTATCAAAATGGTTTCCTGTCATACATTTATTGACAGGCCTTAGTGTCCTGAAAGTTGTAAAAAGGGAAAGGAGTGATAGCGAGACATTTTTGCTTTTTATGGATTTGGTTTCCTTATGGAGTGGTGTGCTCTGCCCTCCGCTCTGGATTATACCATCTGATTCAATCAGTGCTCCTCTAGCCAAGAGGGGGTTTCTCCTCCTGGTAACTTTAGTTTGATGTGGAACTGTTTAAGGGTCTGATCCAGCTGCTGTTGGTTGCCTGCGAAGTATGCTGCGATGGCGTTATGGAAGAGAATCAGCTGGTTGTGTAACACCTTCACCTAAGGAAAAGGCAATGAAAACTGTAATTTGCATCCTAAGGATGTAAATCATAACTCACAATACTGAAGGGGGAAAAAAAGGCAGTATAAAAGAGACTTTTTGTTTGGGCATGCAATTGGGCATCAAGCATGCCATTTTTCCATATTTAATAGGAACACCCAGACAAAAAGTGTAAATTAATTGGTAAAGGTGTAAATTGAGTGAATAATAGCAACAACAATAATATTATTTATATATATATATATATATATATATATATATATATATAACTGAATTTTTGTCAGCCATTACTCCAGTCTTCAGTGTCACATGATCCTTCAGAAATCATTCTAATATGTTGATTTTTAATCAATGTTGCAAACAGCTGTGCTGCTTAATATTTTTTGGGACCTGTGATACTTTTTTTCAGGATTCTTTGATAAATAAAAAGTTAAAAAGAACAGTGTTTCTTTAAAATAAGAATTTTGTGTTTTTTCTTTCATTATTTTTTAAAGAAATTAATACTTTTATTCTGCAAGGATGTTTTAAAATGGATCAAAAGTGACTGAAAAGGCTTACATTTTTATTTCAAAAATTCTATTTTGAATAAATGCTGTTCTTTTTAACATTTTATTCATCAAAGAAAAAAGGGTCACAGGTGGCAGAAAAAAATATTAAGCAGCACAACAGTTTAAACTGAATATATATCAGCATATTAGAATGATTTCTGAAGGATCATGTGACACTGAAGACAGGAGCAATGGCTGATGAAAATTCAGCGCTCCAATCAGTTTGAGTTCATTTTCTTTCCCCCAACAGGATATATTAGTCAACTTGAAAGGGCCTTTGCAACATCTTTACTTCTGTAATGTGATGCGTTGTTTCCAAGTGAGCAGGATATTGAACAAGAAAGGTTGAACTGGTTAGGATCAGCCAAAAATGAAAGTTGTTTCAGAGGTGAAGCAAGTTAATAATTTTTGAAATATTAAAGAAACATCAGCACCACAATTCAGGGTGTAAGAGCTACAATTAGCACTATAGGTACAGAATAACCAATATAACCTGTTAACAGTTAACAGTAGCAGTGTTTGGGAAAGCCAATTATTTCAGCAATTACGTTTGCTCCTAAGAATGGCAATTTACATTTAATTTGGTACTAAAATTCAACATATTAACTTAACTAATTTTATTACGCAAGTATAAAAGACATTATTATTTATTATAAGATACATTCACCTACCTTGTTTTCCTCCAGAAACTTGAGTTTGACTGAAACGTCATTGCGCATCCTTTCATATTTTTCACGGTGGATCTGGAACTGTTGCTGAGACAGCTCGATCTTAGGGAGTGTGTTGGCGTCCCGTGGACCCAGATTGAGCTCCTCTAAATCTGTGCGATATGCATCATACTCAATCCTACCAAAAGAGCACAGACCTTAGAGAATGAGAATTGTTTTGCTCAGTAAATGAATAGAACAGTAGTATACAGTGGTTTGTAAAGATATATTCAGACCTTGCTGCTTCATATTGCTTAATGTTGATCAAGGTGTCCTCTATAGTTTTATCCACTAGAGTTTTAACATTGGAGATAAAGAAGTTGATAGCTCCCAACAGAGTTTCTCCATTTTTCGCCAGGAGTTTTTGGGTTTCAGCATTGTAGCCAAATTCCTCCTAAAACACACAAATAAATAGAGTTTTCATCTATATTTGTTTCTACTAAAAGAACACACAGAAATAGATAAACAGCTAGGCAGCAAAACACCGCAAATACTGCATTGAGACTTTGCCCTCTCTGCATAAAAATGAATTAAAACGAAAGACCAATTCACTTTCTGGTTATAGTCCAGTCATAAAGTATTTAGTATTCGTGGTGGTGGTTCTGGAAACATCAATACCAAAGTGTATCCAAAACAGTCCATGAATAAATTATACTGTATGGAAGGCATCCAGTTATTTTGTCAGAAAACAAAATCCATATATGCCACGCAGTCTTCACAAAAGCATTTGCGTTGGATTAGAGTGAAATATTACTGTATTTAAATTACTGTAAATATTACTGTATTTATTTTTATATGACTTAAGACTTTATATGACTAATATATATATATATATATATATAAAATGACTTTTTTAATGCTGCCAGCCTCTATGGCTATTTTCATATATAACCAAGAAAATAGCTGCTATAATAGTAATTCATTGTATATTAATATATTTATACTGTCAAAATTTCACACTGAATCTCCAAACGAATGTAGAAACAACAAATGGCAGTACAAAGTAAAAAGAAGTGCATCCATCCATCATAAGAAGTCAACTGATGCGTTTGTGTAAGACAATATCCATATTTAAAACTTCATGAACCGTAATCTCTAGCTTCCGCCTATTGTCGTACACATGCACACGAGAGAGTGGAGTTCCAGCGGATAATGTAGGACGGAGTATAAGCTCCGGTGACAAGTGACGAACTCGCGCAGGAGAGAGCAAAACAAAAACAAAACACCAGTCACGAATTAGAAGTACAAAACAAGGATTTCGATATAAGCCAAGAGGAAACCAGTTTTCCTTTGCTGTAAACAATACTTGGTTCTTGAAAGACTACCATATTCTCATCGAGCTTACGCTACGTCCTACTTCATCCACAGGAATGCCACTCTCTCATGAATGACAGTTAGCGGAAACTAGAGATTATGGTTTAAAAAAAAAAAAAAAGTTAAATATGGATATTTTTCTTTCACAAACACATCCATTCGCTTCAGAAGGCCTTAATTAACCCCCGGGCCGTGTGAAGCACTTTTTCGTGATGGATGGATGCAGTTTCACTTCAAAATCTCAATCCTTTCACACCATTCACTGCCATTATAAAGCTTGGAAGAGCCAGGACATTTTTTTTAACTCTGATTGTATTTGTCTGAAAGAAGAAAGTCATATACACCTAGGATGACTTGAGAGTGAGTAAATCGAGGGGTAATTTTCATTTTTGGGTGAACTAACCCTTTTTAATGCATTTTTCCCTCAATTTTATCCATTAATTATAGCCATTCAACATTACAGTATAACTGCAAGCCATTATATTTAACATTTAATAGGCTTGAAAAATATATAAATACTTTTAATTTAAGTGAACTTAAAACAATCTTCACATAAACTATTAATTGTATATGCATAAACTGAATATAGATTCATCTTCATTCAAGCAACAAAAGTTAATCAGCGAGAAGAGCAGTTGGTGATGGCATATCTGACACACATCCAATTTTCTCCCAATACTTTACAGTCATTTAGGACTTTTTAAAAATGAGGCCACTTGCCAAAAATGGGCATTCTGACATAATTTTGTCTACTGGAGCACTGTCTGAAGCGACTTTCTCTGTGCATGCATGTGTTGAATGCCTGTGTTCACAGAGAGCTTATTCACAGACAGCGTGCCAGTACCGAATTAAGTTCTCTTTTTATCTTACTATGCTTGATAGCATATCCATATAGTCTACTGTAACACATGCCAAACGACGTCAGGGAAAAAATTAATGCTACATTATATATTTTTAAAAGGGATATCGGATGCCCATTTTCCACAAGTTTGATATGACGCTTTAGGGTCTTCATAAAATGTCTGTAACATACTTTGGTAACAAAATCCTTTTTACCTTGTCAAAAACAGCTCTGTTTACAGCAACTCATTTCGGTGCATGTTTCTTTAAATGATAATGAGCTACCCATCTCTTCCGTGGGGCGTCAACTCAAGATGTGTGAATATATTTTCAGGGGAAATTGGAAACTCGGAGGTGGTCTTATTCAAATAGCTAACTATCTAATTGAAATAGTTCGCTGGATGACACAGTTTCAGACCCAGGCAGACCATAACGAACTGGCTGCATGCATGTTTTGTTTTTAGCTTTTCTGAGCTGGCAGACATGCCAGAAACCTAACTAAATGCAAAAAAAAAAAAGAAGCAAAAATAGACCAATAATTGTTACCGACCAAAAAAAAAAACCTTCTCACTATTGGCCATACATTTTTTTTACCTTGGCCTTAAAAAAAACAACAACAACAGTACTTATGTTTGAATAAATCTGGCATTAAGACAAGTATCTATGAAGACTGTTATGTGCAACTGAGTTGTATACAGATATTTGAATTTTTATTTGAGTGTAATTATGATATCTGAAAATAAATAGCAGTTAGCTTATAATTAGTTAGCTTACAGCTTAAATTATAATAGCTTTGTTATTAATTTTAAAATGTAATATTATGGTAATGAACCAAATGAGAGGGTTCCCTGTATAGTACACAGCATTGGTTATGAGAGATTTTTTTCATGAGAAAATCAAACTATCACCATTGATATCATTCTGGATAATCGGCTGTCGGTAAGCACATATACCAAGTTTGACAACCAGAGAGTGTGTACTGATGTTACTTTTAAACAGTATTGTTTTGCCATTTAAAACCTAAAAAAACATGTAGGATTTTTGTGAGATGGTCTGAGATTGCTGGTTCTGAGAATAAGTGAAGAGTGAAAAACTGCTGAAATGTGTGTACATCTTTGATAATCAAATTTAAAGAGCAAAATAACTTTCCACTGTGGGGAAAAATGCATATAAGATACTTAATATCCATTTTAAATAAACACCGATTCTGATTTTGTATAAAATCAAGAGTACTTACATGTAGCTCGGGTGTCTTGAGACTAAGATCGGCAAACGCGTCACCCAGCTGTCTCTGCGTCTGCAGCATCTGCGCCAGCTGAGTGCAAAGTGTCTGCGCCAGCTTGATAACATGCTCATACTTTCGTTTGTTGTCACGAAGAACCTCGATCTGCGCCTCCAGCTCCAGATCAACTGTACGGGAGCCACGACCTAACTTCTCCGACAGAATTTGCTTAGTGCACTGTGGGGGGGAGTATAAGATACAAAAATTGTTAACAAAATGGACAATAATAAAAGGAAAAAAAAACATTGAAAATAAGAAATATTTACACGGCTACAAAAGCTTGAGATGGGCACAGAGGATTATGGGGAAAATTTTTCAAAGGGATCATCACTGGAAAATGTCACAAACCAGACTAAATTTGTACACCACAACGCTTTTCCACCATTGTGCTCTGTTGTGTTTCAAGTAGCTCAAACCCAGTCTTTTGTGAGACATGGATGCTTGAGACCTTTTTTAATGAACACAGATGCCATCATAACCACTATGGCAGGAATCACTCACTTTGTAAGTGTTGATGCTCCACTTCCTCACCAGCTCCAGTTTCTCTATGGCAGGACTCTTCATGTCATCAGCAAGGACCACTGCTCCTTCCATCTGCTGCTCTCTCAAAGCACCTGATGACAGAATGACATCTGTTAACTGACACGCGAGATGACTGTGATATGATATTACTCATTGAGACTCATAACTATTAAGACTAACATGTGTCATCTTATATGATAAAATTATGATAAATGGCTAAATCAAATCAGTCAAAATAGAGGAACACCCAATATTACCATCCAAGATAATTAATTAATGTTTGACAAATCACATCTGTTTCTACTCATTAACAAAAACAATTGAAAAACCTTTGTTAACTAAAATAAAATTTTATATGAAATAAAATATTAGAGGAAACCTAAACCAAATGGATATTAGAAATGTTGCCTTGAAATCTAATTCAAATACGTTTAAATGGACATACTATAATTACTAACCAAAAAAGAGAAAAAATATATATTAAGAACCATAAAATTTAAGGTAAAATTAAATTGAAAACAAACAAACAAAAAAACGATAATACTAAAAAACACTGAAACATGCTTTTCTCATTTAAAATGTCAGACAGTGGCAGAAACGGTGGGAAACAACAAAAGCAGTGTACTGTTTTGCATGATCAAAGTCCTGTGAGGGAAAAAAAGGGGAAATTATTGATAAATCTAAATCTTTATCTTTTGTGATCAGTCAGGAAGGCAAAGGGTTACAGGGTGGTCAGCCAAGACGAATAAATGAGCCCCAACTCCAAAGTCATTAAAGAGGGAAGCAACAAGAGGGAAGAAAACAGGCCTGGAGTTGGCAGAATTTAACAGAACACCATCATAAAGTTACAACCTACCAATCTAATGTGCTACAACTACACAAAAGTGGAAAGTGATGTCCATTTTTATATCTGTTGAAGATTTTAACAGACATCACTGGAATCTACTAGAAAAACAATGCCTTTATGATGGTACAGTCTGAAATTGACAGTGCAGCGTTAGTAAGGAAGAGATGAAGGAATGCAGATCCATGCGTGACGTCTTCTGTTACGGTATGTGGTACCTTTCTGTGTCTCCACCTGACTATCGCTGATGCTGCGAGCTAGCCGGCTGGCTGCTGCAGGACTGGGGACAACTTTAGGTGTGGTGGCCTGGAATGGCGACCCTAAAAATGGTCAGTGATGAATTTCTTTTATGAATTTTTTTAAGATGAGTCTGACATTTTTTTAATGTAACCTACAGCCACAGAGGAAGTGTCCATCCATCAAAATCAAAATAAATAAATAAAAAATAAACACAAAATGTATTGATTGTTTGACCTATGTTGTTTATGGAAAGCATATAATGCAAAAACAGGTCAATCAGAGTGTGGCTACAGTATCACACCTATTACATTAAAACGTCTACCATTCAAATGTTTGGGGCCAGTAAGACTTTAAATCAATTCATAATTTTATTCAGGAATGATGCATTAAATTATTTAAAGTGACTGTAAAAAAAAATATTTCAAATAAATGCAGTTGTTTTGAACAGTCTATTCATCAAAGTGTCCTGAAATTTTTTTTATCACTGTTTACACAAAAATATCAGCAGAAAATGTGTCAAAATGTGAACATACAAGAATGAATTCTGATCATGTGACACTGAAAACTGGCGCAATTGCTGTTATTTAGCTTTGCCATCACGGAAATAAGTCACATTTTAATACATATTAAAACAGAAAATGGTTCATTTAAATTGTATTAATATTTTACGATATTACAGTTCCTGCTGCATTTTTAATTAAATAGATTCAACTTCAAAATATTAAACATACGTGCAGGTTCCAATTATTACAGGGCTTGTTCAAATACACAAGTCTTATATGTACAGTGTTAACATCACAAGGGAAATCTGAAAAATCTAACATTTAAATAAAATGTTTCAAATCGATTTCATTGCCAGTAGGTTTGCTGCAGCAAACTGATGAAATACGCTCCATAGTCTCCTAAGCTAACAAGTGACAAGGGAAATATAGAGGAATAATAAAAAGGGTGGTGAGCAATTACACCCAACTAATGACAGGTTGCCATGTTTCCGTCCTAATTAATTCACGCAGTAGATGAGGATGAAATAATGAAAGGGGAAGCAGAAAAAAAAAAAAAGATCACAGACGACTCTGTAATGAGACAGGAACACCTTTCTTTTCAAATTCAAATTCTCCCTCTCTCCACAACACACTCAAAGAGAAACACAGACAAACAAACATGGGTTCACATTAGATTCACCAGATAGCGAGAGGACATTAAATCCATTCAACTAGTCTACTAACCTAATGACTGGAAAAAACCCACCCTAGCCTCATCTCATTTATTATAATGAAAGAAAATGTTTTTAAATGATAAACGTTTTACCATTGCCTCTGAGCAAATTGCGAATCTGTATATAATAAAGCACATACGCTTGTGCGTTAACTGTAGCATGCCGAGTCATTGTTTGTATTTGTGTGAAGGACAAAGGCAAATTATATTCAGGTTCAATGCATGCTTAGTGTTGTACCTGTATATGGCCCCACTTGGACCACTCCCTCATTCATTGCATAGTTTTCAGGTGAATTGTGGGAGTGTGATGTGTTTGGTCCAGAGGAGACATTGTGTGGCACATCCTTGAAAGAAAAACAGGGAGAACAAGAAACAAGAATAAAAATGAATGACATTCAGGAAAGATATCATAATTCAATTTGCATAACAATGCAATGTTTTCTACTGTTTTCCTCTTAGTTTTAGCTGTTAATCATTCATTTCAAAACAGCATAATTTGTGTTCAATTGTGTGGCAAAATAACACGTTTTCACTTTTTAAAATTGTCTAAACTCTGTAATTACAGGGTTAAGCATATTAGGCACCAAGCATATTATCTATGAAAATGTGGCCAAGTAACTCTGCCCTGTGTGTTTTAGGTCAAATAATGCAGATGCGTATAAAAACAAATTACAGCATCTCTTCTTCACTACAACCCCCCCCCCCCCCCCCCCCCCCCAGATACTGAAACTAAATACAGTGTGTGAAAGTTTCTGTGACTGTACAAGGTTCATAAATATTTAATGCATAAGCACTAATTAATTTATGATTGGTCGTCTGTTGCTAAACAACTCACTGTATCATTCTAGCGCCATTGTTTTACATTTGTCAACACCAAATGAATGTATAATAATAAGGGTTAAAAGAAGTACATCGTTTACAATTATTTGTGTGAAACATTTAACCAGGTACATTTTACAGTTTTATGTTGCCTAGTTCTTCAGTTAAATGTGAAGAAAGCCCACATTTAAGATAATTTCCTCAAGGTTAAAAAGACTACAACTAGTAGTAGAAAGCTAATCAAGCTAGTTTTGCTGTTGCTGCAAAACAGCTGTTTGTCAGTAAAAGTAGTACAGTATATACCTGTATATGGTTGCTATAGACATGACAGCATTTTAGTTTAAAACTAAACCATGAGCTCATTGGCTGGTTGGGATGCTGGAACATTTTTGTTAGTTAAGGAGAAGTCAAGCTAAGAATAAATGCCAACCCGGATATTTGGAGGTAGGGCTGGGCAAACCAACATAATCCATAAAACAATATATTCAATAATAGCAACTCTGTCAAATCTGTGTATCTCTCTGTCTGTCTATATATCTATATCTATTTCTATATATCTCTCTCTCTCTATATATATATATATATATATATCTCTACATACATATATAGAGTCCTATTAGACCGTAACAATATAGTAGTCTGTCAAATATTTTAAATAATTAGGAACATAACTACAGTCATGAGACACATCGACACTTATTTGATTGTCATTGTGCGTCATCAGTACACAGCACTTTGGAAACATTCATATCCAAACATTCTGTGTTCAAATGGCACAATTGTTAGTTGACTTCGATTCAGGGCAATAGCAGTTTAGAAACAGTGGAATTGGTGCATGATGGGTGTTTTGTTCAATGTAGGATGTCTTACCCTGTGAAACACTTCCTCATGACTCTTGTCTGCTTCTCCGTTTCTGGTCACTGAGATTTGAGCAGCTGGGCTTCTGTGGGCCTCCTCTGCCATAGCCACCTTCAACACACACACACACACACACACACACACACACACACACACACACACACACACACACACACACACACACACACACACACACACAATATCAATAACTAGGAGAACTTGGAAAACTCAATGTTAAAGCTGTCAAACTGAGAGTTCAGATGCAGAGTGCCACCACCACCAGAAAGCTTTGCACAACCGTAGCTGGTTAAGACTTGTGAAGTTTTAACTGCAGCACAGCAAAGAAAATGCATCTATAGAAAACGAAATGGATCAGGTCTGCGGCTGTTTTAGAATTATTATTTAACAGCAACAGGGAAATAGAACTATAAGTGAATCAAAAACTCAAAGTACAGGGAGAACAGCCAAGTCTAACTACACTGCCATCTGGTGATCATGTTTTATCAGGGACGGACAAACACACTTTCACATACAGTACGGTTTAAAAGCTTGGGACGAGAAAGTTGTTTGTTTGTTTTTTGAAATAAACACTTTTATTAAAACACTATTATTATACTCTTTTAGAAACACAACATTTCAGTATGTGTCCAGGTCAGAGTCACAGTGAAACAGTAGCACGTGTCCTAGGCGCACACACACACACACACACACACACACACACACCTCCTTCTGGCATGTCCCAAAACCACACGCTCTCTTGCTTCTCCTCCTTTCCTGTCATCCAACTTTGTCACATCAATTAAAAAAAGCATAGACATCTGAGAAATAAATAGTAATAATGATTACGATAATATTTAACAGTTTTGATACATTTTTAAATAATTAATTTAAAAGAAATACTGAAACTTCTCTTTGTCCATCTACATAAAATCACACAAAGAATTAAGTGATCACAAGTTCATCAATAATCCTTTGAGGGATAAAACAGCCTAGTGACTAGCACAATGTGACGGATGGTGGAATTAAGCACAAGCTAATCAGACATCCAAGGATAACCTCGACAATTCGGCTCCTACCACTCTTTCAATGACAAGCTGAAAAAAAAAAATAAATAAAAACAAAATAATAATAATAATAATATATATCAGTATCAGACTTGGGGTTCATTTTAAGGAAAAAATTGAAAAAACTAAACCTTTACAATGACAAGAGTAGAAAAATGAGAGCGATAGCACGTGAAAAGTCATTGACAAGATAAAGCATATGTGACATTGCATCAGAAGGTTGTGTGCCAAATGGTTAAGAAGATTGCTGATGAGCTTTGTGGACAGTCTTTAAACACTCCAATAAAATGTCCACTGCATTACAGTAAGTCCAAAGGTGGTTTTAATGACACAACCAAAGCGAGACTTCAATTTACACTGAATTTTTCTGAATAAGACAAGAAAAGACGTTTGAGATGGACAACAAACCGAGGAGCTACAGTATAGCGGCCGTATCTGACAAATGAACACGGAGCCAGATGTGGGAGTGAGAGTGGGCACAGTGATCCACATCGGAAATTAGGAACATCTCTAATAACATAAAACAGTGAACACTGATATTACAAAAAGCAGGTAAAAATATCAAAAACTAATTTCTGGCCTATGCCTTTTGAAAAGATGGCATGTGGTTAAAAGGATGGGCCTATGTGGTCTAATTCAGTCTTATGGTTATACTTTTAAAACAGTGGGATATTTGCATATTTTACATACTGACGTATGGTACAGTCCACTTGTCTGGTAGGTTTCTACTGTAAATGTATTACTGTTATATTCCGAGAATTTTACAGACCTGTCCAGTGATACAAATTTCTGTTACCTTTAAGTTGACAATTATCTTTTTAATTTATTGCTGATGACTGATAATTGTTTCTAAATTGTTCCAATACTATATTGTATGTAAAAAAATAAAAAAAATGTAAAAGCTTTAGCTTCTGCTAAAGATTATAATTGTCAGCGTTGATAAATTATTAAGAGTATGAGCACAACATAACAGCAAAGGAAAAAGTAAAAAAAGGGTGGAAATGAGCATTCACAAATTGATATCCAAATAATGACTGTATTACAGATTTACATCCCTACAACAAACATCAGTAAATCCAAAAGTGCCTACTTCAGTTACATATGCAAATGAAAGCAAGACACAGGCGGTTTGTTGTCACTATTTGGTTTCAGGTTGCAATTTAAGCAACAATTCCTTATTTCAAGGTGATATGACTTTATAGTGCCCTTGCATGAGGCTTAATATGTAACTACAAAAAAGGCTATTTAGGTTTGTGTTCTGCTGAACGGCTCAGTGATTTGAATCTTCAAGACAGGCCAATTGTTTGTCTGGCCGGTGAAAACAGCACACAGTGTCCAATAACAGTGCATGAATCTTTCAAAGCCACCTGATGCCATCATGCCAGAAGGTCGGTGACTCTAAACTCACTTGATGAATCAAATGACAATTGTGGTTCTCACTGGTTACTCCATTGAGCGATTCAAATCTGGTAAGATCTGGCATCACATTTTGCTTTAAGTGAGTTTGTTTGTCCTCCAATGACGGTCAGGTTTATCTTTTGCAGGCACAACTCTAAAAGCCCTTACTTCCAAATGCTTCACAGTCTGTCACCACCAGATTCGATGATTAAAGCAGCACTGATGAACAGTGCCTCGGTCAAGCCCTGCAGAAGAGTTCCCTAGAGTTCAGTTGCTTAGAGACATTAACAAAGAGACCAACAGAAACAACTGCAATCTAATCAGAAATTCTGAAGAGCTGTAATCATGAATCTAATAAATGCTCAAAGAAAACGAAAGATGGGTTTCCTAAATAAACCTCTTAGTTATCAGAAGAAAAGGAAAGACTTTTAACAAGATAAAGCACAAGTAAACACTTCCTTATCAGGACAGGCTGTAGAAAAATTTTAATCATGTTAATATAGCAGATAAAAATGCAGCACTAAGTTAAGACAAAACGTGCATACAGTTGACAAGAAATATAATGCAGTGTTAGAAGTGTCCTGTTGTGTAATATGCTTCATCTAAGACTATTTAAAAAAAAAAGAAAAAAGGTTGCATTATTTTTAAATTATTGGTATGTTGCAGCAAATAAAAATACATTGCATACTAAAAGACTGATAAAAATACTGGTCAAGCTAATTATCGGTATACTTTGTTGAGATAATTATTGATAAGTAATTAGAATTGAAAAGAAATTGATTATTTTCATGTTATGAAATGATGACTGATAAATGGTTATTTAAATTCTATACTGTATAAAAATAAATGGCATAATGTGGTGGAAGATAAAAATATATAATGTAATTATATACAAAAATTGTGTAATGTGCCTCATGCACAGAAATAACAAGACAGCAAACTAAAGAGCACAAAAAAGTTAATTATTTAAATGCAGTAATAACAGCAACAGCCAAGCAAAACCAGAATATGCTAAAGAAATGCACCATCACCTTAAAAAAAAAGAAAAAAAAAGACACCTCACAAAGACAGAATAAAAGATATGTGCCTCATAATGCTGTAGAATTCAGGCAGAGGTCTAGCTCTTTTAAATTCACAGATAACTTGGCTGATTCAGATTATATTTACCCAAAATAAAAATCAGAAAAAATGGCTGAAATCACAGGAACATGTATGAGCGAGATCAAGCATAAGCCAAGCTACAGGTCTCACTATATTATTACTGTCACCTTCACATCAGCTTCTGTTGCCACACGGCTTGTTGTTTCAGAATCAGCATTATCCCGAATTATTCCACTAGTTTTACTCTGGGCCTGAGAATCCTCATCTTCATCACCATCATCCTCATCCTCACTGTGAGTGTAATTGTGGTTTCCAACTTCCTTGTCTTCACTGATGTCAATTTCAGTCATGTGTGCTTCATCCAGGCTGTTTTTTCTGGCCTTTGATTGACTCACAGAGTCAGCAGTATTTTGAGGGCCCTGTTCATTAGGGTCCGATTGATTATCCTGTGAGGCATTCTTCCCAGAGTCAAAACTAGCTTCTGACATTCCTGAAAGTAAACATACATGTGAGCAACTGACCAAGATTTTTTCCTTCGTGTGCTGAATTCAAGTAAAGGTTACAATTCCATTGAGGCTGAAGTTTCAGGAAGGGATTCTGGCATTATGCTGCACATCATGGAACAAACATCAAACATCTAGTACAAACAACTGGTAATTATTACAAGTCAATACCCAGGAACCAGTGAACCAATGACAGCTGAAATTTAATTTTCAAATGGAAGAGCTTGCAAAAAAATGGCTTAGTAAATCAGCACAGGCACATTCTTTCTGACCGAATGTTAATTTTAATTGCCTTTTAGTTAATATTGTTTGACAGAAACTCGTATACAATCCTCCGTTTAAACTTCAGACTGCATCCTGCATTCCTTTACACAAAGGAATTCAAACTCAGGCCTATACAGGAAATAAATGGTTCAGCTCACTAAATTTTCAGCACTTTGTACATCAGTCTTCACTACCTGCACCACCTACACTACTCACATTCAAAATGTTTATGGTTAAATAAGGAAATAGTTTCTTTTAAAGCAAACTAAACTCATAGGAGAAGAACTAGCCCAACTCTTTTATGATGAGCTACAATGCTGCTTAATGAATAATGAAATCTATGTCTTTATGTCTTTTCACACAGAGACTCTCTCATGATGCTCATGTATCAGTAAGAGTTGAGTTAACCTAGAAAATGGGATTATAGGTTTGTATAATAAAGCTCCAGTTACACACAGTGATATGTTTTCTACAAACCAAGACTCAAATGTCATTTAATTATTGAGTTCTACACATTTTCATATAGAGCAAATAACAACACCAAAAATTGCCAAAAGCAACTCCACATTATTATTATGCTGCCTCATCAGTAACATTAACGCTGTCAAATTACGTAGCCTACGTTTATTGCATATAATGAAAATGTGTCCTAGTTTTGAAGACTGTTAAACCAGTTTGTACAAGGAGATTGTACATGTGTGTAAATTGTGATACTTTAGTCAATCGGTCAATAATTGGAATAAAATATTCATAAAGTTTATGGATTTAGCCTATTTATTTTTAATAGAAGGAGGAAAAAAGCAGGCCATAGACAATCGGAGGAAGAAGCCCACTTTTCCTTAAAAAAATACAAATAAAAATAGAAGCCATGGACAATAAAATTATGAAACCTAGTACGGCCAAGGCTTCACATTCGAATATTTAACTTAGGTCACGCTTTGTACTCTTCATTGGAGCGCCCAGTCACATGACCTAATTAATATTCATAAACTAACCCTTTCCCATAGTAGGATTCGTTACCTCGCGTCATGGACACGTAAACGTTTTTTTTTTTTTTTTTACTTTTCAGTGTTAAGCAACGGAACAATACGTACAAACCCAAAGCAATACAAAGTGTGCATTAAAAACCATCGGCTTTATAAACAAGTTGTGTTGTTTAATTATATTGTCTTATTCCTTCCTGGAATTCAATCTCTCAGTGTTGCGCCCGCACGTCACAAAGTTGCGATTGAGTTACTTCCTTCGCCTCAAGCACTTCAGTCGAGTTATGCGTTACAAAACGCAATAAGCCTGCAATTTCACGCTCTATACCGCTTGTATATTAATGATGCGACCTTCATTACGCATGAACACAATTGATAGCAAAATTATGAGTGGGTGACATTCAGATTTTTTTTTTGCCAATACTCTTCTCTTCATCTAAGGCGTGAAACGATCTGAACAGAATAGACAGTAAGTCGACAGTCTTTTAATTCTGTCTGACAGCCTGCCTGTATTTCCTTTAGTCACTTTTCCCAGTGGCAGGGGAGGCAGAGGATCAGCCCTGCATACTGAAGCCATCATGCCTGCCATCACACATACATGAACACCGAAGCAACAGTTGATTGTTCAGCAGCACTCACCTGCACACAGATTACAGCTGTTCTCTTTCTTGTTGCACAGCTCTTTTCATAAAAATGATCTTGGCTTGAGTTTGAGTTGCTGTGTGTATCATTCGATACACAGCGAATCCCTCCAAGGCTCAGTGAAAGTCTTTTCAAACACACCCGGAAGAGGACGTGTGTGTCATTAGATATACTGGAGCCACAGCATGTCTGTCTCCTAGTGGTCAAACCAACAATGCAAACATCGATAAACAATAATACAGCATCATACAGTAACTACAGAACCAACACGATAAATCAAAACCGGTGTTGTTTTGTATTATTATTATTATATCAGCCTATTTATTAATAGTTTGAATTTGCTTGTTTTTACCATTTTATTTTGTCTTTTTTTTTTTTTACGTTTTACTTATTTTGTTAGGTGCTTCTGTCGTTTTTATTAGTTTTATGTTTTTAGAACTTTAACTTATTTTGTTTCAGTTAGTTGACAAGGCAGCATTTTTCATTTTCGTTTAAGTTTAAATGCAGTAATTCAATTAAAGGTGAATACTATTCAAATACAAATTTTAAATAATTGATGAAAATAGTCTTGAATCATGAATAATAATAATAATAAAGATTCGTTTTCCTCAGTGCACAGACTCTTATACACCTGTCTTCAGAAGAGACAGTGGGTAAATTAGCTTTACATTTACTCCAAAATAACTCCAATTGTCTTTAGATTGATGACTAAAAAATAAAAAAATAAAAAAATATATTTTCAACGATCCTTCTAAAACACAGAATAAAAAAACACTGTAATGTATGTCTTGTAAAAATTTGCTGCACCTTGGTAAACTGATACTATTTTTCTTATCAAATGATTTATTTTTAGATTGGAGAATTTTGCAGTATTTTGAGTGCAAGTATGCATATGAAAAATTTCTGCCACTAGATGGAACAGTATGTTTACAGCAGACTACACTCTGGGGCAAAGAACACCAAATCAGTTCTTTGCCAAACCAGTTGAACTTTACCAAACCAGTTGGCCAGTGACGAACTTTTAATTGACCTTTGACTTGAGTTAAATTTCAATGTTATTTTATCATTGTTAAAATGTAAATTTTAATATAATATCGGTGGATAAAATGCATTTTATAATTTCTGAATTCATAGCGACCCACTAGGGGGAACTAAAGACCACAAATACCTGCAACCTTCCGACAGTCTGTTTACTGTTAGTTAGCAATAGAAAACTATAATGTAATCCAAAGTCAAACAATCTTTGTATACATATTGTTAAAAACAGATTTTTTTTTGGAATAAAAAAACACACCACCTATGATTTTCTTTTGAAATTTATTTGCATTTATTATGTATTGTGTGCCGGCTGAAGAAACATACAAATCATCAATGATCGAATTACATTACATGGCGGTGGGTGTAAATAAATGCATTGAACATTAATGAAATGACAACATATTGCTACTGTGACGAACACATGAAATGGAACAGGTTTTGAAACTATGTACAAGCATACCACTTTGAATATTTACAGATTATCACAAAAGTTTGGATTTTATCTTGAGATGTTTTTCACTAACCAACTGCACAATACAACTCAACAAGTCAAAATTGCTCTAACGGTGCAGCACATAGAGAAGCATGTCTCTGTGGTTTTACCAGCTTGTGACTGTACTCTAATACTGGGGGTATTCATATGCCAAAACAAAAGAAAACAGCAGACAACTTTGCGAGCAAAACAAGACACAGACCCATACAGTACAACATTGTTAATATAACTGACACAGAAAGAAAATAAACCAATACTATATAAAACTGCTGATTGTAATTTAAAGAATATAATACAGGAACAGTGCAGTATTTAGGCTCAAGTAGAAAGAAGACAAAAACCCTGGGCTAAATAAACCATAAATTTGTTGGCCTACTCATCATTGTCTGGGGAGAAATGAAAATATTCACATAAACATACATGATCATACTTCAGAGGCTAGTGTCACATGGGAAAATTTTAAACATTGAGAATAGAGCCAGCTATCTCACTGTGCTGATAAAAGTACTTAAAGCAAAACTACTCACACAAGCACTCTCACTTGTTTACTGTGGCGGATTCAAATCTGCATAGACCATGCATTGCTAGAAAACATGTTTCCAATCCATATTTGATAGAGGAACTATATATGAAATTACATGCATTTCATCTCACTTCCTTGAAATTTTCATACCTACCATTTCAACTTCTCATCTGCAAATATTTCCTAAATATATGATGCCCCTTTCTAATTAATGGGTCTGATTATTCCAGTAATTTCTGTGAGGACAATTAATGTAATGGCATACAATGGCATTCTAGAAAATTGTGTGATTTTAACTTGTTTGTTGCAACAGAGGTTATCATAAAGATATTCAATAGGGTTCATGTCTGGGTTTTGGGCAGGCCGGTCAAATTCTTCCACATCAGACTCAGTAAATCAATTATATCTGAACGTTGCTTTGTGTACAGAGGTATTGTCATTCAGAAACAGAAAAGGCCCCTTCCCAAACTCCTGAAACAAAGCACAGAATTCCCTACAATGACATTGTATAATATAGCATTAAAGGGATGGTTCACCCAAAATTTAAACTTCATGTCGTTCCAAATCCGACTTTTCTTCACCTTCGAAACACAAACGAAAATATGTTAAATGAAACCTGAGTGATCTGTCCCATTTAAAGTCCATTCAAACAAATCTTTGCTGCTTCAAAAAGTTAAAAAGACAGTGTAAACACGGAAGCTCAGCTGCACTTGCTTGACGTACAAGAATACATCTCATTGGCTCTCGCAGAACCTCAAACATGCTTGTGTGACACAAAAACAAACCTAATTGGTTCCTGTGAATCAATCAGGACTTTTTGAGCTTTCGTTTACCATATTATATGTGCTCTATGCACATGCATCGATGAACATTTATGTGAATAAATGCCTAAATTAAATCTGTTCATGTCTTTATGAAGTTTTGTAAGCATCAAAGTTTGGTGGGGTGGACTTTCAATGAAGGGACAGAAATCTCTCACGTTTCATAAAAAATGTCTTAATTTGTGTTTGAAAGAGGTTTTATGCGTTTGGAATGACATGAGGGTGAGTAAATGACAATCATTTTTAAGCTTGTTTTCATTGGAAATAATGGCAGAACTCATTAAAGGACTAGAAGGGGTGTCCACATACATTAATTTTATGCTAGAAGATAATATGCTAAAACATCTGTCATAAAATTGTTCTGTGGCAGTTTTGAGGCTCTATAGTCAAAAATGTCAGAAGAGAAGAATGAGTTTTGAGAATAGTAGGTGCAGTTAACGGACAAAACATATGAGGGAAAATGAAAAGTTGTAGCTGTGCTGAATCTAGGTTAGGTGCTTTTTGACAGTTACAAGTGACAGCTCCACTAATTCTGAGCTCTGACTGGCCGGGAAAAGCAGACATTAGGGTTTTAAATGAACCTTTGCATTTATATATGGTGTGACTGTTACAGGTCTTAATTTTCAAGACCATTTGAGTGCTCTGATCAGTGGACAATCTTAGCACTTGCGAATACTACGAGAAATTCTCTTAAACTCCCGTTGACCCTTCTGCCAGCGCTTCAATGACGTGATGACCAAATTTCCATCCATCTTCTGGCCCATCACCAGATAAGCAGCATTGATGTCATTCATTTCATCACACACACACTGAAGACCATCTTTCAGCCAAAGCACCATCTTCCTGAAATCACGATCAGTAACTCCACCATTCAGCTTGTAGATAGTCTTGCTCTTGGTTTCTGGAATGATTTTGGTGTCGCCATTCATGTAGGAGATCTCCTTGACTTTGATCTTTAAAGCTAGTGTGGAAATACAATTGAAGGTTGAGGACAATGGATATTAAACAACTGCTTGAATTAAGGTAGACCAAATTTATGGATAACTTTTGCTTTCTCTATACTCTTAAAAATAAATGTTCCTCACCTCTTTGCAGATCATTTTCACTCAATGGGGTTCTATACTTTTCTAGGTTTTCTTAAAAACACAAACCAACCTTAGCTGGTTTGTTGGTCTGGTCTGTTGGCTGGTTTTTGAGGTGCACCTTTCAATCAACAATATAAACCAGCTAAACACAATCTTGGCCAGGATAATCCTTAAACTAAGCAGTTTTTTTTTTTTTTTTTTTAGCTTTATGATTCTTTGAAGATTAAAAAATTTCTTGGTGTTACATTATAACTTCTTCAGATCAGGGTTCTTAAAATCAACAACCCTTTTTTTTTTTTAAAAGAACAAGAAAATAAAGTCTTTTGTGGAATTTAAAGCGATAGTTCCCCCCAAAATAACATCATCATTTACTTATACTCTTGTTGTTCTAAACCGGTATGCATTTATGAATTGCATATTCATATTCATACATGATATCCTTCACAAAGAAAGTCGATGGGTTCCAGTGCTGTTCTGGACCCCACTGACTTTCACTGCATGGACAAAAACAGTTGAAACATTCATTAAAATATCTTCATTTGTGTTCTGCAAAAGAAAGGACTTCACACAGAACAATATGACGGTGAGTAAATGATCTTCATTTTTGGGCAACCCCTTTAAAGGTTATTTTATATGATATTAGGTTTCATAGCCCTTTTGGTTGTAATGGATCTTTATTTTTAAGAGTTCAGATGTTCAGATGTTTAAAGCAAACAAAATATAGCCTTACCAAAGTCATTTTTGCACAGGCTGTCCACAATTTCATTGTCATTCTCAGGCTTTTCTTTGCAGGCATCACATACTCTTGGAACTGGGCAAAAAGATCAACATAGCAGTAAAGGTAAATGGTGTGCATGCATGCACTTAAAAAAAAAAGTTAACTTAAAGAAAAAAAAATCTACCTTCCTTGGTGACTGGCACTAAAGCATCTGCGCCAGCAGGTGGTATGCACAGGTCATTATCCAGAGGGAAGCGATTGCAGTCCAGCATGTCCGGCCAAGGGAACCCAAATGCGGCCATCACTGGAGCGCAGCCGCTCTTCACGCTCTCGCACAGCGACCTGCACGGCTGAATCGGCTCGTCCAGATCATCCAGACACACCGGTGCGAAAAGAGAGCAGAGAAACTTCTTGGTGTCCGGATGACACTGTTTCTGCACCAGAGGGGTCCAGGAGGAAGCCTGTTGCAGAACCTCGTTCATGGTTTCGTGTCCGAGGAGGTTAGGCAGACGCATGTCCGCGTATTCGATGTCATGGCACAGGAGCAGGTTTGCAGGTATGGGTTTGCAGTTGCTCTTTTTCTGAAAGAGCTCGGGCTGGTCGAAGGCGTATAATCCATGAAGCGCATCCAGATATCCAGGTAAGGAAAGCGCAACCAGCAGCGCCAGATACGCGAGCATCATTGCTTCCGTTGAGAGGAGACAGAACACACGTCTAACGCGGAGTTATGGATAACTGGATTCTCTTCTGTACCAACCTGTTCTCATAGTAAAGTCTGGGCGGAGCGAGAGAAGGCGCTCAGATATCCACTGCTGAAGTTTCTGCTGTTTTCTATGGAAGCCTGTTTCCGCCACTGAATAAAAAAATAAAAAAGGTAAATGCGACTTTTTATCTCACAATTCTGACTTTTTTTTCCTCAGAATTGCGTGATATAAACTCGCAATTGCGAGTTATAAAGTCATAATTGTGAGATATTTGTTGCAATTCTGAGAAATAAAGTCAGAACTGCGAGATATAAACTCACAGTTCTGAGAACATATTAGTCTCTGCCCCCTCCCCCTCAAAACTGGACTTTATAACTCGCAATTGCGAGTTTATATCTCACAATTCTGAGAATAAAAGTCAGAATTTCTAGAAAAAAAAGTCCGAATTGGGAGATATAAACTCGCAATTGCGAAAAAAGTCAATAACCTTTTTTTTTTTTTAATTATTATTCAGTGGCGGAAATGGGCTTCCATAGTTTTCTGCATAGGTTGTGTCTTAAAACATAGTTGCAGCTTTTTTGGTCATAGAACGTTCGAACGGCGAAATAAATTGTCCCACACTTATGCCTACTCTTTATATTACATCAAGACACATTTTATACTGTCGAGGTCGAGGCCTATATAAAAACAGATTAAACAAAAGCCAAAACATTAAAAAGAAATTTTTACGTGTTATACAGGTTTAAAACCCTGCTAATGATTTTGTTTAAAAAAAAAACCCATCCTTTTCTTTCTGTTTGCTTCCCCCTAAACTACAGGCTTTTATTTCAGCCTTTACATTCAGTTGGTTGACTGCTGGGTCAGTTGACAATTTGTCTGTTTTTTTTTTTTTTTTGTTCCAAAAGAGAATCGGGTGCAGTTGCAGTGATGCCATAGAAGAACCATTTTGGGTTCCCCAAATAATGCTTCAGTGAACATTTCTTAAAAGAACCATTTAGTTTTTAGATTTTTTTTTTTTTTTTTTTTTTTTTTTTTTTTACTTGGAGTGAAGAACATTTTAATAATCTAATAAATTTTTAATCTAAATCTAAATTTTAATCTAAAAAAAACCTTAAAACTAAAACTTAAAACTAAAAAAACTTAATCTAAATTTTCAATTACTACATTTTTAATAATCTAATTTAAATAATAAAAAAAAGGTTCGTTAAAGGTTCTTCATGGAACCATAAATACAAATAAAAAAATCTTTATTTTTAAGATTACTCTCAAGTGCAATGAATGTAGTTTGTAAAGATTTACATACACTGTAAAAGATGATGCATTGTTAAAATTACGTTCATTTTACTTATTTGTTCCTGCTCTGTTGACATTACTCAGTTTGATTGAGTTTTTATTACTTTCTGTTACTTAAAGCATTGCAATTAAGTACAATAAACTTAATTTCTTTGTGTTCAATGAAACGGTCGAACATGTGGCTCCTTTGTACATGTGTTATAGACAGAGGTGCATATTAGTTTTTCAGCCTGGTTCTCAAAAGAGAACCTGGAGATTTGGTTTGGTCCTCACACTGCACATAGTGTGACCCATTAAATAAATAAATAAACAAATAAGTGCTGTCAAACGATTAATCGCGATTAATCGCATTTAAAATAAAAGTTTTTGTTTACATAATATATGTGTGTGCTGTGTGTATTCATTTTGTATATATAAATACAAACACATGCATGTATATATTTAAGAAAAATATGTTTATATATTAAATTTATATATAATATAAATTATAAGAATATAAATATATAAATACATAAATATATATATACATGTAAATATTTTCAAAATATATACTGTATGTGTGTGTATTTATGTGTACATAATAAATATACACAGCACACATACATTATGTAAACAAAAACATTTACTTTGGATGCGATTAATCGTTTGACAGCACTTAACCCCCGAATCTGTGGTGGCATCACCGAATCGCCGAAAATTCCGTGATGGGCTCACATCACATGGGCTTACCAATGTAAGTCAGTGACGGGCATCAGCCGTGCTCCATGCACAGATTCACTCGTTCAACACCAGCGCTGCATCGGACCACGTAAAAAGAGTGACTCCGACGCAGTTATATTTTGTATATAAATTTATACTTTCACTGGAGTACCTGAGCCCACCCCTACCCTAAACCTACCCAGTTCTGAACAATAATGATGACAATAAATTTCCCAGTATCGCGTCGGCATATTGATGCTAAGGGGTTCCTTATTTAAAGTGTTGAACCAGTGGATCCGTGCGTGGATCACGGCTGATGCCTGTCGCTGACTTACATTGGTATCACTTCTGTGAGCCCATCACGGAATTTTCGGCGATTCGGTGATGCCACCACAGATTCGGGGGTTAAGAGTCCGTGGTCATTACACAGAATTCTGTGAGATCAAGTTGATATATAAGTGCTGTCAAACGATTAATCGCATCCAAAGTAAAAGTTTTTGTTTACATAATGTATGTGTGCTGTGTATATTTATTATGTACACATAAATACATGATCAACATGATCTCAGATTGTGAGACAACAACTCAAATTGTGAAACTCGTGTATTAAATAAATTCAATGCACACAGACTGAAGTAGTTTAAGTCTTTGGCTCTTTTAATTGTGATGATTTTGGCTCACATTTAACAAAAACCCACCAATTCACAACAAATTAGAATATGGTGACATGCCAATCAGCTAATCAACTCAAAACACCTGCAAAGGTTTCCTGAGCCTTTAAAATGGTCTCTCAGTTTGGTTCACTAGGCTACACAATCATGGGGAAGACTGCTGATCTGACAGTTGTCCAGAAGACAATCATTGACACCCTTCACAAGGAGGATAAGACACAAACATTCATTGCCAAAGAAGCTGGCTGTTCACAGAGTGCTGTATCCAAGCATGTTAACAGAAAGTTGAGTGGAAGGAAAAAGTGTGGAAGAAAAAGATGCACAATTGGGTGAACTTCACAAGGAATGGACTGAGGCTGGGGTCAAGGCATCAAGAGCCACCACACACAGACGTGTCAAGGAATTTGGCTACAGTTGTCGTATTCCTCTTGTTAAGCCACTCCTGAACCACAGACAATGTCAGAGGCGTCTTACCTGGGCTAAGGAGAAGAAGAACTGGACTGTTGCCCAGTGGTCCAAAGTCCACTTCGTGCATGTGTACTGAATATTAGTAATGATAACAATGTGTACCATGCTGATTTGTACAGAGGCTCAGTAAATTTGCACTTAACAAGCCTAAACAGACTGCGTGCGAATGAGAGAGAGATTGACTGAGCGCGTGCGATTTACCTGCGTCTGTCCTTCAGCCTGTCATGTATATTTGTGAAAACAGGTTGTCATGTAGGCCTACAAGGAAAGCGAAATCTGTCTTAGCATCGACGCTCTGCTGGTCAGCTGAGCCTTTAAAAGTGGCGCTCAAAGTTAAAATGATTTCAACAGTGTTTAATTACAAATCTCTTTGAATGAATCAGCGTTTTTGAACGTGTAGTTGAATGAACGGTTTAAAGACTTGCTAAAAGACAGTCTCTTGCCGCCACCTCGAGGCGAAACAATGAAATTGCATCGACTGACAGCCTGTCAACTTTGGCTTGCGTATTTGGGAACACTTAATTTTTGGGAATATTAAAGACTTGTTTGCAGAGACACTATTTGAAGAGACTTGAATATAGCTGGATGATGATGACATCACTGAATCAACGATTAACTAACTTTAACTGAAATATTGACTGTTTACATTTGTGCTCTTTTTAGAGCTGCTTTACTGCATAATTGATTTTTTTTGCGTTATTGACGCTATTTTCCTGTTTAACAATGTAAAGCTGCTTTGACAGTCTGTATTGTATGAAGTGCTATATATAAATAAGGGTGAGTTGACTTGCTTTTGACAATTCTTCATAGAAATGTTTGTGGGCTGTCTGTTTTGAACAATTTTGTATTTTTGAGAATTGTATTAGTAGCCTTCAATGCGAAAGAAATCAGTAACATAAGTTTACATCAAATCAGTCTCAAGTGAATTGTAATTACACAAATACAATAAGTTGTGGTTACTTAATTTTCTCAAGGCAATGGGTTTCCTCAATTTAATTAAGTAGACAGAGCTCAGATTAACGTGTTAGTTTTAAGTTAAGTAGATTCACACTTTTAAGTAATCACAATTTAATGAATTTAAGTTAGTCTAACTTAAAATAAACACACATTTTCTTTTGTTTATTTGTTAATGTAACTCAGAATGGTCAAATTCACTTAACTTTTTTTCTTTTAATTATGCATGAATTTCCTTTACTTAATAATTTCAAGGCAACAGGTTTCCTCAATTTTTTTTAAGTAAGGTCAACTGATCACTTTTTACAGTGTAGATATATTTAAATTCCTTACATGTTGACATAAGTCTATTACATACTCAACTTTAAGAATTTTTATAGTAATATATGTAAGATATTCATTCTATTTTTCCAAGAGATTCATTGATTTATGAAGTGTAGTAAGGCTTTCATTTGGCAGCTGCATAATTCATTCTTTGGTGAGCGATGCTGGAGTGTTTATTCTTTTCACACTCACGGTCATCTGTCATCATTAAGGCAAAATATGTGAAGTAGTTCATAAGTTTATACAATATGCCTAACATTTTTCATGTATATTTGTGTGTGTGCATGTGTGTAAAGTGAGAGTGAGAAAAACTTAGAATGATGGAGAAAATGAGAGGCAGAATGAGTGAGAGAGAGGTGTTGAGTGAAACTGAACTCCTTGTAGTGGGTCTGGTTCCTGCATCATTCATCACTCTGTAGGGTCCAGTTTTAAGCCACTGAATGGGACACACAAGCAACCCTTTCTCATCACAAGACAGTCTCCGACCCCTCATCCTCCTAGAGAAGCTTACCGTGGGGCATTGAAAATTTTGAACCTGTATTCATAAATGTTCAAGCAATACATTATATATAAATCGAGTGTTTATATAGCAATGTTAAGGCACATAGTGAATTCTTTGGATCTTTCTTGTCACCTGGTTTACTGGGTAACAGCTTCTCCTCAAGTCCGCATGGAGAAATTCCCCTAAGGCTTCTAAAGGTCAGAGGTTCAGAGGCCCCCATTAAATACAGGTTAGCTGCTGGGGTTTCCCATCTTTGGGATCCTGCTGGGAAGAAGTAGTCATTTAAAGTCTTGTTTCTAGCTGTAAAGTGATAGCCCTTGGTCTCTAGGACGATAAGACAAGTTCCGCTCTCTAGGAGATCTGTGTCCTCCATTTGCCCCTTTGTTGTGTTTATGTTGTGTGTATGTGTCAATATATTCTGTCTAGCCAGAGTGGAGGGTTTACTATACTGATTACGAACCAGATGGTGTCTTCTAAAGTTTGCATCAATCATAGTCTCATTTTATGGGAATGATAGACAATTGTGATTTGTCTCTTTACTTTTGCTTAGTTACATAGAAATATCTTGGGGAAAAACTATTCAGAATAAATCAGATCAACTATATAAATATTCAACAATCAATTTTGATCATATTTATTTTAGCCCCAAAAATATTCTTCTGACCAAAGTTGTTATTGGCAAGTAAGAAAAATTAGCAGTCATTTTTAAAACTATGAATAAAACAGTTTATCAACTGATTTAACATCAACTGTTCGATTGTTAAACAATCGAACATCAACTTAAACTTGTGTCAAACAGCTCTTAACCTTTGTGGGTCTGTGGGTTTTCTTAAATCAGCTATCACCAAAATTACATAATGTTTACAATAATCATGGTGAAATGTCATGAATGCAGTTTTAAAACCATTTAATAATGGTTTATTATCAGATTTGCTTGGAACTTTTGAGCCATTCAGAGCAGAATTGATAATGTCAGAATTAAACTGAGGTAGCAAACAGGATGCAGAATTGACCCTTCGCAAATACCCACCCCCCTTCATTACAGTTGCTATGTCCGACAAGCCATCTTGCTCGTATGCCACACATCATGTTCTCATGCAGTGAAAAATACATCATGGAGCAAAGAGGAAGCTGACAATGTACCGACAGACAAGACAGAGCAGGTTACTTTAGGTATGTAACAAAGTCTCAGCTTTCAAATTTTGTCATTTTTTTAAGCAATTCAAACATTAAATACTGTTTTATGGCTATTTAAAGTGTTGTGACAGATCCTTGTAGAGCCTCAGTTCAAGCGGCACTCTACCACTTTACCTGTTGTAACATGAAATAAACATGAATAAACATCAGAAGGTATTTTGTTTTAACTGCAGAAAGATTTTTCAAGTTTAAATCCACCAACATTAATCTACTTGTCGGACAAAAATGGCATATTCGGCATTATAATTGGTCAGATCGTCTGCCAATCAAACTTCCCTTTGTCAATTGCAAACGGAATTTGAATGTAAGTAGGAATGAAAATGAATTAAAATAAATATTATTTACTTTTCACTATAAACTGTAAGTAGAAAAATAGTTTGTCAAGACAAATTTGAATGTTGGCGAATCATTTGCGAGTTTTATTTGATTAAAAAGTCTGTATGGTTATCAGCTATATTTGTAGGTAAACAAAAGGTTTAGACTTTACAGTCTGAGAGAATGATAGATAAGTTTGAAATGTAAGCTGTAGAAATTTGGGTAACACTTTAGGTTATGGACCAATTCTCACTATTATCTAGTTTCTTATTAGCATGCATATTACTAGCATTTTGCCTGTTTATTAGCACTCATAAAGCATATTAATGCCTTATTCTGCATGACCATATTTTAGATCTCTTAATCTTACCCAATACCTAAACTTAACAACTACCTTACTAACTGTTAATAAGCAGCAAATTAGTTTATTGAGGCAAAAGTCATAGTAAATAATTAGTAAATTTTTTGCAACTTTTCACATTTTTGCCTGTGGAGTAAAGTGATGCAGTTGTTACATGTAGTACACATTTGGAACAAACCAAAAAGGCTGAGAAAGATTAACCCTTGTGCATCAATAAAAAAAGCAACCTGTCCTCCAACCAGTACGCCCGTATAGGTCGTTTGTCCAAATCCCTATACTATTGCATATACTACAATTGTGCCCTATCGGCAACAGGACATTTTCTTATTAATGTTTTGTACTCTTTTATTTGTGTTATAATTCGGGTTTTGTGTAGCTCAGTTGGTAGAGTATTGCGTTATACGACGATATAATTATGTGATCATACGATCATGGGTTGGATGCCAGAGAACGCACGTGCTCGTAAAATGTGCACTAAAAAGCATGATTTTGCATGATTTCTGTAAGGGGTAGGTTTAGGGGTGGGGTTAGGGGTGGTCATTTGTACTAATAAGCCACCTAGTAAAATATGTACGAATTACCGTGAGATCTGTGTAAAAAGTCCACACATTGCATTTAAATAAACATGCATTTTGATTGGTAATGACAGTCATACGTCATTTCATGAGGACAGATGCAACACGACACTTTTATTACACAGATTATTGTTGAAACCAAAACAACGTTATACAAGTTTAAGTATATGAAAATTATTTATGAACAATATTTTATATAAAATATATATTTTATGAAATATGTTGAACTCTAAACTTGCTAGAAAATCAAAGCCATAAATCTAAACAAGTTGTGTTCCAAATTTGAGGTTAATATCTCAAAAAATGAGCTTTCAGTAAAATTTTGTTTGGGCGCTGTACCAAATTTTCCCCTTTAGATGCCAGCAAAACTCTGCTGGTGCACACAGTGGTTGGATTTCTGATTTGCAGTAGAGTTTCTCTCTCTCAAATATTACAAGAACTCACACCCACACAACTTTTTTTATGACATATACGAACCACAATCTAATTGTCACATGTTGACCTAGTTTCTTCTGTTCCCTCATTGGTTAATTAGCCCCACATCTGTTTCTGTTTTCCCTTTGATTACTTTGATTATTTAAAGCCTGTGTTCTCCCTCCAATGTTTGTGTAACGGGGCTGACGAGACGAGAGGCGTGCGGATCCATGTGCAGGCTTTTATGGCAGAGACGTGGTCGTACAGGCAGGGTCAAACAATAGCAAACAGGTATGGCAGGGACAAGACAAAGAGTAAACAGTGGTAAGCGTGGGTTGATGATCTGCGAACAGTATCCAGAGGGGCGAGACAGGAGAGGTAGTCAAAACGTTAGCAATAGTCCAGGCAGGGGAAAACACGATTAAATAACAAGGCTAGGCAAGGCAAGGAAAACTAACGGGCTCTGAAAGGTAGCGAAGATGCATACAATACTCGGCGACCAGGGAGAGAATGTCCAAGGCTGATAAAGCGTGTGTGATTGTGGGAGCTGTGTGATCAGGTGTGCGTGATTGGTGCAATGAGTGATTGGTGACAGCTGTGATCAGTGTTGGATGATGGGAATTGGAGTCCATGTGATGTGTGGTGTGACAGTCCATGTGGTGAGCGGGTGACCTCTAGTGGTGAGTGAACGGGAGTGCAGACCAGATTCGTGACAGAGCCCCCCCCCTAAGAGCGGCTTCCAGACGCTCCACACAGTCTATAATCCAGGAGGGAGGTGGAGCGGAGGCGGAACAGGGGGAGGGATGGAGGGCCAGGTCCTTGTGGAAGCGGAGTGATCTGGGACCGAGGTAGAGCCGGCAGAGCAGGAAGCCAGGGCAGAGTGGACGGAACTGGAGCCCACCAGGGCGGAGCAGGCGGGACTGAGGCCCACCAGGACGGAGCCAACGGAACACGAGCCCACCGGAGCGGACCAGACGGGACTTGAGCCCACCAGGGCGGACCAGACGGGACTTGAGCCCACCAGGGCGGACCAGACGGGACTTGAGCCCACCAGGGCGGACCAGACGGGACTTGAGCCCACCAGGGCGGACCAGACGGGACTTGACCTTAGGAGATTCGCTGTGATGTGAAGTGATTCTGGACGAGCAGCTGAGACTTGCTGCTGTGACTCTGGACGAGCAGCTGAGACGTGCTGCTGTGACTCTGGACGAGCAGCTGAGACGTGCTGCTGTGACTCTGGACGAGCAGCTGAGACGTGCTGCTGTGACTCTGGACGAGCAGCTGAGACGTGCTGCTGTGACTCTGGACGAGCAGCTGAGACGTGACTTGACCTTAGGCGATCCGCTGTGATGTGAAGTGATTCTGGACGAGCAGCTGTGACGTGCTGCTGTGACTCTGGACGAGCTGCGGAGACGTGCTGCTGTGACTCTGGACGAGCAGCGGAGACGTGCTGCTGTGACTCTGGACGAGCAGCAGAGACGTGCTGCTGTGACTCTGGACGAGCAGCGGAGACGTGCTGCTGTGACTCTGGACGAGCAGCGGAGACGTGCTGCTGTGACTCTGGACGAGCAGCGGAGACGTGCTGCTGTGACTCTGGACGAGCAGCGGAGATGTGACTCGGTTGAGGACGACCAACTGTGACTTGGCTTGACTCTCTGACATCAACTGTGACTTGACTTGGTTCTTGACAATCAACGATGACTTGACTTAGTTGGTGAAGAGAAGCTGTGACTTGGCTTGACTCACGAAGAGAAGCTGTGACTTGGCTTGACTCACGAAGAGAAGCTGTGACTTGGCTTGACTCACGAAGAGAAGCTGTGACTTGGCTTGACTCACGAAGAGAAGCTGTGACTTGGCTTGACTCACGAAGAGAAGCTGTGACTTGACTTGACTCACGAAGAGAAGCTGTGACTTGGCTTGATTCGTGACGATCAATGGTTAGCTTGTGAAGATCAGCTTTGACTTGACTTGATTTGTGAAGATTAACTGTGGCTTGACTTGGCTCTTTAAGATCAACTGTGGCTTGACTTGACTCTCTGACATTAACTGTGACTTGGCTTGATTTGTGAAGATCAGCGGTGACTTGACTTAGCTTGCGAAGATCAGCTTTGACTTGACTTAGCTTGCGAAGATCAGCTTTGACTTGACTTGATTTGTGAAGATTAGCTGTGTCTTGGCTTGATTTGTGAAGATCAACGGTGACTTGACTTAGCTTGCGAAGATCAGCTTTGACTTGGCTTGATTCGTGACGATCAACGGTGACTTGGCTTTGCTTGTGACGATCAGCTTTGACTGAGTTTGACTCATGAAGATCAACTGAGACTTGACTGGGCTCTTTAACGTCAACTGTGACTTGATTTGGCTCATGAATGGCAGCAATGACATGACGGGGTGTTGTTGTGGCCGCCATTTTGTGAACGGGTTCTGGTGTCGCTGCCATTTTAGTCACAATCGCGGTGTTATTTTCCTCCTCCGCAACACCCACTGTAAATGGAGAGCCAACACACAACAAAGCATAGTCCAAAAACTGACTGAGTGAGGAGCGTGGACCCTCACAAATAAGCCTAGTCTTTAGTGGCTGATTAATGCTGTCACAAAAAAAGTCGATCAAGACATCATCTGGAAAATCACAATTATTAGCAATGTCGAGATATTCCAGGATAAAGTCCTCAAGTGATCGCATACCCTGCTTGAGGGCTAATAATAGTTCTGCAGTGTACATACCCGGACAGTATCGTTCATGAAAGCCGCTGGATCCTCGTGAGGCCGAGTATTCTGTAACGGGGATGACGAGACGAGAGGCGTGCGGATCCATGTGCAGGCTTTTATGGCAGAGACGTGGTCGTACAGGCAGGGTCAAACAATAGCAAACAGGTATGGCAGGGACAAGACAAAGAGTAAACAGTGGTAAGCGTGGGTCGATGATCTGCGAACAGTATCCAGAGGGGCGAGACAGGAGAGGTAGTCAAAACGTTAGCAATAGTCCAGGCAGGGGAAAACACGATTAAATAACAAGGCTAGGCAAGGCAAGGAAAACTAACGGGCTCTGAAAGGTAGCGAAGATGCATACAATACTCGGCGACCAGGGAGAGAATGTCCAAGGCTGATAAAGCGTGTGTGATTGTGGGAGCTGTGTGATCAGGTGTGCGTGATTGGTGCAATGAGTGATTGGTGACAGCTGTGATCAGTGTTGGATGATGGGAATTGGAGTCCATGTGATGTGTGGTGTGACAGTCCATGTGGTGAGCGGGTGAACTCTAGTGGTGAGTGAACGGGAGTGCAGACCAGATTCGTGACAGTTTGTCTGCTATTGAGTTTATCTTATGTGTTGTGCTACTCTTTTCTCCTGGATTTCTGCTGTGGATTATCATTAAAGATATTTGTTTGGACTCTACTCCTCATCTTGCGCCTTCTTAGCATACACGACCGTAACAGAATAGCAGACCGAAAACAGTTAATTATATAAGCGGCGTTTTTCTTTCTGTTTATTTATTTTTTTTTGTTTTGTTTTTCCCTCTCCCGGGATGGATCTACCCGGAGTCCAACTCCTCTGCCTGAAGCAGTTGGACCGTTCGCTGGAGGACCATACAAGGGACTTCTTAGATCTGGCGTGCCTTACACACTTCCCGGACCGCTCGCTCTGTGTTTTCTACATCATCAGCCTGAGCAAGCAGTGTAAGGCACGCCTGCCAGCGAACGGTCCCAAAGAGGATTTCGCCGCTTGTGTGGAGTGGGTGCTGATACACAACCAGTCAGCTTTCACCGTCGGCCCTGTGGAGGATGATATCACCACCGGCCCCACTCCACCACTGCCAGAGACCAGCCAGCCGTCACCCCGAGCTACGGAGATACTGCCTGAGCCCACTGCAGACGGAGAGCCTGAGCCCACTGCGACTGAGCCACCACCATCCTCTGACCAAGTGCGTGAGCCGGCAACATCATCCGTCGCCGAGGGAGTTTTGGTGGAACTCAAGGGCTTGGAGGAAAGCCCCGCCCACACTCCTACGACTGGGGCTGAGCTGCAACTGTTCTTTGGAAAACATGTAGAGGAACTGAAGGACATTTTTCAGACAGACCTTATTGACTGGTGGGGAGAAGTACAAACCTGTATCCCTGAATCTCCTGTGTCTCCGCTGGTTCCGTCCAGCCCTGAATCTCCTGTGTCTCCGCTGGTTCCGTCCAGCCCTGAATCTCCTGTGTCTCCGCTGGTCCCGTCCAGCCCTGAACCTCCTGTGTTCCCTCCCCGCCTCCTCTCAAGCCAGTCAGCTCCTCGTCTCCAACACCGCTGATGCCTGTCAGTCCCTCAGCTCACCCTCATGCGCTCCACTCCGCCGCCTCGGGACTTCCAGTATTCAGCTCCACCCAGAGGTACGGATCCCCTGTCTCCACTCCCAGCCTCCGAGTCCTCGACTACACCTCGGTCCTCCGACCCATCGGCTCCACCTCGGCTCCTAGCTCCCTCGTCTCCACCGTTGCCCATCATCCCACCGGCTCCACCGGCTCCACCGGGCTCCCTCGTCCCTCCGGCTCCGCCTTGGTCAGTCATCGACTATCCGCCGCCTCGGGACTCCACTCCTCTGGCTTTGCCTCGCCACTCCATCCCTCCGGCTCTGTCAGGCTCCTCCTTCCCTCTGGCTCCACCTGCGTCCTCAGTCGCACTGGCTCCACCGCGGTCTTCCGGGATCCCCGCCTCCGCCTCAGTCGCCTGAGCCTTCAGCTCCGCCTTGGCCCTCCGGATCCTCAGTTCCGCCCCGGCTCTTCCACTCCCCCGTTCCACCTGGGTCTCCTTCTCCAGAAGCGCAGTCACCGTCAGTCAACCCCCTGGTGTCGTCGGACCAGTCTCCACCATGGTTCCTCCCACCGTTGACTCCACCGTGGGCCGCCATCCTGGCTGGCCTCTGGAAAACCACCTGGCTTCTCCTGCTTCAGGCTCCTCCCTGGTTCCTCCCACCCTCCACTCCCCCTTGGACTAACTTCTGGTTTTGCCCCTTTCCCATTGCCTGCCCTCCTCTTGTTCCTCGCCCACCTCCAGAACCCCCACCGTCCCTCCTCTGTTTTTGTCAGCGCGGGGACGCGCCATTCCGGGAGGGGGCGTTCTGTCACATGTTGATCTAGTTTCTTCTGTTCCCTCATTGGTTAATTAGCTCCACACCTGTTTCTGTTTTCCCTTTGATTACTTTGATTATTTAAAGCCTGTGTTCTCCCTCCAATGTTTGTCTGCTATTGAGTTTCTTATGTGTTGTGCTACTCCTTTCTCCTGGATTTCTACTGTGGATTATTATTAAAGATATTTGTTTGGACTCTACTCCTCATCTTGCGCCTTCTTAGTGTTACGACCGTAACACTGACATCCATACCAACACACCCACACAATTATATCTGCATTATCTATCCAATTGGCTCTATAATATGCAAAAGCAGAAAACAGGAATAAAGCATGTATTTGCTTTATAGGCCAAACCTGAGAGAATGGTACCATCTGGTAAAAATTTGTAAAAAAAAATAATTTTGAAGCCTTGCCAACAGAGCGAAAGCCTATTAACAAAAATTGCATCATTTTACAGTTAAATGGCACTGAGATTAAAAATAGCAGTTTTAATGGGTTTCAATGGGGACATTTTTGTCCAAAAGGTCCTGAGAGGAACTTTTTTGTACCTAGTGCAAAATAGATTGATTAAAGGAAATGGGGGTGAAATTCCAATAAAAATACACACCTGTGCCCAAATTTTTGCACCTGCCAATAACACAGGCAAAATGATCAAAAAAAAAAAAAAAGACTGAAAAGGACAAAATGTCCAAAAGGTTGCACAAGGGTTAAGTATGTTTTGATAAACAATGTATGCATGAAGCTAAAGGAATAGTTCACCTAAAAATTTAAAATTGCTGAAAATGTACTTCCCTCAGGCCAAATAATATATAGACAAGTTTGTTTCTTGATAGGGACAGATTTGGAGAAACTCAGCATTACATCATTTGCTCGTTATATTAGAGCCTCTGCAGTGAATGGGTGCCATCAGAATTAAAGACTAAGCAGCAATCATCACAATAAACCACAAGTAATCCACACAACTTCATCAGTTAATGTATTGTGAAGTGAAAAGCTGTGTGTTTGTAAGAAACAAATCCATCATTAAGGGTTTTTTCAATTTAGACCATTGCAACCACTTGACGTGATATTTTCAAATAAATCCAGTTCCCCATCAGGGAACTCAAGCTGCGTCGAAACACTATGGGAGCATGTCTGCGTAACCATGTTGTGAAGCACATGTGTAATCAGTCCAATGGAGGAGTGAGACATCACGGGCAAGGTGACGTAAGTGACACAGAAGCATACGAGCGCATCTGGAGCAGGTAGCGTGTTGTTGTGTGTGTCTGTGGAGTGTTTAGACTCGCCGCCACAGTCCCTCATTTATGAGGAGCTGGTGGAGGTTGTCACTTGTGCTGTAGCCAAGCTAAAGATCGACTGGCTGGCCGAGAAGCAGGACATACATCCAAAAAGTAAACTGGATGAATGCTTCCTACATGTAAGATCGCAACCTCCACGTCGGGGCCTTCCTTTTTTCCCGACCTCCACACTGAGGTGTCGAGGTTGTGGAATAAGCCATATTTGTCCTGGCTCTTCAGCCCTACTATCTCTACTTCCTCAAACATTTTAAGGCTGAGTGAGCAGGGATATGGGGCAGTGCCACAGTTCAAACAGACACTTGCCAGCTATCTGTTCCCTGATATGGCATTATACCTGAAGACCTTGAGACTTCCCACTAAGCCACTTAAAGCTACATCAGCACTAGTGGGTGAAGCTTATGTGGCAGCAGGTGAGGCCTGGGGCATGTCTGCACTCTGTTGCAGTGTAGCAGGCATACCAGGCAGACCTACTTAAGGACCTGGATGAGGGCCAGGAGACGGATCTCTCTCTCCGTGCAACCAAAGAGACAGCCAGAGCCCCAGCCACAGCCATCATTCAGCTCCTCGTACCACCAAGCTCAGAAGCAGAGCATTGCTACTCATGCTCCCCCACATAAAGATCAAAGTCGAGACAGCGTCCTCAGCCAGTGGCTTCAAGAGAGAAGACAGATCTGCAGACTGTCAATCTCTCAAAGAAGTACTCAGCTAAGGCCTGACGCCACGAGTGTCAGGCTTTTGAGGACACACCTCCTCCTCAGTGTCCTCAGGGGGCTGCTCTGTTAATCTTGCCACCTCCGGTCCTTTAGGGCACAGCAGCCTCCAGTAACCCTAACCCTAACCACTCAGCAATGGTACTGCATGAGAAAGCTCATCACCTTCAGCGGGGGCACTACAGTTGTCAGCCTGGTTGTTCTCTGCCGGTCATCCGCTTCAGGGTACTGGATTGACTACTCTAGCTGCTCCAGAGGCCAGCCTCGAGAGGCTAGTTACCTTAGCAGACTGTTTGGCAGTGTGGAAACTTCTGCCAAATGTCTCACAATGGGTCCTGCAGACTGTGGAAAGAGGCTAGAGAATCCAGTTTGGTTCTCGCTCGCCCCGTTTAAACGGGGTTGTCCTCAAACCAGTGGGCCCCAAGCAGGCTCCGGTAATGGAACAAGAATTAGACACTCTTTCGAGAAAGGAGGCCATAAAACGTGTTCCTCCTCCTCTCTCAAGAGTTTCTGGGTTCTACTTCATCATTCGGAAAAAGGTTGGGGGGTTGTGTCCGATCATAGATCTGTGTCTGTTGAACTGCGCTATTAAACTCTTTCGAGGACTGGTTTGCCATGATAGGTCTCAAGAACGCATACTCAAGCTTCCTCAACACAGGAAGTTCCTGAGTTTTGCTTTCATGGGCAAAGCATATCAATATCGGGTTCTTCCCTTTGGCCTATCAATCTCACCCTGCAATTTCCTCAAGTGTGTGGATGCTGCTCTGACTCCGCGGCGACTCCAGGGCATCCGCATACTGAATTACATCGATGATACCATCCTCGTCCATATGAAAGCGCTGGGGTTGAGGCTGAATGCCAAGAAGAGGGTGCTTTCTCCAGCTCAGAAAACCACATATCTTGGCGTAGTGTGGGATTCGACAATGATGCAGGCATGTCTGTCTCCTGCTCGTATTGAATTGATTCTCACAGCCATAAAGAGAGTGAGAGAAAGCCAGTCAGTCACTGTCAAACAGTTTCAAAGACTGTTAGCTCTGATGGCAGCTGCATCTAACGTGATACCTTTTGGCCTGCTGTACATGAGACCTTTTCAATGGTGGATCAAGACCAAGGGGTTTGCCCTTAGGGGCAACCCACTTCACATGATCACCTGGCGATGGCTTTGTGCCTTAGACATGTGGAGGAAACCTTGGTTCCTTTCTCAAAGCCTGGTGTTGGGGTTCCTTGTCGTTGTGTAACCCACTCATTACTCATTTCCTCCGTGGCACTGTGAGGCTGAGGTCTGCACAGCATTCTAAAATACCAACCTGGGACTTGGACGGCAGTTCTATAGGGCCTGTGCAATGCCCCCTTTGAACATTTTGAGGAAATACCAGATAGGTTCCTGACATTAAAAATGTTTTTCACCTTGCTTTGTCCTCCCTTAAGAGTATAGGGCACCTTTAGATGCTCTCAGTCTTACCTTCATGCCTGGAATTTGCCCTTGGCATGGTCAGAGCCTTCCTCCACCATAGACCCTAAAGTGTCCACCAACATGCGAAAGCCCATATTGCTGCAGGCCTTCTCTCCTCCTCACTTTTGGGACCCCGACCAGAAGAGGCTGAACTTACTGTGCCCAGTAAGAGCATTAGATGCTTACCTCCACAGAGCTGCCCTGTGCCCTAGGTCGGATCAGCTGTTTGTCTGTTTTGGTGCAGCTGAGCAGGTGGGTGATCGAGACCATCACACTTGCCTATGAGGCCTCTTACCACCTGTTACCTCTGGAGGTCAGGTCATACTCAACACAAGGTATGGCAGCCTCCAAGGCCTTTACTCTGGGAACTTCCCTGACAGACATCTGTGATGCGGCAGGCTGGTCCTTTCTGCACACATTTGCCCACTTCTACAATTTAGACCAGGCTTCATCCCCAAGTTCTCAAGTGCTCATATCCTGAATTGTGTTCGCCTGACATACACTGGACAGTGACTTTGTCATTCTGGTGCAGTGGGCATTCTTGTTCCCAAAGCATTTCGACGCAGCTTGAGTTCCCTGATGGGGAGCGTCTCGAGGTGTGCATGTAACCATGGTTACCTAAGGGGAACGAGATGCTGTGTCTCTCTGCCATACTTTCTACTTCCCTGTCAGCGCTACTTCAGCCTATCAGAAGCTTACATGTGCTGCTCTGGATGCACTCTTATGCTTCCTGGTCACATATGTTACCCCGCCCTTGAAGTCTTGCACCTACATTGGTCTGATTACACACGTGCTTCAGAACATAGTCAAGTCAAGTCAAGTCACCTTTATTTATATAGCGCTTTTAACAATACAGATTGTGTCAATGCACTTAACAGTATCAAATTGGAGGATAGAGTGTCAGTAATGTATAATGATAAGATTAAACACTCAATTTTCAGTTAAAGGAATTTCATTATTGAATTCAGAGATGTCATTGTCTAGCTCAGTTTAGTTTAAATAGTATCTGTGCAATCAAATCGGCGATAATCGCTAGAAAAATAAGTGTCCCCAACTGAGCAAGCCAGAGGCGACAGCGGCAAGGAACCAAAACTCCCTCTGTGACAGAAAGGAGAAAAAAAAAACCTTGGGAGAAACCAGGCTCAGTCGGGGGGCCAGTTCTCCTCTGACCAGACGAATCAGGAGTTCAAAAGTTTACATTTCTATTTTAATTTTGTTGCCATTTCTAACAATAGTAGTATTATGTAGTTAGGTATTTTATTATATTTTTAGTTATTTTGTTATATTTTTTAGTTTTATTGTATTTTAATCGTGGTTTTCGCTGGGGATATGTCTCTGGGGGTCATCTGGGTGTCCTGGTCTCCACTGACGATCAGGGCTGTAGACATCATCTCTTGGTGCTGATCCACCATCTGACCGGATACGGACTGAGAAACAGAATAGGAAAGGAACAGACAAATATTAGCGTAGATGCCATTCTACTTACGATGTAACGAGTACATCAGTCATGCAGATGCGTTTCCATAGTGTTTTGTCTCAGCGTCTTGTTCCTCTTAGGGAACCATGGTTAAATGCGTAACCCGAGACGTTTTGTTTTGTAGTGTGAATTGTATGTATTTTCTAGGCCCTGGTCAGTTGTGTTTTTCCAAAGAGTCAGTGCAGGGTTAAAACCTTTCATCAGACCAGTTTTGAGATATAACCTTCACCTTCAGCCTTCATAGCTGACAGCAGGTTCTCATTAATGTGCCCATGAGAAAATGAGAGCCAGCTTGCAGTTCACCATCTTACATCTGTACCTCTCCAACCCATCTCTCTCTCTCTTTCTTCAACCCCCTCTCCCTTACTCCTCACTATTTCCCTAACACATTTTTTTTATCAAGATTCACAGGTCAGGCCACTGCCATAAATAATTAGAGGACGTATGTTTTCTCTGGCAGGAACCAAGGGGCCTTTGATAGTTAAACCTCTTCTAGCGTAAGTTCAGTTCTTCAGCACATTTATTTCTTTACATTAAAGTACTTTTCTCTTTTCAAATAGGAAAGTCAAATAACAGGAAAGTATGTTGGCTCACACAAACTATAAATGCAGATAGCAGTTGTTATTATAGGGTGAATATTTTGTTTCCCAAAGGACACACTGCATTCATACTTTCATGATTGCACATTTTTCTCATAACTATTTCTTTGAAATTAATATTCGGTCTTTGTGGTAAAACAAATTAAATTTCCGATAATACAATTCTGTAGACTACACAGCACAAGAATCATCAAATGAAATTTTACTTTTGTGACACTAAAATAGATTCAGTGTAAGTTGATATCTTTAAAAAAGGGTAACTTTTTTCAAGGTCCAGAAGAAGATACATGGGTCATTGACATTATGCTCCTTTTGTTGTTGTTGTTTTTGTTGTCCGGATCTATTAATTTATTCAAAAAAAACCAAAAAAAAACAATTAGTACATGCGCATATTTTAGCAAAATGTCTTCACTGTTTAATATAAAAAATAAAATAAAAACTTTTGTCTACCAAATCATAGCCATGTCGTGTGACTAGAATGAAGAAACATGCAGAAAAGAAGACATTAAACAGAAAATGATATCACAAAGAGGATCCCTATAGACCCTCATGACTGTGTATAAAAGTTTTTCAAAACCATATGAAACCAACCTAAATGCAAATATTGCTTTTCTAACAATGTGGAGCGTGTTTTAAAGAATTTTTTCTTTTTAAAATCCATTTCCTTGAACACTTTTATTTGTCATTGACCCACATTCATGGAATGTGGGGAATTAACTGGGGATGAAGTCTAAAGATTCAGCAAGAGGGCATTAATACTCATGTGGACTGTGTCTCCCCTGCTGGGAAGGAAAAGGGCAGTTTAGAGAGAGAAATAAGCTGCAGCCCTAACAAGCTTGTTAGTGTCAGTCCCAGCTCTGCACAGCTTGAGCTGAAGAATTCAATCACACAGCACATGTATTAATGTAACTGAAGTTCCATGTAGTCATACAGATTGTGCTTACATGCTGTAATTCAAAAATACCCCTTACCAACACATACAGAGAACTGGGAGGTAATTGAGTCAGCATGTAACCAATGGCAGTATAGACTGAATGACTAATGTGGGAAGACTTTGTCTGCATGTGTGAGTGAAAGTGTCTGTTTTCTAATTCAAAAGCAGGCCTATATGAGCATAATTCAATGCATCAGGTTCTAGTGATTTATTTCGTAAATTAAGTCAAAGTCTGGCCCATACTGAAAAAAGTGTGGATGCACTGTTGTTCACTGGTTAGTGAAGTATGAAATTACGTAAACATTAAATGAAACAGGGTACCAGGCCTAGCTATTTGTTCTTGGCCCCCAGATATACTCATACTTTTAGCTTCCCTTCAAATTATTCTGAGAGTTAAGTGTAAAAATACCATACAGTAATATAAACAGTAAAATAAAAGTCATCCTGAATTAACAATGAACAAATTGTTGCAGCATTTATTAATCTAGTGTAATATTCATATGTAAATATACCATTGTTTATTGTTAATTCATATTTTAAAGAAATAATTATATTTTTTCTTATAGTTGTCACCATTAATGTAGAAGGGTGTATTGTGTTACATTTTCTATTATTTAGATAATTTTTCTTGCATTATTTTAGTGTCATGTTTGTTACCCTGATTATGTTTTGGCCATGTTTTATGGATAAAAGCATATGATGGTAGTTAGCATGGTAAATTAACATTATATAACTTATATACGGTGGTAATTTGTAAAATATACAGGCACTATGCCATGCAGTAATGCCTGAAACATTGTCACATTTCTTTTTTTTTTTTTTTAACTGTGACTTTCTGGTAACCAGTACGGTGTTTTTTAACCATAAATTTATCAGGATACTTTATACACATTAAATAATGTTAAATATGTTATACAACTTGTGGAAAATGTATTTGTATATGAGGAAATTAACATTAACCTAGAACAACAAATGTTATAAAACTGATTGACTAACTAATGGTAATGAATACAACCCGAATTCCGGAAATGTTGGGACGATTTTTTTTTTAATTTGAATGAAATGAAAACTAAAAGACTGTCAAATCACATGAGCTAATATATTCACAATAGAACATAGAGAACATAACAAATGTTTAAATGGAGAAATTTTACACTTTTATCCACTAAATGAACTCATTTCAAATTTGATGCCTGCTACAGGTCTCAAAAAAGTTGGCATTGGGGCAACAAAGGGCTGAAAAAGCAAGAAATTTTGAAAAGATTCAGCTGGGAGAACATCTAGCCACTAATTAAGTTAATTGACATCAGGTCTGTAACATGATTAGCAATAAAAGGGATGTCTTCCAGCGTGTCATCAGTGTTCAGTTCAAAAGCCAGCATCTCTGATGGTATGGGGGTGCATAAGTTCATACGGTATGGGCAGCTTGCATGTTTTGGAAGGCACTATGAATGCTTAAAGGTATATAAAGGTTTTAGAGCAAAACATTTTCGAGCAGCTCCCCTCCAGACAGCACCTATTTCAGAGAAAGCCTTGTGTATTTCAGCAGGACAATGCAAAATCACATACTGCAGCTATTACAACAGCATGGCTTTGTAGTAGAAGAGTCCGGGTGCTGAATTGGCCTGCCTGCAGTCCAGATCTTTCGCCTATAGAGAACATTTGGCGCATCATTAAACGAAAAATACGTCATAGATGACCACAAACTCTTCAGCAGCTGGAAACCTATATCAGGCAAGAATGTGACCGAATTCCAACACCAAAACTCCAGAAACTCATAACCTCGATGCCCAGACGTCTTCAAACTGTTTTGAAAAGAAGAGAAGATGCTACACCATGGCAAACATGCCCCAGTCCCAACAATTTTGTGAATAAAATTGTAAAATTTCTCAGTTTAAACATTTATTATGTTATCTATTCTATTTTGAATAAAATATTGTCTCGTGTTATTTGAAATTCTTTTAGTTTTCATTTTATTCAAATTTAAAAACATTTAAACATTTCCGGAACACTACTAACAATTTATTTTTTATAAATATGGTCTTTGTCAAAGCATGTCACAGTGTTCTGAAAGTGACGTTAGACATTCTGATACACAAATGTCTGTGACCTCTCGCCTGTGTGTTTTCATTGTGATGAATCCAAGCCTACGGGTAAAGAGATGTCAGAGATGTTTGTGAATGATTGTGCTCCTTAAAGGGTTAGTTCACCCAAAAATGAAAATTAGTCCATGTTTTACTCACTCTCAAGGCATCCTAGGTGTATATGACTTTCTTCTTATAGATGAATGCAACCTGAGTTATATTAAAAATTATCCTTGCTCTTCCAAGCTTTAGAATGGGAGTAGGTGGGGTTTTTTTTTTTTTTTCAATAGTCCAAAAGATGTCAAATAAAGTGCATCCATCCATTTTAAAACATGCCTCACATGGCTCCGGGGGGGTGAATAAAGGCCTCCTGTAGCGAATCGATGCGTTTTTGTAAGAAAAATATCCATAATTAAAACATTATAAACACTTTTCAATCACTTCCGCTGACTGTCATACGTGCAAGCCGTTCCAGACGGAAGAAGAAAGTCATATACACCTAGGATGCTTTTAGGGTGAGTAAAACACAATTTTCATTTTTGGGTGAACTAACCTTTTAACATATATTTTACTTGAGATTTGCTCAAATCAGGTAAATCAGAAATCGAACTAAAAAAACAAAAACATTTTAACTTACCAATGTAACCAGTGTAAGAGAAATTGTTCGAGAAGGAGTTCTCTATTAATTTTATACTTTATACTAACAGATATACTTTTCTATATCTATTTCCTGAGGTGATGTGCATACAAGACAGTTTTTCATAGAATAGTCTGGAATAGTGAATGTCAAAGTTCAACAAAATCATCCACTGCATATAGAGTGTTACAGGGGCTGCCATGTGACCCAAGGTGACCCGGGGCATTCCAGAGAATGTCTTTGTGGGTAAATAAAGCCTGGCATCCATAGGAGTCTGCCTGGTGGCAAAAAGGGTTTACAGGCATCAGCCAAATGACCTGGTGATACATGAGGCAAAGCAGACACGCTGTAACCCCCACCTACTGTCTCACACATGTGCGTACATTTATTCCTACTGCATTTTTTTCAATGACTGTAATGCATTTAAACAAAAGCTACATTATACTATGACAGTAGCATAGTTAATATGAACTAACAGTGAAAAACACTTCCAAAGCATTTATCATCTTCATTAATGTTAATTTCAACATTTACTAGTACATTTTGGGCTGTATCTGTTAATATTATTTAACAGACCTGAGCTAACATGAACTAACAATGAAGAGTTGTAATTTTATTAACAAACTTTAATAAAGATAAATAAATATGATAACAAATGTAATGCTCATTGTTAGTTAATATTAATTAAAGATTTAACCAATGTTATTAATGGAACCTTATTGTAAAATATTACCAGTGTATTGCATTTTGGTTTTAGGTTTTGTTGTTTTTGTTCTCTAGACTGGGCTGCTGGGGTTTGTAGGACTACATTAATCAGACTAATATAATGGCAAAGCTTTTAATCTATTATGCTCCAGATAATATTGTTTTAAAGGGTGAAAGTATGAGCAATTTACAGAAAAAATATCTTTAACCAACAGAAGTGGAGGCAAAAACTCTCAAGATAGAAATCTATGTGGAACCAGCTGTATCACGTAAATAGGAATGTTGCACGCTCTCTGGAACATGAAATAACAGGCAAGATTGTAATCAAAGAAATTTAGAAAATAAGCAATTCCCCACAAATGAAAGACGGGAAGATACAAGAAAAATGTTGCCATGTTTGAAAAGGGGATAGTTTTACATCTTGGAAAGCAAAAAAGAGGCTTATACATTTTTCCTGCTGTTATTTTTAATGCAAGACACATGCAAAAACTTAAGAATGGACTCCACTTTAAACAAACAGAAAAATGCAGCCTATGTTGCTATACCATCCACACTGTCATGAATTTAGTTGTAATGGGTGCTAAGATGTGTTAAAGACATCGAGGTTCATTGCCGTTTTAGAACTTGTGAGCCAGACTGAACTCGTAAAAATACTTTTGGTCTGGGGACATTTTTCTCTAATCTTGGGTCCAGTGTTTTGTAATCAATGTTCATGTTAAGTGCTATCACAAGGTCACCCTTTTCCTCTTCTGTATCATTGCAAGTCAAATGTTGCACATAATGAAACTTGCTTTCATCAAGCTGCTGCTGCATGTTGAAGTGTTTGAGTTAAAGTGGCTGTCTGATTATTTTGACAAGGCATGATGAATGATTTTGCAGTGGCTTGAAGTCCCATAGCATGAAGGCTTATGGGAGTCTGGGTAATTTCTTTGTTGTTTTTCTTTAGCCAGAAGGCTGCATTTTTAACTAAACTTGGTACATATGGGTAGTATGACAAAAATTCATGCATGAAATATTAAATGTCTCTCATCATTTAATCATTTTAAATTCAACATACTTCAACATACTATTTACTACACACTTACTCTCCAATACAAAATGATAAAACACAGTAGTAAAAATGTCTACTGTAGTGACCTTACAAGGACGACTACATTATGACTCCCCCTTTTTTAAATAAAAAATGACATATATTCAGCATTAAGCAGCTTGGATTGACAGATAATATTATTCCTACTCAACCTAAAGAAGAACATGCTACTATTACAACTGGCATATATCCAACAAAAAAGTTTAAACCCACTAAACTTTGTGCTTTTTTGAAGGTGTTGCTCCTGCAGCTTGTGTGACCTTTCAAAGGAATCTCAACATTAAAAACATGACTAAAATGTATATTTAATAATATCTATGGTCTAAATAATTAAAATTATATCAAAATTCTGTTAACATTTACTCATGTCATTCTATATCTGGCTTTCTAAATGACAAAAGATACTTTTGTCGTTTTATACAACAAAAGCGACTAGCAGTTGAAGTAAATCCATATTACTCAACATTACTCAAATTAAGTTGCTATTCTGTGTATTAAAGGGTTAGTTCACTCAAAAATGAAAATTCCGTCATTAATTACTCACCTGTAGTTCCAAACCCATAAGACTTCCGTTCATCTTCGGAACACAGATTAAGATATTTCTGATGAATTCCGAGAGCTCTCTGACCCTCCCATAGACAGCAATGATCCTTACATGATCAAGGTCCAGAAACGTAGCAAGGACATCGGCAAACTAATCTATGTAACATCAGGGGTTCAACCGTAATTTTACAAAGCTACGAAAATACTTTTTGTGTGCAAAAGGAAAAAAAAAAAAAAGAGTTTATTCAACCCTAGTGTCATTTTGCTTCAAATATCATCTGCATTACCCTTATTTGTGAGCAACAGTAGATATTTCAACTTTGTGTATCACAAAAACTTGACATCAAACCTGTTCATTTAAATACAACACTACTTTGAAAGTTGCAGTGGTGGGGAAGATTTTCAGTCAATACGGACTTAATCCATAACATTCATTTTTCTTAACAATGCTTAAAAGAAAGCTTTGCGCACAAAAATGAGTAGCACTTTCGAGAATGAGATGATGAATCTAGTCATATCAGTAAATTAATAAAAGCTGTTCTATTTTACATGGAGTGTGTCACATATGGGGAGCGAAAATGATCTCAGTACCAAAAGTAGGGTCAGAGAAATGTTGGTGCAAGAAAGCACTATTAACATTCTTAGTAGACCTTATGAAGAACCTTCAAAAATAAAAAGTTTATTATATCACTTTATTAAATATCTTTATGGAACTGTAACCTTCTCATTTATATACACTCTTAAAAATAAAGGTGCTTTAAAAGGTTCTTCACAGCGATGCCACAGAAGAACCATTCAGTCAAAGGTTCTTTAAAGACCCATCTCTTTCTTACCTTTTTATAATCTGAAGAACCTTCTTTCACCACAAGAACCTTTTGTGAAACAGAAAGGTTCTTCAGATGTTGAAGGTTCTTTATGGAACCATTTAGACAAAAAGATTCTTCTGTGGCATCGCAAAGCACCTTTATTTTTAAGTGTGTATTTTTTGACAATTAAAATGGATATAATAATTTAACCGTCTGCATGTTATTAGAGCAGTGCCAATCAGAGGCGTCATGCCCATTCAAAGTGAGTGCAGCTTCCAAAAGACAAAAAATAGCCTGTTAATATTTTCTATATTTAATACAATCACACCGGCGTGATTAGAACGTTCAGTGCATCATATCATCAGCGGCTAAATTCAAATCTGCGTTCGCTGGCTGGCGCTGAGCCAGATACAGACGCGTTTGTACAGCTCTGCGCATTATATAACCAATCACACACGATTCTGTTGAGCTTATGAATGTAATGACCAATCAGAGGCGTTCAGATGAGTCATCGCTAAAATGCCGGCGTTTTCTTCACTCGCTCGCTGACCTCTTTCTGGCAAATTCTCTCCTCAGAAACAACAAAGTGCAAATGTGTGTAGGAATAGCCTATGTAAGTAAGATATTCATTTCATAGTGTAAACAGCTTCAGTGATTTTAATGGGATTTTTTGAGAGTGCTTTAACTCTAGACTGTCAGTAAAAATGTTCTTTGATAATGTAAAACGTTCTTTGATCTCTTTCTGAACAATGAAAGTGTTATGATTAGTAGCCTAACTTACAATGTTTTTAGGCTATTCACATTAACTTTCAATGTTAAATTCACATTAAATAGCCTCAGGGGCATAAATTTCATCTAACAGTAGGGGGGGACAATAAACATAAAATTTCTCAAGAGCAATTTTTGAAGGGGACACAAATAATACAGCCAAAATTGTACTTGTAAGGATAGATATGTGTACACAGCATGTGTACATAGCATGGAGACCGTGTTTAAATATGAGTTCGGTTCATATATGGGTATAATTATAATTATTATTTTGCGTCCTCCATAGTATTTTAGGTTTCGTCTGAAACCGAGTACATCTCTTTAGTTATTCAACCGCATTAAGCCCACTGATCTGCCACTTAACATATTGAGCAAAACCCAACACATCGGTAGGTCTACAATATTAGCCAAATATCAGTTCACACAAAGGCTTATCGCCATGTTAGTTGTAGTGGGTGACAAGCTACGGCATTAAACTTAACCTTTTAATCGCTCATAGAAAAAACATCAGATATCATAATTTTTTTTTATCATGACAAATTTATTAATGATCCAGCATCATCTGTATTAAAGAGAAAGAATCATTTCACCCGATGTTTAGAGAATAAAAAAGCCTTGACAGCCTAAGTTACTTACACAGAACTACCTGTAACTGAGGAACTTGCTCTCTCCCACTGGAGTGAAGGACTCGTGCGTGTGTGTATCGGTAAAAGAGGAAAGCAGGCCGTGGACCAAACCACTGTGAGGCAAGGGAGGGGGGGAATCAAAACATTTCTGAACTTAAAACGTTTTTTTTTTTTGCGTTTATTTTGTTTTACTACTCACACAGTTATTTTATGTATTTGTCCATTATATTATTTTCATTACACAGAGTTGCTTGTAATGATATTTTTAGAGGGGACAACCCTCAGATAGGGGGGGTCTTGTCCCCCCCGTCCCCCCCCCCCCGGGATTTACGCCTATGAATAGCCTATAAAGCCAGTCGTATTAAAATATGTTGACACCCATATCTGTTAATTAAGTAAACAGACAGGTTTTTATGCATAGTTAATAGATTACATTATTAGGTTACTTTGACCATGGCCCACTAGATCAAATAACATAATCTATAAAGGTGAGAGTCAAGATATTTCATGATATAGTTAATGCGTTTGGGAATGTTTCAAATAAAAAGGAAAAAAATAAAATAAAACATGAGTGCTGTTGTGGCTGCTGTGTGGCTGTGTGTCAGTGTGTCACATGACGACCCCCCCCCCCCCCCACTTAAAAAAAAAATTAACTACACTGAAAATTTGTTTTATTTAAATAAATATTACTTAGCACTGAATCAACCTAAATACACTAATTTATACCTACAAAATGTTTTATGAGTTAAATCAGATAAATTGCTAAGGTAACAACTGAGGGTTACCTCCTTTCAGTGTAGTTTACATACTCACAAAAGATAAACCTAAAAACAAATATAGTTACACATTATTGAATATATAGTTAAAATATAAATACTATATTTGCAAAAGTGTTAGAATGCCGTTCACATTCTCAGAGGTAACCTTGATCGGGAGCCAGTGTTTGTGTCTGTACGTCTGTGTGTGATCTGTATTTGGTTAATGATGTCACTGTCTGATTGAAAGTTGGCTTGTCTCACTGCAGTTCCCGGCCAGCCAGATGTGTTTTATGCTTTACAGTTGTTAAAGAAAACACAATAAACTCTTATTAAACTCTAAAACAGTTATGACCACATTATTTTGAAATGACAATATAATTCGAAATGTATTTATTGTATAACTACCAACTACAGAGAAATTATACTTATACAGTTTTAACAGTATAGGACATCCCACTGGTTAGAAACTGTGCAAAGATCAGACATTTTTATTATGAAATTCTTTGTCCTAGTTAACTTCTTCCATTTCAGTCAATTCAGGCTAAATAAATAAATGAATCGATCACTAATGGCCAAGAAATGTCCTGAATGAGTTATAAAAAGTGGTCTGGACTGAAATGCCTCTTTCTGTCCGTCATGGACATGTTCTAATGTGACCTGTGAAAATGAATTATGGGTTGAACATGCTGGACTGAGTTGATAAAGAAAAATTATGCGCTTCTCTGTGTAGAATGACATGATAAATATGTTATCTGACCCATGTCAACAATACACTGTATGTTGTCATATGTAAGGCATAGTAAAGACTGAAGAAAAACAATATCTTGTGGTTTTGCTCTAACTGTGTCTTGGAGAGGATTTTTAGGTCTGAATCACAAAGTAAATTTAAATAAATAATATATCATTCTTTTCAGCTTATCAAACCATTGGAAACAAATGTTACAAGGCAGTATTTGCACTATTAAGTTGTGGTTTTGCTCAATACCTGTGATTTTCTATAATTGTGGCAGAAAAAGAGTATGTTCACCACCAGAATTTTAATGTAGGCTCGAACAAAACAGATTGAACCCTCTGTACACTGCTGAAAAAGGCAGAAATTCCAATGAGAAAGAACTGGAGAATGGATTTTTAGTAATAACTTATAAAACGTTAATTGCAGACCTGCTGTGAGCTACGAGACTGTTAATTTATGGTGTATATGTTTTGTTGAAGTCATCAGCCCAGATTATTTCAACTTATTTTTTAAATAGCCTAATTGTGTTTAACAGTTGAATTACTGGTAAAAACAAACAAACAAACAAACAAACAAACAAACAAACAAACAGCATATGCAACATATGAGTTGTGGTCCGATATTGTTAATTGATGGTTTATGCTTTGATGAAGCCATCTGTTTGTCTTATTTCAACTTTTTTTAAATAATCATGTTTAGCAGCAGAATGTGTGTTGTTAAACTATACATTACCTGTCATGCTGTACTGACAATCCCACTAATCAGAGAGTAAATCATGTCAAAAGAGCTTGCAGGGAATGCCCACTCTCACGAACGAGTAGCTGTGTGATGTTGCTTTAAATCAGCATGGCTGTGATCACAAATCACCATAATTAACACACAGACCACTTCTCAATACTGTATACTATTTTTAATTAAATACTAAAATTATTTATGTAAAATATTATTTATTGAACAATAATATTTAATAAACATCAGACATTATTATACGCAACGTGACACCGTGATGCGACAGAATTAATCAAGGCTCTCTCTGTAAGTGCGCTGCTCTCACAACGAAATGCATGTTTATAATCTAGTTCATAAATATTAAGCCTTTTTAACATTATTAAAAGTACACACTGAGTGACTGATACCATCTTTGTTATGGAATACACTCGTTGGTTCGCAGTGAGTTCACAGTTTTAACGTACATCTTTGCTTTAATTTATTTTCAAGATCTGAGGTAAACTGTCTGTTGTTGCTTCAGGTAGGCCTATGGCTATAAATGCCATGCATTATGATAGTCAAAGTCACATTAGACACTTTTAACACTGAATAAAGCACATAATCTGTACCTGAGATTATAACTGTCATTAGTTTGTATGTTGTTCCAGCCGCGATTTAGCGGAAATAGAAATGTTTCTAAAATAGAAGTTTCGCGTGTCGTGGCTAGTTAGGACAACAACTCCAGTTAACATGGAAAAGATACCTTTTATCGCATGTCGCGGCATCGTGTCGCATGTAGTTAGGTCACGGTGTCAAAGTTATATAAAAATATAAAATTATGAAACTGCCTTCGGTCAAAAATATTTGCACTGGAACAAATAATACACTAAAAAGAACAAAAGGTCACCTGTTAGATATACCTACAACAAATTATATCTCATGTTTAACCACTATAGATACATCAGAGCCAGTGGCAAATTCCAGAAGATCTGGCTGAAGCTGCTCTCGGCGGGTTCATGAGCGCTGAATGGCCGCGGACGCCCTGGAGCTCACATCTCCGAAAACGTTGAAGCAAATTTTCAGAGCAGCACTCTCTTAATAAACAAATCGCATATTTGGAGTTTAAACAGCTACTTGCCTAAAAACTCTTAAAACTACATTCCGTGACACAACAACATTAGTATTTCTAAAATTATAGTGGGTTTGGTTGTCCACCATGACACTTGCTGTGAGAAACGCTGCAAGCAGAGGGATACAAACGGTGAAATTGTTCCTGTGACAATATTGGGGAATATTATGGTTGGAAAGACCTCTAAATTTCCACCTTCATACTTTTAAAATATATTGCTGCTGTAGTCAACAACTTTAATTAAATACTTTTATGTTTTACCATTATTTTTTATTTAATCATGTCAAGTTCTTACACTCCTTTACTAAATCTTTACTCCTTCACTTAATCTTTAATCTTAAAATGAACATTACACGGAATTCTGTGAGATCACGTTGTTCAAATTCACCTGGTAGCTGGCTGGCTTAGTTGGTGGTTTAAAACTGTTTAGTGAATGCTTTTAAAAATCCCAATCTGAAAAAATACTTCCAGAAACAAGGCTGCTGAAAAAGTGGATGGGCACAGGTGCAGTCTGTACTCACTCTACAGATGCTGTTTATTCAAAACATGTAATACAAATGATACCTGTAAATTGAAAGAAAGCAAATATTTAGTTTTTCTCTTTTAGACATCTGGTTTTAACTGTTCAGAGACTTGGTTAAGGTGATATGAAGGATATATTCACTTCCTAATTACAGTGTAATTCAAAGCATTTGTTGATTTAGACTCATATATATTGCTCTTATTACTAGATTCTAGGAAATTAGTTCAATTAAATGCAACATTGACAGCTATTTGCCTTTAAAGGCAACAAAAGTTCCAGTCCTGGCACAACTTTGATGTTACATAAACAAACTTACAAAAATAAGAATATCAGCCTGAAACAAAAACCACTGTGAACACAAAGCAAATCTCAAGGGAAAAAGAAATGACTGAAGCATGTGAGCCAGCAGTACACAAAATCACCTTATAGTCTAAAAACACTACCATTCAGAAGTTTGGGGTTGGTAAACTTAATTAATACTTAAAGAAATGAATAACTGTATTCGGGCGAGATGCAGTAAATTGATCAAAAGTAACAGTAAAGACCTTCATATTGTTACAAAGAAATTGTACAATTTAAAATATATTAAAATAGAAAACAGCTTTTTAAAATTGCAGTAATGTTTTGGAATCATACTATTTTTGATCAAATAAATGCAGCCTTGTGATATAAGAGACTTTTGTTGCTTTAGTTTAGTTATGAGTTAGTTTAGACTTTAGTTTAGTTACAGAGTAACACTGCTTAAATAAAAACTCAGTGTGAAGTGGATCCACTGAGGGCTTGTTTGCACCAAGGTATCACATCATAAAAACTGTACAGTGTAACTGAGGTGTTTGAAATGTGATCCCATAGCAGCACAAGGCCACTGATCATGTGTGCCAAAGCTGACTACATGTTCCAAGGCTCTGTTTAGTCCTGAAGTCTTTTTACAGAATGTTTTGTGTAGCTTTATTGATTCCAGGCATAACTAAATTTGAGCTGTTCATGTGTGCAGAATTGAAGAGTAATGTAGTGAACATGCGCTGAACTTCATGGCATCTCTGCATTAATAAATCTAACTGTTTAATTTTGATAAATATTCTGAGTTCACATTCAGTATGAAAATGATTTTCCATTGCTTAATGGAAAATTAATTTACAGCAGGAATCCTGGTTTATGAACCAAATCAAATTCATATTATGATCAAAGTCGTTAGCTGTCACAAGATTTATTGGTTGAACAGTGGTTTCTGTTGCTATATTGACTTATTCAGTCAAGAAATATATGAAGTTTGTTACTGAAGAACAAAGAAAGATCTGGGTTCCTGTGTGGGGTCGCTAAGCCATGCTTATGTAACACAGTGCATGTGTAACCAATCAAAAAATGAACTTCCTCTCCATATAGTTGGGCTCTGGAGCATGTGGTAAATTATGCCCTTGTTTCACCCTCTTTTTTGTTTAAGTCAGAAGCTATTAATGATCAAGTACACCGTGAATTGCTTATGATAACTGTGCCTTTGCTTTCAAATGCAGCTTTTTGCTTGTAATTGGTACTTCAAACAAAACTCCTATGATGCATTTGCATAAGTGATTAATCCCGGCCCAGCTGCGGTCTGATGCCTCCACATGCCTTTGGAAGATGAAACTTGTTCCTCATTCTGCACCAGGTCCCAATTGGGATCTGGCAAATGATTCCTGAAGTCACCATGGGAGAGCTGGAACAACTTGACCTATACTGTATGGAGTCTATGACCTTCCGTAGAACATAACATATGGATTGTTTCCTGCCTAATTTAGGCATTGTGGGCCGGTGCAGTCATTACCCTTGTCAGTCACACTCCAGCATACTGCTCAGCCCAGCAGGTCTTTTGAACCATAGACTGCTTGGATGTAAATCAAAAGCTTGCTGGCCTTGACCTGCCACCGCCCTGGTTGAAATGCATTCTGACTGCTAAAAGCTGGAGTACATGGGTCAGTCTAGGAATTCCATTGTTCACAGAATGACTGTGATAAATGTTTGTGGGCCTCCTTAAAGCCAAATACCCCACCTTCCCAAACTTATCTCCCCACTGGTTGCCTGATCCCAAAAATTTGCTCTTCAGCAGAGGTCAGTTTGGCATAGTGTCTCATTTTTTAGTATTGGTTAATCTATTATATATCAGATGGGGAAAAGTGACACTGGGCCAGTACCATTTCAAAGGGTGTATGTATGCTTGAAGTACTAATATTACTAATGTGTACTTTTATGTAATAATATGTACCTTTAAGATACTTTTATGTACCATTTAGGGGTACGAATATATACTTTTTGTCTTTTGTACCTTTGGGAACTGCCCCAGTAACAGTTTTGTACCTTTTTATTTGAGAAAGTAGTTGTAAGGCAGAGACTCTTTGAGTTATGTAGATATTATTAGTTATAACACTATTTATTATTCAACAAAACTTTCAAATCATTATAGAATTTCTTAATTCTGTTGAATTTGAAATACAGTTAAAGTGTAAATGTACTGACATTTATGATAAACTAGAATATACTTCAATGTCATTTCTATTTGAGTTTTTATGTCATGTATTTAAATATATTTCTAATTATCCATTTGTAACTATGAAGTTGCAATTTAGTACATGAAATTATAACTATAGCAAAATTAACTATATTGACTTAAAGGGTTACTCCACCCCAAAATGAAAATTTTGTCATTAATCACTTACCCCCATGTTGTTCCAAACTCGTAAAAGCTTTGTTCGTCTTCGGGACACAATTACACAATATTTTAGATGAAAACCGGGAGGCTTGTGACTGTCCCATTGACTGCCAAGTAAATAACACTGTCAAGGCCCAAAAAAGTATGAAAGACATCATCAAAATAGCCCATCTGCCATCAGTGGTTCAATCTGAATGTTATGAAGTGACGGGAATACTTTTTGTACGCAAAGAAAAAAAAACTACTTTATTCAACAATTCAACTCCACCTCACTGTGGTGCCATTTTGGAGAGCATCCGCTGGACACAAACTGCGTACGCCAGGGGTCGGCAAGTAAGTTTGGCATCGGGCTAAAAAAAATTTCACCACAAGATGGTGGGCCAGAACATATTCAAAGGATAATTTAAGAAATTAATTGATAAAAAATGCAACTAGAATTGCCTGAGGCAGACTGTTACTGTGTCTTTTGTAACTACTAGTGAGCTGTTACTCTGTGTTAAATCCTGTAGGAGGACGATCATTAACAAAACACCTCATTTGTGTGGCGGTGTCCGGCAGAGTATGTGAGCGGAGTGGAGCGTCATCAATTTCCCCTCCGCGCTCCGAGCATTTAATAAAAACTCTGCTCCAGCTCCACTCCGCGCTCACTGATATTGTAACGGGGCTGACGAGAGGTGAGACGTGTGGATCCAAGCTTTTATTTACAGGTATGGTCATAAATACAGGCAGGGTCGAGCAATGGCAAGCAGGTATGGCAGGGACAAGACAAAGAGTAATCCTAGGGCAAGCAAAGGTCGGTCGACAGCGAACAGTATCCGAAGGGGCTTGACGAGAGAGGTATCTGAAAACGAAGCAATAGTCCAGGCAGGGGAAAACACAATCCAAAACAGGCAGGGGAAAACTAGGAAAACTATCAGGGGCTCTGTAGAGTTGCTACGGCTAGAGGAGCGGTAAACGCATACAATACTCGGCAGTGAGGGAAACAACGTCCAGGGTTTAAATAGAGTGTGTGATTAGTGAGAGCTGTGTGATCAGTGCCTTCAGCTGTGTGTGCAATCAGTGCAATGGATGATGGGAAATTGAATCCAGTGTGATGTGTGCTGTGAGAGTCAATGTGGTGAGCGAGTGACCTCTGATGGTGAATGAACGGAAGTGCAGGGACAGGATTCGTGACAGATATCAGAAACCGCTCTGCTTTCGCTCCATGGCTAAAGTATTTACAGGTGCAGTAGGCTATGTAAGATTGACAGCTAGCGGTTGAAATGGGTGCTGCAAAAACAAAGGCATTCCGCCACGGAACGCACATTTCAGAGTAGAATTACAGGCCATAACATTATTTTTCAGAGAAACAGCTATGTAAACATAACATGTTTACTAAATATCTACAAACATGATGTAATTTTTTAGCTTTAGAAGAGTCAAAAACTTACATACAGCACCTTTAAGTATGTTTGAAATATCACAGTTCTGATAACGTATATTAAAAAATAAAATAAATAAAATAACAGGAGAGTTTTAAAGTGGCTTATTGGAACAGTAGTGTTCAAACTTTTTTCCTACCACATGACAAACTAATAACATGGTTATCAGAATTAAATGGTATAATTGCTGCTTTTTGTGGTGCAAATTTTGTTTGTGATGAAAATAACAGTAGCCTATGTTTTCGTCAGTTATTTTACCTACGGATCGATGCATTTCTTAAAGATTTCTGCTCATTCAAAATCGGATACAGATGAAGTTGTAAGATTACATTTTGAATGCATTATTTGAGAGAGCGATTGCGTGTGAATAAGTGCTGTAGTACTTGTTTAAATCATGCTGAAAATATTCAGAACGAACAAACAAATTCCTTGAGAACTATAACTTCCCGCTCATGTCCATTGCTGTCATCATAGCCTTATGGGCTGTTGGCATGAATTGTACTCGTGATGGAGTGGTGGTGGAGAGCTCTTGGAACGAGTGAAAACCATGACGCTCCGACTTAAAAAAAATCCGCTCCTTGCTCCATTCAAAATCCCACCGCTCCGCTCTGATTGTGAGTAACTGTTGCTGTCATGACAGATCTATTTCAGAAGCAGCCGCTATCAAAATAAACTGGCCCGCGGGCCACCTGTTGCCTACTACTGGCGTACGCTGTTCTGTATCAGCTGTGCCACACGGATACGTTTTCTACACTTTGAATTGAACAAAAACAGCATATCCTGTGTGGTGCGGCTGACATAGAACAGCGTACGCAGTTTGTGTTCAGTGGATACTCTCCAAAATGGCGGTACAGGGGAGGAGACGAATTGTTGAATAAAGTCATAATTTTTTATTTTCTTTGTGTACAAAAAGTATTCTCGTCGCTTCTTAACATTCAAATTGAACCACTGATTGCAGATGGACTATTTTGAAAATGTCTTTCATACTTTTCTGGGCCTTGACAGGGTTATTTACTTGGCAGTCAATGGGACAGTCACAAGCCTCCCGGTTTTCATCCAAAATATCTTAAATTGTTTTCCCCGAAGACGAACGAAGCTTTTACGAGTTTGGAACAACATGGGGAAAAGTGATTAATGACAAAATTTTAATTTTGGAGTGGAGTAACCCTTTAAATATAATGAATGATATACTACATTTATTAATTACAATTACAGGCGCATCTCAATAAATTAGAATGTCGTGGAAGAGTTAATTTATTTCAGTAATTCAACTCAAATTGTGAAACTCGTGTATTAAATAAATTCAATGCACACAGACTGAAGTAGTTTAAGTCTTTGGTTATTTTAATTGTGATGATTTTGGCTCACATTTAACAAAAACCCACCAATTCACTATCTCAACAAATTAGAATATGGTGACATGCCAATCAGCTAATCAACTCAAAACACCTGCAAAGGTTTCCTGATCCTTCAAAATGGTCTCTCAGTTTGGTTCACTAGGCTACACAATCATGGGGAAGACTGCTGATCTGACAGTTGTCCAGAAGACAATCATTGACACCCTTCACAAGGAGGGTAAGACACAAACATTCATTGCCAAAGAAGCTGGCTGTTCACAGAGTGCTGTATCCAAGCATGTTAACAGAAAGTTGAGTGGAAGGAAAAAGTGTGGAAGAAAAAGATGCACAACCAACCGAGAGAACCGCAGCCTTATGAGGATTGTCAAGCAAAATCGATTCAAGAATTTGAGTGAACTTCACAAGGAATGGACTGAGGCTGGGGTAAAGGCATCAAGAGCCACAACACACAGACGTGTCAAGGAATTTGGCTACAGTTGTCCTCTCCTGAACCACAGACAACGTCAGAGGCGTCTTACCTGGGCTAAGGAGAAGAACTGGACTGTTGCCCAGTGGTCCAAAGTCCTCTTTTCAGATGAGAGCAAGTTTTATATTTCGTTTGGAAACCAAGGTCTTAGAGTCTGGAGGAAGGGTGGAGAAGCTCATAGCCCAAGTTGCTTGAAATCCAGTGGTAAATTTCCACAGTCTGTGATGATTTGGGGAGCAATGTCATCTGCTGGTGTTGGTCCATTGTGTTTTTTGAAAACCAAAGTCACTGCACCCGTTTACCAAGAAATTTTGGAGCACTTCATGCTTCCTTCTGCTGACCAGCTTTTTAAAGATGCTGATTTCATTTTCCAGCATTTTCCACCAAAAGCACCAAAAGTTGGTTAAAAGACCATGGTGTTGGTGTGCTTGACTGGCCAGCAAACTCACCAAACCTGAACCCCATAGAGAATCTGTGGGGTATTGTCAAGAGGAAAATGAGAAACAAGAGACCAAAAAAATGCAGATGAGCTGAAGGCCACTGTCAAAGAAACCTGGGCTTCCATACCACCTCAGCAGTGCCACAAACGGATCACCTCCATGCCACACCGAATTGAGGCAGAAATTAAAGCAAAAGGAGCCCCTACCAAGTATTGAGTACATATACAGTAAATGAACATACTTTCCAGAAGGCGAACAATTCACTAAAAATGTTTTTTTTATTGGTCTTATGAAGTATTCTAATTTGTTGAGACTGAGCCAAAATCATCACAATTAAAATAACCAAAGACTTAAACTACTTCAGTTTGTGTGCATTGAATTTATTTAATACACGAGTTTCACAATTTGAGTTGAATTACTGAAATAAATTAACTTTTCCACAACATTCTAATTTATTGAGATGCACCTGTATAATGAAGTACACTCACACAAAGTGCACTTTTAAAAAGTGTACACAAGTGTGTTAAGAAATATAGACATGAAACAGGACTCTTTACACTTTGGTGGCCTTTTATTTAATTAATGTTATATCAGCTGCATACAGTTTTTGAAAAATATACTCTTACGATTTGAAGTGCGCAACAAGTGCACATTTGGTCCTTATTTCCCCATATGCAACAGTAAAAGTTACTATACTAATATATTTATATAATATCCAAATTAACAAATTTCAGCACATATCCAAATTTGGATACCCACATTTATAATTTTGTGAGTTCTGCTGCCAACCTGTATCAAAATCTCCTTTGAAAAGAGACAAATTTAGTTTTTTTGGCACTAGGGAGAGAAACACGCTAAACCTCCCCTTTACTACAATAAACCAAGTCATATTGCTCTATTTATTGCAATGCTGTCAAGACATTCTGACCACAATATAATTCATTTCATTCCAACATGCAGTCAGAAGTTAAAATCTGTCAAACTAGCTGTTGCCAAAGTGAAGAGATGAATCATAAAGTCATTGGTTTCATAAAATCATAAATCAAGGTTCCTGTGAAGACAGTTGCAGTCCCTAGTTTTCCAAAAAAAAAGAAAAAAGAAAAAAAGAAAAGCCTATTGCAGAGAATAGGGATAAAACCTCTACAGGGGAGACAAATATGAACCGGATAAGTAAATCAGAGCTGCCAACCAGGATTACTCTGAGACAGCTGAAAATGTTGAATCTTCCTCAATCACTGAACCTGTTGACACCTCATCCATAACTGTGATGAGCCAGACTATATAGTGTGTTATCTGATCTGCAGGATGATTCATTGGCTGTGGTCTATCAAGATCATCAGTGACTAACTACAACCCTCACTCTGATCTCAACAGTAAAGAAACATTTCTGGATCATTAAAACAACCAGTGGTCAACCAGGGACCAAGTTTCTTGCAACTGGGAAGTGTCTGTCATCAACAACTTCCATATACATTCAGGTACAGGCACATATTCTTATTTAGTGTTAAATTATTGATTCGACAGAACAGTCAACAGTTTTTTTAGGTTTTCTTGCTTGGTTATGAACTTTCTTAGATTTTTGCAAGCAACGTACAAGAACCAATATGGTTTCACGAGAGCTGATCACACTAGTGCTACAATTTATAATGTCTTGCACTATCTATAGATTGCACATTTTAGAATGAGATTAGTTTATAGCACAGAAATCAAGATATATGATTAAATCTATTTTTCCAGTTAATATGAATGAATGAATGTATTGCCATACACCCAAAGTGCTTTACAATCAGGTGGAGGGGGGGTCTCTTCTCAACCACCACCAGTGTGCAGCATCCACCTGGATGATGCGACAGCAGCCACAGTACAATGGCGCCAGTGCGCTCACCACACACCAGCTACTGGTGGAGAGGAGAGAGATACAGCCAATCAAGTGGATAGGGATTATTAGGAGGCCATGATAGATTATCCTGACTACGTCAGACTTTGTACTTCCACTCCATTTCATTTCGCTTCTGTACTCAGTCTGATATAGCAGACCATCTCCCAGTTTATCTCCGGCTCCGCAGCAGCTGGGCCAATCAACGAACAGAGGGTGGGCTGAGAGCCGTGACGTAGACGCTAAGCGCCGAATTTAAGATTGTAGTTTAGATTTAGTTTAGGGAAATATAAAACGACAGCAGACATGGAGACACGGGATGCTATTCGCTCTGTTGTGGAGAATATTTCTGGCATTTTCCAACTGAAGCCTGTACAAGAAGAGTGTTTGGTTCACATTTTGAATGGAGGGGATGTTGTGGCCCTACTCCCGACAGGTTTTGGGAAAAGTTTAATTTATCAACTGTTACCGATCGTCAGCAAGAAACTGGGGAGGACAAAGCCTGGCAAGGCAATAATTGTGATTGTGTGTGTGTGTGATGTGATTACTTCACATAATCTGCAAAAGTCGTTCATAGCCATCTTCACTCCGGTATTTCGCTCAATGTTTTGTTTTTTCGCCGCATACCTGTGTTTACAGCAGAAGTTTGAGCCAGCTGAGCCGGAGCATAACATACGTCATAACCAGTGTTGGGCAGTAACTAGTTAATAGTAATTTAGTTACTGTAATAATATTACTTTTTGCAGTAACTAGTAGTGTAACTAATTACTAATAAGATTTCAGTAATAATATTACTGTTACTTTCCATAAAACAGCTTATTTACTTAGTTACTTTTGATGCCTCAACCCCGCTGATTTAAAATCCAACAATCAAATAATTCCTAGATTTATTTTCATAATTTTCATGACTCGCACATGCATGTGATTTCCCCGGTGCAGCAGACAAGCTTGGAATATGGAAAAGCTTACATTCAGCAAACAGAAATATTGCATTATATTGATTTTGTCAGGAAAAAAGATCTGTTGTGTAAGTTGTGGCTTTACTTTACTCTGGCATTACATCCCTCTGATCAGCATGTGGTACATTATATTAATATAATTTAAAAATTTTTGGGAAAATTAAATAGTTTCTTACAAACTCATGTGATAAAATACATAACGAAATTTAATCGCATATGGGTAACGGAGAAATTACTTCAAGCTGCACATGACAATTAAAGAGATGTCACTATCAATTACTATTAAGTGTTTGTAATAACTTCTGACTGCGATCCAATGTGGATTTTGGTCAAATGATGAGGCAAAAATATGTTAGTAACATTCTAGAAGAATTTGATCTGGAAGATACACAGTTACAACTTCTGTGGGGTGTGAAGGAAAAGTAATGTAACTAGTAGTGTAACTAATTACTGTTGCCAGAGAGTAATAAGTAAAGTAACAATATTACTTTTGAAAGGAGTAACTAGTAATGAGTAATATATTACATTCTTTGAGTAACTAGCCCAACACTGGTCATAACCAACCGTTATGTGATTGGCTTACGGGTACACCAATGATTTTAAACTTCAGACAAGCGCCCCCCGACGAGAAAGTAAATGCTTGTCAATTATGCCCTTCCAGACTCTGTCTACGAAGCAAAGTGAAGTAGCAGAGTTTGGTATTACCAGGCTAATAATAGATAAGGGCCTCACTTACACCTCTTCCAGCAGCAACCTGGAGGTTTTCCCAGGAGGTCTCCCATCCAGGTACTGATCAGGCTCAGCCCTGCTTAGCTTCAGCGGGCAACCAGTCTTGGGCTGCAGGGTGATATGGACTGTCAATCCATAATTGGTATACTTATCTAAACTTGTCTTTGATAACAATGAAAACTACAACAATTTAGTCTGAAAACAGACAAAGTTTGTAGTTGTCTTCTAGTTGTCAAATTCAAAGTTTCCAAGTTTGACGAACACTTTTTGACGGTGCGCAAGCATGTCTGAGAAAAAATAATCTGAATGTCTTTTTTTTTTTTTTGTGCATAAAAATAAGGCATTCCTCTTGCCATCTTCCCAAGGTCCAAAGAGTGATTTGGAGCACATCTGAAAATCATAGAGTTTGTGTTCCACATGTTTTTGATAAGGCCTGATGCAAACAACAGAATGTGAGAGAAGCTGAGGCCTATTGTACAAAAATACATAAAGTCATAAAGCATATGTACAGAGATTTATTGTATTCACAGTCACACACACACACACACACACACACACACACACACACACACACACACACACACACACACACACACACACACACACACACACACACACACACACACACACACACACACACACACAAATACGGTAACACTTTACAATAAGGTGTCATTTGTTAACATTAGTTAATTAGTAAATGCTGAAAATAGCATTAACTGAGATTAATAAATGCTGTAGTAGTACTGTTCATTCTTAGTTCATGTTAACTAATGTTAACTACTGTTAACTAATGAACCTTACTGTAAAGTGTTCCCAAAAATACTTTAGCTTTTAACTTTGTGGTAATCATACATGTATATTATGTACAAAATGTATATATATATATATATATATATATATATATATATATATATATATATATATATATAAAACACATTCTCATAAAAAATAGAAACATTCCAAGACCCATTCATTTAGTCTGTTTAGTTTTTAAATCTATTGTTGGATGACACACAAACCAAAAGATATGCAATTTAGAGCACTATTATTATTTATCTGGTATGTTTTATTTTTGAAGTATCATATCTTTATTTTCATTTAACTTATTGTCATTTAATGCACACACGCACGCACGCACGCACACACACACACACACACACACACACAAATAGACTACATATGGATTTCTTGCAGCTTCAAAATGAGGCCAGAGACCAGCAGACCTATGCAGTGGGCTCAAAGAAAACCAACAAAAATAGAGCTCAAATGAACTTGGGGATTTTGGGGCAAACCTTTGACCCTGTCCTTATTTCCCCAAATGTCTGGAGTTGTGGTGATTGTTCAATGATGAATAGATGGCACATCGTTTATGCAGTGCTCTACTGTAGTGCTGAAACAGAGAACTGGAGCTGCTGTAAAGTCTGCTGTCTGTCATTTATCTGCATTTAACGCATCACTCTAAGCTGGCTGAAATCTAACACAGATGTGTAGTTTCCATTTTTTCATGTTGGCTGCTTTGTCTTAAAGGCCCGGGAGTTTTGTCGACAAATGGCATGATTCAATAATTTGGGATTGTGAGGTTTGATTTTTACCAACAAGTGTTGGCAAGTGGCTCAAAACTCGTGTAATAAACTTTTGATGGCTTCTGCACGAGCTGAAATGAAATGAGGGTATTCCAGGGAAGGGTTGGATGGACAGATGAAATCAGAATTTTCAATGGATGGATTGGATGTATATGGACAGCAAATGTTTAAAACCTTTGGTCTGTAGTGTATTTTATTATGGTGTTTATTTTAAATAAGCAGTACACTTCATCTTTTTTTTTTTTCAGAACCATGACCAAATATGTTTATCCAAGCTCTGCATCATTTTTTCTCCATGTTTAAGTTCCAGACTGCACTGCCAATGGCCATCTATTTTTTTCTATTTATTTATTTATTTGAATAATAATACTTATTCCAACAAGTTACATAAAACAATATTTGAAAATATCAAATTTATTTTTAAGTTTTTATATTAAACACACAGAGATAAACAAGAAAAGAAATTTCCGAGGATTCTGTTAGTAGTACATTATGCTGATTATGGATTGGAGGAAAATGAAAAAGAAAACATTCACAGATGGTTTGTTTTGATGCTTCTGTATGTAACTTGTTTTCTCAAGTCTGTTCAAGACTGAAAATTATCCATGTTGTCCACCTTGGAGAACATCTGTTTACATTTAAGAGTATTGCTTCACAGTGTTTTGTTTGAACGCAACATTAAGCCCTATGTAGCATCCTAAAATGGATTTCAGGCTATTTTCAGTAAACAAAAGTTTATTTGTTGTCTTTCAACACCATGGTTAAAACACATGCAAGAAAGTGATGAAATTTCACTGTGGCATGATAAATAATTTATTGATTCATGTGCTCCATGAATTAGTTCTAGAGTTTTAATGAAATGTGTTTATGAGGAGAAAGAAAAATAAGAAATCATGCATGTCTTGCAATGAACTGTATAGTTTCTAAAACACAGTATAGATAACTTTAAACACACACAGTCATATGCACACACACACAGAAGAAGGACCTCTAAACCAAGCAAATCAATATAAGTAACACTAATTAAAAAGCATAACATATTCCAAACTTATTATGACAGCTTTCTTTCTCTGAAGATAGCATGGTTACTTTGTTGTTAGCTGTTCATTATTGTTAATGTACAGATCTGATAAGGAGAGAAGATTGATGGCTTAAAGCCGCTGGAGTAAAGCATTCAAAGTACATCACATACGTAAGTTAAAATGATGGTAAGAGGTGGGGGTGGGGTGATATGTGGGAAATGTGGTCATAGGCTTTTACTGAGTTTGGATTATAGGAGTTGTTAAACTGGCTAAGCCATAGCTGCTACCTCACTCGTGGTTTTGGAGGCCTTTGTCATGGTTCTGGAACTTAGAATTGGCAAACAGGTGGCCACATTTAACAACTCAGCCATTGGAAAAAAAAAATTCTGCCCCTTCGTTCCAACAAAGCCTTAGTTCCACTTCTTCAAAGTAACACATAAACAAAATATTTGGCCACAATATTTTGGTCAGTTTGACACACTGGCTTGAAGAGTCTTGATGTTGAGGTTCATATTTTGCATAAGGCCTTTTCTGTAATTTCATTAACTCGTTCAATGTTTTAACATACTGAAAATGCAAGAAGTGAGACAAATTATGATTACTGATGACATTTTCTCATAACAGCAAGCCTGGAAATGTGGGTCAGTCCATTGGTGCATCACTAATAACGTAATGTCATCTTATGGGTATTTATAGATACAATATGTACAATAAAGTGCTTGATTTAACACACACACACACACACACACACACACACACACACACACACGCACACACACAAATAATTTCAGTGTACTTAGAGAGATCCTCGCATAGCTTTCTGTTTCCTAGCCCCCACAATTCAGGATTCTGAAACTATTTGGCAAAATTAACATTAGATAATGAGAACATCTACTTTAAGAGAATCAGCTGAATTAAACAAACAAACAAAAACAAAACAAAACAAAATAAAAAGCTAGTATAATACAAATATTTGTGTGTTGTATTATGGTTATAACTTTGGTTATTAGCATTATTTATCAAAAATAAAATAAGTCTTTACAGTCATCTTGATTCATACAATAAATCACTCCCCCGAAACACTAAAATTCAAATATTACCCTAAAACACAAAAGCACATTGTAACTTAAAGAAGTGAAGATTTTTACATTTGCCTTGAAAAAACAAAAATATTTGAAATACAAGATTACACTTGAATCTCTGCTTCATCCAAGATGTCTCTTGGCAGTGTTGCAATTTTTGTGTAGCATCCCAAACCTGTTTCTGAGACCACTGGAGAGGTACTAGGTGTCCTAATGGTAAGTACTGACAGAGAGGGGGAGAAACTAGGAGTCATTGCTGAATGGGTCAATGGCTCTGTGTTTCTAGTGTGAGTCTTGGTGTATGTGGGCAATCTGACCAGTGGTGATCTTCTATAGGGCATTCTGGGAGGGACAGCACGTATTCCTGGTTGGGCAACTGCTGTGATGAGAGGAGGTGGCCGTAGAAGGCTCTGAGACTCTGGCGCCAAATCTCTGGCCCTCATTCCTTCATCTGGAAGCATCCCAATGTCTGTAAAAACAGAGGCCAAAGATTGGAAGCGTGGCTGCCAGTTGAGAAAGTAGTCCCAACTGTAGCTTCCATGTAGCTGTTCCTCAGAGGAAATCAGATTGGTGAGTGAGCCCTCAACTGAACCTTGGTCATCAGACATAGACATGCACCTTCTCATGACTTCCTCCACTTCCTTCATGTTTACCACCTGAGGGAGCATCCCCTCACCCCCTCCTTCATCCTTGAAATTATGGAGACTTTCAGAACTGGGCATGTCCACTATTTGGACTATACCTATATTGGCACTGGAAGATGGGTCTTCATCTACCGAGTGGAAGGAGAGTTGGTCTGAGTCCCCAGGGATCCCTGAGTCTGAGACTCTTGATGCCTGTTGTGCTGTGACAGAGCTGAGCTGTTTAAAACATGCAAACTTGTTGATCATTTTGATCTCTTGATCTTCAGTAGTCTCTTCCTCCGTAGATCCTCTTCCACTCGATGTTTTCGAGTTTGAGTTTCTTGAAGGGTTTGGGATATCCATTCTTTGCAACATGCCTAATGGTTCTTGTAAATCTTGGAGGTTAATACCGCTGATACTGCTGTGAAGGTTCTCACCTGTTGTTTCTAAAGAGTCAGACTCATGGTTGAGGTTAGCAGATAAGGAAGTTGATTTCTTTACAGATTTCTCTTTGAGCCTGTACCTTAGAACAATGTAAATGAAGCTTATTAAAAGTAGGAGGAACACTATCAATGACACCGTGAGACTGGCAGTGTGGACACTGAGATCAACACTTGTCAGAGCCTTTGCTGAACTGGATATGTTCACAACTACATGGCAGATTGACGTCCTGGAGTCTAGTTTGGGGCTGCTTGCTAGAACAGTCAGGTCCTCTGTTGTCTCATTTGAGATGGGGTTTCTTTTCTGATACACAGAGTTTGAGATATATAGGTAGCCAGTTGTTTTGTTGACACTGAAAAATGGGGATGGGTTGACTAAAGAGTATTCCACCAAACCATCCAGACCACCATCATGATCCATAGCCATCAGCTGGCCTATACTTTGGCCAACCCTGACACTGGTCGGCAGAGAGAAATGGTACACGTTCTGTGTGAAGATGGGGCTGAACTCATCAATGCCTTCAATTTCAATTCGTACTCGTAAGGTTGCCACTTGATCTCCTTTGTCACGTGCCTCAACCACAAAGCAGAATTCACTCTCTCCTTCATAGTCAAATGTCTTTTTTGTATGGATGTCTCCAGTAAGAGGATCAATACCAAAGGCTTCTTTCTTCTCTGGGTTGCTACTGTCATAATCCACGAAACAGGCGGTTAAAATAGAATAAGTAAGAAGTCCGAAGGTTCCTGCATCTTCATCAACAGCATGCACTGTACACACATGGGTAAAAGCTGGCAGGTTTTCAGGCACAGAGCAGTTGTGGGTGGGGAACATGAAGAATGGGGAATGATCATTCTCATCCAGTATCAATATGTAAACAATGGCAAAAGATATTTTTTTGTCACTTGGGTTACCATCTGATGCTTGGACTGTTAGGGTTAATTTGCTATCCTCTTCATAGTCCAGTGTACCATTAACTTCAAGAATGCCTGTTGAAGAGTCCACTCTGATGAGGCCTCTGCTGTTACCTGAGATAATGTTGTACATTACAGTCCCATTTTCTCCTATATCAGGATCATAGGCAGAGACATAGATAAGGGCTGTACCTAAGGGGCTGTTCTCAGTGACTTGTGCATGGTATTCTGGACTACTGAAAACAGGTGCATTGTCATTAATATCAAGGACTTTGACTGTTACCACAGTTGAGCTGTTAAGGGGAGGGGTTCCCCTGTCCGTTACAGACACGGTCAATAAGTAAGTATCTGTGGCCTCTCGGTTCAGAGTATCACAGAGCACTATTTGGCCAACAGTTCGGCTTTGGGCTTCATCTGGAATGCTAACAACATCAAGGCAGAACCGCCTCTTGTCATTTCCACCTATGATTGCATAATCCAAATGCGTGTTTTTATTTGAGTAGTCCTTGTCCTCTGCAAAGAGAGTGAGGAGAGTGCTTCCAACAGATAGATCCTCAGGAACACTCACCTCGTATGAGTTCTGCGTGAAGAACGGGGCATTATCATTAAAGTCCACCACCTCTATGTCCACAGAAGTGACACTAAATAGGTTTGGGTCACCACTGTCACGTGCCTCTACCAGTAACCGTAACATGTTTCCATTTGCAACATAGTTCAGAGGTTTGTTGGTAAACACTGAACCTGTAGGCAGTATAAAATTCACATTAATTCTTATTTTACACAAAGGATTGTTTTATTTTTATATCAAGATACAATAAATATTACTATTTATACTACTATTTCTGTCATCTATTGAGTTAAAATTTCTTGTATCACTGTAGTTTGTGAGCGAATAATTTTTGTAGAAAATTACCATTGTCAGGATCAATGTAGAATCCTCTCGCTGGGGAGGAAAGAAGCCTATAAGAAATTCTTCCATTTTGGCCAGAGTCTTTATCAGTTGCTGATACAGACACAACATATGAGTCCGCTGATGTCCGCTCAGGCAACACAATCTGGATGTGTGTAGCAAAAGATGGTCAAGTAAGAAGAGCATGAATAGTGCTTGATAATATTCTACAATACTATGCATAATGAGATAATGCACAGCCAGTTGGTCATTACTGCAAAGTAAACATTGACAAAGTAATCAAGGCCCCTTACAATAGTATAATATTTTACCTTGTATGACTCCTGAGAGAAGACTGGAGGGTTATCATTGACATCCAACACCCTGATGGAGATTTCAGCCTCAGTTTGATGGACAGAGTCTGATGCTTCCACTCTCAATGTATAGACAGCTTGATCTTCATAGTCCAGACTTTTAGTTGTGGTAATTACTCCTGAGTACTGGTCAATTGCAAAACGTCTGTTGGTCTGATCCTTCTCTATGAATCTGTATGTTGCAGAAGGGCTAAGGTCTACATCATTTGCAGTCACTTGGGTGACAATGTAGCCAACAGGAAGATCTGTGCAGATTAAAAGGAATGAATATTTTCAGCATGTTGTTCTTCATCACAGTGAAACTTATTAAATAAAATAAGAAAGGTGTCAGAATGCTGGCATTGTACCAGAACAAATAGATACGTTTCATACTTTCTGCAATGGTCACTGGTTCCATGGATGGAATTGTAGGACTATTGTCATTCACATCTACAACCTGGACACGGACAGTGCAGGTGCCTGTAAGGGGAGGACTTCCCATGTCCTCAGCCTGAAGAATTAACCTGTATTTAAAAAAAATAATAAAAATACAAAAAATAGAAATTCCCAGCCTGTTGAGCTACCAAAAAAAGGACATCCATGATTGGTCAAACAATTTCCAATAGACCATTTCCACATCAAATTAAGTGATAGAAGAAGAAGCCAAGAAGTGTGTCATACCTGTAGGATGAGACAATTTCTCTGTCCAAAACAGCATTGGTGGCAAGAATCCCACGAACAGAATCGATCACAAATGCATTATTGTGGTTCCCATCCACAATGAAATAGCTGATCTGCCCATTTACACCACTGTCAGTATCTGTTGCTAACACCTACAAAATTAAATGATGTTTGTTAAAATTGGGTCTGGTATGTAAATTGAAAATAATTTTGGTTTAACTAATGATCGTATAGTCCTTGATTCAATTTGTATTCACAATAGTTACTTCTATGATTGTGAAGTTATATAAAGTCTGCTATTGTGTGAATCAGTTTTATATAAAAAGTAATGCCATAAAAAATAGTTACCATAACAATCATGGCATTGTGAAGCAAAATGGCAAGATTATTACCTGCATGACATAGGTGTTATGAATTTGTCCCTCCCATACAGCTGTTCTATAGTAGCTTTGCTTGAACACTGGTGCATTGTCATTGACGTCCTGTAGAGTGATAGCCACCCTGGCGTAGGCTGTTTGGTGGCCGTTTTCAGCCAGAACCACTAGGTGAATTTTATGCTGTACCTCAAAGTCCATCAGTCTCTGCTCCCTAACTGTGATATCACCTGGGAATATTTCAGAAAATAAAAAGCTTTAAAATGCCCCTGGATCACAAACTTCCTACTACAAAGCAGCATGATACTGTTTATTCTTCTAGAACAACTGTTTGTTACATTTACTTTCTCAATACTGAAATATATATATATATATATATTAAACTTTAAATTTAAGCATCCTTCGGTTAGGCATTTTTACAAATATATATATATATATATATATATTTGTAAAAATGCCTAACCGAAGGATGCTTAAGTTTTTTTCTTTGTAAATTTTTAATAAAATTGCCAAAATAAAAGATTTTTTGAAAACAAATGTTTTTTTAGTGATACTACCATTCTTCTTCTTATTATTATTCATAAAATTAATTTATAGTATATTGCTATTATCATCATTATTAACTAGAATTACAAATAATAACAATGCATTATCAATATATTACATTAATAACAATTATTATATTATATGCAAAATTATGGTGCGTGATATATATATATATATATATATATATATATATATATATATATATATATATATATATATATCTTTTCTTTTTTTAAATATATATATATATATTTTATTATTATTATTTTTAAAAATATATATAATTTTAAAAGAATAATTTTTTTCTTAACACTATTAAATTATGATGGTGGCTATACAATTCTCACCTGTAATTGGGTTAATAGTGAAGGCTTCATTGTCATTGCCACTGAAAATACTGTACTTGATCGTTCCTTCATCTGCTGCCTGGTCATGAGCTACAACATTTGCCACCCAAGAACCTTATAAATAAGAAATGATATAAACAAACACAGTCAGTCTGGCATCCATAACTAATGACCTTCTCAGAAATACACACCTCTAATTTGACAACTAAGTAAATCAATTGTGAAAGGTCAAGAGAAAATATCTCAAATTCGTCTAAGTATACCTGTCTTGCTGTTCTCTGGCATCGTGACTTCATAGAGTTCTTCAGTAAACTGTAATGGTGGCTCTGCTCCGTTAAGCTGAATGAGCACAAGGCAGGTAGAGATGAGGGAAGGTCTACCTAGATCCGCAGCCCGTATACGGAGCAGCTTTGTCCCATACACCTCATTACTCAGGGGGGCTTTCAACCTCACAGCACCAGAATCATCAACCTGAAACATCTCATCTTCTTCTGCTAAGCTAAAAACTACTGTCCCATTGTCTCCCTGGTCCGGATCCTGGGCTGTAACCGTTATGATGGGTCGACTGGGACGTGTGGTCATGGAAGACACTGACACCTGCATGGACTTGTTAATACATGCCGGTGGATTGTCGTTAATATCTTCCACTTGTATTGTAACCGTAGCGACTGAGCTGCGCGGACCCTGGCTGCAGCTGTCGGTAGCTACAGCACGGAAAACATGCTGGGAACGAGTTTCATGGTCCAATGGCTTTGTGAGCCTTATCACACCAGTAGAGCCATCAACATAAAAGTTTCCAGAATTTTCCTCCTCCAAGGAGAAGGTTACTACACCATTGGGCCCCTCGTCGGGATCCCATGCTATCAGATGTAGGATCTCTGAACCTGCAGGGAGCCCCTCGCTAATGCTGGAACGATAGCTTTTCCGATTGAACGAGGGGCTGTTATCATTTTCATCTGAGAGGGTGACGTGCAGCAGTGCAGTGGAGCTCAGAGGTGGATGCCCATGGTCAGCTGCAGTGATGACGAGCGAGTAGTTGGATCTCTCCTCTCTGTCCAGGATTCTCGTGGTGCTGATTGCTCCAGTAACAGCATCAATGCTGAAACACTCTTCATCTTCTAATAATAGATGAAAAAGAGACATAAGCACTGATCCTCACCTTAGGATAGGTTTTCTTTAAGTATACATTTTTCATATATACACTACTTTTCAACAGTTTGGGTCAGAAATTAACACTTTTATTCAGCAAGAATAAAACTTATCAAAGAATCCTGAAAATACAGTTTTCACAAAAATATTAAGCAGCCCAACTCTTTTCATCACTGATAATAAAAAGAAATGTTTCTTGAGCTTCAAACTAGCATATTAGAATGATTTCTGATGGATCGTGTGACACTGAAGACACTAATGGCTTCTGAAATTTTGGAATATATGAAATTTTAAAATATATTAAATTAGAAAATAGCTATTGTAAATTTTAATAATATATCAGAACATACTGTTTTTTTTTGTTTTTGTTTTTTTTTTACATTTATTTGAATAAAAATGCAGCCTTGATGAGAAAAAGTGAATTCTTTCAAAAACATTAAAAAATCTTACCAACCTTAAACTTTTGAATAGCAGTGTGTTGTACAAGTTGTTTGCACATTAAGTTGCAAATACAAATTTGGACACTACAATTCCAATATATCAAGCAGGCATTAGAAATGGTTCAACAAACCATTATAGTGAAATTAGTTTTTTAATTGAATAATTATTTTTAAACAAATGCACGTGTGTTAAATTAGAAGGCCAAATGAAATTGCTTACCTTCTATGGAGTACTGAATAGTTCCATTTAGTCCATTATCAATATCTGAGGCCTGGAGGATGTGAATGACTCCTGGTGGCAAGTTCTCTGGGATAACTATGTGCAAGTCAGGCTGAGAAAATTCTGGAGTGTTGTCATTATCATCCAGGACAGAGCACAGGACTGTGGCAGTGCTGGACAGAGACGGAGTCCCACTGTCCTCTGCCTGAACTGTAAAGCAGCCAAAAATACATGAGGAGGTGACCATGTTATGTTAAGATTTGTGACCCTGGACCACAAAACCAATTTTTTTTTAAAATCGAGAGTTATACATCAGCTGAAAGCTGAATAAATAAGATTTTCATTGATGTATGGTTTGTTAGGATCGGACAATATTTGGCTGAGATACAACTATTTGAAAATCTGGAATCGGAGTGTGCAAAAAAATCCAAATATTGAGAAAATCACCTTTAAAGTTGTCCAAATGAAGTTCTTAGCAATGCATATTACTAATCAAAAACAAAGTTTTGATGAATATATGGTAGGAAATTTACAAAATATCTTCATGGAATATGATCTTTACTTAATATCCTAATTATTTTTGGCATAAAAGAAAAATCTATCACTTCGACCCATACACTGTATTTTTGGCTATTGCTACAAATATCCCTATGCAACTTAAGACTGGTTTTGTGGTCCAAGGTCACATTTTGAAATGAGCATGCAATTACAGCCTTTTGAAAACACTGTCAATATGTCCCCGAAACAAAGAAAAACAAATCGGCTTAACAGGGTTATTAAAGGTAACTGAAACATTTTCTTTTCCTGAAATAAACATGAAGTAATATAATCACACTCCGTAAGCAAAAAATGACTTGTAAAACATCTGAAACCATTTACTATGCATATTGCCCTATTCCAACCATTTACAATTCTACAAACAATATTAATACAGCATAAAATGTACTAGTTAATGTATCACTTAAGCATGAAAAGAAAACAAATACTGAACCATTCAAAACATGCATGAAATAAATAGTGGTCTGTGCATGATTTTGGTGCTTGTTTTCTGGAGAGATGAGTAAGCTGCAGTAGTAGATATAGGGATAAGAAGGAGGGGGGATGCAGGCAGACTGTAGATCTCACCTCTGAGAGTAAAACTGGATTGGATCTCTCTGTCTAGCTGAGTGGAGGTGCTGATCTCACCAGTGTGGGAGTTTATCGTAAAGAGCTCATATCCAGGACCAGGTAACAAGCTGTAGCTAACAGCAGAACTCGCCTCTGTGGGAAATATACACACACTCGTCACACAACTCTTCACAGATTGGTCTTCAGATCTGAAGATTTGTTTGTCTAATAGAAGTTTATGATTATGACTGCATGACAGAGAGTCTTACTATTGTATCGTATTAGTACCGCTGTATTAGTAATTGGCTTTTAAATGTGTTTTCCTTCACTTCTGTGTTGAGGGTGCCAACAAATACAGAAATGACCCGTGTTTGACAGCTGAATGTCTGGCAAAGTGCTATTTCTGAGCTTCTTATCTGATCTTTGAATTGAAGGGAAAAATGGGACAAAAGAGCTGGCCCAGCATACAACCATCACACTGGTGGAGAATTTGGATTTGTGGTCTATGTACAGCAGAAGTGTGAAAACACACACACGCGCACACACACACACACACACACACACACACACACACACACACACACAGATTTATAATCAAACACACAGCATGTTTCCACATTGACCCTCATTCAGACACACTTACAGTTACATACAGACTTGGGACAATGACAAACAGTTTTAATGCTGGTTTCATATGGTTTTGAAAAACCTTTCTAGGTAACACTTTATTTTGATAGTTCACTTTAGACATTCTACCAACTATAAGTAACTTTTTTTCTCAGGGTTGTGAAGGTTTTAAAATGTATTTCAATACAGATTATAAAATACTTGCTTTAAAAAAGTAATTTGTAACATTTCATTAGATTACAAAAGTTTTTTTTTAACTTAATCTAAATATTTTTAGATTTACAGGATAAATTGTACTTATTGTTAGTATATGTTATATGTTAGTATTAGTATTAGTATTATATGTTAGGACAGTGCTAAATGAAAAAAGATGTTTTTCAAGACAAAATAAGAAAAATATACACATTATCCTGTTCAAAAGTTTACACCCCCTGATCTTAATGCACTGCGTTTCTTTCTTGAACATCAGTAAATGTTTTAACCTTTTGTAATAATTGTGTACGAGTCCCTTAATTGTCCTTTGTGTGAGAAGATGGATTTCAAAATCATACAGTCATTGTTGGAAAGGGTTCAAATACGCAGAAGATACTGGAAAACCAAGGAATGTCCAGAACCCGGAGGATTTTTCTGAAGAACAGTGGGCAGTTTAACTGCTCAGGACAAACAAGGGATTCACAAACAACTATCACAAAACATGAAAACAGTTGTGGATCATTCATGTAACAACAGACAGTTAAGATTCAAGGGTATGTAATTTTTTTCAATGAGACAATTGTCTTGAGGTGTATATGTAAACATTTGTAGCTTATTCACGGAAAGAATTACATAAAAATAACATTACATTTTTATGATCCCCTCATTAAAATTTTGCATATTCCGCAAGGGCTATGAAACTTAGGAGGATGCTTTTGCAGAGTGTCAAACAATCACCAATTGCTGTTTACATTAATTGTCCGTTACAGTTACATGAAAGAAATACAAATTATGCCACACTAATATATAATTATGTTTCCCTTTTCAAAAATTTCATAGTTTTAATGAGGCTTTTTTCTTAGGATATCAGTTGTATCACCTTAACATTTTTTGTTTTGTGCTGGCAAACAATATCAACATTTTAATTAAAAATTGCATATGGCACATGTAATGCATTTTTAAATAAATTAATAAATAGGACAAAAAATGAGTGTCAGGTCACTGACCCACATGATGACACACTCAAACTCAAGTAGACACATAAGCTGGAAAATTCACAAGCAGCCACAAACGTCATATATCAGCTTAATGAGTTTACTAAAATCAAACTGCATTAATGCAACAGCAAGAGAAAGTTGAATCAATTACTAACAATATCAATCTTCATCTGATGAACATTTGGCACAGCGGTTTCATGGGGTTTCGTGAGGTTTAACGTAATGGAAGATAAAATCAAAGAAAAACCATAGACCACACTGCTGAAAGGAGTGAATTCTGGGAGAAAAAATAACCGGCCTTTATTAGCACAGATGGCTTGAGTTAGTGAATCATCACACACAATTTCAAATATCCTGCAGGAGGCCTGACTGCTGTTCTAGAATAACGTCAGAAAGCAGAGACAAGCAGACACTGATATTGCGGCTGAGGTATTTTAAAAGGGCCTGGTAGATTTGTGAATATTTGGACTAGGTACAAGACGCACAGAATAACACACGACGTGCGAAAAAGAACACAAAGAGCCGTTGATTTATGTTTGCAATCAAGTTCGACGAAACATAATTCAGGTGGTTGTATGTTTTTAACAGAAGTCTGCTAACTAAATAAATTTCAAGTCTGATGACCAAGGCCATCTGGACTTCCAGACTGAAAACATGATGAATAAATATGAAAGAAATCCACTACCTTAAGTTACTCATGCTGAAATGTTTTGCACACTTGAAGCAACATGGAGACTTGCTTCTGTTACAGAAATGTAAATGGCAATACTACACTATCGGATAAAGAAAACTGTGTATGTATGCTGACATTCATGAAAGTGGTTATTTCAAAAGCTAAACATTGATTAAGAAAATAATAAGGCAAACTTAATGCAGGTGATTAATACAATTCAGCCAGAAAATAAATTTAAAAAATAGTAAGACAGCATGATGAAAATTTCTGACATAATGCAGAAACTATGACAATTATAATTAAACCATTAAAAAAGCATGGAGGAAGTTGGAAGCTCCGTGTAATGCTGTGTCTGTGAGTAACCTTACTGCCATCTTGTGGTGATTTCTACAACAGTTTGAATATCAACTGATATTTCATTTACAATATATGTTGTTTGACCGAGTTAAATGTTAAACACAGTTTAGCTAAAATATTGAAAAGGCCTCATGATGAGATTTTGAGGTCTTACCTGAATCCAAGTCAACTGCAGTGACTGTGACAAGGATCTCTCCGGGTTCTCTGTTCTCCATGACGGTGGTATTGTAAATGTGCTGCTGGAAGACAGGAGGATTGTCATTAACATCCAAAATCTTCACTGTGAGCGTCTGAGTAGAGGACAGAGAGGGGATGCCGCTGTCTCTGGCCTGGATAGTGAGGATATGGACATTCTGGGATTCATAATCCAGGGATGAATTCAGGTACAGATGCCCTGAAAGAGAGAGAGAGAAATATTATCTATCTAAGATTTTCCAGATAGAGTGCATTAAATTTACTAAAATTGAGAGTACAGGTCTTTACATTGCTACAAAAAAAACTAAAGCAGTCAAACTGTTAATAAGAAATGTTTTTTGAGCACCAAATCAGCACTGATTTCTGAAGGAGAATGTGATTTTTAAAAAAAATAGAAAACAGTTATTTTCATAAATTGTAATAATATTTAACAATATTACTGTTTTTATTTAGCCTTGGTGAGCAAGTCTTTTTTTTTTTTTTTTTAATCTGACTGACCCCAAACTTTTTAAAGGGACTGTATACAGAGTCATCTATAGCTGATCATGACAAGTAAGGTGTCATATTACTAGTTAATACTATATTCTGTGCATGTGCAACATTGGTTATGTCAGGCATTATAGAGGCAGAGTAAATTAAATAAAAAATGTAAGAAATGTAATTCAAGATTTAAGAGTAAATTTAATTTTATGACTTTTCTTTATTTTGAATAATGTGTAGTGATCAATCATGCCAAATAAGACCAAGGACATTTTTATGAAGGTAAGCTAAATTTTGCGTTGTCTTTAACTATAAGCGATTTTATCCTAGACTTACATTAATTTACATCCCTAAACCCATCCCATAATAATTAATTTATAATGTAATAAATAATAAATTCTGCTTCTCACATTCAAGGCGCTTCACAATCTTGCTCCTGCATACCTTACTGATCTTCTTCATATCTACACCCCTCCTCGCACTCTGAGATCTTCACACTCACTCTCCCTGGCGTCACCATGTATACGATTAACTACCATGGGAGCTAGAACCTTCAGCCATGCGGCCCCTGGTCTATGGAAATTCTATGGTCTATGGAAACTCTCTCCCTCTGGAAATTCGGAATAGTAACAGTCTGCATATTTTCAAATCCCGTCATAAGACATATCTTTTTACCAAGGCTTTTCTATGACCTGTTTTTTTTAGTAGCCTGTATTGTATTATACTGTTTCTATGATGTGCATATGTTTTTATCTATTGCTTATTTGCTTGTAAGTTGACCTTGGGTGTTATGAAAGGCGCTGTTAAATAAAATGTATTATTATTATTATTTACCTGTGCTTTCCATATGAAAGTAGCCCATCTCATTGCCTGAAATTACACTGTAAATGACATGCCCGTTACTCCCTTCGTCTTCATCTTTAGCCATCACATGATGAACCAAAAGTCCCACCTCTGTGTCCTCTGGGACACAAGCCATTTCAGTGGAGACAAATGTGGGATTATTGTCGTTGATATCCAACAGAATCGCCTGAGCTATGACTGATGTTTGTTTCCTATCAGTGGGCTCTTCTGCGTTGTCATTGACAGTGACTCTGAATACAATGTTCTCGGTGTGCTCACGGTCCAACCGTCCATTTGTTTTGACAACTCCAGTGTGAGGGTCGATGTGTAAAGGCAGTCCCTCTATGGCAGGGTCGGGGTCATAGGTCAAAGAATAATAAAGCTCACTGTTACGCAGACTTCCATCACCATCATGTGCATTAAACACATACACCGCCGTTCCATTGGTAACATCCTCATAAACACCGAACACAACAAAGTTGTCATTACCAGGAAACCAGGGTGTGTGGTCATTGACATCAACAACACTGATCGCCACAAATGCAGTGACATTATACGTGGGAGGGGCTTCTGCACGGACAACCAGGAAGTAGCGCTGTGTGACTTCGTAGTCCAGATGTTGTGCCACATAAAGCTCGCCACTAGAGCTTTTGATGCCAAACTGCAAACTACCATCACCCTCGACAATAGAATATCGTAACTGCATATCTGGTGCATTAGAAATCCCAAGTGATCCAACGACAGTTCCCAGTTTTACATCTTCCCCCACAGTGAAGTATTTGAGGCTCTGAAAATCCTTTGAGTTTCCGTTTTGTTGGTCTAAGGCATAAACCTGGAATAAAAAACAAAATTTGTGTAACTCTTCTTAAAACATTTACGACAAGACACTACAGGTGAATTAGCTACAGGTGTTTTTTATGCTCTGCTTATTATTTAGACTAATCAACATATAAGTGTTTATTTTTATTGCACTTCATCTACATGAAGATGTCTGTAGATGTCAATACATATAATTAAAGACTGTTTTCTCAAAATGATTTTTTCTCATGCACTTCAAATCTCCACTTAATTAGCACCTACATACACCAAACTTTCCAGTTCAATACATACAGTATCTATATTCTGAAGGTTTTTGCAGAGGGGTTTGTTCATGTATTATTTAACTGATTTATATGACACTTTATTCCTGAAATCCTCATAACTCTATTTCTGTCATGACAACTCTCGGAGGGATTGGCAAGGTAATGTAGATGACAATGTTAATGTATTTGGTCTTGGCGGAATAGATCTGCTACACTGCTGCTGCGGCAGAGCAAGTACTGAGACTTGCTACTGCCAATACATCCACAACATGTTGCTGTGAGCATGTAGGAAATACTGCTGCTGCACATATAACACATATGAATACCCCCCCACAGCATACATGAATCACCTCGTAGCAGATCTATACAGGTGGAGCTGGGGAAGGTGGAGGCTTTCTGAAGTAAGCTGCTAACTGCTACAGCAACAAAAGCTAGGTATTTGAATTATTGAGCAGTGAGCTCATTGGCTACTGATGCAGGAGAAAACCAATCAGCTGTGCCATGTGATGATGTTATTAGGACAGACTAAGTTAGACCTATGGGACTGCGCCATCTAGAGTTTCATGCCAGAACTCTGTATTAATCCTTTATTTACGCTCTATTTAACTCTGTTTATCCTTTTAAATAATGCAAATTATCCTTACTGAGAATAATTCTATTTGATCTATTTGTTGACGACCCTCTAACACTAGCTTTCTCTATTCTTTTTATATTCTATCTACTTGTTTTCTTTTTTTGTATGTATGTGTCTATACATACTAAATAAATAGCTTCCAAACAGCCTTCTTTTTAAAATATTTTATAAAACTGAGGTGTAGAGTGCAAAACTGGCTGAGTAGACACTGCCAGAATAATTATCTCATCCATTGTGGATTTTGTTTCGTTTCTCAGTTATGAATCTCTGTTCACTCAGAGGTCTCTGGCAAACCAAGAGGCTTGTTATTGGTCAGACTTGCAAAGTTCACAAAGGTCAAAAAACATGAACCTGACAAAATTCTATTGGCACAGGAAGTCCTTGTTGTGCTAGTTCTCATTGAAATGACTGGATTTCGCACACATTTCACATATAAATGATATATGTGGCAGCAACTTTTTTTTTAGATTGTACAAAGAAAAGACAAATCAATAAGCAAGTCTTCAGCCCTACTTTGACACACACACACACACACACACACACACACACACACACACACACACACACACACACACACACACACACACACACACACATTGTTTTTATATGCCAGTACCAGCTCCACTAACCTGTATGTGAATAACTGCAGTCTCCTCCAGAGGAAAAAGACCATCGTCTGTGGCAACAACTCTCAGGGTGTAGCGCTTCTGTGGGTTTGAGGAGAACCGTGATGTCACCCTGACATCACCATTACGGTTATCAATACTAAAGTGGCCCAGTTGATTATCTAAAAATATGAAGAAACATTAGACATCTCATACTAAATCACAATATATTTCCTTCGAGCAGGGGGATATAAACACTAATTGTCCTCTCCTCATCAGTTTACCTTTCATTGTGAACTTGACAGTTCCATTCTCTCCAGCATCCAGGTCTTTAGCAAACATAGTGATTACAACAGAATTCACTGGAATGCCTGCCCACACCTGTACAAAAAGCCACATAAACAATTTGCAAATTATATATGCATTTGGTTGACAGTGCAAAAAGTTTTTTATTTAGTGATTTTTTTAGTAGCATTACTCCAGTCTTCAGTGACACGTGATTTCTCAGAAATCATTCTAGTATGCTGATTTGGTGCTCAAGTAACATTTCTTATTATCAATCCTAAGAAAAGTTGTTAATCTATTGTTAAATCCAATGAATTTTGATGGATATAAATTTACAAGAACAGAATTTATTAAAATGATTAAAAATAGTTTTTTAACAATGTACAAGTCTTTACTGTCAGTTTAGATCAATTTTATGCACCCTTGCTGAATAAAAGCATTGATTTCTTTAAAAAAAAACACTTACCTCAGACTTTTGAACAGAGTATACATTTACAATATAAAGACATTGTACTTTCAGAATTACAAAAAAATCACTGAAACATATTACTTCTTGTGCTCAATATACATAAACTCTATAATTAACCTGTTAATTTATTTTAAATAAAATCTACAATTATATTTTGTATTGCTTGTGTTTTCTAGAAAAAGTATTATTATGACCTGTACGTTTAGCTCATTGGTGGCAGGGAGGTGTGTGAACTGTGGGGGGTTATCGTTGACATCTGTGACAAGGATGTGAACAGTAGTGGTGGTGTTAAGACGTGGTCGACCCTGATCTGTGGCCATCACCCTCAAAACATGCTGGGCCTGCTCCTCACGATCCAAAGCCACCATGTTTATGATCTCTCCTATAGCCAGAGAAAGAAGACACAGAACTGGTGTAGGATTTTTGCTAGGAAATTTCACAAATAATTACAAAGAAATAGCAAGTAAAACATAGAATTAAAGGTGAAATTTTGAAGTAGAAAGACAGAAATAGTATTTTCTTGTAAAACATACTCCAATAATCTGTTTTTACAATGTAGAACATTTTGTATAATGTAGAACAATATCCATAAAGAAAAGGTTAGAAGGTTAATTTATTTATTGTGGTTATTTTATCTTGGTTTATTTTATTTTAGTTTAGTTTATTTTTATTCAAAATACAAAACTATTTTTAATGAATTTTTGGATTGCTTTTTTGACAAAGCAGTGTATGAAACATAGTCTGAACAAAAAACAGCACTAATTTGAAAGTAATCCTGACCTGTTCTGGGGTTGATGCGAAAGTTTTTTCCCTCAGAAAGCAGGATGTAGGACAATATTCCATTGTTACGTGAATCTCTGTCTGTAGCTTTTACTGTCCCAATCATCCCATGAGGAGACGGTCCCTCCTGCAAACTGAAGAAGTACACATCCCTACTGAACACAGGTGCATTGTCATTCTCATCCTGAACTATGACAACCACCGTTGCTGTGGCCTCCGTTTTGCCATTTTGTGCCTTTGCACACACACTAAATCTGTAGATGGGTTCAGTTTCATAGTCAAGACTCTGAGATACAAACATCCATCCAGTCTCTGGGTGGATTCTGAATGGTGGGACTCCAGAGAGGGCTTTAAGGGAGTAAGTAATGACAGGGGGCGCTTTGCCAGGGGTCCCTCCATGCTGGGATCTGGTTCCATGAGCACGTACCTGAATCATTCTAGTGTCTTTTGGAGCGCTTTCTCCAATTTCCACTTGATAAACCAAAGTTTCAAAGGCCATTGTATCTTCCACAGAGCCTAAGGAATCCTTCTCTATCGCAAGACGTAATGTAGAGCTCAATGAAGGATGACCCTCATCCTCAGCTATGACGTTGAGCTCGTACCTCTGGCTGGAATCTCCAGAGAGGTTGCCATTTAGCATGAGAGTCCCAATACGTGGGTGAATGGAAAACAAATGGCTCTCAGAATGTAACATATAGTGAATTCTGCCATTAAGGCCGCTGTCAGCATCATGGGCATGTGCAATGAAAACTGGCGTGCCTGGAGGGGTTTTATGGGATATGGTGATGTGTTCTGAGGTCTTCTGGAACACAGGAGGGTTGTCATTGACATCAGTGATGGAGATATTGACCTGAGCACTGCTGTAGATAGGACGGGTTCCCGTGTGGAACTGTATGTTCAGAATAACATTAGAGAGGGACTCGTGGTCCAGTGGCTGGCCGGTGGTGATGATGCCCGACTGGGAATCAATTGAGAAAAGCCGCTGAGGGTCACCTGAGGATATGATGTATGAGACTAGCTCCACTGAATCTGAAATTACAGGGAAAAAGACCACAAAAATATCATTAATATGACAAGAAAAAATAAGATACACAGTAAAAAAAAAAAAAAAAAAATTTTATACAACAAAAAATAATGGAGTATGTTTTATAAGTAAACACTATTTCAATTTCAAATTCTGGGTGAAACTTAATAAAATAAATCCTACACAATTTTTGGTCACACTTTATTTTAAGGTACAATTCTCACTACTAACAAACCATTAACTGTCTTTTGCCTTAATAAACTCTAATTTGCTGCTTATTAATAGGTAGCTGTTAAGTTAGGTATTGGGTAGGATTAGGGATGTAGAATATGGCCATGTAGAATAAATGCTTGATAAGTACTAATAAACAGCCACAATTCTAATAATAGGCATGCTAATAAGCAACTAGTTAATAGTGAGATTTGGTCCCTATACTAAAGTGTTACCCTTTTTTTCAGTGTACTTTTACCTTTAAAGGTATAGTTTACCCAAAAATGAAAATTATGCCATTAATTACTCATGTTGTTCCAAACTCATGCTCTTTTATTTTTCCATGCAACACAAAATGAAAGTTTCTGAATAATAATTTTGAACAATTCTCCATTAATTCTCCCTTATATTAGAGTTTCAAGTTTGCATATTTGAAAAATAAAATACATATTTGTATTCTATGGGTGAACTATGGCTTCACAGTTTTATTTAAAGGATTTTCAGGAATTTAATTGGCAGGTCAAGTATGAAATGATCTTATTATGAAAATGTTTTTTAATATATCACCTATTAACTGTAACATAAATCTTTGTCAATGTCACACAGACTGTATACTTATAAATTTAGACACACTTAATGACACACTTACCCCTAACATATGTATTAAAAGTGGTATTGTCATTATCCTATTGTTTGACAGTTGAGACTTTGCAACGGCTGGAGAAAACCAAAGCCCCCAGAGATTAAGCGACCTGCCCCCCTCTGCAACTCAGAATTTCTGAACCTTCATTTGACTTGAAGAGAGGGTTAATCAGCTAATCTAAACGTTAACCTCAACTGACTGTCTACTGTTGAAGTGCACTCTAAACATTTATGTGTGCGTGTATGCATGTGTGTAAGCCAAAAACTGCTGCAAATCACGTAAATAAATAAAAAATGCAATGTTTTAAGCGAGAAATTCAATCATGCTTAATTTTATGATTCAAACCAGTACATTTTTACTGCAAAACCAAATCATAATCTAACAGTTGCCAGCCTTTTTTGTTACTTTTTAGGCATTTCCACAAAAGCACATATCTACCATATACTTTGATAACAGCATACTATTATAAAATCTAAATCTAAAATGACCTCAGACTAAGTAGATGTGAATCACTGAGGATGTTAAGAATGTGTGATTAACCCTAATACCTTAATGGGCATAAAATACTGTTCACTAAAAACAATTGATTGTAGACAAGGAGAAACAGACCACAGCAAATCTCATTATCTATCCTAACAACCCTGCCAACTAAGACTGATATTTAACCCTCTGATCAGCTCATCCCTGACCTGCAAACTGGATTAGCCACTGGGGTAACAACGACTGGAAATAGTAGGTTATACCAAAGACTATAGAAGTCTTAAAGAGACTTTGGTTATACTTAGCGGAAAAGCAAGATGTAAAATAAGGGTGGATTTTGACACCTTGGATTTGTTGGAGGGCTTCCAAATGAATTTCATATTTAATTTATTATTAATATTGGAAAAAATAATGAACAAATTGTCAATAAATAATAAAACATGGTTTAACATTATGTCTATTTTCTCTACCTGTGCAAAACTTTACAATAAGATTGTATTTGTTAACATTAGTCAATTAATTCGTTAACATTAACTAACAATGAACAATCTGTATACAGCATTAGTTAATCTTTGATAATGTTAACTTGTCATTTCCCAACATTAAGGGCCAGATTTACTAAACAGGGCAAATTATCGTTAGAGTGCAATTTCATGAAAGCGCCGATGGGAGGGGGAAATTCTGTGCGTGATTTACTGACAATACGCACATTAAAGAACACAGACGCAGCCAGATCATGCCCATAATGACCAGTGCAATCTACCAAGAGCAGCGCAAATTACTGCCTGCTTTAAGACGTGAAATAATGGCGCAAATTCCAGTAATTTGACGAGTGCAAAAAAGAGTAAATCAGGATGCGTGATTAATTTGAATAATCTCCTCCCATAAATTTTTTCGTCTGAAAGGGAAACTCCTACAAAAGCATATTGAATACGGCCGGGCACAAAAATAACCATGTCCACACCTTTTCAGCATTAATTCTTCACTGTGCGTCGTAGTAAATCCTGACAGTACTATTTTAACTCCAAAAGACAGTTTGCGTTGACACAAGCTGTTAGTAAATCTGGCCCTAACAGTTTTACATTATATTACAGTACCTTTTAGTTAATGCATTAGTTAACATAAACTAATAAGCAAGACTTGTTTACAGCTTTAGTTATCCTTTGTTAATGTTAACTAGTATATCTAGGCTACTACTGAATTTCTCAAGATTAATAGGCCTAGCTTAGTTAAAGGGATAGTTCAACCAAAAACCAGAATGGTCATTTACTCACCCTGTTCCAAACCTGATTCTTTCTTCTGATGGTATTGAATAAATGTTGATAACCATTGACTTCCATAGTATCCAAAAAAAAGGAAGTCAATGGCTACCCAACAATTGTTTGGTTACTAACATTCTTCAAAATATCTGCTTCTGCGTTCAACAGATGAAAGAAATTCATATAGGTTTGGAACAGGGTAAGGGTGAGTAAACGATGGCAAATTTTTCATTTTTGTGTGAAATATCCCTCACCCTTTAATGTAAACTATTTAGCATTACAATACTTGCTTCCCAATGGATCCTCTGCAGTGAATGAGCTTGACTCAGTCCATCAATTAATGTCTTAAAGTTAAAAGCTGTGTGTTTGTAAGAAAAAAAAAATCATGGCTTTTTAAATATAAACAGCTGCCTCTGGCCAAAATACCAGTCCATAATCTATTATAACACATCCTCCAGTGACAAAGTCCATCCCCCTGTTGTCATCTCACATCAAAATCCACTGACTTGTTTGTTTAGTACTGTTTTAGACTGTCTTCACTTGTGAAATGGTGCTTGATCTGTCTAAATTTCTCTCAGATGAGTTGACTTTTCTCATGGCGAAAGCAATTTATATGAATTAGAAGACTTCAGCCATTTCATTCATATTCATTCATAAAGTCAAAAATGTCCTAATGATAAATTTATTTAAAAAATGCTGTCTTTCAAATGGTATTAGGTCATCGCATGATTTGTATTTGGATTACATATTTGCCTCCTTCGAACAATTAATCCAGAGGTTCGCTATTCCTAACACACACTTTTATAGGTATTTACAGCTTAGAAGCTTTGTATCATCGGAATCAAACTGTTTCCCCTGATGTCCTCATCGATCTCTCATTGATTGTATTCTCGAGCATAGGTGTGGAGTAAAACAGTCCATTAGCAAAGTTTATGGTCTACTTAATCTGGCCACTTTAGAAACTTTAAAACAAAAATAAGAAAAATAAAATAAAATTTTTACTGGTATAAAGGGTTGGGTTTTTTTTCTTATCTTTTTTCATATTCTCTTTTTTCTGTTTTATTGTTCTATGTTAAATATAAAGAAAAAGATTGGAAGTAAAAAAAATGCTGTTTTTCACCTCACAAGGTGTTAACTGATGGACTGGAGTGTGGATTACTTGTGGATTAATGTGACGTTTTTATCAGCTGTTTGAACTCTCACTCTATAACTGCACCCATTCACTGCAGAGGGTCCCTTGGCGAGCAAGTGAAGTAATGCTACATTTCTCTGTTCCGAAGAAGAAACAAACTCATCTATATCTTGAATGGACTGAGGGTACATTTTCAGCAAATTTTCATTTTTGGATGAATTTTATAGTAGTTATAGTAGTTTATGTTCATTTATACATGAACATTTCTTAACAATCAAAGTACATGCTCTGTGTTTACATTACTTAAAGCATTAGTAATGCCATGAACTAACAATAAACACTTTATTAAAGTTACTTAAAAGTTACTAAAGTGTGTGTGTGTGTGTGTGTGTGTGTGTGTGTGTGTGAAAGAATCTCACTGCAAAGTGAAAACCATTTCAAATGTTTGCAGATTCCTTAGTAACATGATTCATCTTTAATAAAGAATTTAATATGCACTTTGTAAACCTTATTGTAAAGTGTGACCTATTTCACATGATGTGTTACAAATGTTTGTAGGCTCTCTAGTCTCTACTAATGTTATTTAACAGAAAAAAAAACAAACAAGAAAAAACATTTATTAGGGGTATCACTGGATCTTATTGTAATCTGTATACAAGTGTTGTTCATAATAACTTGATGTCAACTTATTACTAACACTAAAAAAATTAGCTATTGATGTTAAGATATACATTAGTATGTATGTCCAAGGCAACATCAACAAAGATATAACACTGTATAAAAGTGTTGTTCATTGTTAGTTACTGTTAACTAATCCATTAAAGGTGTCATAGGTGATTGTCTTCAGAAACATTTTTTGTTATTCTGGTTGAAGTCTGCATGATGTAGCCCAGAGGTTCCTAATTCCAGTCCTTGAGCCCGCTCTGCATATTTTGCATGTCTTGCTTAGTTAACACACTCGGTTCAGATAACCAGCTCATTAGAAGTGAGCTCTGTGCATGAACTGTGTTCCGATTGACATGCTCCCTAAACAGTGTTCATTGCTCCCTTCTCCCTGAGCAGGGAAAATCCGTTTATTTCACTTCAGAACATTCACTCACGGATTTGCACAGTGTCTTAACACACAGACGAAACTTACTAGAGAAGTGTGAAGTGTGACATAATACACCTGTGTAAATAAATACAATTTAAATTCATGTCTCGCACACTTTAATGCCCTTTGTATGGAACATACACTTTGAACTGGCGGAATATCTGGTGATGTCCACTTCGAAGGACACTTATTAAGGTCGAACAGAACAACCGTCGGACGTGATAAGATATACATATGAAAAGTGCAGAGCAGGGAGGGCGCGAGGACTGTAATTGGAAACCGTTGATGTAGCCTATTATAGTAATTTAATGTTGTCTCTGGTATTCTGCTCTTTGAGCGTATGTGCGTTCAGGGGGCGTGGCTTTGGACGGCGATTGCAGGGCGGGTGGGACGTTCACTTTCAGTGCTATCAGGCTAAAGTTAGCATTTTCCGAGATCTCCTATTGCACTTTTAAATAATGTTAACAAAAACAACCTTATTGTAAAGTGTTAACAAATAGGTTTCTTCTTCAACTAAACATAGTATCACACTGTCCAGCCTCAAATAGGGCAAAGTGTGAGAGTCTCAGAAAAAGCAAGGAAAACTCACTGGCAGGGGTAACAGCCTGAACCAAACCAACAGAGGAGCCCACGGGTGCATCCTCAGAGATGGAAAAGGTGTAGTGGGCTTTTTGGAAGAGGGCAGGAGGCTGGTCGCTCTGCAAGATGTTTACTGTGATGTTAGCAGGATAAACAGCAGACATGCCTCCTCCATCCTGAGCAGAGACAGACAGCTTCACACTGCTGCTGCGCAGCTGGGAAAGTGAAGCGTTCAGGCAGACAGAACCTGAGGAACACACAAAACCTACATTAACATCATAGAGGACACATGCACAAGGTGTTATCTATTATTGCCACATAGATGTTTGATCAATTAAAAAAGAAGGTTTGACTTTAAGTACATTACAGACTGAAATTTAAGGGTCCTGAAATGAATCATCTTAATGACAATATCTTGATTTTAATGTGTAAAAATAGCTAATTCTTTAACTGCTAGATAACTTAGAAACTTGGTAAGCACAAGGCCATGATGGTTTTATTTTATTTTATTTTTTATTTTTTTACTTATACACTATCTCCATCTCTTTTCAAATCTTTTAAGAAAAACATCCCGTCACTGATGGTGACATGGTGAATATGTTTGTGGCTAGCTCCACTTTTAACAGATGGTGGGGGGCCTGCTAGATTCTGTCACCTTGATCTAACTTAAAATCCTTAGCATCTGTTGATTTAAACCCGGAGTTGTTAACCTTAGACATGCGTGCCTCCACTGGTACACAGAACGGTAATCACTGGCATGCGAACAAAAGAGATTAATATGTGTGTATTTTATTTGGTTGGTTGTTTTAGAATTTCCTAGCACCTGCACGCCAATAAACAAGAAATAAAATTAAATACAATTAGTGTTCCACTGATATTTAGTCAAAGCTGACATGAGACGATATTTGGCAACTTTTATTTTGACAGCACTGAGAACCATGCATCTAAGTCAGGGGTCACCACACTCGGTCCTGGAAGGCCGGTGTCCTGCAGAGTTTAGCTCCAACTTGCCTCAACACACCTGCCTTGAAGTTTCAAGTATACCAAGAAAGACCTTAATTAGCTGGTTCAGGTGTGTTTGAATAGGGTTGTAGCTCAACTCTGCAGGACACCGGCCCTCCAGGAACAAGTCCTCCAGGAATCTAAGTCAAAATAAGTCATAATAAAAGTCAAAAATAAAAGTTTTTTCAGTCAAGTTTCAGTCGCCCATAAGTTTCATAAGCACCCATGTTTGAACACAGCTGAGTGGCCACAGTGTGTGAAAACAAACAGCCTATAATGGTACAAATCAACCCACTCATTGTTTTATAATCCCAATAAATTATAATCAGTCTCTCCAAACGAGCAGTTCCAGATTTCTCCCTATGTACAAGTCACCGAGGGGAAAAAGTCCCACATTTGTGACACTCTCTGCCCTGTTAGCATAGACACAGGCCTGAGTGAGAAGCAGCAGTCCGCCATTACTGTTTTCTAGTTGTAACGTTAGCTGCAGGAGATACACAATAGCTGTGTCCGAAATCGCTCACTCGTTCACTCATTCACTCATTCACTAATCCCTATATAGTGTAAGGCAGTTGAGTGCATTATATTAGAAAGGAGTGAACGAAATGAATTGAACAGATTCGGACGGTGACGTGTACACTGCACGTGAGACTTGGCTGTTGCAAAAATATCTTAGTCACATATGTACTTTCATATTACATGTACCTCATTTTAGAAAATAATATTATTAGCAATAACACTTAAAATGACTTTATATTGTAATCAGCTTTGTGTTTTCATTGATGGTATATTATTAATTTGTTTTGTAATGCTTATATGGTCATAATCATTAAGTACTATTAAAATATTGTCAACAAAAATAAACTCACATTAGCACGTTAATAACCGTTAATTTGACATCAGAATGAATAGACTACCAACGAACATTTTTAAAAATCCACCAAATTATCATCATTTTTGTAAATGAAACGTTATCTCTCATTCAAACTCACTCGCTCCTGCTCTCTCTAACAGCTCGTCGGTTCTCCGCATTGGATTGTGGGAAATAGTGCTTCAGCGAGTGTACTGTACATCGGTTGTACACTTGAAATCAGAATGCATTGTGGGTAAAAAGTAGTGAACGAATGTAGGGAATGAAGTTGTTCACTCAGAATTCGGACAGCACTATAAAATGGCTGACACCCGATATAGTGCACTACATAGTGGATAGGGAGCGGTTTTGGACATAGCTAATGTGAGGGCCAAAGAAGCATTTCAAGTGTTGTGTTTTGGGATGCACCAATGAACATAGGAGTCTCCACAGACTCCCTCCATCTGAGCTTCTGAGAAAACTGTGCTTAAATTATATTTTCGAAGGAAATATCCCGTAAAAAATTGGTAAAGTCCCCTATATGTTTAAGGATCAATACCCAAGCTTCGTGCGTGAACGTCATCTCCAGACAAAGTAAGTATCACAGGTTTGTTTTCCAAATTGCCTTTCTTAAAGAGCTTCTTGGCACTCTGTAAGGCTAATGTTGCTAAAGCTATGCCTGTTTTCACTGATGCTGCCTTCACATGCTACCAGAATGATAGTATATATAGGAATGTGGTAGTTAAAAATTGCATATGAAAGCAAGTCGACTGCTTAAATTTGTCAAGCTCATAACCACATGTGGGACTTATAAAGTTTGGGATAGCACGTTAAGGAAAAATGAGAACAGCTATCGTTATTTTTATCGCGCCGTGCTCTTCGTCTGTGTAATTCATAAACGATAATTTATTATACTCAGTACAATCAGATGACTGACTTTTAAACTGAGTATGTTTTCTGTAAAGATAACAGGCTTGTACTAATACTGGAATGTTTATTTGCAAAGGCTAGCATAGGCATTGCTGAAGCTTGAGCTCTTGGAGCTCCGCCCCATTCTGAAAAGTACCAGCTCATTTGCATTTAAAGGGACACACACAAAAACGGTGTGTTTTGGCTCATACCCTAAAAGTGGCAATTTTAACAAACTATAAAAAAATGATCTGTAGGGTATTTTGAGCTAAAACTTCACATACACACTCTGGTAACAGACTTTTTTACATCTTGTGAAAAGGGGCATAATAGGTCCCCTTTAAGAAATTGCTATTTGAAGTACAAATCAGTTTATTTTTAAGATTTATTTTTTAATAAATAACTAGGGATGAGGATGGCAGATGTGGCCAAAGCAATAAACTTGCAATGCCCATACTATAAGTGCTACAGCGAAACAGGAAACAGAGCTGATCATCCTTGCAGTGAAAAACCATGTGCAACCATATCTCTCCCTAGATGTGTTCAAGAAAAATGCCTTGATGGAAGAGAGGAGGAACATCTCTCAAATCTGCTGCAGTCCATGAGAATAAGATGCACTGTAGCACTGTAGCAGTCCCTTTTTCAGGGACTCATTATTCCATTCCTGTTTACCAAATGCCTCTCAAACTTGTTCAGTTTATGTCTCAGTTGTTAAAAGTTTTTATGATAATACAAATATTTATGAAGAAATCTTTGAAGAAAACATTAAGAAATTGGCTGAAAATAAATGCAGATGAATTTATTCTCTGATGAGTCCAATTTTTAGCTTTGCCCAAGACCTGGTCATCTAATGGTTAGACAGAGACCTGGAAAGGCCTTCAAGCCACCCACTGTGAAATTTGGTGGAGGATCAGTGATGATCTGGTTGTGCTTCAAACTGGAATTGGACACATCTTCCATAAGGACCTGATTCTTTGAAGGAATCAAGCTGCAGACAAGGTTGTCCTGTAAGACAAGAAACTTGCTTCGTTCTGCTTTGACAATGTTCCCCAAATCTGAGGACAGGTTTTCCAGCAGAACAATGCTACATGCCACACAGCCAGGTCAATCAAGGTGTGCATGGAGGACCATCAGAGCAAGACCCTGCCACAAACATTCATTGCCAAAGAAGCTGGCTGTTCACAGAGTGCTGTATCCAAGCATGTTAACAGAAAGTTGAGTGGAAGGAAAAAGTGTGGAAGAAAAAGATGCACAACCAACCGAGAGAACCGCAGCCTTGTGAGGATTGTCAAGCAAAATCGATTGAAGAATTTGGGTGAACTTCACAAGGAATGGACTGAGGCTGGGGTCAAGGCATCAAGAGCCACAACACACAGACGTGTCAATTTGGCTACAGTGGTCGTATTCCTCTTGTTAAGCCACTCCTGAACCACAGACAACATCAGAGGCGTCTTACCTGGGCTAAGGAGAAGAAGAACTGGACTGTTGCCCAGTGGTCCAAAGTCCTCTTTTCAGATGAGATCAAGTTTTGTATTTCATTTGGAAACCAAGGTCCTTGAGTCTGGAGGAAGGTTGGAGAAGCTCATAGCCCAAGTTGCTTGAAGTCCAGTGTTAAGTTTCCACTGTCTGTGATGATTTGGGGTGCAATGTCATCTGCTGGTGTTGGTCCATTGTGTTTTTTGAACACCAAAGTCACTGCACCCATTTACCAAGAAATGTTGGAGCACTTCATGCTTCCTTCTGCTGACCAGCTTTTTAAAGATGCTGATTTCATTTTCCAGCAGGATTTGTCACCTGCCCACACTGCCAAAATCACCAAAAGTTGGTTAAATGACCATGGTGTTGGTGTGCTTGACTGGCCAGCAAACTCACCAGACCTGAACCCCATAGAGAATCTGTGGGGTATTGTCAAGAGGAAAATGAGAAACAAGAGACCAAAAAATGCAGATGAGCTGAAGGCCACTGTCAAAGAAACCTGGGCTTCCATACCACCTCAGCAGTGCCACAAACTGATCACCTCCATGCCACGCCGAATTGAGGCAGTAATTAAAGCAAAAGGAGCCCCTACCAAGTATTGAGTACATATACAGTAAATGAACATACTTTCCAGAAGGCCAACAATTCACTAAAAATGTTTTTTTTTAATTGGTCTTATTATGAAGTATTCTAATTTGTTGAGATGTGAATTGGTGGGTTTTTGTTAAATGTGAGCCAAAATCATCACAATTAAAAGAACCAAAGGCTTAAACTACTTCAGTCTGTGTGCACTGAATTTATTTAATACACGAGTTTCACAATTTGAGTGGAATTAAGGAAATAAATGAACTTTTCCACAACATTCTAATTTACTGAGATGCACCTGTATATTTTTGCTGCACTGCAAGCGCTGAATTAAAGTAACTGCGCATTGTTTGCGGTAAATATGAACATGGATTGACACGAAAATGTGGTAATTACACCATAAATGCATATAATTAAAGTCTACTGTGCTTCACAGTCAACACATAGACTATGGGTTTTTGGCTAGGTTTAAAGTAAAAGAGCCCTTTTAGACAAACAAGGCAATAATAGCTGGCACTCGTGGCGGTAGGAAAACAGAAAAAAGTTCTTTATGAACTGCAGGATTGTTTGTAATAAAGAATTAAATGCAAAAGAAAGGCAGTAGAGCTGACTGTTTCTGTCAATGGTAAGTTTTAATTTAGAATGTTTGTGATAATGTAAGAAAAGCAGTTTAAATGTTTTGCCACTTGCTTGAACAACTTAATATATAAATCTAGAAGTAGCCTAAATGTAAAAAAGTAAAAAGCATTGAATAATGTGTTTCTTATTTATTGCGTTTAAACATGTCTATGAAAGACTGTATTACTGTACTGTGTAAAAAAAAGAATCACAATGCTAAAAAAGCATTTTCAATAACAATGTTTGGATTTGAAATCAAAATAATAGATAAATGTTGTGTTTGTGGTAAACAGCCATGGATCAGGAGCAGACTCCTGTGTGAAAGCACAGTCAGTGCTGCTTCTGCACCGCTTGCGTACCACACATGGACTGCATAAACTCTGCAAACGGAGTATGTGTGAACCTGGTGTAAAAGGCCACCTCACATACAGCTCATGAAATCAGACTTGTGCTGTGTGTAAGATATTGTGCAACAATTCCACGATTGCCAAAACAAAAATGCAGTGCATAATCAAACATTTAGGTGAGATAAATATATATTTTTGAAAAATGTCTAAAAAAATGCCCCTTCCCCCCCTTAAATTAAAAAAATACCCTCTCACAAGAGTCACCTAAGAGGGGAATTCATTTTCAAAATGAAATTCAGGCTCTGAATAAATGTCTAAAAATCTTGATTGGATCATCATAAATAATTCTACATGATAAAAAAAAAGGCTTTAAAATACCAATAAGGCCGAGCTGCTTGAATTTTTGCACCAGGACTGACATAAAGTCACCCAACAGCAATGTGAATGACTGGAGGAGAGCATGCCAAAACACAAGAAAGCCATTATTCCACCAAATATTGATTTCTGAACTCTTCCCAAGTTAAAACATTAGTATTGTGTTGTTTAAAAATGAATATGAAATTGTTTTCTTTTCTTTGCATTATTTGAAGTCTGAAAACATCTTCTTTTTTTGTTATTTTGACCAGCTGTCATATTCTGCAAATAAATGCTCAAATGTTCCTTTTACTCACACACACACACACACACACACACACACGCGCACACACACACACACACACACACACACACACACACACACACACATAAATAGTAAAGCAAAATAAACTGATAATTTTTTCAGTGCAATATATATAGCAACATTATGTCAAAAAGGTAGTAGCTTCTGAGAAAACGTCACATCAAAAATCTAAACCAATGATGCTAAGCAGGGATACTGGCGACGTGAGAGCATGCAGACACCCTAAGTTCTCTTTCCCACAATGTCCTCTCTCACAAGTAGCACTGGGAAATTTGATTATTTGCAGTCAATTAGTTTTATATCATGTTTTACACATTTATATTTCAATGTAAAAGGAGGAATATTTACTCAGGCTTCTGAGCACTACTTAAGAGTAAACACACTACAGGGCATACAGTAAAGCATATGCTTGTTCGTCTTTGCCACTGCTGCATTAATGAGAGAGAGAGACATATTTGTAACAATTAACGGCAGAACAGTGATTGTAATGGGATTATGGAAAAATAAATCACAGCCCTCCAACTTCATTACAGAGTAATCTGATTACTGTAATGCGTCACACCAAACAACACAGCTCAGCAGGAGCTCTATGTGTGCGAACAGTAAAGGACACTGACAGTAACATGTACCATACAAATAATTTTAATAATAACAGTTATCTGTATTTCCCAAACTACTAATGCGATTTTGATATTTGACATATATATATATACTGTATTATAGACCGTTACTTGAAATAAGTTAAGGAAAAGTAAATGTTTATATATGTATGTCATTTTCAATGTACTATAATTATAGAATTTATGGAATATAAATTATAGAATTGCTCAAAATAGCATGGCATATTGGTACTATATTGGTTCCAGATTAAAAATGAAACATTTTGCCAACATTTAATTTTATGGATCGATTCAGTAACTGGAAATTTTCACTGTATGTGCTTTACTTAGCAACAATTGCAACATTTTATAATAAGATAACGGAGTACATCATATAAAGCATAATAACAGATTTCTGTAGACACTCAGCACTGCAGTCCACTTCACACAATCTGCACTCATGTTTAACCAGGATTTAGAAAGGTGCTGTGTAAATCCACAGGCCTCCTACTGTGATGTGACAAAAGCAATTACTGTATCTGTTACAGAAGGCTCTCAGACTGAGCGTCAAGAAAAGCATGCGCTATGTTGTCTAAACAAAATATTTCAGTTATCTATGCTGTCCTATGGACTATAGTATCGCACACATCTGACTTGTTCAAAGTTAAATTTTAGCTTAATCTTAACAGTGACAGCACAACAGTTTCCTTCTTTTCAAGTCTTTCTATTTAAGGTTATTTCATGGTAAATAAAAGATTCTCGGAAGTGAACATTGTGTTTTGGCAAAACAGATTTCAGTCCCAGCATGTTACCTGTTGACTGGTCCACAGTGAATAAAGACGCAGAATCTCCTGGCAGAAGCTCATAGGTGATTTTTCCATTGTTCCCAGAATCCCGGTCAGAAGCAAAAATACTGAGTAGCTCAGTGCCAGGTTGGGCATGGACGCTCACACTCGTGACATATTTCTCAGGACTAAAAACAGGAGCATTATCATTCACATCCTCCACATTGATGTGAACAAATGTCTGCGAACTGAGCCCATCCTATTCAGAAAGAAAACATAATTACTAGCTTCTTTTTCCATTTAATGTCAATTTCCACAATGCCAGTATTAACAAAACTCACTTGATCCTCAGCTTTAACAGACAGGTCAAAGGTCACGAGGCCAGCTTCATGATCAATATCTTGAGACACACAGATTTCCCCAGTAACAGCGTTGATGTGAAAGTAAGGGTGGTCGTCCTTGCTGCTGAAGCCATCATAGAGGGAGTATTGCACTGATCCAAACTCGGCATCATCAGCATCTGTGGCAGTGACCTGGACCAGATGGAAATGTATAAATAAAGTAAATCTTATCTAGACCTGCAGCTGATACAATTTCCTTGGCCTCCAGTGCCAGAATTACTCAGAATCCCATGCAATGTTACATTTACATTTACATTTAGCCATTTTGCAGACGCTTTTATCCAAAGCGACTTACAATTGGGGATGTTGTGGTCATTCATACCAATACGTTTTTAAGGTATCTGAAATTTAACGCCAATAAAATCTGTAACTATTCTTAACATAGATTAAACATGAACGGCACCATTCTTCCAAAACTAGGAGCCTGTAATCAATCATCTGTGTATTGGGAGCACCAAAATGACCATGCAGGCAAGCATTATCTCATTAACAATGGTTATGGTGTTGGCTCAGCAAAAGGTGTTTCAGATTAACGTTTCCAGATTTACTCTTTTAGACCACTAAAACCTTCTGCGTGGAAAACATACGTGCGAGTAGTTTCTGAGTAATTTGTAGGTGATGAACAACTGTGTAAACACAATAACCTTGTTTTCCTCATGACCCTAAGACAATTCACACTGCAACAACAGATGCAGACGTAACAACAGACGTACGGCAAACCTGTTTTTCGTCAGGTTTTGTCGGATCAGTGTGTTGGCGTCTGTTGCCATTGGTCAGCGCTTGTCTTAGCTGATTGAACATGTTGCGTCTGCATTTGTCGGGTCTTGGAATGTCTGAGAAGTGACGTACTATAATTGGTTGACTGCGTTTGTCTGAATCTGTCGGAGAATTGAATTGGCCTTCAGACTAATTGAAGAGACTGGAGAAACACTAATGGAAATTCGTAACAATCTTACATTTTGGTGAATCTCGTTTGTACATATCAACTGCGTATGCCCTACTGACATGCATACCTTCTTATAGAGTTTACTATTAATCAAATTGTATGAATTTGGTGTCAAGTTGCTAAAATGTTAAATAGTTCTTGTATTATTGTGAATTTGTTGTCAAACTATCTCATGGAGTCCTTAAGATTTACACTAAAGTTTACTATACCATAAATATCAAAAACATCTAACAAAGTAATGTTTTTGCAATTTGATTTCCTTTCTCTGGGGAACCAAATAATGTGTATTGACAAAATTGAATCAATAACATATCAAATACAAGTCTATTTTAAGTAGATGAATTACACAGAGTGGAAAATGTTGCTTAGTTTTTCTAATTCAAGTTTTCTGTTGCTGAGTCACTGGAGTAAGATTTTATGTTTTTTAGTGTTCTACATGTTAAGCGGTGGTACTGATTCTTATTATCATCTGTCGTATCTTTAGCAGCACCTTATGATCTAAGCCTTTCTGTCATAAAAAAGATATCATACTAACATTTATGAGCCCAGTAGTGGGTGGATGACCGAGACCTCTGTTCAAAGTCTAAAAGCAACTGTCTGAGATCATGAATTCCAGAAACACTCTTTGCACGCAGAGCTGATTGCGGCTATGATCAAAAAGAGAGATATCTAAAAATATATCCCCTGAAAATATGGCAAATTTTTATGGACGTGGAGTGCTACAACAGATGGCACGGCACCCAGAGCCCTGATCTCGACATCACAGAATCAGTCTGGGATTATATGAAGAGACAACTGAGACTAAAGCCTAAATCCACAGAAGAACTGCTGCCACCTCTCCAAGATGAAAACTTTCTTAAAAACCGCACAAGTGTACCTAGTACTGTTTGTAAAGCAAAGGGTGGTCACACCAAATATTGATTTGATTTGATAGTTACTAAAGTTCACTGATATAACCAAAACCATCCAAATTATTGTTTTATTCAATTATACCTAAGTAATATTACTATAATTTAAAATAACTTAATATATTTTAAAAAGTAACTTATTCCTGATGGCAAAGCTGAATTTTTAGCAGCCATTACTTCAGTTCTCAGGGACACATGACTCTTTAGAAATCAATCTAATATCCTAATATTATTATAAATGTCTTTTAATGTCCATTTTGATCAATTTAATGAATGTTAGGGATAAGGGTTTTAAAATATGGTCATAATAATTCATATGTGAAGAGTTCAGATGCAAAAGCCTCTAAGTGCCATCTGAAATTTTCTTCTAAAATTAGCATTTTTCTCAGGCTCCTATATGTTTATGTTCTGTTATTTCACTTTAATGGCAAAGAAAAGAACCTATTCATTGCCATTAAAGCGAAATGACTGAACCTTCACATAGGAGCCTGAGAAAAATGCTTAATTTATAAGAAACTTTCAAATGGCACTTAGAGGCTTTTGCATCTGAACTCTTCATGTGCTTTATAAGTACTACTAAACAGACAATATGCTATTAATATGCATGCTAAAAAGCAACTAGTTAATACTGAACAGTGTTCCCTAATCTAAAGTGCTTCCAATAAAATATTGAAACTGCCAATGAAACTGTTTGATTTGTCACGCCGAGTGCACTTGTGCCAGGCGACAGTTTCACACACAAGGAGACAAAGCAGTGAGCGGTGTGTTGTGGCTATTTTGCAACACAGCTGTCTTTGTCTCAACAAAAAGTCTTAGTACTGTCTCTGTTTTGAGAGGGAGTGTGTGTGTGTGTTGTTGTGATAGTAATTGAGTGTTTCTTCTAACCTTGTGATCCCTACAATGATTTATTTGTTGTGCACAGGCTTCATCCACAATAGCTGTATAGTTAGTTAGTTAAAGTGCTTACCAAAATCAAAACATGCCTCACACCTGTCTTAGCCATGTTGCACTGCATTTCTTATTTTTGCTTCTTTGTTATTCCATGTCTTTCCAAACCTGTATGACTTTCTATCTTCTTTGAAACATATTAAGAATTTTTTTGAGAATTGTCTTTTTTTTGTCCATAGAATGTAAAAAAAAAAAAGATTTTTCGAAGTTGTCAAAAATTATTCAAAGTTTATTGTAGCAGATTTCACAGAACAATACTATTTCAGTCTTTCTACTTTAAAATGTAATGTTTAATTCAATGTGTTACTTGCAATTTCTTTGTAATTAACTGTGAAATTTACAAGCAATTTCTAACATTTTAAGTTTACAATACAAGTCAATGGTTACCAAAACTTTTTGGTTACCAACATTGTTCAGAATATCTTCTTTTGTGTTTACAGAAGAAAGAAAATCATGCAGGTTTGGAACAACACGAGGATTTGTAAATTATGACAGGATTTTCATTTTTGGGTGAACTTTAAGGCTGACTTTAGGTTTGAACTTTGACTAAGACTTTTTTTTTTCTTACAAAACAAAAACATGAATGAATTTGACAAGAGTAATAGTGGCATATTATTTTTAAACTGGTTGAGGTACAAATTCATGAAAAGGAGTGTAATAATAATTTTTACCTGTAAAATGCATGTCCCAACAGCTGTGTGCTCTTTGACGGTAACGTTATAGAATTTTTGTTTGAATATAGGTTTATTGTCATTGACATCTACCACATGGATGGTCACAGTGGCTGTAGAGGACAGAGGGGAGGAACCACCATCGGTAGCCACCACCAAGAACCTCAGCTCTGTCTCTCTCTCATGGTCTAGGCCTGCAGCAGTGGTAATGAGACCCGATGTTGCATCTATATTCAGCAACTGCTCCTGCTCTGGCTGCATAATAGAGTAGATGATTCCAGAATCTCCTCCTAGATCTCTGTCTGTGGCCTTGACTTGGAAGAGAGCTGTTCCCTCACGCACATCCTCAGGAACGCTCTCCTCGTAGGTGTTTTGGTCAAAAACAGGTGGATTGTCATTCACATCTGTGACCTGAACCTGAAATGTTGTTTCACTGCTCAGAGGAGGAGAACCGAAATCTCTGGCTGTCACAGTGAGTTCATACAAGTCCTTTACCTCTCGGTCCAGTGGGCCATCCACACAGAGAACATAAAGAAAATCATCAGTGGATCTGAGGGAGAACATCCCATCCCCACCTTGGAGATGCACATCAATCTTCTTGACATCTCCTAAATCTGGATCCGAGACTGCAATCCTTGCAACATAATCTCCAGGTCTCGCCCCCTCGGATACTTCAGGTGCTCCGGCCTCATTAAGAAAAAGGATGCTAATATTTGGGTGGTTGTCATTGACATCCAGGACTTTAATACTTACAAATGTGCTGGAGGATTCAGGCTGAATCCCAGAGTCCCATGCGGTCACAACAAGCTCAAAAAATGACTGGTTTTCATAGTCCAAAAATTTATTGACACTAATGATACCTGATGAACTATCAATAACGAAAAACTCATTTTGGTCACTTTGACGGCGGTTGATCTTATAGGTGACCCAGCCATTGCTGCCAAGATCTGGGTCTGTCGCAAATACCTGGCAGACAGGTGTCATTAACGGGGTGTTTTCCCATACAACAGCATGGTACTCTGTCTGATTGAACACAGGCTGGTTGTCATTTTCATCAAGTACAGTAATATTCACTTGCAACTGGCCTGTTTTGGGTGGCAAACCACCATCGAATGACTCAATTGTGAAACTGTAGAAGCTTGTAATTTCTCTGTCTAATCGTGCTTGCAGAATAAGGTCAAAACTGAACATACCACCTCCACTATTGCGGATCTCGACTTTAAAGAGTTTCCTCATATCTCCGTCTGTAATTCTGTAGCCCTGGATGCCATAATCACCCTCATCCTGGTCCCGAGCTCCTTCCAACTCAAAGCAGGTTCCTGGAGGGCTCGATTCAGACACATTCAACTGGATTGTTTTTACAGGGAATACAGGGGAATGATCATTCACATCCTTCACCTCGATGATTACTTTAATAACCTCTCCTGTTAAAGTGGCGGCCGCGAACTCGTAATTCTTTGTGCGCTCTCGATCCAACACCACGGCGGTGGAGATGATCCCGGTGTCTCCATCGATCTCAAAGTCTCTGAACACATCTGAGTCTCTGCTCTCAGATATAAAGAATCCAGAACTTTGGGTTTTCGCCGGCAGTCCAGCTCTTATGTCCCCGACAATAGTTTTTGCAGGTAAACCTTCCTCTATGGACAGACTGAGATTGAACACCTGTGCGCAACCGTCCTCATAAAATAATGTAAATAAGAGAAATTGAAGTAAAGTCTGTACGTAAAACTCCATTTTCATATGAAAACATTAGTATACGTTTGTTGCATTCATTGTAAAGAGGAAACAAATCTTCGCACTATCGCTTCTGGATGAAGTTCACGCTCCAAAGCGCGTTTCTTTAGGGGCGAATGTTGCTCCTTGTCTTAACAGCTTTACAGCCATCGCCCCTCCGCTGTGTCTGTGTGTGTGTGTGTGTGTGTGTGTAGGTTGAATACAGCATCGCCTACTGAATGAGAGGTGAATGAGGCAAACGAGAAAAAAGTCAGTATGAGCTGTGTTACGTAGTGAAGCACGAGCGCCTGAGTCACGTGATGCGAAGTATCTTGAAGCAGGTGAAAAAGACCTTCTGCCAGTTGCTTAATTATTATATTGTATTAGGCTTTATTATGACTTGTTGCGTCATGCAATACATTAGGCAAATAATCTTATAAATATGACAGCAATTTCATGTCTGGCAACCAACAAACAGGCCTATGTATTTACTATCATTAAAAGTAAGGTTCTATGACACTTTGATATGCAAGTTTTTTGGACACCTCAGTTTTCTTTGCAAACGAATTATATTAAACTTAGGAGACATATGTGTGCCATGGTGGTAGAAATTAATTTCTTTACATTTTGTTTATGTGAACCCATTGAACCATACTGAAACTATGAGAACTAGAAAAACTATGAGACCTTTGAGAAAAGCAATTCTCATCCTGTGGCTCCTCTTAGTGGATAACATTAGTATTACATTAATTTGTGTCTTTGAGCTTGAGTAACATCTGAAAAATGTTAATGCATCCCTATATTAAGATAATAAAAAAATGAACAGAATTATTTCCTATAGCGGTAAGCTATTTTAGGGAGGAACAGCAATAGCCTAGCCCCATTTCATAATCGTGACAAATGGCTTATTTAATAAGCCTAACAGTCTTCAATGTTTATGTTTCTCAACTTTTTTGACTCCAAAGAACAAGTGAAAGACAATATTTGAAGGCACCATATTTCTGCTATACTTCTGTTGTAATGATAATGCAGCTCATTTTCAGATCAAAAATAATTAAATTCCAGAATTACACAATTTATTTTCAAGTAGGCTACTGAGTGTTCTTCAGAGTTTACACTTTTTATTATCAATGCATTTACAAGACTTTAGCTGTTTGTGAATACAGAGTTTTTAAAACGTAGGCTATGTTAGAGACTTAAAATGTAGTACATTTAAGTTTCAGGTTTACAAATCACTTTTTAAATGACCTCATCTAATGAGTTAAACTAAGAATTTAAGAAATATGGTGTCAGCTAATATTGACTTTTAGCTGATTTCACTTACGTTTTGGCTTGTTTTGTTTTGCTTGTTTTTGTAAACCATTTCAAAATATTGTGTGACCTGGGAGTTGGGCTGGGACCCTAGTGCTTCCTGGCCCTCTGGTTTAGATAATATTGTTGGCATTCATCTGGCATGTATAAATTTGAGCTCCTATATAAAATCGAGCTCTGTTCTGACTAATCAAGTCCTGTACCTCGTAGGGGTTGAACGACTTCTGTTTTTTTAAAGTCGACTTTTATGTGAAGAAAGTCGATTTGAAGTCGACTAGTCGCTGATGACGTCATTAATGAACAAATAAGTCTGGAGCTGTGACAAACACCTTCTGCACAGCTATGGCATATGACACAGTGCCGCCCACATGGCTATTGCTCCTATAACAGCTCATTTTTATCAGTTCTTTTGTCTTTATATTCGTTATATTTCTCACAGATTTCTGCTCGTTCTAAATCACATACAGATAAAGTTGCACAGCAAAGATTACATTCATATGAATGCATTAGTGAGAGCGATCGCGTGTGTGAATTCATTCTACCTGGCAGCTACTCTCTACTAGTAATGAAGTTGTGGGATTTAGTTATTAAGGAATATATGCTTGAACGTTTCAGTTTCTAAGCTATTTTATTGATAAATCGCAGAACATTGTTGACAATACATTTCCGCGCTGAACGATTCTGTGCGCGCGCGATCTGGACGCTACTGTCTGAAGCCTGTGTGTGTGCGTTACAGAGCAGCAGCGCATTATATTAGAATGGCGATTAACTGACCTGTACTATAAGCTGTTTAAAACGTGCATTCTCCCGTTCAATTTCGAGCATCCAGTAATATAATCACACATGTCTTGTGGAGCGCTTTCAGAGTATGCATTTATTTGTCATTTTAGTTTGGAAACGGAGCTTAAATGTGGAAGTCCTTCAGAGATTTCTTATATTGTTGCGCCCTCTATAGGACCAGCGACTAGTCGACGTCAAGCTAAAAGCGTCGCGGCAGAGCATTAAAGTCGACCAGTCGCTAGTCGACTAGTTGGTGCAACCCCTAGTACCTCGCTGTGATGATTCCTCTTCATCACTCCACCTGCATTCTTATTTGCTTTTTATTGTGGTTTACTGTGCTTTTTAAGCAAATATCTCTATGAAGCCACTGTTTTTTCCCAATAACTGGATTAAAATGATCAAAACATACTGACTACTTAATATTTAAATTTAAATATAAAAATTTAAAGCTGCAGTCCGTAACTTTTTTGTGTTCACAATTTACAAAATTTATGTAATAAGCAAGTACAACATGAACCCATTTTCCAAACCGAGTTTTTGGCTTGTCCTGAATCATTACGGTACACCTATAATAAGTGTTTATATTCGGACTGGTTCGGTAGGTACCGCTGCGGAGTAGCCCGGTACCTGTGTGATTCGTCATATACAAGTAGCTCCGGCTAGAATGTTCTTCCGCAGCACCCACGCAGTTCTGCTTATAACCGCCAGAGCGCCAAAGGTTACTGGCTGCAGCTTTAAAACATATTAAAAATAAGTTTTTATTCATTAACTGTGAAAGTATATATGGAAGATATATAAGCAGACCAGGAGTTTTTAAAACAGGTTTATTACCCCTTTGGTAATAGCTATAGATAGATTAGATAGATAGATAGATAGATAGATAGATAGATAGATAGATAGATAGATAGATAGATAGATAGATAGATAGATAGATAGATAAATTTGAAATTCCTTTCAGTGTGGGCTAGGCTACTTGTTTGAAATTTTAATTTTCAAACAGTGAATTATGAATTATGCAAAAATATGTTCAGATTCAATTTAAATCTCAAATATCAATTGCTTTGTAAAATAAATAAATAAATAAATAAAATACAAAGATAAAAATTCGTCCGAAATTAAATTAGTATAATCAAGGACGATCAAAGCTAACATTTCTTCTGAGACTTGCCAGGTTTTCACAACAAAACCCTCCCTTTTTGGCGGGGTTCCCCTGGTAAAATTCGCATTTTAGGGGCTAAATATCACGTTATTGGGGTCAGTTAAACCCGCGGACATGAAAAACAACCCTCGGCAACAGGACTTGGCTACACTGGAGTAAACGGACTTCTTGCGTCTTTCTGACGTAACGCTCTACCGGAAGACGCTTTGTCGCGCCCGGAAGTCTTATGTTTTCCACGTCCGGTTCAGATTGTGATTGTTTGGTGTGTGGTGAAGCTTTAAGTTTTTGTTTTTGTTTTAGCTTGTCCGCCGAGCCGTTTTTTTAAGAAAACAGCAAACATGACTGAGGTAAACTGGAGTTTTTGTTTCATTTGCAGAATTTCAGATTGATAGTCTAGCCGCATAGTTCCGTGTTTGTGCATGAAAGCGGCGTGCTGTATTTCTTCACGTGTGGTCATCTGGATATGTGTATATCCAGCTTCTAATAGCTTATAAGTTGTTATTTTCGCCTGACTGATCCAGTCGTCTCATGTTGAATTTCGGTGTTTTTATTCCTATAGGAAGTGCAGAAGCACTCTGTCCACACGCTTGTGTTTCGTTCTTTGAAAAGGACACATGATATGTTTGTATCAGATCATGCTAAACCAGTATCCCTGGACGAACAGAGGTAAACACTCAACCCTTTTGCTCTGAGTCTTATAATACCGAAAATCTGGCATGTTGGTGATACGATGTAGCTAACACACATTATTGGTTTTGTGCAGGTAGTGTAACTTAACAGGAGAATAGCTGAAAGACTGAAATTTCACATTTAAACAATTTACAAGTCTGTTCTTTATGAAGAACCTGTAATTATTGTTTGTGAGTCTGTATATCAAGCTAAATGGCTCGTTAATACTACTTATATCTTACTACTTTATCTTTAGCTACAAGATGAAGATGACTGTGAAGATGAGAGCAGAATACAAACCTGTGTTACACATGCCTGTGTTGAAAGAGGGCAGAGACAGAGGGCCGCTCCATGCCTCTGACCCTTATGGCCAGCCGGGATACCCACTGCCTGGTATAATGTGACCTATTTCTTTTTAGAATTGATTTACACAAACTGAACACGTGATCCTTTGTGTTTTATTATATTAATGTTTTTAGGGACTAAACATCTCAAAAACGTTATCAGTGTAATTAGCAACATTTGACTTTGACTTTTCAGTTTGCTGTAATTGTTGGACTTATTTTATGCAGATGCTGGTCCAGATTACTTGGTGACAGGAACTCATCCGTATCCATCGGCTCCAGGTAAGTCTGTTTAAGACTGGAAACCTAGATGCTGAACATTTAAATTGATTGCACAGAACTGTATTTTTCAAAGAGGCCTAATTATTTATTTTTTAATATTTTCAGGAGTGGCCCTCACTGCAGATACACAGATACAGAAGATGCCCAGTGAAGCAGGTGTTCACTCAATGGCTCTGGCCCTTCCTCCTTCTCAAGCAAGGTGATAAACTAAACACCAATACTTCAGATCTGATTTAGTGCTGCCCAATTTGGGGCCAAACTCTAGCTTCAGGTTTGCAGTGCTTGTTTTTATGGCTGCACAAATTGACCCAAATATATGTTATAAGCGACTCAAATGCAAAGATGAGCTTGTTTGCATTTACTGTGAACCAAGTTACTTTGAGACATTGAAAATGCCATCTCATGAGCTGCTCTCATATAAAAGAACAGCTCTTCACCCTAAAACACCCAGTGGATATCACAGATCACAGTGTTTGCAATTTGAAAATCACACTAAGCCATATCTTGATTTATTTTCAATATACAAATGTAAACCAGATGTTTCAGTTCCTGTCTACAGCCTTAAACTGACAAACTTGTCATATGTGGATAATTCATGATGCACATATCTTATTGAATCAACACAGAAATTTCTTCACGGGTGCTTTAGTCTTTGCACTGCAAACATTTTGGACCATGTTCTACTTCCGTATGTAATGTTGTTCACCTCTGATTAGATTCTAATACTAAATTTAGGTTTTTGAGATGTTTTTATCCTTGCTGTGTAGGCAAGAAGCCAGTCGAACTGCAGCCAGTGTGGCAGATATCCACAGACATGCAGGAGGTGCAGAGAGATCTCAACCCCCACAACACGCGCTGGTGAGCATCAGCTTTTATTTTTATTCAATGATTAAAATGAATGTTTTAGATTTAGTTTCTTTAGAATGTAATGTCAATTCATGAATGAGATATGACTGCTCCTAACCCATGTGTATTTTAGTAGGCTACCTTAAATGATTTTGTACATCTGTGTGTAGATGGTTGCACATTTTTTTCAAAGATGAAGTTCATTGCATAAATTTGTTTTTTTTTGCCTTGTAGTCTCTCATGGAAGGAGGAACAAAGACTTCTACACTGGTGCCAAGAAAAGCTCCTACCATGCCTAAACCTCAGTGGCATCCACCATGGAAACTGTACAGAGTGAGTGCTCTGTCTTCCTCCAGGAGTTATTCAGCATGTTTGTTCATTTTATTCCTGAGTACTTGTGAATAGAAACTGTCATTGTTTTCATTTGTTTTATGTTTGGAAAGCATGTGTAATGGTTTCATTTGAAAGGTCATTATGATGCAGACAAAAAAGGGCATTTTACAATGATGGAGTTTCATTGGGTATGATGATGTTCTTTGGTTCTGTCTCTCAGGTGATCAGTGGCCATCTAGGCTGGGTCAGATCTATAGCAGTGGAGCCTGGAAACCAGTGGTTTGTGACTGGATCGGCAGACAGAACTATAAAGGTGATCTATCTGACTTTAATCGAACTGAACTGATTGAAATTAATCGAAAGAAAACGAAATGACAAAATAGCTTAGTGTGGTTATCATATTGCAAAGACTTTTGTTCAATATATATATAGTTCACACTAAGCCATATCATAAATTCTGTAGTAATATAAATCCATTCGTCCATCCATTTATTGTCTATCTATCTGTCTGCCTGTTTGTATATTATCTATACAGATCTATTTATTTATTTTTATGTGTGTGTGTATACTGAATAGTGTTATGCTTTTGTTCTGTAACGCCAGATCTGGGATCTTGCCAGCGGTAAGCTGAAGTTGTCTCTGACGGGTCACATCAGCACGGTGAGAGGGGTGGCTGTCAGCACACGCAGCCCTTACCTCTTCTCCTGCGGGGAGGACAAGCAGGTTAAATGCTGGGATCTAGAGTATAACAAGGTAGAAACTGTACAAACAAACACAACGTGCATTCAGTCTAAACTTTACTTACAGGATACAGGCATGGATACATTTTTCAGATTTCTGTATTGTCCGCAGGTTATTAGGCACTATCACGGTCATCTGAGTGCGGTGTATGACCTTGACCTCCATCCTACCATTGATGTACTGGTGACCTGTAGTCGAGATGCAACAGCGAGAGTAAGATAGCAGTCCTCACACTTTTTTTTCCAGCTATCTGACCATGAACCTACTGTACAAAAGTACTAATGTGGTAGTGTGTGGTAGGTTTGGGACATCAGGACCAAGGCAAATGTCCACACCCTTTCTGGACACACCAACACAGTGGCTACAGTCAAATGTCAAAGTGCCGAGCCACAGGTTGTTACAGGTATGCATCCATCTTTTATTCATTTTTATTTTTTTGGCTTCTTCCTTCTAAACAGATGCTGCTGCTACATTTCTTAAGGAAATACCTTGTGTTTTTTCTGTTATGTTCATGTTTAGTGTGCTTTATATTTCTTCAGGAAGTCATGACACCACCATAAGGCTCTGGGATCTGGTTGCTGGCAAAACAAGAGCCACGCTGACAAACCACAAGAAGTCTGTCAGAGCATTGGTGCTCCATCCCAGACAGTAGGTTTCTTATGTGTAACGTCATTTTAAGCGAACAAAAAGTAATTCTGTAAGAAACATGATAAACTAATATAAATATAGTCGTAAACAGTATAAAGTAATTTAAGTTGTAAATTACAGCCCTATGAAGTCCAATTTCCCAATTCTCTAAGCAGTGTATGTGCAGTGTAAAAAAGATGCTTCAATTTATTCGGATAGCCCAACCGGTGGAGCGAGAGGAATCATGGAAGAAAATAAATTAATACATGGAAGAACATTCATTTTAATCACCAATATTCAAGCCTGAAAAGAAGTAAGAAGACGAGACCAATTTTCCAAATCTAAGGATACTTTGGCTAGAATACTATTGTAGTTTTTTGAGACAATTTCCTGCAGGGAAGGAAAAACATCTATCCCCAAGTACTTAAAATTTTGAACCAATGTAACAGATATAGAAAGGGACATGGAATCAGTTTAGAATTGAGGGGAAATAGACATGACTTACTCCAATTAATTTTAACCCAGAGAGAGCTCCATTATGGTCAAATAAATTCAACACATGAGGAATAGAATGTGACTGCTTCTCCAAAAACAATAAGATATCACCAGCAAACAAAAAAATATGAAAAAGTGAAAAGTCACATGACCAAGTATGGTAGCCAATACTCAGAATTTGTGCTCTGCATTTATCCCATCCAAAGTGCACACACAGTGAACACACACCCAGAGCAGTGGGCAGCCATTTATGCTGCGGCGCCCGGGGAGCAGTTAGGGGTTCGGTGCCTTGCTCAAGGGCACCTCAGTCGTGGTATTGAGAGTAGAGAGAGCGCTGTACATTCACTCCCCCCACCTACAATTCCTGCCGGACTGCAACCTTTGGGTTACAAGTCTGACTCTCTAACCATTAGGCCTCGACTGCCCGATGACGAGTATACCCTGATGATGAGTATTCTGTATAATTATGGGAGAAATGGTTTCAGATTTTCGGACCGCTTGAGCTAAGGGTTCCAAGGGTAGAGCAAATAACAGAGGAGAAAGCGGGCAACCCTTACGAGTACCTCGATGTATAAAGAATGGGTTAGAGCGAACAGCACCTATGAGAACAGTGGCTGCTGGTTTGGCGTACAGAACTTTTATCATATTTATGAAACTCGATCCTAGACCCAGATGCTGTACAACCACCCATAAATAGTTCCATTCTAGCTGGTTGAAAGCTTACATCGCATCTAGAGATAATACTGCGCAAGGGGAGGATGAACTATTCATTGAATTAATAATATGATATAACCTGTGTAAGTTATCTGAAGCTGAGCAAGATTTAATAAATCCTGTTTGGTCATAATGAACTAGCCTATTCATAAATTTCTCTAGACGACAAGAGTACTTTAGCATATAATTTAACATCAGTCCCTATCAAAGAAAGTGGCCGTTAATTACAACAGGAAGTCGGATCTTTATCTTTTTTTTAACGAGAGAAATAACGGCTATATTAATAGATGGGTGAAATGAGCCTTGAGTAACTGAAAAACTTATCATATCTAACAGCCCTAAGTATAAATCAGCATTATTTCAGTATTTATATACTATTTTAGTATTTATTCATATTTTGAATATGCTTTTTTACATTTTAATTTCAATTTTATTTGTAGTGTTCAGTCATTTGTGGTTTTGTCATCTTTTTTATATACATTGCTTCAGTATTAATAATTGCAGTAAAGCAAATTAAACTTATTTCAGTTAGTTGGCAGGGTAACGGATTTACATTTGAATTTTTAGCCATAATTTAATTAATTTAATGAGTAATTTAATTCGTTTCCCATATCACAAAAATCATAGGTCTCAAATAAAATAAAACAATGTTACAGATTGTTGTTGTCTCGCACACTAAATTCCAGCTCCATAAATCTGATTCAAGTCATATTTTTCTTACGTAACCCTCTCTTTAATAGGTACACCTTTGCCTCTGGTTCTCCAGACAACATTAAGCAGTGGAAATGTCCTGATGGGAACTTCATCCAGAATCTTTCAGGACACAATGCTATTATCAACACACTGGCTGTCAATTCAGATGGAGTTCTGGTGTCAGGAGGTGAAATACTCCTTCACTCTTTTTATATTTCAAAGCCAGTCCTACTAAAAATCTGTTATAAACACTTTTGAATTTTTTCTTCTACATTTGTTCCCCTTTTTTTCTTGATACCTTCTCTTACATACCATTGTTGCATCTGTCCTTGGTTATCCTTTTTCATATCAGCTGATAACGGCACTATTCACATGTGGGACTGGAGGACTGGCTACAACTTCCAGAGGATTCATGCAGCAGTGCAGCCCGGTTCTCTGGACAGCGAGTCCGGGATCTTTGCGTGTGTGTTCGATCAGTCTGAGAGTCGTCTCATAACAGCAGAGGCTGACAAAACCATTAAGGTCTACAAAGAGGACGACACGGCTGTAAGTGCTTGGTTTATTATTAATTCTTACTCTACTCAAATTTATTATTTATAATAATAATATCAATTTGTTGACTGAAAAATTCATAATGGGAGAAGTTTATCAGATGGAAAATAATTGCCTTGGTGTTCTGCTGTAAACTCTCTAAATTAATTTTTTTTTTTCTGAAAGATTTTCAAACATTTAATTGACTATTTTCCTCTCTCTCTCTCTCTCTCTCTCTCTCTCTCTTTTAGACTGAAGAATCCCACCCGGTTAATTGGAAACCTGAGATTCTGAAGAGAAAAAGATTTTAATCTTTGCTTTATTTTTTCTGTATTTGAAACCTTTCATTTTGTTACATTTTAGTAAGCTGATTTCTAACACTTTCTGCTTAAGGCATAAACGTAAACAGTACATTCACAATTTAAGTGAAGTCAGGAGACTTAAGATCAGATGAGACATTTGGCTTCGTTCTACCTATTTAAAAAAAAAAAGAAAGAAAAAAGAACATTGCTGTTGTATACATTTCTTGTGTACACTGTTTCTTCCCTGTCTACTCTAAACAGCATAAGCAGGTCTGTGTCACCAGGCCTGCCAATTATTCATTCTGAAAGGCAAGAAGTCCTACACTCTAATTGCAATTTCAAATGTTCTTTTTCACATCTGATCACTATTGCTGCTCTATCAGAGGCGCAAACAAAACAACTTTTGTAAATATTTGCAAATGATAGCTGTTTATGGTTTGCCAAGTTTAAATGAACTGAGCAGTTGACGCATTCATAACTTGACATTTTTTGACAATTTACAACAAATCCCTATGAATTAATAAAAAAACTGTCTGTACCACAGATTTTTGTCTTGTAAATCATAATTTGTAAAGTAATGGTTTTCATCGTATTTGACTAGTTGTCATCATCTTTTCATGAAAATCATACATTTAAGAACAAGGAGTGCAAGCCAAAAAAAAAAAAAAGTTTACAACAGATCCTCTACAGCCCTCATTCTCATATATGCTGTATTTTTTTCTTGGGTGGCTACATATGGCTGCCAACCTGGGGATCCAGAAACATGATTGGGAACAACTGGATTAGTTGAAAATGTGTGCTGTGACTAAAGAAATCTGTCAGTTAACATTACAGAACACATCCTTGTTTGTATGGTAAAAGCAGATTATTTGCATTACTATATTTACATTTGCTAAATAGTCTGTCTGTACATCGAGGGAGCTGCCAAAAATGTTTCATGACCCTTTAAATTTCAAAGATTTAGCTCAGGGGTGGCGAAAGTCGGTCCTGGAGAGCCGCAGCCCTGCAGAGTTTTGCTTCAACCCTATTCAAACACACCTGATCAAGGTCTGAAGGGTTACTAGAAAGCTACATGCAGGTGAGTTTTAATTGGGGCTGGAGCTGAACTCTCGAGTTCGCCACCCCTGATTTAGCTCAATAGAGAAATGTGTGCAATCAATTTGAGTAACTTATACGTTTTTATGCATAATTTGCTAAAGAAATTATATATGTTACAGGAACTTGATGAAGAGTTGCAGGAAAAATAAGGGACAGTATGATGTTACTGTGTTCAGAGGACTGTGTGTGTGTTCATGCAGACAAGCTGATGTAAAAATAGTTGTGCATTAAGTGATGCAGAATAAATTCCGAGTAACAAAAATGTAGCAACAAGTCTGTGTTGGCTGAATATATTTAGCAGCTTCTACAGTTAAAGATAAAACTTAAATCACTCCTTTTGACATGTCCTTTTTAAGGCAATGTTTTAAAGTAATTTAATTAAAATTAAATCTAAAAATATTTAATGCATTAATTATTATACCATTTAATAATTAACTGAATTTGTAGTTTAAATGATATTATACTTTGTGACTTCCTGCACTTAATATACTTCATACTTCAGTACAGTAAAATAACTCAAATGTTATTTTATAGTACATCCAAAAGCATTAGGGAGTGGAAATGGCAACAGAGCTAATGAGTGATCCTATGCTGCCATCTGCTTGTTATAATGGTGATTTCATTCAAGATGTCATTTTCATCTTAAATGTTTTTATTTTCTAACAGGAGACACTTTTTTGGCACATTTTTTTTTCATGTCATCTTCACAAATGAAAAGTGATTTTTTTTTTAAAAAGTGAATTTTACGGCACAACTGCAGAGTTTTAAAAAAATAATAAAGGCTTTGTCATCTTTTCCACTCATGCTGAGTTTGCATCCCTGAAGACTGCAGTACTTTGATCATGAAACTAAGCATTATATATCATCTTACCATCCCTCAGCTCCTCCCTTCCGTTCGCAGTCCCAGGAATTCTGATCATGCACCCCTGATGCCTTTTACCTTAATCAAGGGCACTTTTTAAAGCACCACTAATATTATCTTTTGACCATAAATATCAGCAGATGTACCAAATTGCATATTTTTGCTCAGTTTGGGCCTTTGATTTAAAACTGATGTTTTGTTCCACACTTAACCACCATGGCTGCAACAGCATTTCACGAGTTTGTGTGCCCATATGATCTTAGCATTAGTGGAAAACAGATTTGGCTTGATGTCTGCAATGGAGGGCTCAGAGAGACTATTCTACTCGAGCTATGATAGCCCCCTATAGACAGAAAGATAAATAAATAAATATGCATAAAAGGAGGAGGATGAGGAACTAACGACGGAAGTGGTAAGAGACTGTCTTTTATACTTTGATGTTAATTGGAAGATTAGCTGAGCTTACTCCTCCCAAAATTACATTAATAACTTCACTTTGCAGGGACATGCTATCCCATCTGGTTTGCACTTAGTGGGGCCATCATTTGTTTTCCAACAGGACATGAACCCTAACATGTCTCTAGATTATGTAAGAGCTATTTGTTCTAGAAGGAGAGTGATGAAGTGCTGCATCAAATGACCTGGCCTCCACAATCACCCGATTAAATCCAGCTGAGGTTGTTTGGGATGAGTTGGACCAGAGAGTGAAGGAAAAGCAGCCAACAAGTACTCAACACCTCAGGGAACTCCAAGATTGTTGGAAAACCATACCAGGTGACTTCCTCATAAGACTGACTGAGAGAATGCCAAGAGTGTGCAAACTGTCATCAAAGAAAAAGGTGGCTATACTTCGAAGAATTGAAAATATAAAACATTCTGGGTTATTTAACACACATTTGTTGACTAATTCCATATTTGGTCTGTCGTCATTTTAATACCTTCGGTATTAATATACAGGTTGAAAATAACAATAATAATAATAATAATAAAAACATTGAATATGAAGGTGTGTCTAAACTGGTAAGTGTATGTCAGGCTTTACAGGGTTAAAACAGGGGAGGGTTATTGCCTGAATAGGAGGTGTTTCCCTATGGATAAAAAAGGCTAGGACTGCTCCAGCATCTCTGCCATGCTGTGACCATGAATAGGACAAACGGTTTGGAAAATTGATGGCTGGATGGAAGGAGAGTCGATCTACGCTCACAAATGTTCTGATCTTAAATTCTGGCACTCGAAAATAGAGTGAATTAATGTGCAGCAAGATTTGTAGAAAAGCATAAATATAATCATTCACAATTTCACATCTTCCCTAATAATTAAATGTACTGATTGACCTGACAGAATACCCCTAATATGATGTTACTGAGAAAAAATTAAAAGTGATGATAAAGTTCCCAATACAACAATATTTCTGACACAAACTACAGGTACATCTCTATTGGTCCATTCATAATAGATGAGATACAAAAGCTAACTGCTATTAAAGGAATAGTTCACCCAAAAATGAAAATGTACTGAGAATTTACTTACCCTCAGGCCAACCAAGATGTAGATTTTATTTATTTTTTTTGGTAACAGATTTAAAGAAATTTAGCATTACCTCCCTTGCTCACCACTGGATCCTCTGCAGCGAATGGGTGCCGTCAGAATTAGACTGTTGATTTTGCTTCTGATTTCTCTCCTGATTCAGATAAGAGAACTTTTTCACTGGAGAAAGAAATATTATGGATAGACCCATATTTTAGTAAAGGTTTCAAGTAAAAACGTGTTAACGATGGATTTGTTTTAATCAGCTGTTTGGGCTATCATTTCTGATGGCACCCATTCCCTGCATGCTGAGCAAGTGATGTAATGCTACATTTCTCCAAATCTGTTCCAATGAAGGGTTACACTTTATTTTGATAGTCCACTTTAGACATTCTACTAACTATAAGTAACATTTTAACTACATGTCAACTACATGTCAACTAATTTTCATTCATTTGCAACTACATGTCTACTATCTCTCAGTAGGGTAGGTTTAGGGTTAGTAGAATAAGTTGATATATACTTGCAAAGTTTCTTCTAGTCAGTATGTTGTATGTTGTGGACCCATCAAAATAAAGTGTTAGACGTTATTAAGTAGACAGTCTACTAATACTCTAATGACTAATAGTTGACATGTAGTTGCAAAGTTACTTACTGTTAGTAGAATGTCTAAAGTGGACTATCGAAATAAAGTGTTACCCAATGAAGAAACAAATTAATCTACATTTTGGATGGCTTGAAGGTGAATACATTTTCAGCATTTTTTGTGTGTGTGCGTGTGTGAGAAATATTCCTTTAACTCAGTGACAATAAACCGTACACACATTTTCATTCAAAGATAATGATGGGGAAAAAACTATAATCATTTGTTATCATCTATCTATTTTGTATGTGAATAAATAAATACCTGAAAAAATACAATACAAACAAGAAGGCACTTTCCTGTGTCGAAATAGCTGACTTAGTATTTATTGATTAATGCACCACAGTACAGATGATGAAATCGTCTTACAACAGGGAGCTTGGATTGCAGCCTGATCATCCACATGGCAGCGTTCTATCATGACAGTGGGGCAATATTGACTTATTGACCATGTGGTCCACAACTCCTACACAGAGGTTAACACAACCTGAATAACAAACACTGATGCACTCCCACTCTCACATTTTTAATGGGGTTGACGTTTACACATTTAGAAATCCTTAATAATAATCTTTTATCATAATAAGGTTTCTTGCTTATGATTTACTACTTTAACAGGCAAATAAAAGGCAGGAAACAGAAGCAATAATACCTTTTCTTATGGTTTTATTGACTTTTTTCCCCCCAGCAAATTTGTACTTTTTGGACACTTTTTTTTGTCTTTGTTAAAGAGTAATAAATGAGTACTGGGATTTAACTTACTGGAATTTAATTACTATAGCTTTAGGGTAAAGGTTTGGTTTAGTGTTAGCTTGAAGTTATGCGTAATTTATTACTAAATGTAACCTGTGTTACATGTACCAGGGACACATTAAAATAAAGTGTTGCCCAGTTATTTATTATTATTATTTTTTTGAAGGTTCCATGTGTTTATTTGTGTACCTCTGTAATATACCTGTTTTAATTTTTACCTGACCTACATTTCCAGTTCTCACAATATTTAAGTAAAGAGGACTACAAAATACCTTTCATTTACAAAAGACAGAGAATTTTATTCATTCATTGACAGTGCAGTGTGTTAGACCAGCTGCAGTTTAAGTGAGTTGATCAAATGTTTTAAAATGACCAATACGATTTGTGTATGAAGCTTTTCCAGAATTAATAGGTGTAGAATGGAGAATCTCAGAAACCATTAGATAGATGTTTACACTCACTTGAAAATGCCTTGCTCGTGTCATTCCCATGTACTTTTAGCTTCACAATAACAAATTGATAGCTCAGAACAATGCAGGGAGCTTTGGTGAGGTCTTTAAATGTCTCCCAGGCCTCCAAACTGCTTGGCACCGCTATGCTGACCATCGGTACTGATTCTGTTGATGGGAATGATCTTCATGGTGGTCTCCTTCAGAGAATACCAGCGACTGTGCCATGTGGCCCAGATGATGCCATTGTCATATCCATTCTGTGAGTCCTTCTCTGTGTACTTGCCACCTGTGAAGACAGAAATAATACATCAACAAAGAGACTCCTGCATGTATAGTATTGACGTTTGATGGATTTATGAAGACGGAAGGGTGGAAGGGTTTACCCGTGTAGTATTTTCCGTTGAGATGAGCAGCATGGCAGCGGTTCATCCACCAGCCAGACCCTTCCTGAAGGGCGCAGTTTTCATGGAACTTGTCGTTGTCTTTGTCAGGTGTGCTGAACTGCATGCCATTGTGAGATGTGTAGAATTTGTCACTGGGATCATCACCAAAGTCATGACCATCAAAGGCATCACCAGCATCTCCACCAAAGAAATAAGAATACGTCAAGCGGTACGAATCAACTTCTGGTCCAAGTTTGAAAGTGGCGTAGTCGGCATACCTAAGAAAACAAGTTTAACAAGGTAAATTTAAGACAAACACTCCTATTGATTGTTGTGCGCCCTAATGTTCAGCAGCATGTTTGATCTGACTGAAAGGGTCATGCAATGTGACTTGGCAAGAATCAATTTTGGTTGCAGAGCAAAGTCCTGTTTGGTGACTGCCGATAAGGAAAACCTCTGTTTTGGGAATTCATGGATAAATCTTGCTCAGGTTTGACACCAAAAGCATTCCTGTAACTCAAGCCGTAGAGCATGGTACTAGCAACGCCAAGGTTATGGATTCCCAGGGAATACATGTACTCATGAAATGTATAACCTTGAATCCAATGTAAGTCAGTTGGTATAAAAGTGTCTACCACAGGGGTGCCAAATCCTATTCCTGAAAATCTTTCTTTTCAGTGCCAACCCTGCTCCAACAAACCTGTCTGCAAGTGTTCCTGAAGATCACAATAAGCTGGTCCAGGTGCATTTGATTATGGTTGGAGCTGCACTTTGCAGGAAGGAACAGTGGGCACCTCTGGTCTACCGAGTGTGCGAATGTGAAAATAGGTGATTTGTGAGCTCTGCTTGTGAAATTAAAACTTAAAAATGTACAATATTAGGCAGAAATGTGTGTGAGAGTAAGAAAATCAGTTTCCATGGTTCATTACTTTTTTTTGCCGTCCCAGTCGACCATCTCTATCCTCAGTACATAAGGAACACTCGACTGAACAGACAGCAGATGCATCTTCTCATTCCCCAGCCAGAACTCTGTTCTGTCATCTGGTGAGAGGTACCCAAAACCTTCCTTATACTGAATCCAGTTTTTGTTGAAGTCAACACTGCCATCACGTCTCTGAAAAACATACAATGGCTTTTGATCAATAAAGCTGAACGCCTTTGTAACTGGTTCTACTTGCACAGTTCTGGGCGGCTTTCGTACAAGTAGCATAACAAGGATGTTAAAGATCACAATCAGTCTTTAGTGGCCTCTTGAGGCCAGGGTATAGTGAAGTTTACCTGAACAGCTCTTACTAGCTGGACTACGTTATACTCACCCCTCCCTAAACCTCACTCCCATCTGGGTCACGACACCAACATACTGGTCTTACTCGCACTACTCTGGGCTTCTTATTTCTTAGTAATGCACTGATACCAAAATTTTGGCTGATATGATAATTATTTCATATTTTCATATTAATACTCTCAGATAAATGGCTAAAGGCAAATAAATAAATAAATCATTTAATCAATTATTTAATAAAATCAAGACTAAAATCTATTGTTTTAAAAACAAAACAAAAAAACTATAATTTTTAACAAGTGCATGTAAGCATCACAACATGTACTGTATATTATGAATATCAATAATTTAAATCATGACAACTCTCTGAAGATTTTAGCATGGTAATGGTTATGACAACGTTAATGTATTTGGTCTTGGCGGAATAGACCTGCTACTCTGCTGCTGACTTGCTGCTGCTGTTAGTTATTGCTGTAGTTGTAGATTATTCCTGCTGCTGCAAGCAAGTACAGGAACTTGCTACTGCCATGTCATACGGCGATACGGAGCTGTGAGTATTTAAGACATATTGCTGCACAAATAGCATATAAACTAACCCATAGCAGATCCATTCAGGTGGAGCTAGGGAAGGTGGAGGATTTCAGAGGAACTCTGAAAGCGCACTGCAAAATGCTCAAGGGGATGCTAACCAGCCATTTAAATGTAAAGCAGCAAGCTCATTGGCTGTGTATGCAACATGAACCAATCAGCTTCTGCCAAGTCGATTAACGCTGAATATCATCAGTTACGTTAATACCATCAGCCTGCGTCATCTAGAGTTTCATGACTATATATATAATTGTACATCCTTACATTTTTCTCAAAGGAAATTATGTCACTGTGCATTGTCTGTTGTGCCACGTACCCTCTGAAGTACAGTCCATCCACGTCCAAAGCTGTCTATCTCACAGTACACCAGGAACGCCTCAGGAGCCCTAGCTGGTTTCACGTAGTAGAGCCCACTGACCTTACCACCTTTGTTAGCAATGTCCTGACAGTCTGGGGGAAAATAATCATTCTTCAGCCCTCTAATCTCACGTACAGCAAATTCAGTTTGTCAGTTGTCATTAGGACGTTTGAATTTGCTGGTTTTACCTTTGCCTGTGACTGTCTGAATCTCAACAGTGTCTTTGCAGGGCTCTTTGCACATCTGGTCCAGCTGGGCAGACATCTGCTTCAAATCGGTTATTCTTTTCTCATTAGCCTGTATGATTGACTGCAGTTGACTGGGGAGGGGGAGGGGGAGGGGGAGGGGGGATTAAAAAAAAAGAATACTTTTAAAAAGGCTATACATTTATATAATGACATTTACTAAACTTGGTATAAAAAAAGAAGAAAAATGCTCACTATATTTGATCTTCCTGAGCGAGAATGCTCTTCTCAAATCGCAGTATATCATCAAGCATGCTTGTAGATTTTTTGATGTATGTGTCTGACAAAAAGATGGTATTTATGAAAATCAAGTGAAGTTTCACATTAACTTTAAAAATACAGTTCAGACATACAAAGGCCTGAATATACCTATTCAATATTAATCATGTTTTACTTTCTGTATTAAAATTCATTTTGATATGTTTTGGGAGGCATAAAAAGTACATAGTGATACAACTGTCCTAATATCATAATGAAGAAGCCCCTTTAAAATAATAAAATATAATAATTATTAAAGTATCATCTTTATTATTTCTTTCACTTTTAATTAATATTTGAAAAAGGTTTTCTCCTATGGTCCTGTGGTGCGAAAAAAAATCATGACTCTGACAATGTCAGTAAGTCTTATAAAATATAATATCATTTTAGGTCATGAAATGTCATGTGGTGGGACTCCCTTAATCTTATTTATGAATTAATAATGACTGATGTGTAAAAAATAAATTAATTAATAACATTTAAAATGATATTTTAAACATTTTTAAAATATGTACATTCACATGTATTCAGGGTGTAAGAAAAATTATTTTTACTTGATGTCCTTATCTATTTTTTTTTTTTTAAATAACAAAAATCTGCATTATTCCAAAAAGCACCTGAGAGGTTATCCAAGACCTCTGTACACATTTTGCATTAAAGAATTTTTTCAATCCATAATTAATGATAAATTGCGCTACCTGGTGCTTGTTTCTGTGCTTGTGTTTCTGAATCTCTCAAGTAGACCACTTTGTCCTGCGCTCCTCTGGTAAGGTTGGCGAGATCCTCCAAGTCCTGTTCCATTTGATCCAGATCTCTGTCCATAGTAGGCTTGTACCTCTGTAAATAATCAGCGACTCCACATGTGGTTGGGCAGTATATCCCCTGAGAAAGAGAGAATAGAAAGTTACTGTTAAAATAGTGACTGTCACCATGAAGCTTCTTAAATGCAAATATATTACATGAAACAATCCAGAGCAGACAATCCGTACTTACAAACCCATCATTCGGGTTACATATATCCTGTGCTGGTGAATAGTCCCCTCTCATTTGCTTAAAATGATAAAAGGAAGAAAAGACGATTAGTAAAAAAAAAAAAAAAAAAAACTGCTAGCAATAATAGAACATTTTTATGTTGCTCACCGCTGACGTTAATGTGGACAGCAGTAGGATGGAAACAACCAAATGCACGAAGGAGGCCATGTTGGACCTGCAACCAGTCTGGTCCCTTGAGATTGTGAGTGACTGTTGACTGCTGCAGGATATTTATCCGATCAAGGTCCTGCTCAGAGATGGAGATAACGGTCCACTATACAAATAAGAGCTACCTCCACCCCTCTCTTACTGACGGTGTGACTCAGATCTAACCGTAAATTAACAGAGATTGGACAACATGTCCATCTTAATGCTGAGAACATGCTAATGAACATAAATGGGCAGAGAGAATCGTACTGTAGCCTACTACTGTATTTACTCACTTTTTCATGATGTTTATATTGCAAAGCCAATAATAATCATTATTGATGATAGAGTCATATGTAGCTTTTTAACTTTAGTTTAATAAGGAAAGGACAATGAAACAGTTAGCTACCCCAAACAAACAAACAAACAGACCAAAAAGACAAACAGATCTATTACCATGACGCAGCACGTTTCTATTGCTACAGAGCCTATGGGTCACTATCCACTCTATTTTAAGTTAATGATTTGTAGCGTTCTTCTTGTCCAGTGCTGGGAGGCCAAATGTTCCACAAATCTGACAAACAGACACTTGTGGTGACATACTTTAATCTGCAACACCTGAGTCATTGAGGCAAAAATGATGTCTTAATTCATTTTACTGGTAATGACCTAAGTCACGGATTGCTAAATACTGAATATTAAATTTAATATTAAAAACAAAACAAACAAACCTTAACAAGACTGGTCCAATGAACCACCTGAGGCCAAAAATATTGTCTTTCATAATTTTACTGGTAATAACTAAAGATCAATGTGATATAAAAATTGGTCATCCATGTTTGCATAATATTTATGATCAAGAAGTTACATTGCATTAAATATTCACTACTTATTTAAGCGGTATTGCTGTTTTCCACAGATTTTTAAGAGGTGTTTGCGTTATTACCATTTTGGAGTATTTGATGACTGAATATTACTAGTAAATATTTAATGGCTTTGAATATTAATACTGTTGTGCAATACTTGGCTATGTTTTCAGGGCCACAAACACCAGTACCAAAGGTGAAAAGGACTTTGAACGTGTTTTTACCAATTGGACCACTAGGGGATGTTGCACATCAAAACTATTACATGGTCCAGATCTTTCTTACCAAAGAAGCAGTAGCCTACACACATCAGCAGTTGTTAAAATATTACTTTATATACTTGTACAATAAACTAAATGGGTAAAATGAATTAGTTTCTAAATTGGGTTCTGAGAAAGTTTAAGCAGAAATGGTTCAGATAAGCATCATTGTTTGTCTCAAAGCAGAACTGAATGAAACAGAACTGTGTTTAGTACAGTGTTCGGACAGGTCCCATGGCCTGAAACTATTCAAAAATGTAAAATATCACAACAAAATTCTATGTTTTAACACTAAACATGGTCTTCAAATGTTAGTCTAAAAAGTAAGCATTCCCCGTTCTATTTATAGAAAAGAACACATGCCATTTATCAAAGAAGCCTATCTGGTAAAAATATATAAAGTTGCATTTTTTTTGCATTTGACTATGTTGCAAATTAATGTTGATGCATTTTAGTCACAAAAGTATTGTTGCATGAAGGGTTTGGTGACGAATATCCAGCTGCCGTTGAAAAAGATTAAACTCTTATAAACAACAAGTGATAAACAAGATTCAGTGAGTCAAGCAAAGGCCAGCTCTGTTTTTCTTCTTTAACTGCAGTAGCAGTAAAGGACAACTGAAAGAAGGCTGATCTCAGTCTGAAAGCTCTTCGTTATATATATACACACATATATATATATATATATATATATATATATATATATATTATTTTTTATTTTTTACAATCAGCTCAGAAATAAAACTGTTGGATTCAGTGTCTGTGAATAAATAGCTTAAAAAAAAGATAAGAAAGCTGATCCACAGAGTTGACCCAAAGCTTCCTTCACTGTGGATTTACAAATAGCAGATGAGTTTACTGGGGCAGTGGGTCTAGAGAGTGACATTCTTTACTTTTATATTTCTACAAAGGTCCCTAACAAGGTTTCTTCATCGTGTTTATTTCCTGCTTAGGTGTTTCATGAAGCTCTGACTCTGCCAATAACATCGTTAATGTGACCAGGCTGTGACCCGATTTTATGGTGTGAAACCATATTGAACGTGGTAGACGACAGATATAAGGCTTGGCTGACCTGAGAGTCAACTTCAGCGTCTGTGAACTTAAACAACTCTGAACTCTGCCTGAACCTCTCTAAAAACCAGATGGAGAGCTGCTTCCATTTCACAAGTCCCAAGATGCAGCCTGCCAACTCTTCAGTCTCCCAAACAAAAGATAAGAAATGTCACCACCATTGAAGCCATCATGGGAGGTCATTGCCGTCTAAACTGTACAGAAATGAACAGAAAGTCTTAGGTCATTTTGAGGTTATTTAGTACAAGGCCTGAACTGCGATTCCTCCAGTTGTATATATACCACGATGAAATTTGTAAAACTGCCAGACCTTCCCTATTAATATGCTTGTGGTTTTTATTGGTTTGTATACAAATATTGTATTGTGAGGATTATTAGACCTTGTGGTGTAGAGCTAAACAGTAGCTCAGCAATGCCCTATCAAAACCCAAACAACCATATAATATTCCAATGTGTACAAATGAAGTATTTCACATGGGGCCTTTACATAAGTGAAACAGAAGGATGGATTTGCTGAACACAACTCTATAACTTTAACTCTATAACTTTAACTCTATAAATTCTACTGTATCACCCAAATTTTGAAATACCTGTTGTACCCAGTCCACTGCATCTGTCAGCTTAAATGATAGTTCAGTGATAGTTTACACTTTTAGTATTATTAGTTTTAGTCATTTTTAAAATTTCCCCTTTCATATCTTGGTACATGTGTCTTGAACTTATTTTTATAAAGTAAACCTATAAGAAAAGCGTTTTGTTAAAAATATTTCAAGATGAAACAGTTACTAGTCTGAAGGAACATACTGTAGGTTTACTTGATTATATAATTTTTTTTTTGGAAAATGTATGCTAAAATGTGAGCGTTAAATATGATACATCAGGCTTTTGAGAAACGTTTGTTTGTACTTATCTCATTCATTATTATGTTGCATTGCAATATATGTTTTGTCTCCCACATTAAAAAATACAGAGCTTCAATCATAAATTATTAGGATATATAATGATATTTGTGTGCATTTTATGTAAACAATCTGATCTACTGTTATAAAGAGTTCATTGATTACATTTCAAGCTATCAGAATTTCATCTTTCAACTTTTTAGCCATAAATAATAGCAGCTGCACCAAATTGTACTTAATTTTGGTAACACTTTATTTTAGGGTCTCTTAACTAGTTGCTTATTAGCATGCATATTACTAGAATATTAGGCATATATTAGTAGCAATTAAGGACATATTAATGCCTTATTCTACATGACCTTATTCTACATCTCGAATCCTACCCAATACCTAAACTTAACAACTACCTTACTAACCATTAATAAGCAGCAAATTAGGAATTTATTGAGGGAAAAGTCATAGTTAATAGTGAATAAGTGTTCCCTATTCTAAAGTGTTACCGTATTTTTTTGTTTAATTTGGGCTTCTTAATAAATTTGGTGTGTCCCCCCCCCCCTTTTTTTTGAATGTGAGCTCCATATATTCCTGTTTCATATGAGCTATTTTTGAATTTTCTAATTATTATTTCATGCTTTACTTCATGTAGAGATATTCTGAACTGCTTCTAATGCTTCTCATTGGGATTGTTCATGTGTATATAGTCATGCTAAGCAGTTACTCAGGTTTATGTCTCCTGTCCATTTGATTTACTGAAGTTCTCTGCTCCTCTGTCCTCAACATTAAGACACTCTGCTGATCCTTTTTTTTCCTTCTTCCTCAAGGTTCTCTTCAAAACTTTGTAAACAGGATTGGAATAAAATGGTAATCAATAAATGCACAAAAACGTGAGAGTTAAGTATAGTGCATTTCTCAGGAGTACTCTTATCTGGCATCCCGTAAATGTGATCATAGTGAATTTGTAAGTGGGGAGGTCATAGCGAGGGCAGTGCAAGTTCAGCAGCCGTCACTTCAAGTGTGGTTCTGCAATTACAAGAGTTTCACATCTGCCCTTCAGACCTCAGACAGCCTGTTGATCACATCTGCCAAATATTCAAAACAAAATAAATGTCTTCAAAGGCTAAAATAATGATTACACAATAATTATTTATGCTACACAAAAGCCTTTTACAAATGAGGAATGCATGTGATTTAGACAGAGGACACTGAACATGATCACAAATGCGAATATATTGTTTTTTATAAAGGATCTCCATTTTATTGCATCACAGTGCGCTCTGGTGATTATTTTTCCACTGATGTTTTAACTATTGCACTTACTAGTTATACTGATTGAAATCTGCTTAAATGAAGAGTTATCATAGCCAAAAGCCTGTAGTAAATATACTAAATATACAGCACTTTTAAAACTGTTTTATTTACGATGACACATGTCCAGTTCTATCTCAACAAAGAAAAACAAAACTGGCCTATAATCAGCTATTACAGATATCTTGAGAGATGTATTGCGTCCATCGCTGATGTTACCATCTGTCCATATATTTTTAGACCACTTTAGACCTTGTGATTACTTTATTACAGATTTCTTCACCTCTCCCAGTTTGTCAACTCAACTGGCAGCAATCTTCCATAAAGTCAACATTGTATCTATATAGGCAGTCTTTGTGTGCTGAAATACAGCTGATTTATTTATTTATTTGAATATTTTTATGCTCATGCTTAAAAGAATAGTTCACTCAAAAATGAAAATTTGTTGAAAATTTACTCACCCTCAGGCCATACAAGATTGTAGATGAAATTGTTTCCTCATTCAGAACAGATTTTGAGAAATGTAGCATCATATCACTCTGCAGTGAATGGGTGCCGTCAGAATGAGAGTTCAAGCAGCTAATAAAACATCGCAATAATCCACCTGACTTCAGTTTATCAATTAACATCTTATGATGTGAAAAACTGCATGTTTGTAAGAATCAAACTCATCATGAAAATGTTTCTGACTTCAAACTGCTTCTTCTGGCTAATATAAAATCCATAAAATTGCTTTCCAGTGAAAAAGTTGTCTTATCTGAATCAGAAGAGAAATGTGCACAGATCAAGCACCGTTTACAAGCAAAAACAGTCCAAAACAGTTCTATACAATTTGTCTGTGGATTCTGATGTGAGAGGAAAAAAGGGGACTTTTTTCACTGGAGGAAGCATTATTATGGAATATGGACAGTTTGAAGTTAAAAAAGCCTAAAGTGATAAGTTGACTTAACTTAAAAAAAATTGAGGAAACCCGTTGCCTTAAAATTATTAAATAAACAATAATATTTAAAAAAAAAAAAAAAAAAAAGTTAAGTGAACTTGACAATTCACTTAACTTTTTTTTTTTTTTTTTAAATTACCCATTTACTTAAAAATTTTAAGGCAACAAGTTTCCTACATTTTTTTAAGTTAAGTCAACTCATTACTTTTTACAGTGAATGATGGATTTGTTTCTTATAAACATGCAGCTTTTCACTTAACAAGGCGTCCAATAAATGTTAACAAGGAATGTTAACATCTTGGATGGCCTGAGGATGGTTGAATTTTCAGCTAATTATGATTTTTGGGTGAACTATTCCTATAAGAACTAATTATAAAGTAATTACATTACTTGGTTTTACATTATAAACTATATATTATAAAGTGTAAAGAAAATATATGAATGCAATATGCTTCTTGAAAAAAAGTTTCTTGAATTTTAGTACGGAATATGATATCAATGAAGAAATTTCATTATTTGTGATATTTTTCTTACTTAAAATTGGACATTATAACAATATCAATAAACATTTTTGTTATTTTTTTTTATTTATTTGTTTTTTAAATGTTTGTTGCCTCAAGGCAACATCGTACCACAACGGAAAAATTTAAACATTTGACATTTTCATGCAGAAAAAAAGAAATGTATTTATTGAAAACATCAATTTCTTTAACCAAACACTTGAACAAACATAATTATCTAGTTTTTAATGTATTGCACATCTCATATTTAATAAAAAGTAACATTTCATATTCAGCTGTTGCTCTCAGGCAACATTGTACTATCATGGATCACAAATATAAAACATTATAGTGTTGTTTCAAAGTAAAAAAAAACAAACAAACAAACAAAAACCTTATACTAATATGCACTTTATCCTTACAAGCATGCACATACACACACAAGCACATGGATGCAAAATCTCTTACTTCACTAATGACACCTCATTGCTTGTGAATGGAAACAATTAAACTCTACAGAAAAATCATAATATGTAAAGATATAGTATGAGAATCACTATTCTTGCAAATGCATTACAAAATCATGCAAAAATTCTAATACATTTAGATAATTCTAACCCTTTTCCTTACAAATATCATATACTTGTATTCTAACCTAGTATGCCCGCATGGCCTTATGCGATTCCATTACGGTACAATGTTGCCTTAAGGCAACATGCAGTTTTTTGTAATTTCCCATGATAAATTTGATGAAATATTATGTAAAGTTTTTGAAAATACTTCTTTGAAGGTGACTAAGATTTTTTTGTAGGTAATTATATGTATGTAAATTGATGAAAAATGCACTTTTCATTGGACAAAATACGGAGTCATGTGACATGTGCACATGTCCTGAAAGTGGAAACAAAATGGACCCCTGTGGCTCATGTGACCACTTTTTTTGTATGTTCATTTATTAGTACTTTAAAAAAACAAAAATATGTTGTGTTGCCTGGAGGCAACACGGTACCATAGAGGGTTAAAATTGCATTCACATTGTGAAAAGAATTGGATACTGTTATGATTGTTGTGGACAAAAAAATCTCACAGTGTTTCTGTTTAAGATGTCATCAAATGGCATCTTCTGCTGTCTTTTCTGATTAGCCACTGATATATAGGTTAAATAGCACTTGGAGCCAAACACTGTGGAGGAAGAATAGTGATTCTGATTTCATGCACTAGATTGGACAAATAGGTCTAATGATTAAAACAGAAACAGGATCTGGACGGATCTGGGTACAAAATATTTCAAGATTATCCGATGACCTGATTACGACAAAGAATTGTTATTACACAGCACTGCTAATTAAGGCCACTTTTTTTATTGACGCTTGCAGAAATCCTTTGGGTGCTTAGGAGAAAGGCCGGGAGGACCAGTCTGTATGAGAACAGCAAGTGTTATTGTTAGAGGATAATCAGCCCCTGCCTCTTATTAAGGGGCTCACGTTTCACAGACTAGACTACAAAATCAGCTCAAAGGGACTTCAAAACATGCATTGAGCAGAGGGGAATAAGCTTCCGGATAAGCTTCTTCACATGTTAGAAACAGACATGTATGGAAAAAGTATAGAATGTACTATATAGTGGCCACAAAATATATGAATTTGAAAGTCTTTTTAAGCAGCGATACATAAAATTGTTTAGTTCTTGGTTTAATTTACTTGGTATGTTAATATACAGTCATATAGTTGAGTTAATAAGCACATTTAATTATGTTGCAGAATTCTTGTACGTGAATAATTACAATGCAAAAAGTTTAAAAAGTATGTTTGTCAAACTGTTTCTATATATACACTCTTAAAAATAAAGGTGCTTCACAATGCCATATATAGGAGAACCTTTTTTGTCTAAATGGTTCCTTGTTTCACAAAAGGTTCTTTGTGGCAAAAGAAGGTTCTTCAGATTATAAAAAGTAAGAAAGAGATGGTTCTTTAAAGAACCTTTGACTGAATGGTTCTTTGTGCACTCACCTTTTATTTTTAAGAGTGTATAGATAGATAGATAGATAGATAGATAGATAGATAGATAGATAGATAGATAGATAGATAGATAGATAGATAGATAGATAGATAGATAGATAGATAGATAGATAGATAGATAGATAGATAGATAGATAGATAGATAGATAGACATCAGGAATGTTGTACAGCCTCCCAAAGTAAAAACAACCTATATTAATCAAGATTTCTAACATTCTTTTTTTTTTTCTTCTATGATTGTTATTGTAAAGTGCTACCAATAGGCTTACTGTTTATTCGCGAAAAACTACACAACATTAAGTAATCAAGTGTTGAGCATTAAAGTGGTTTAGTGTGGGAATGTAACTTCCAGCCAATCAGAATGCTGGGGACCTCCTCGGTCCTGAAGCACATGCCATATATAAATTCTCCATCGACTGTGAAGTCTGCAAGTCATAAAAATGCTAGACTCGCTGACGCTTCTATTTGAGAAATTCTTTCTTTTCTCAAACTTTAATATTTTTACAAGCCTATGGCAGGAGGAGCCGGAGCGTGCGGCGAAATGGCCAGTGCTGAGGAGAGGAGATCTACTGGAGGTGCAGCGCACTCTCTTCATTCATTACGGCATCTATCTGGGCGACAACAGGGTGGCGCACCTGATGCCTGACATCATGCCAGTATTAACCAACGACAAACAGCTCATCAAACCAGTCGTCACGAACAAAAGACTCATATTAGGCTGTATTTACAGAAACGCAAGTGTACGAGTAGACTCGGTTGAAGATTTCGCGTATGGAGCTCAGATAATTGTGAATGATATGGATGTGAAAATGAAGTGTCACGCACTGGTGAGCGAAGAAGTCGCGAGGAGAGCAGAGAAACTGGTCGGCGATATTCCGTACAGTTTATTATGGAATAACTGTGAACATTTCGTGACATATTGCAGGTATGGGACACCTGTGAGCCAGCAGACAGAGAAGGTGAGTTGGACAAAAAAATATTATTTTAGGCTATTTAACATCGAATCTTTTAATATTATAGTATCCTACAAAATATTATAATCTAGTCTACTTATTAAAATATCATAGAATTAATATACAAAATATTGTAGGATTAATACCATGTTATCTAAATGCCAATATTGCAGCAAGCATGCATAAATAAGCCTATATATTCTTTAAAACCAATATTTTGGTTGGAGAAGAAACAATTGAATTTGATTTGGACAAAGTCTGTTTATGATATGTTTAATGCATTTTCCTTTGCAGTTCTGTGACTGTCTGAAAACCATCATTCGGGACCAAAGAAGTGTGGCCTTAACTGTTGGAATAGGAGTGATGTACATCCTGTGCTTTGGCCTGGCACCTTCAACTACATTACCCACAATCCTTATTCCCTTCATTCTGTGGATGGCTGGCTGAGAGACACTTTCACTACATCACATTAAACAACAAAGCTCAGTTTTAAAGGGGACAAGTACACAACAATGCAATGCACCAGTGCCGCAGTGGAATATGTGTAAACATGCAAAGTCTGGTTATGCAGTCAAACAATGATTGAGCATCATTTGGTTTTTTTACTTCTACATATGTTAATAGATAAGCTCTGTCATTTAAATACTTCATGACAACATGCTGTTAACTCTGCCTTTACAGCAATGCTATATATTTTTCATTTTAAACCATATACCTAAAATTGGTAAAGCCAATATTGTTGTAGCTTAAAGTTACAGATTGCATGTACTGTTCACTAAAGGTGCCTTATATTTGTATTAAGCAGAAGTGTTTATGATCACTGATATGGAAATGAACTGATATGATAAATTTGAATGTACTATGGACTGTGATTTAAGACATAACATATATAAGTAGGCCTACCTGTAGTTTTTTTTTTATTATTATTGTTATTATTAAGCTCTGACGATGCTTGATTGTGAATTTGTACAGTTTCGATGTATATTTAACACCATACGTTTCTGAACGAGAACCAGAACAAGAATATGCAGACAGAACAATTTGATGAATGTTGCCATTATGTATAAATAAAATTATTATTTCTGGTTACTGCTGTAAACAGATGATTGAATTTATTATACTATTTTCATTCAAATAAAGCTTGTCTGATCTGTAGCTTGTGGAATTTGCACAAGGCCGGTTGCATATAGGTTAAGACTAGTTAGTTAGCAAAAGTTAGTGAGCTATTTTATTTATTTATTTTCTTTTAGACTAGGTCATATATATGTATATATATTTTAATTCAGTTACATAAAAATCCAAATAATAAGACTGATTGGCTAACTGCTAGTTTGTCAGACTAGTTCTAAAGACACTGTCTTAACATAGAGTCTAAGTTTATGCAACCTTTTAGTCTGATTTGCCATCACTAAACTTTTTTTTAGGCCAGGTCAGTTTTCTCTTCATGAAAACAACAACAACAACAACAATAATAATGGGGGGGGGGGGGGGGGGGGTTCTAATATTTATTGCAAACTTCTTCCAAACATGAATTCATATTGGGAAATATGAGGAATAAAATAATTTAATCAATGAATAATGGCACTAAAGTTAGGATGTGAGCAGAATTTAAGAAGTTTAAAAAGTGGGTCTCAACCTTATTGACCCTCCAGTGTTCAAGACAATATTAAGAGCCCTCCTCATTTAGAGTAGATCTTAGAAATAAAGGTTAACAAAGGCCATAGAGGAACCATTTAGGTTCCCCAAAGAACTATTTTTGTCTTAGTGTGAAGAACAATTTAATATTCTTAAAAAAACTTTTGTTCTTTATATGAATGAAAGTTGTTTTCATAGTCCCCCCCCCCCCCCATATACAGTACAGTAATTTATTTGATATCAGCAAATAGCCCACCATTATTTGGTTGAGTCAGATAAAATAATTTCTTCTGCCATTCTCCTCCCCAGTCCCATTGCATATAGATGCATAATGCTCAATTTGTTATCACACTAAAAATTAACCTGGTTTTGAGGTTCTCAACTGCAAGATTTTACATACTAGAAGTGCAAAGCCACCATCATCAGGTCAGTCTCAGGCCTATACTTGACCAAAATAATGTGTATATAAATTACATACTTATGATACAATTGGTCAAGGTACAAACATTCTTCAGATTTTGTTTAACCTGCTTCAACAAGCAAGCATTATACAAGCATTAAGCAGGTATCCAGGACTCTTTTTAAACATTTTGGAATCTACTTAGGTGAGGGTCGTGTTGCTCATTTCATCCCAGACATCCTACCGGTGTTAATTAAAGAGAAGTCCATTGTTGAGGGGGAAAGGGGGAAGTGGTGTTTGGCAACCCATACTTGGAATTTGTACTCTGCATTTAACTCATCCAAGTGCACACTCTGTAGTGAACATACACCTGGAGCAGTGGGCAGCCAATGCTGTGGCACCCAGGGGTTCAGGGGCCTTGCTCAAGGGTCTCACCTCAGTTGTGGTATTGAGGGTGGAGAGAGTGCTGGTTATTCCCTCCCCTCACCTACAATCCCTGCTGGACTTGAGACTCAAACCCATGACCTTCAGGTTACAAGTCCGACTCTCTATCCATTAGGCCACAACTGCCCCAGATGGTGACCAACGAAAGACTGATTTTGGGAGTTTTAGCCAATGCAGCCAGTGTCCGTGTGGACTCTATGGCGGATTTTGCATATACGGTGATCAGATTCAGGTCAACAAAATGGACAGTATGGTCAGTGTACAGCCACTGAATGGAGAGGAAGTGGCACGACGGGCGGAGAAGCTGATTGGATCTTTCTCCTACAGCTTACTGTAGCACAACTGTGAAGATTATGTCATGTACTGCCGCTATGGTGTTGCATTTAGCTTCCTAACCTTTCAGGTAAGAAAATGAAAAAAGGTGGAGGGTGGATATATAGAAAATTTGAATATGGATGCACTATAAATCTTTTAATTTTTTTTTTGAAAGAATCCTTAATGCTCGCCAAGGCTGCATTTATCTAATCAAAATACAGTAATAATAGTTATATTTTGGCAAATATTATTACAATTTAAAATACATGCATCTATTTCCTGTATGCAGTGAATTGGCAGTATGAGACTAAGAGGAGACATGTATTGTGCAGGAAATCAATGAGCCTGAAAATAAATAATAAATTAAGAATGGACCCTAGATTTAAGCACCTTGCGTTCTATGTGTGGACATAACAGGCACACTCTAAGCCTCCCACAGCATTTATTTACTTTTGTTTCCAAATTCCAAGCAGGATTTCACAATTTCCTCCTACACAAGCACAGATTATCTCCTATTTGAATATGTCAGTGAACTCCTCTCCTCATGGTTTATTCCCCATAAATAGAGCTGAGAAAAGACGAAAGGCATCTTGTGCATTTTGCAGTAACCTTAACCTCATGTGCCATGAAAAACTGCTAAATGCAAAAGAATGAACAGGGTTATTTTCAGAGCACAAAAGCCTCGTTTGAGCTGTAGCTACAGTTCATAGCCATTTATATGGAGCCAAACAACTCAAACTATGAATATGATTCATTGGTCCATTTTGAATCTCTAATTTCTTGCTGTCATAGGCTATATATATATATATATATATATATATATATATATATATATATATATATATATATATATATATATGATCAATTAGGTCTGAATCGTAATCTAACACTGACAATATTGCAGTAATCTATAGCTTAATGTTAATTTTTACAGATACTAAAACATTTTTTGTTTAATTTTTCAAGTTATAAATGATGATGAAGTAGGCTATAATAAAAACTGTACATTTCTAACACTAACATTAAAAATCTATTAATAACATTGAAAATTAAAATGATTGTTAGTGAAAACTAATGCATTCCCAACGAATTTAATCTTTTTGCAAAATATTTTAATAATATATATATATATATATATATATATATATATATATATATATATATATATATATATATATATATATATATATATATATATATATATATATATATATATATATTTATACAACAGTATTTAATAAAATAATATAAAATGAGCATAGCTATTTCCTATTAAATGTGATGAGCATCATGCTACTACATTTGCATGAAATAGTTAGCCCATAATTCAATTTCAGTACAGGTTACAATGCAATACTCTTATTATACTTCGTAATCTGAGTAAAGTTTGGAAATGTGACATTCAAAAATCCTTTTATTGTGCATTTTGCAACACTCATCTAACAACAGTAGCAGCACCATCTAGTGGACAGTGGAGTTATTAATATATAACAGATAAACATTTGATTCCATGCTAAACAATACCTCTCCCGAGTCCCATCTCTTTCAGTTCTGCAAAACTGTAAGGACAACTCTCTTAAGCAGAAAGATGGCCTTCCTGTCAGCTATAATCGGGGTCTTCATCATGTTATGTCTAGGCGCTTTGACACCTCTCACCACCCTCCCCATTGCCGTCACTCCCTTTACCATCTGGATGGCATCTTGAAGACACTCCGGGAGGAATTTGTCCTTTAATGTTGATCCAGAAACAGCCACAAAAGCATCAAAGCATTTACTCTTATCAACAACTGCTGACAGACTGTCCTTCACTACATGGCAACACAATGCCTTGGTATCTGTCTAGAATATGTGTCTGTTATGCAAACTATAAATGTTAAGAAATGGCGATAATGATACCATCATGAAACTTTTCATTAAACAAGTTAATCGCATGCCATGTAATTATAGGATATAGACCCCTACATCTGATGCATCATGAATGTATGTGATCTTTGATCATTATGATTATCAGTTTCACTTAAGCACTATTTTTGTAATAAAGAAGGAACACTTATAATGAGGAAACAATAGACTAGTGTAATGTGCTTGAAGATTACGAGTCAAAAGAAGAATTACACCCCGGAATAACTGAAATAAAAAATAAGAGAGAGAGAGAGAGAGAGAGAGAGAGAGAGAGAGAGAGAGAGAGAGAGAGAGAGAGAGAGAGAGAGAGAGAGAGAGAGAGAGAGAGAGAGGAAATTTCATACTACATGACTGAAGGGAAAAAACAAAACAAATATCCAGGACATCTAAAAGTGTTTACACAATTCCAACATGCACTGACAGCACGACATGATAGCCTTTATTTCTTTCTTTACATAATCAGTAAATTATATATATATATATATATATATATATATATATATATATATATATATATATATATATATATATATATATATATATATATATGATGTATTGAAATGTGTATTAATTATTTATCTAATTTCTAAAAGCTTCATAAGCAAGATAACAAATTCAGTGTAATTCGTATGCAAATTTAAGGACAGTACTTTAAGGACAGTCCATACTAATTCTATTCAGCAATTATGGATTACAATGAAACAGTGAGTAATATTTGGACGGCCCTGAGTGCCATAATGTAGTCAAAGAGGACAGTAATGGGGATAATGATGATGAAAAGTTAATGGAAAGATGCTGCAGACAGCATTTACATTAGTGTCCTGCAGAGTCTGGATCCAGTTCAGTGCAGGGGGTAAAATTACTTAGGGAACATTCTTACCGCATCCACTTGAGTAGTTTAAGGAACTATTCAGGCTTGTTTATTTGCATAATGCAGGCATCCTTCAGTTATTTTTAGATTAATTGAGCAGACATAGGTACTATTTCATATTTGAATTAAGAAGATGCATCACTTGCAACAAGCAAGTTGTTTAAGTTGAGTACAAGGCGAAGTTGAGCGTACATTTTTAAAAGAGCCAATAAATCAGCTTCCTTTGTTTTTACATGTGAGTGAAACCTCGCAAATATCTTAAAGTATGAGGCCATGAATGTCATATTGAAATAAACTAAATTGTTATGTTACATTGCAGATAAAAAAGCTGCCTTGGTAAAATAAAATCTTCAACATGCATCTCTCTCAACACTTTAAAACTGGAAAATGAAAAGACCTCCAAGTTAGAGCAAATTTGGACAACATCTTACTAATAAATAAAATTAATAATAAAGAATTTCTTTAAGAAGTTATCATTTTTATTCTCAATTTGACAACAATACATATGTATAATCTTAATATTTCATGGCATTAAATGTTTACTGTAAAGTGAAACAGTTGTCAGCACTATGGATCACAAGATTAACATCAGAAACAGCGCTTCAGGGAGCTGGTTATTTCTGTCATTGTGTTCTCTGTAGTGTTGTTGTGCTGCTGCTTCTATTTATGCCTATTTGCCTGGCTGGACATTTACCTCAGTCTCCCTGAAGTGAATGAAAATCTATACCAATTAATCACACAGCCTGTAAGTGACTAAAGCTGCCAGCTCAGTTCAATTAAAAAGCTATTGCACTGAGATTTAGGAGGGTTTAGGTATCATACTGTATTTAGATCATTTCTTCTAATTCTTTTTTTTTCTACCAAAATGTGTCATGGCAACCAAACTGCAATTATTGATTCAACAACATATATTGAAGAAAACACATTCCAAAGGTCAAAAATAGGGGTTGTTTAAACAGTTGTCCCTCCAGTTACTAATAACATGCTGCAGTTTGGTAATGTTGTGCCAAGAATATAAATCACTATGACTTCCCACATGGTCTTTCATTATCCACAATGATAACATAAAAAGCACATATTTTGCTCTTCCAAATGTTTTTTATTTTTTTTATGGATGCCCCCAAAATGAAATTTATTTCACATTTCTGAAAAGATTTATAAGGCATTTTATAAACATACAAAGCATTTAAATTGCTAGTAAACTGCACAAACATTGCAAAGAATCAGGAAGTACATTCAGTTAAACATAACATTTTGCTTACAATTAAACCAAGTTTGTCATAAAAACATCTTCATTTGTTATGTGGGTTTGGAACAACATGAGGGTGAGTAAAGGATGACTATTTTTTTTCGTAAATGGTCACCTTTTTTTAATTCATGTCTTATTGTGAACAGTTGATTGGTGTACATTATACCAAAGACAGGAAAAAACTAAATTATTCTTAAACCACAAGTAATTTGCTCTGGGTTGCAAACATCAGACCATGTTGACTTTATCTTTAATCAATATCCTTAATGAAGCACAGCAAAACTAATTTAAAACCAGAGGGCACCTTCCTCAAAGTGTAAATGAACAACCATATGAAAAAATCCATTATACAATCAAATTCAAATTTAGAAACAGACGCAATGGTGGACAGGAATTGGAAAATGCTATAAATCACTCAGGGTCACTTAATGCTGTGATACTTAACTTGAAAGCAAGACAAGAATTTTTAGCATTTATAGTCTCATTGCAGTTCTGCATGGTTGAGAATATTAATGCGCTGGCAGTTTGTGAATTTTCAAGTCGAATTATTGTAAGCAGCAGTCTGGCTCCTAAAAGTCTCTCTGCAAGAGTATATCATAATTGCTGTCTCACTTAAAAATAAAACCTAATGGACGAAAATTTTGAGGTTCTTGCATTTGTTTTTCTTAATACTGGCCAGCCGGTTAAATCTATTAATGATGAAATGATTATCACATAATTATCACAATCTCAAGATAATAAATACATAACATATCTGTATTCCATCAGATGAAACAGGTCTAGTGTTATATGAGATAATAATTCTAAAATACTAAGACATGACGCCATCTTCACTTGACAACAGCCAAAATCAGATCTTATGACCTACAGCAGCAAAACACAAAGGATTAAGGGTAGTGCATAAATTTAACTGAAGGTCTGACAACAAAATGAGGAGATTCTTATCCTGATTATTGACTACCTGATGTGGATCAGGAGGACAGACAATTGTGCTTTTGTCTTAATGATTACATTTCCTGACATTTGAAACCTCTTTGTACTTGTGCCATAGGCTATATATAAAATTAAAATGTGAAACAAAGAGCTGAGCAAACATGTGAATGACATTAAATTATTTATGAGTAAATCAACTGTAATTTGTCGCAGACATCAGAAAAGGAAAGATATAATTGAGTTCTTTTCATGCCAATAAATGATCTTAAAACACTTGTTAAAACTTTGTAATAACTTTAATTAACGTTAGTAAACATTGCAATTTTTTATTTTTAACATTGTAATTGTAAAGCAAACTGTGGTTCATTATGAAGCCGGATGCCAATCAACAATCTCGCGAGCACAGCTGGATTTGCTCACGTAAAGATCGTGCAGAAGCAGCCTGTAGACTCCCAGCAGACGCTCAGGAAGCTCTGTGCACCGAATTCATTCCGACTCGTCTTATTGACACTTCTTGACGACTGTCGCCGAGTTATCCGTGATAAATTTGGGATGGATTCGGTCTTTTTTTTCTCTTCTGCAAGACACGTACGTGAGCTTATATTGCATGAAACTTGACAACTTAAAGAAGGTAAGACACTTTAAGGACATACTCTTTTCAAAAAGGATTTCCTTCCTAAATTCGTTTTCTTTCTTTCTTTCCTCTGATCAATCCAGAGTTGTTGTGTTTTTCTAAAATTATGCAGTTTATATCTATAATTTATTGCCGCATATTATTAGTGACAATACGTGCAAACGTGCATATGCAAATAACATTTATTAATATAAAATATGAATTAACGTTCATCAAATAATAAAACATATCATGCATGGACAGCGCATGGCATTGTTGCATGAAAATAAGTTTTGAACCTGAATTTTTAATCACTGATGACATAATAACAGGGCATCCAGCATTTATTAATTTATGGGTTATTTAATTAATTACTGATTAATAATAATTCATTTTCTGTTTTGAATACAATATATATTTTTAATTAGCCTAATTTTTCATTTTCACTTTACTCTTTTTTTTCCCCAGAGTAATTGACTTAAGTGAACGAATGCTAAACATGGATATAAGAACTGAAATGAACATATCTGAAAACGAAATTCAGGCTGCAAACTTCTCCACACCAGCCACTATCCAAGTTGAGGGTGTCTTTCTAGACGGTCTGGAAGACAGTACAAAACTGGTGGGTGTTCAAGTGATCTTGATTTTGGCTTACAGCACCATCATCATCTTTGGCGTGACTGGGAACTCCTTGGTCATATATGTTGTGTACAAGTTTAGAAATTTACACACGGTGACTAACTATTTCATTGTCAATTTGGCTGTAGCAGATCTGTTGGTCAACACGTTGTGTTTGCCTTTTACTTTGATGTACACACTCTATGGAGAGTGGAAATTCGGACAGGTGATGTGCTACCTGTTGCCGTACGCACAAGGCTTAGCGGTCCACGTTTCGACCATCACACTCAACGTTATAGCTCTGGACAGATACCGCAGCATTGTCTACCACATGGAAACCAAGATGTCAAAAGACATGTGCATAGTCGTCATCGTGATCACATGGGTGGCGAGCGCAATCCTAGCCAGTCCTCTAGCCATCTTTCGTGAATACGTGACCTTTGACTTGACGCCTGACCAGACAATTCAAGGTTGCGCCGAGAAGTGGCCTGGTAGTAGTGCGGATGGGACCATCTACAGCATCGCCATGTTTTTTCTACAGTACGGCCTGCCATTGTCAATCATTTCATTTGCATACACTCGGATCTGGAACAAGCTAAGAAATCACGTCAGCCCTGGCGGTGGCCGTAGCGACCGTCATCAACGGCGACAGAAAACGACAAAAATGCTGGTTGCTGTAGTTGTGGTCTTCACGGTTAGCTGGCTACCCTTTCACGCTTTTCAGCTTGCTGTGGATATTGATAGTAGTATATTGGAAATGAAAGACTTCAAATTGCTCTATACGGCTTTCCATATTGTGGCCATGTGCTCCACGTTTGCCAATCCCATTCTCTATGGCTGGATGAACAGGAACTATAGAAAATCTTTTATGGCAGTGTTCAAGTGTGGACGGTTAAACAATGGAATGAAAAGGGTTTGTAGCAGTGAGACAGTAAGGGAGAAATGTACACGCAATAAGCAAAGTACAATCAGTGTGGCCTTCACACAAGAAAACACGCTGCTGTGAAGGCTGTTTGCTTTTTACAAAATATGGACAAAAATCCAAAAAGTCTACTGTAAAGGATTGTATGTAAATCTAAAGACTGAACATTGACATTTGTGGTGACTTTATGACTAAACACTTAATTAGTTTGGAATATTTTTTGTTGTTGTAATGTATGTATGTATGTATTTGGTTTTATATGATCTGTAAAAAGAGTCGGTGCAGGGATCTCATGTTGAATATATTCCAGTTTGTTTCATGTGAAAGTAAATGTTGGAAAATTTTATGGAAAATGGTTAATTAAAAAGTTATATAAATCACTCATCTTGTGCATGTGATTCAAACATTTTGATTACTTGAAATAAAAACAAAGCATTTTCATGTAATGTCCTAAAATTAAAACAAAATAAAATACTAACATTTAAAAAAAAAACATAAAAAAAAACGTATAGTATCTCAATTATACTAAAATAAAAATGGATTCAACAGACCACCAAAAGAATAAAAATAATATCTAACAGTGCAGTAAAAAAAAAAAAAAAAGTTGATTTGCTTTTTTCAACTGATTTAATTTCTGAGAAAAAAAGCACTGTAGTCAAAGTATTTGCTTGTTTTTTTCTCTAAAACTTACTTGAATTTAATATATTGGTGCCTTTAAAGCTGGTCTGAAACAAGTTTAGCAAAAGTATAAAAGGTTTATACAAAAATTCTGTGTGTGAATCAACAATTTTATAGGGCAGCGAGGCAGCAAGCCAGCTGCTTTCTGTTTCAGACACCTCATGGCTCGCAGGTAATTAGGTTACTTGGCCTCTAATACTTCACATTGTTCACAATAAGAGCTCTCACAAGCGATGAAATAATACAGAACCATTTTGATTCCAAGTGTTTTCTTTTTGAAATGGAATAATCTTAAAACAAATATTCTCATAAACAGAAACAGTAAAGTCTGTCTGGTAGGCAGTTGTCTCAACTTGTTTGTTATGGATATTCATGTTTCGTATTACTTAGCTCTTCATTATCTAGAATTATAAGATGACCAAATTATTGCATTATGAATAAGCCTTTTGAAAGGGCTTGTGAATTTTTGCCCACCAAACAAGCCTACAGACTATTAAACAATCAAGAAATAAGGTTTACAAATGTAATTTATTCCATCAAGACCCACATCCTAATTCTGATAGCCACTGGCCCATGAAAGATCAATCAACTGACAGGAGCAGACCAATCAATAATTACTGAGCACAAGGGGACAACATAAAAATAGAATAAGAGGGTCTCAGAGTATTGATTCTGTCAATTAATGCCCGGTCTGTCTTTGAATGTCCCAAAAGCCACTACTATTATATCTACAATTTAATATTGAATTCCCATCTCTGCACAAAATGATTTATCTATAGACATCTTGCTGCATTAGGGATTTTATTTCAAGCAGATGGCTTTCAGCCTTAAAGCTTCAGGATGTGCATTACCAATGGTGCCATCTCATAGCCATTCATTGCTGATTTGCTCTTATCGCATAATAAACATCATAAAATTACAGGTTTAATAATAAGCTTAACATTATAGTTCCTAGTACTTTTCTGTGGATGGCAAATTTTGCTCTAATGTTAAAATAACAGCTCACCCAATATGAAATTAGCTGAAAAACTCTTAGGCCATCCAAGATGTAGATGTAGAGTTTGTTTCATTATCAGAACAAATTCAGAGAAATGTAGCCTTACATCACTTGCTCACTAGCGGATCCTCTGCAGATCCTCCAGACACCATCAAAGAGAGCTGGTAAAAGCATAACAATAATCCACACAACTGCAGTCCATCAATTAACAACCCATTGTAATAAACAAATCCATCATTAAGATGTTTTTAACTTAAAAAGCCAACTCATCTAAATCAGCTGATAAGCATAGTTTACAAGTGAAAACAGTCCAAAACAAACAAAAATGTTGGTGGATTTTGATGTGAGGAAAAAAAAAAAAAAGGGAATGGTCTTCACTAGAGGAAAATGTTATTATGGATAGAGGACTTGTATTTTGGGCATAAGCAACAGTTTAAAGTTAAAACTCCTTAATGATGGATTTGTTTCTTACTATCATGTAAATTTTAATTTCACAAGACTGGATAATGGACTAATTGATGGACTGGAGGGGATTGTTTAGTGGGTGAATTTTTGTTTTGTTTTGTTTTTTTTCAGCTCTTTCTGACGGCACCCATTCACTGCAGAGGATCCATTGGTAAGCAAGTGATGTAATGCTACATTTCTCCAAGTCTGTTCTGATGAAGGAACAAACTCGTCTACATCTTGGATGACCTGTGGCTGAGAAAATTATCAAATTTTCATCTTTGCTTGAACTATTCCTTTAAGGACCTTGCTGCTGCTGCACAACTGCAATTTCACATTACAGGGATAAATAAAGGTTATTATACTATACTATCTATTATAGCTTGATGTTGATTGGTAGGGCAAAAGGTGCTGGTTTGTTCCTAGATGAACCCACGAGTTGTCGAAACATAGCACCATCTGTGAAGGTGATTACCTTTGTGAACTACCTTTAAAGAGATCACTTAAGCAAAGTATGACTCAGAAGGCAAAAAAAGGAGAGAGTAATACAAGACGATGATGAACAAGATATGTTTTATAGGAAAAAATAAGCCAAGTTTATCATCAGAACAAACAATAAAAGGTCCAAATTGTGAATGTTTTGTCAACAAGTAAACAAATTTCATAAAAGTTAATAAAAAGCAATTGAGCACATTATTACAAAACTAATTAAACAGATTTATTTTAAACAAAGGCTTTGTTAAACATATAATGCAATACTATAAACAGCACTGTTTTAACTTTAGTCGACATGTTTATGACAAACTTTGTGATATTTATACAAATATTTTAAAATTGCTTTTCTAATGTAAAGACATCTTAATGAAAATGTCACGTAGTGTTACTGCATTATATTAACCCTGTGAATCCTGACATACTGTATGAAATAATATTCGGAAAAACCTTACACTAAATACTTTTTTATGGAATCTTAGAATGTTATGGCTCCTATAGTATGATATCGGAGAGTGTGAAACTCATAACTGAAGAGAAAAAAACACCTCAATTTTATTTAAATGCCAAAACTGAGGAAAAAATATGCAATTTTGTGCAGCTGCTGATACTGTATTTATATATTGCCAAAAAGTAATATGAAATGTTGGTATACTATAATGTAAATCAACTGTATCTTTATAACAGTACAGCTATTTGCTTATATAAAATGCATATACATATCAGTTACCACTCTATATTTCCCAATAAAAATGTCTTAGTAAGAGGGTATTTGAATGTTTTGTAGATTTTATTATTAAAGCTCTGTCATTTTTATTGTGGGGGCAAAACATAATGCAATGCAATACAATGATTGAGAGCTGTACAAATAAAAGCCTGTTCTATTATATTTGATACATTTAAAAACATTATTCAAAAAAAAAAATTATGTATGGACAAACAAATAAACCTGTTACTTCAGTCCAGTAAGTGTTCATATTGAAATATTAATAACAATATAATAGTTATTCTTATGTTCACTTTATGAAATCTGATAAAGGGGTACGTTTTTAGAATTATAGTAAAAAACCTTAAACTTGCTTTTAAAATAACAATTATCAATCAGATGACAGAAGACACATAGAATATTGTGTACAGCATGTTTTTCAGTAAAGTTTTCTTTCATGTTGATAATTTAAAGGCCTTAGAAATTTGCATATCAAATATGATACAGTATAGGCTTTATAGGGTTAAGGGAATTTTGATTTATTTATGGTTTGAGTCTTTCTGAAATGTAGTTATATCAAATGTCAAAGAACAGGTTAAAAATAAAAATTAAATAACGCTCATTTTCCAAATGGGATAGTTTTATTAGGTGGGCTCCAGGGTGGAGGGGGCTCATCTTGAAGAATAGCCTGTATCCTTTTTTCGTTTCTCTCTCTTTTTTGTTGAAACTCTTTTCTTTTCTGTAATAAAATGACCAGGATAATATAAATTCAACATCAATCTAACAAAGGAAAACAATCAAAAGATTTTGTTCACAATATGTTCATTGAAAACTAATGTATTTTAAAAACAGATATTTAAAAAATATGTATATCTCAGTCTCAAAGCATCTGTTATAATAATTATAATCTGTATAATGACAACAGTTAATTGACAAATTACGTTTGACAGGTGATTTGGTTATTTTGATCTATTAGTTTAAGAAGAGCAACTTCTTAATAAACATAAACAGCAATGTCATGGATATGTATTTTCTAAAACTCTTTTTATAGAGCGAATTGACACATGTGATTGAGAAATAGCATGTAAACTTCAAGGCAGGTTGTCTATTCATTAACTCGTGCAGAAATTTGCTGTAACATACCAGCCATTTCTCATACATCTCCAAGGCCATTTTTTCTTTTTCCTCCTTTTCATATTTCTCCTCCACTTCCTTTATCTTCTCCTTCCTCTGTTCTGCCCTTATCTTCTCTTCAATAACATCCTTCTTTTGGTCACTCCTGTAATATGTAAAACAATTAATGCACAACAGCACAGTTATTAATGTCAGTCTAACCTGAGGCATTACAAAGAGAGCACATTTACATTTTAGTCAATACATAATTGCTTGAGTGACTTGAACATGACAAAATAATAACTATAATAACAAATCAATCAAAACAAACTAGATTAGTGTTATGTATATACAATGCAGTGAAAAGGTTTTTGCCCCCTTCCTGTTTTTTTTTCTTCATTTTTTGCATATTTGTCACACTTGAAAGATTCAGATCATCAAACTAATCTGAATATTACACAAAGATCATGTAAGTAAATACAAAATGCAGTTTTTAAATGATGAGTTAATTTATTAAAGGTCCCATGGCATGAAAATTTCACTTTAAGAGGTTTTTTAACATTAATATGAGTTCCCCTAGCCTGCCTATGGTCCCCCAGTGGCTAGAAATGGCAATAGGTGTAAACCGAGCTAGAGCCCTGCATTTCGGCCCGGACCCGACGGGCCCCCGACTTTTTTACGTCCCTAGGGCCGGGCTTCGGGCCAATTTTCACGTCATAGTTCAGACTAGGGCCGGGCCTCGGGCCTGTTTTAGTTTTTTCCTTATTTTTATATTTTAGACATCCATCAATGTCTAAGCCAAGTGCTTAGAAAAGCGCTATATAAATGTAAGGAATTGTTATTATTATCAATTAGTGATGAAAAAAAAATGCCGCGCTGGTGGAAACAACACGAGACCGTGCCGCGACTGTGAAGAGCTGCTCGACGGTGTTTAGTGTCTCGCAGCAGCAGAGAGCGCCGTCAGCGCAGCTGTTCTGCGTTCAAATACACGCAATAAAGCTTGCAGTAAAGCCCCAGCAAAAGTAATTACCATGAATGTGTCAGAGGGAAATAGTAAGGAGATATTTGAATTACTTACTAATAAACTAGTGTTTTCTGTGTCAGTGTTGCATCAGTGTGGATTCATCTCCTCATTAGACGCGCCTTTAGAGAGAAGTGCATCTTCACGGATTATGATTATAACGAATGGGTTTTTGTTTTCGATTTGATTTATTTCGTTAAGTAGTAATTTAAAGCTTTCTATAGATATATTTATCATGTCTGTGAGGCATGTATTCGCTGACTTTCGGTTCATTTTTGTGAAGCGCTCCTGTTCAAGAAGAGACGGCAGAAAGCGTATCGTTTTCTTAAAAGCACGACGTTTTGTTGATATTGTGAGTGCACACAAATAGAAGTAGACCCTTTACAGTTCCGAATGATGTATTACTCTTACCTTTATTAGCAAAATTACGGCCTACTTTAAGTTGTTTCCATTGAAAAAAAAAAAACCCACAATTGATCGCGCTGGTGCCTGCGCTTTAGCTTCCACTCTCCGCACAAACTTTGGGATGCAGCGCACATTTATCTAGGTTTAACCTTTAAACATTGTTATATGCTTGAACTGTTTTAGTATAGCCTATCTATAGATTTTATTTTAGGCAAGTCTTGATGATTTGAGAAGGCTAAATTGATCAAACATGCTATGGTGGGAGACGGGCTCGGGTCGGACTCAGGCCGGTAATTCGGTTAAGCTGTCGGACATGGGCCGGGCTAGGGCCTGAGCATCTCGGGCCAGGGCCGGGTTAGGGCCTAAATTTGAGGCCCGTGCAGGGCTCTAAACCGAGCCCTGGGTATCCTGCTTCTCCTTTGAGAAAATGAAAGCTCAGATGGCCCAATCTGGAATCTTCCCTTTATGTCGTCATACGGGGAAAGGTTACCTCCCCTTTCTCTGCTTTGCCCGCCCATGAGAAAATGAGATACTACCGTGTGAGGAGAGCGCAATATTTTTTTTTTTCTGGAGAGACATATGGCTTGCAAATGACCGAAGCACAGCAGTTGCTCAGTGTTTGGATGTACAAATGAACACCAAAGTATGTGTACAGTGTTTCCCACAGACTTGGACTCTATTTGTGGCGGCTTATATGTAAATTAATTCTCTGCCAGTGGGAGGCGCTTTTAGAGCACGGAGATAGCGGTTACCGCGGTAACGCTGTACACAAAGCAGAGCTCTGCTCACAAAAGCTGCTTTATCAGACATTGCATGCAAAATTAAATGAAAATGACATCCCAAATTTTCTGAAAACAGTAGGTTTCCTTCAGAAATACAGTGATATAAAAACACTCACACTGTTTCGATTTTGAAATGCTGGTTAAGGCCACACACCAACCCTCCACCTTGCCCCGCCTCTCTCCTCCTCATTAGCATTTAAAGCTACTGACACAGAATGGCACGTCCTAAGGAAAGCTCATTGTGGGACTGGCTGGTAGTGGCTGAAATTCTGCACTAAGGCTGAATTTTGGGAAAGAGACTTCATATACAGTACTAGGGAGCACTTAGGCTTATATAAAAGCATCCAAAAAGCAGCATGTCATGGGACCTTTAAGGGAAAAAATCTGTCCAAAAAAAAACTACCTGGCCCTACGTGAAAAATGAATTGCCCCCTCCTGTTAAATCATGAATGAACTGTGAATGACTGACATGTGAATGACTGACATGTATCAGTATATTCAAATAAAGACTTCTAAGGCTTTGGGACTCCAGCGAACCACGGTCGGAGCCATTATCCACAAATGGAGAAAACTTGGAACAATGGTGAACCTTCCCAGGAGCGGCTGGCCTACCAAAATTACTCCAAGAGCACAAAGACGACTCATCCAGGAGGTCATAAAAGAACCCAGAACAACATCTAAAGAACTGCAGGCCTCACTTGCCTCAATTAAGGTCAGTGTTCATGATTCAACAATAAGAAAGAGACTGGGCAAAAACAGCATCTATGGGAGAGTTACAAGGCATCATCATACAGGCACATGGATTCTCCTACCATTGCTATGCTGATGACACACAGCTCTATCTCTCCTTTCAACCAGATGATCCAACGGTAGCTGCAATGATCTCAGGTTGCCTGGCGGACATCTTGGATGAAAGATCATCACCTTCAGCTCAACCTGGAAAAGACTGAGCTTCTTGTCTTTCCCGCCACTCCAACTCTACAGCATGACATCACGATCCAGTTAGGTTCATCAAAAATTACCCCATCAACTTCGGTCAGAAATCCTGGTGTAATCTTTGATGACCAGCTGATCTTCAAAGACCACATTGCAAAGACTGCTCGATCTTGCAGGTTTGCACTACACAACATCAGAAAGATCAGGCCCTTTCTGACGGAGCATGCTGCACAACTTCTTGTCCAGGCCCTTGTCATTTCTAGGCTGGACTACTGCAATGCTCTTCTGGCTGGACTTCCATCAAACACAGTCAAACCTCTACAAATGATTGAGAATGCGGCGGCACGACTGGTCTTCAAGGAACCCAAAAGAGCCCATGTCACACCTCTCTTTATCTCATTGCATTGGCTACCAATCGCAGCTCGCATCAAGTTCAAGACACTGATGCTTGCTTATAGAACCACCTATCTTGCACTCACTATTAAGAATCTACATCCCCTCCAGAAGTCTGAGATCTGCTAGTGAGCGATGCCTCATGGTACCATCACAAAGAGGCTCAAAATCACTCACCAGAACATTCTCGTTCATCATTCCTGGCTGGTGGAATGATCTTCCCACCCCTATTCGGAGTGCTGGATCCCTGGCAATCTTCAAGCAACAGCTGAAAACTCATCTCTTTCGACACTACTTGACTTCACCCTACACTTAAAAAAAAAAAAATCTCTTTCTCCTTATTTATTCCTTCCCTTGCTAGCTTGTACTTATTTAAACAATGCCTGAGACTTGGTGTTACAAGCACTTCGTTTGTCGGATTGCCTCTTCAAGATGAATTGCTTTATGTATGCCCCAATTGTAAGTCGCTTTGGATAAAATCTGAATCTTTGAAGTGTGACAAATACGCAAAAAATAAAAAAACAGGAAGGGGGCAAAAACCTTTTCATGGCACTGTAATTAAAAATGTATCTTTCTTACCATTCAGCGAATGCAGAGATGGAGTCCTTCTTCTTCTCTTCTTTCTCTTTGACCTGCTGTAGTTTTTGTCTTCTCTCAGTCTGTTTCTTTTGCCTTACTCTGTCTTTAAGGATACTGTCATGCTCCTCTTTCCACTTCTCAAAAACCTGATTTTCGAAATGTTTAGAGTGTGATATATTTATTGATTATTTATATATTTATATAATAATCAATGGAGTCATGAATCCTGCATGCATGATGGTTAAATTAAGGCTGGGTTTTGACACAAATTTCACGATTCAAATCGATTCTCATTCACAAGCTTGCAATTCGTTTCGATTACCAATTCGATTCGATTCAATATCGATTATTTTGGATATATATCAGGTACAATACACGCCAAATTTTCTCAAGGAAAAAAAATCTCTCAACTAACGCTGTAAAATATACAGAGTCAGTTGGTACTACATTACTATAATATTGAAGGTTAAAATTGACTGATTTGTTAAAATTACACTTAATGAAGTTTTTCAAATAATAAAGTTACAATTACATAATATTTCTACTTCAGTTAGTTTTTTGGAAATATAAACATAATGGTGGCAGTCATAAAAACTTGATGGATTTATTCAAACATAAATTAATCATTGAAGAACAGTAAATGAATATGTTATATGATGCATATATTTAGCAAAATGCCCCTCTCTACAGTTTATTTTTCTTTATTTCTTATTTTATCTGACTAATTTATTTATGATCACCAAATATGTTTTTCTGAGGTAAATGTGACATTACGTGGCATTGTTTACAAGCCATTATATTGACGTCTTTGCGTGGCTGAAACACTGATTGAGCGATTACATGAGGCAGGATATGGATTTTAAAGTTGTACTCTTTCTTTTAACTTACCTTCGAATGTTTAGTCATGTTTATTTTGTGCTGAAAATGGTATTAATGTGGAGGAGATGATCGGTTCACTTACGTTACGTGCTGCCGCGTCTGTTGAACTGAGGCGCTACAGAGATCTGCCACTCCACATAAAACAGCACCAAAATGGCATTTATTGTTTGAATACTGCAATACAATGGACAGAATTTGAAATCTGAGACTTTGTTTCATATTAAAAGTACCAAAGCACAATGCTTATTGCAATATTTTGGATGGGACGTGCCCTTCAACGCTCCTTCCATTAACTGAAAACAGACTAGACTAATAGATTCTTGGGATTTAAGAATTGATATAGTTCCGAAAAAATGAGAATCGATTAATATCGAGATATCGATATTTTTTTACCCAGCCCTAATTAAAATAATAAAGCATTAGCAAAATTTTTAGTTTAAGATAAGAAGTGTGTCACACTACAAGACATGTCAACTTATATCCCAGTATTTCAGGACAGATACTGCTTCCTCTTAAGCTATAATAACAGACAAACTAATGATAAGCGTAAAGACTGCAGACCTGAAAGCCCTGCAGACATCAGAAAAAAAAAAGAAGACATGATAGTTCTGTATATGGCTAAAATGCTGAATCTAAAATACACTGAACCCAAAGATACTGCTATAATAACAGTGTGATTTAAAGCAGAGATGGGATTCTGCAAGGGGATGCTAGTTCAAATAGAAGTGAGAAAATGAACACCTCCACAAATGTCTGTCTTTTAGTAAAGGGGTTCAGAGCAGTTTTCTATCTAGTACAGCAAACCACATTCGCAAACATAAAATAATTGGTTCTAGTGTCGTGGACCTCATGTGCAGTGGATCAATTACACTTCTATTTATTTTTTAATTATTATAATAACAAATCCCTAATATCTTTTTAATTTAGTAAAATATTTACAGTATTTCTAATATTAAAAAGAAATATTCTAATAAACAATGAAACATCCTATTTCCTTTTTTCTTGCTAATAAACTGAAATTTAAAAATACTGACCTGTTTTGCTATTTCCATTTTTTCTTGCTTTTTATCTATTTCCATTTGTTGTTGCTTGATGGTCTCCTGCTTTTCTTTTACTTTCTTTTTGATGACTTCACTTTTTTTCTCTTTCCAGGCATCATAAGAGGCCTTTGCATCTGCAATTTTAGAAAGCTTTTCCTAGTAGAGAAATGATAAACTTTTAATAAATCATTCCAGGACTGTGGTTACTAAAGAATTCAATTAAGCATTTGATTGATCTTACCTCTTGCAACTTCTCCTCTTTTAATTTCTCTTCCTGCTTTTTTGCCTTCTTTGTTATTTTTAAAGTTTCTTCTTTCTTTTTTAGCCATTCCTTTTTAGATACATTAAAAAGGTTTCTTAATAAATCATAGGCCAGTCTCTTGACATAACTTAATATGATTTAATTCCTTAAATATTATGATTACAGTAAATGATTAGTCTAACCTGGTACACAGCAGCTCTTAGTGAATCTGCAGCTTCTGGAACCTGCTGGGTCTCCTGTGTCCTCTGATCCAAAACCTTCAATGTTCCCAGGTATTTAGATTCTGCTGTATAGGAGCTCTTTGATTTTCTGGAACCGGATGACCGAGAGCTTGAAGGTCTAATGTTCAGAAGACATTGTTCTTTGAGTTTTTGATGTATGATGCATTTGAGTAACACTTTTAAGTTAATTGTGCACTAAGTGATGTTTTACACATTAAAGCATAAAAAAGACAGATATGATTAAAATCATGAACATACCAGCAGTGACCAAGTAAATATACCTCCAAGAAGGCAAGATAGAAAAAGCTTAACTTGACAAAATAATTAACAGAAGTGTTAAGAAATGCATAAACATGGTGAGATTTTCATGACCCAGTTTGAATAAAAGTATGTTAATGTAATGTTCTTCCAAAAATGAAACTTCTCACTAAATTCACATGGATTTTGCAGTCTTTAGAAATCTCAGAACTCTCTCAGGTTTCATTACAAATATCTTCAATTGTGTTTCTAAGATGAACGAAAGTTATATGGGTTTGGAACAACATGAGGATGTGTAAAGAATGACATTTTTCTTTGTGAACTATTCCTTTAAGTATGCTGTAACATCCTCATCCAAATGCTGTGTAAACATCAAACGGAACATGATTTTACACTTTAAAAAAAGAGGAGACTTTGCCTCCTTGAGAAGTGCACCACATGCACATATACAGCATGAGGTATTAAACAAATTCACTAACCTGTCTGTTGATTTTCTAGACATTCGGCTTAGTGTGGTTGACGTGTGGTCAAAATCACCCTGGGAACTCTCCTGATTGGAAAAGTGTGTGTAAATAGGAATTACATTAGCATTTAAATTTGACATGGCATTCACTTAACCTTAATTTGTAGGGCACTGCTTCCTTTAGTAACTTGTTTCAGAAGTTGTTTAATGCTGACACTAGATGCCATTAATTAATAAGAACAAGATCTTTCACTTTTAATCTAACTTACATGCTTTTCTTCAAAGGATGTTGAATAATTTCTCTCTTTGCTCTCTTCTGAGGCAGCTAGAATGAAAATGACATATTTAAAATTATTAACTATAATTTACCCTAAACTATTAAATGTCAGGTCACAGATGACCAATACCAATATAGTAAAACATAATCTCACTATTACAGAATCTCTGAACATTAAAACAGTCTAAATTAATTTCCGCACATACCACTGCCTACAGTGTCTGGAACCTCAGACATTTGCTCTGCTGTTGAACAAGACTGTGTCTTGGACTTTTCTGACAAGGTCTGGTCTTCATCTGGACACTGTAGTAAACATAAGGTTGAAAAACAAAACAAGAGTCTTTCAAAACATCTCCTGGATTTAGAACTGATCAGCTTGTTTCTGTTGGGAGATATTATCTACCACTAAAAAATAACAACAGATTCTACACTCTTAAAAACAAAAGGGGCTTTTTAGAACTTTTTAGTGAGCAGTTCTTTATATAATAATATTTTTTTCTTAGTGTGAAGGACATTTTAATGACCTGAAGAACCCTTTTACACTATAAAACACCTTTTGTGCAAAGTTTTATGTAAGTTTCCATGGATGTTAAATGTTCTTCATGAAACAATTGGTGCCAAATGCTGCCAATAAAGAAATATTTGTTTTTAATACTGTACATATGGCTCCACTAAATTCATACTTGTAATTAATAAATAAATAAATAACATCTCTTAGCTTGGGTTTTAGCATTTAGTGTTTAAATGGGTTTTCTGCTGACACTTTTTGTCTTTCTATTATTAAGACATTCTCACCAGAACACTATCATTGGTAGAGGTTTGACTCTTCTCAGTAGAGAATGTGTTGGAGAGGGCTATAGACATAGAAGATGTGGCTGTTCTGCTGCAGGCAGTGGTCTCTGCTTGTGTTTCCTCTTCTAACGGACCAATATCACACATATTTGCTGTCCTCTGCCTGGGTTTGGGTCTGGGTGACATGTCTTGAGCAAGACAACCTGTTTACATTAAAGAAAGTGTATTTTAGTTTCTGACACTTCTTAAACTGATTTTCTAGACAGAATAAAAATCAACCCCAGGAACCTGGAAACAACAACCCTGGAAACCTTTCAGAAGTGAATAATTTAAACCAGAACATGGTCACTGGGGAGCAACCATTAAAATTCAAATTCAAGATATAAGCACAAATCAAATTGTAATATTATTGGTAACTGGTCTTGCAAAGAACACAGACCTTAAACAACTGCACACATGCAAAGACTGCACTGACCTGTGGAGAGTTTTGGTTTAACGCTTCTCTCCCTGGGTTGAGGAACGGGTAGTTCACCATCTTCAATCATTCGGTTGTCCTCATCTTTTTCTGAAGGCAATGGCAATGGACTGTCCCACTGTGAGCCATCTGATGTAAGAGGGACGGAAGATTCCCATTGGCTATTCTCAGAGTTTAGTGGCAGTGGAGATTCTGACAGGCTCTTCCTCAACTTCGTTACTGATTTTGACTGTTCATCCTTCTGGAGTGAAGTGTATTCTGGTTGAAACTTGTCAGATAAAGAGGAAAAATGGGAATCTGACTGTTGGTTTTTCTCCGGAGTGTAAGAATTGCTTGGACTTTGAGAAGTATTCCTGGACTGGGTGAAATGGAAAGAAGTAGGCTGGTCATCTGCACTTCCTGTGGTGTTCAGCTGATCAAAGTGCACAGGTGAGCTGGTCCTTTTTGTTTTCATGAAAGATACTTTTTTGGGTTTGACATTTTCCTCTTCATCATCTGAAAGCTTGAAATTGTTGATTTTGCCTTTAGTCTTTCCAGATTTAAATCTCTCTTTCTTCTGTTTTTGTATTTTAAGGAGTTTAAGTATGTCTGCTGAATTCAAATATAAAGGCAAAGAACAATAAGAAACACTGAATTACAAACATTGCTAGGAAAATAAACAAACTGATTCAAGATCTGTAGCTGAGTATACCAGTAGTAGTATACAATACACTGAACATATTTTTGATAAGCATGGCATTGTAAAACCTACCATCATCATCATCATCATCACCATCTTCATCATCGTCAAAGTCATCAGAGTAACTATGCCTGTTGCCTCTAGCAGACACAGCTTTCTTTAGCTCATCCTGAAATTCAGCAACATGCACGTCTCATTTTGAGTATTTTTGCGGTTACAAACGAAACGCGCCACAACTGTCTAGAATAGACAGGCAGCTTGAGACAGAAACTGATGTGTCTGACAACAATATAAAGAATTTTTTAACGTTGGAGCACACTAATACCTGAAAAGTTGTTCTTTTGGATGCTTTAGGGCTTTTCGTGTATGCAAGCGTTGTAGGAAAAGGCTCGTCATCCATCTCCTCGAACAGACTGTTTAAATATAATAATGTATTATACAAACAAACATGCTCGTTTTAGATATATCATGTGGCCATCAAACGTTCAGACGATTAATACCTACCGTAGCTTCAAAACAAATGAGCTGCAGCAAGCGTTGTTCAGATCATCTTGGACGCCATTTGTTTACGCTAGTTACCAAAGCAACTAACGGATAAGAACGTAACGTTACGAACCCTACTATGACAACGGCTTGGCGTCGTGACGTGGCTTGCTGTAGCATACTACGGCAAACGCTTTTTACATTGAATGCCCTAAGGTCTATGTAAGTCTTAAAAACGGAACAGCTCCAGTTCAAGAAAGATGTAGAACCTTTTGGATCACACACACAGCTGATCTCCACCTCTGCGCGTTACCGAAACTCCCAATGAAAACAGAGAACAAAGGCGCTTAACAGTGTCCTGAATATTCGATTATTCATGCCTGTCTTGTTTCGTGGTAAATCATAATAAACAACTTTTGCAAATTTTTAACACAGTGATCAATGTGAATTTTTATTGTTTTGTCTTAAAACTTCTTAAGGACAGTATTCTACTAATTATAAAATAATAAGATATTTAAACAAAATATGAAAAATTTACATCGGTTTACCTTACTTTTAGTCTGCTGCTTTTTGAGCATCAATGAATGTTTGCATCTTTTGTTTTAGTTGTGTACAAGTCCATAATTTGCCCTAGGTGTAAAAAAAAATAAATAAAAAAAAAGGGATAAAAGTCATATCTGTTGGATAGAGGTCAAGAATGTAGAAGATGCTGGAAAACCAAAGAAAGTGCAGGACATTTCTTACAGTATGCAGAACTGCAGACATATATAACATATATAAGAACAGTCACAGATCATCCAGGTAACAACACAAAGAGTTACTTACAAATTGTAATCCGTTAGTGATTCCAAATCACATGACACAAATTGTAGTTACATAATCCATTACATTGCAAGTTTTAGGTAATGTATAATCAGACTACTTTTAGATTACTTTTGACCGATCTTGTTTTTCAAATGGATTTAAATACGATAATCTTGTATTATATTGATATAAAAAATACAAAAAGTAAGAAAATATATTCCATTTGTTGTTATCAACAGCATGAAGTGTATTGAACATTATAGGCTATTACATCAAGGTTTCCCAAGCTGGGTTTGTGAAGGAACTGCGGGGGGTTTATGAGTTTAATGAAACACTAATAATTAATTAAATCATAAAAATGTTAAATGAAAACAATTTGAAAATGAATCAAAATAAAACACTTACTGAAAAAATAAAATATTTTATTTGTTTACCTACATGTCATGTGACCATACCATGTCAGAGAACCAAGAACATGCAAATGTGATACTTAATTATTAACGTATTTATTTTAAAATTTCAGGGGAAATTTGAAAAGTTGGTTAATTTGTTTTTGCTTTTATTTATTTATTTATTTTTTGTGCATTTTAATGTATTTGAAAGAGAAATGCCTTCTAAAGTAATGTATGATAAAATAACCTACTTGGTATTTCAAATAGTTAAAAAAGTTAATGTACTCATCAGTAGCGGATTATTGAAAAATGATTGCCATTGTGTAAATAATATGTAGGCTAGTCGTGAAATCCATAAAAAAGATGAGACAGCAATGGTGGAGGATTGAATGCAATGCTGTCAGATTACCTTATGTCTCATTCACCTGCGAGAAAACATTACAGTACAAAGCACTTAATATTACAATAATAACACCTCCCTTTCTCGCTTGGTATACAATAGCATAATGGAACGATGACGTGTCATGTCTGTGAGAAGGTTGTGTGGAGGTATACAAATGCATATGTTGACAGGTGGCATAGAACAGCCTATCGTAGCCCTCGGACCGAGGGATATGACTGAATGAACATTAACGGTCCTATGCCTACCATGCAGATGACATAACTACATATAAATACATTTAGACCACTTACAGTAACTTAGCAATTGCTATCGGGATGTGAAGAGACTTTCAACCAGCATAACAAAAGATGTTTTTGAACCAAATCACCTACCCTGCCTTTAAGAATCAACAGTAGGCCTATGTAAATGTCTGAACTGGATCATTGTGTAAATATAGCCATTATTTTATCTTGTGGACTGTATGTAAACTCCTATTATGTAAAATAACTTAGGGCAGGGCACATTTAGCAGATTCTGAAAGCTGATTTTATCTGTTGCACAATTTTCTGGTTTGTGCTTGTGTCTGGCTGAGTGCCTCCTTGTCATGTCTGGACCAATTGCTGAATATAACTGAAAATATAATACCACATATACCCACCAGGGGGAGGTAGACATCGTAAAATATTCCTGCACTGGGTATAAACATCTGCATCTATTAGCTAACTGATCAAGGTCACGGACAATGGAAAAGGGGACAACGGAGTAATATTTGTGTGTGATAATTGATTTGATTCATTTCAGTATTCTTTTAATCACTGAAATACAGCAGAAATCACCATAATGAAAAGCATTTGAAGAAAACTATCTTTTCTTGCAATTGTTAATGTCAGTCAGCAGTGCTGGGTAGTAATTGATTAGGCCTACATAATCAGATTCTAAAAATCCTACTGTGTGTCATAACATTTAGCTTTGAATATATTCATAAATGTTGTGTAAATAAATTTGCAAACCATGCTTCTGAATTTGAGGGGAAAAGCACCTCTCAAGCAATTAGACCATGTGTGAATCAAATAATTATGCGAGTTACTAAATACTGGTGATGTACAGCTGTGAAACACTATGTCATCATCCAGAGACCTTCAGTAATCGTTGATTCTGGATTTCTGGACAGAAATATTTCAAATCTGGAAGACTGTATGGCATGTAATGTCATTGTTGTTTTCATATTTATTAATGTTTGTTCATCTAATGCAGGGATTCCCAAATGTTTCTGTCCACTAAACCCCTTAAAATAAAATATTTACTTGAAATATCTCTGAGGAAGTTAATATTTCAAATAATTAAATTTTTTTAAATTATTTTTTTATGTTGGTTAATGGTCACACTGACATGAAGTCTTCAAGTATTTAAAAACAATTATTATTATTATTTATTTTATTTTATTTTGTGCATTTTTACATTTTTATAGTTTAATTAATTATTAGCTTTTTATCAACTCACAAACCCATTGCAATTATTACAATAGGTAATAAGTTAAATTTAATATATTTTCTTTCTCTTTGCGTGAAAGAATATGATATGTTTAATGTCAGTTTAAAATAAGTTTACTTAAAAAGTATTCTGAAAGTAATCTAAAAAGTACTAAGATTACATTACCTAAATTGAATAACCAAGACAATGTACAGTTTTCTTTATGAAATCTGTAATCAGTAACAGACTTAAATTTGTAGGTAATCTACCCAGTTCTGTCAGTTAGTAAACTTTTTTTGTTTTCTTTAAGAAAAAAAAAACTATAGAAAAAAAGATAATGCCCTTGCAGAAAATCACCAGTACATTTCCGTTACATTTACTAACATTTCCTTCAGTACATAAGTCCTTCATATTAACACTGTAAATATTTAATGTACTTTTCTTATTGTGTATGTTTGTCTCGCAAAAGGCAATGTGATCTTTCCAGCCATGTTTTCCAGTCCATGTTTCTCTTCTTGTATCTTTTTGAACAACCTGCAAGCACCACAAATGTCTTCTTAATAAGATCTTGACCTCTGTATGACACTACCTATTTCTCCATCACATTCTTCTTTTTTCTTTCCTGTTCCTTTCCTTCTGGACTTTTTTTTTTTTGTTGAGAAGAATTGTCTGTGATTATTCACACCACTCTCATCAGCTTTGTTTGGACAGCAGCTGTTTATATCACTTCCATAAACTGTATTTGTCATGACAACTCTCTGAGAGTTTAGCATGGTAATATACATGGCAATGTTAATGTGTTTGGTTTTAGTGGAATAAATCTGCTACACTGCTGCTGTAGCAGAGTAAGTACCGAGACTTGCTACTGCCAATACATCCACAGACATGCTGCTGTGAGAATATACTGCTGCTGCATATATAACATATATGAAATAACCCCCACATATAACATACTGTACATGAATCACCCAAGCCTATACAGGTGGAGCTGGGGGAGGTGGAGGGTTTCTGAAGTGTGACTCAACTGCTACAGCAAACACTAGCCAAATATTTGAATGTTGAGTAGCAAGGTCATTGGCTGCTGATACGAAAAGAAACCAGTCAGCTGTGCCATGTGTCATTATATCAGACTGAGTTAGAACCTATCAGCCTGCACCATCTACAGTTTCATGACATAACTTAGAATGTGTTGGTATTACTTCATAATGACTTCCATTAATACATCATTAACATTATTAATTTGTGTCTCATTACAACATTTCATACAGCCAAGACAACTCTAGAGTAGAATCATATATAAATATTAATTTGGAATTTATAGTCAAATTTATCAAATGTTAATACTTATTGTTTGTTTGTTTTTTAAATTGTCTCTCTCTCTCTGTGTGTGTGTGTGTGTGTGTGTGTGTGTGTGTGTGTGTGTGTGTGTGTGTGTGTGTGTGTGTGTGTGTGTGTGTGTGTGTCTGTGTGTGTGCGTGCTATTGGACCTTATGCCTGACAATAAAGTTGAACTGAACTGGACTGCAACAATATGCTAAATAAATAATGCTTATTAACATTCTTTTTTGTATGAAGATATAGTATTGTACAACTTTGTTGCTATGATAATGTATTGTATGCCATAAACTAAACATAAAATAATTTAATCAACTACACCTTTTTTTTAACAGAACAATGAATATACTGCAAGCACTTTTTTTTAAAGTTCTAAACTGCTCATTTCTGCTCTTAAATAAGGCATATGAGAGTGTGTGCTACGCAATATGCTGCAAAACCTGCTGATTGAACTTAACTTTTATATTGAACCTGGAATATTCCTTCAGTCTTTCCTCTTATTTGTACTAAAGTGCATAGAGAATGACTGTGTATTGCTTTTCTGTAATCATTTTTATATGGAGGGTAAAGTGCATATACAGAGGAGCATCAGTGGCCTAAGGCAACGTAGAGGAAACCCACTTACGCCATCTACTTACTCTGGCAGCTGTGCCCATCAGCTGTTACACAAAGATTAAAAAAATAAATAAAATCACAGTAGTTATGTAATATTTGAATCTTACACCAGCCTCAGCCTGTCCTCCAATAATTCCTTTGTACTGTTTATTATTGGTAGTGAGTTTTTTACACTGTAGAAGAATATTAGACTTCCATTTTTCAGTATCCTGAAAAACATCATATCTGTTTGTATGTTCGGATTAAACTAGTAAAATGATTTAAAAGAATAATGTGTACAAAATAACCTGCTCCAAAAGTTCTGTTGACCTTAGGTCTGAAGCGCTACCAGTCTTGTTCTTTCAGGGAAATTTTTGAAAAATAATCAAGCAATAGCAGTGCGAACCAGAACCTGCCAAATACCAGCCATACATTTTTTTTTTTTATGTCTGTAGGAGGTAGGTACTAGTTGTCAGGTTTAAAAGACCTGCTTATGTCAGTGTAACCAGTAGGTTTTATTAAGTTACTTTTACAGTTAAAACGTGGAAAGTTTTAAATGCTCCAGCTGGATGCTACAACAAATGTAGAGGTTCCTTATTAAGAGGAAGCGACTTTTTAAATGTCTGTGGTCTGTTTGAGTTGTGAGTTGTAAGCTGCTTGCTGGTTTGTGTCAAACAGAAAAAGGGGGATGATGGGGAAAGATCAGGTTGCTGGAAGATGACTTGGAGCACCAACAAAGCCTGAATGGTTTTTGTCAATGAAATATAAAGCTACAAATAATACTGTCCTGGTGATGAAGAGAGAAGGAAATAGGATGCAATAAAATGGAATTCAGTGTGTCAACGATAAACAAACTGTTAAAACAATTTGGATTTCCGGTGTTCAACATAGGGTTGCAATTTTTGAATGTGTACTTATCTCATTTCCTAAATGTTGTAAGAGAAAGAAAACATGCTTTCCATAAATAATAAAAGGTCATTTGTTGACAATATGATACATTTGTGATTTATCAGATTGTTGGTCATATTTGTTTGATTGGTCAGTGGCATAATTTTCAGTTTCTTTTTTTTTCTTTTCTTTTTTTTTTTTGCTGGTCTTTCATTCCATGTAATACAAAATATTTTATACAAACATATAAATGTCATATAAATACATCTAATAAAATGACCCAGTGGAATGGACGTCAGTGTGAGCAAAGATATAGAAGAAGATTAGAAGGAGATATAAAATAGCTAATTACATTTGAATGTTTTTATATTCATGTGTTCGTAAGGGAGTAGGTCTGAAAGTATTAAAGAAATCATTCAAATAAACATTGTAGCAGATTAATAGCAATTAGTTTGTCATGACACATTTTTCAACTCCAGGCTCCATAAAAGGAATCGCCGCTTTAGTAAACTTTGTCTCAGAATATTTGAAATTATTTGCAATGATTGGCAATTAAAATTTGCTACTATGGTGATATTCCAACCACTTTACCTGACTTCACCTGCTCCCTACTACACAGCATGCACCCCATCCCTTCTCCTGCTTTGAAATTTACCGAATTCATCAGTGGTGGCATGCTCCCAGCAGTCTTGCCATTTATAAATGGTAATTCCTAAAGAGGTAAAGAGAATCCAGCCTGGGCAGATTGAGGATTCATCGAACAACACTGACTAGAATATCAATGTCCTAACTACTTGCAGAGTACATATCAGTGCCAATTTGTCCACAGCTTTTAGAGCAGTGGTTCTTAACTCCAATCACAATTTTGTATGTCTCATTTTGTATGCCTTATTTAACACACTTGATTCAGGTCATCACCTCGTTAGAAGAGAGCTCGGTGAACTCAAATGACTGTGTCAGATAAAGCCCGAGGCTGCTCTACACATTTTGTATGTCTTTCTTAAGCCCGAGACACGCAGCATGATTTTCGGCTGTCCCAGACGAAAGACTGGCATCGTGAAACAATCGTGGTAAATCAGAAATTGTTTCACAGTGCCAGTCTTTTGTCTGCAACAGCCGAAATCGTGATGTGTCTCGGGCTTAAGAGAGACATACAAATTGTGCAGAGCAGTAGGTCCCCAGGACCAGAGTTGAGAAGAACCGATCTACATGCCTCTCGATTGCTTTGCCATCGGTTAAGCCTTATTTTAGACCAGTGGTTTTCAACCATGTTCCTGGAGCACCCAGCAATTCACATTTTGCATGTCTCCTTAATCAAACACACATTATTCAAGTTATTAGCTCAGAATTAGAAAGTCTTAAGACCTGAAATGTGAAAGAAGGGAGACATTCAAAATATGCACTTTTGGTGGGCTAGACTGAACCTAGACCTTTTGAACTACACTCAACCTACTCTTTAGAACTTGATTATTCATCAACTCATCATTTACTCACCCTCATGTCGTACTAAACCCATAAAACTTTGGTTAATCTTCGAAACATGAGCTAAGTTTTTTAATAGAGATGCGCCGATTCCGATATCCGATTTTTAGGAAGTGTGACCTGCCGATACCGATTTTTGCTAATTCCGATTTTCTCTCTAAGAACTATAACTGACAGCATATACTAACAAAATCTATGCAAATTTCAATGCAAACAAATATTTACATAATAAAAGAAATTATTAAACATTACAATTCCCCCAATCTGGGCTAAGTTACAGATTTTCTCTCACTTAAGCAACTCACAAAATAAAGTGCTCTGTGACTGGAAGAAATAGTTAACTTAAAATGAGTTGCTGTATGTAACAAAACAGATGTCATTTCCCATTAAGTTTATAAATCATTTTTTACTCTAACCTAATTAAATGTGTCATTTTTCACATCAAATTCTTACTTTGTTTCAATTAATTCAGTTAGCATAATAAGAAACTGTAGAGTTGTTACAATTCAAATGAAATTAGTATTAACAAACTCTTATCTTTCCACTGCTGAGGAAACAGAAGCTGCATCTGAAGTGGCATTAGATGCATTTACTCAGACAGTTTGATGAAGCTGAGGTGCCATAAATGCATTTACACTGCAATTTCAAATTCATAAATAATTTTATAAGATTAATGTTTTGCATATTTTTTTAAACATACAAATGTTGAAAAAATGCAATGATATTTTTAAATATGACTAAACCACCAGTAGGTGGCAGCAAGTGTCCGTTTTAATGAGTGAGTCATTTATTCATTCAAATGGCTGATTCATTCAGAAACAAGTGACTGTCCTTATGAATGGGACACTGAATCATATATATATATATATATATATATATATATATATATATATATATATATATACCCGTGCTACTTAAGACTACTTAAGAAGTTTTGTGGTCCAGGGTCACATATGGTAAACACAGAACAGTATGTGATGTGCTCTGTATGTGTCAGTCATTGTTTAGAAGTAAATAAATGCCTAAACTGAATCTTACACTCTGAATTACAATAAATTCATAGTGATCGGCGTGAACAGCCATTAATTATAAAGTTTTGATAATCATTTGATAGCGATAGCGCGCAAATAGCGAAGTCACCACCACAATATTGACGAAGAAGAACAATATCGTTGGAATCACTTCTTATAAAGATTTTTTTCCCGGTTGATTAACGTTAAAACACTGACAGCCATTCAAAATCAACCTGACTTGACCTTTTAAATTGGCAGATGGCAAAACTTTGGTGCTTGCTTATAGTAAACAAACTTATCATTCATTGGTGTGGATGCTATAGCCTAATTATCTTTATAGTCATTATTTTAGTAATTGTTCTTGGTGTGAATGGGTCTTATAGACGCAGATATTCTAACACGTCCTGTAATTTCCCATGAAAGTTATTTATAAGGCACCCAATGTCACATCAAGCCTTTTTCAGATGATTGTCCTGCTGTGAAAAGAGACAGAGTATTATGTCACTGTGTCTGTCAGTCTTTCACTCAACATGTCATTTTTGTTTTGATGTGTGTCTGTGTTATGGAATAGAGATAATTATTGCAATTTTAAAATCAGTTACAATATCAATAGTCTGTCACTTCCAAAAGTCAAAATGGAAGATTTTTTTTTTTTTTTTAATGACAAACATTTATCAAGAAATATTCTGCTCTCTGGTGCCTCATGTAGCAACTACAAGTTTTTGCTTCTAAAGCGCATTCAACTGACAAATACAATTTCCTCACTAAAAACACAAACTGATAAACTTAAATATCTTTCTGCTCTGTGGCTCTCCTCATGACCATATGGCACCTCACAGTTTGCTGGACAAACACTTGTCGTATTTGTGCTTCTAGAGACAGCTGTGTCCACACATAGACTCAGACCATCATGTTTTTTTCTCTCCTGATGTGCAGCCTTGGATCTCAGGTTGCTATTTGGATGTGTAGTTGTCACTCTCCATGTGGTTCCCTTTGCCCTTCTCCTCCAAGTAAACACAGCATCAGTGCTTCAGTCTTAAAAGGTCTGGTCATGGGCTGAACGCTGTGGGAAACCTAAGATTGTTTATCATGGCTACCTTTTAAGAGCAGAGGCTGGCAGCCGTGGGCCTTTTTTTTTTTTTTATAAACACATGACGTTGGTTTGTAACATAGTGAAACGAAACTGTAATAAATCCCTCTTCTATATGTGTAAATATGCCATGGCATAGTAACAGGGGCACTGTACCATTGCAAAAGGGGAATTAGCTTACACGAGGTTTGGTTTATGTTTGAAATGTGTTGCAACTCATAAATGGTGCCTACATGTTGCTGATTTGTTAGAGGGAAATGTGTGGTAAAGTAAGCATCATCTGATATATTGATATTCCTCTTCACTGCTTAGTACATTCTTCCACGCTAAGCTCAGGATGACCATATTAGGAGCCAAATTAAACAATGTGGTTTATTCCTTTGTTTAAACTTTGCTTAATTTATTAGAAAAACACTAGATGTTAATTTGTGAATCCCTTACACGCAATGGAGGTGTCAATTTATTTTAGCTGGCCTGAGAAAAAATAAAAAATAAAAGATAGGCTGGCTCATTTGTTAACATCGAAATTAATTGGTTTTATGCAATTCAACAATTTTATTTAAAGGGATAGTTCACCCAAACATGAAAATTCTGTCATTTCATCATTTTACTCACCCTCATGTTGTTACAAGCATGTATACATTTTTTTCTTCTTCTGCTAAACACTAAAGAAAATATTTTTGATGAATGTTGGTAATCAAACATTTATTGTCATTGGTTTTTGAAGGTTTTAAATATTAATTTAAAGGATGATTGTACAGTTGCAATATCAAATCTTTTTTCTTTTTTAATCTAATTTACGTTCTGGACTCTGCGTATTTGAACCGAACTCGGCCTTGAGTCCAACTTGGCCCATTTTGGACTCAGACTTGGACTCAAAATCAAACTGTTTCTGGGTTTTATTAAAAAGGCCAAAAGATGGAGAAAGAGCCACTCTGGTCCCCTTCCTCAACTCTCTCTATTATTTAAGCTTTTAAATGTGTTTGTGATGTTTCAGCATGAGGATGCTCTAGAGGAATGTTTCCTGTGGTGCTCACTGCCAAGTGCCCTCACGTTATCTTCTGGGCTTGCAACTACGCTGTAAAAATGCATTTTTTGAGGTTGTAAATAATAAATGCTATTTGAGTTTTTTTACTTAAAAATTGTAAAATTACACTCTTGATTCAATGTGTAGCTTGCCATTCCTTTGTAATTATTTGTGAAATTACTTTATTTCTAAACCAGCTGTTTTTCAGTGTGCTGTACAGTCATTTGTTTAAGGTTTACATATTCAGCGCTTTGACTTGGTAATGCAATAAACGGTTTGGTAAAATTATCAAGTAGTTTGGGACCTATACAGTATGGGTTATGCTTAGACAAAGCTACTTTTACCACTACTACTAGTGCTAAAAATAATAACAGTAATCACATTGGTGTTATAATAAACTGAGCTGTCAGGGGCCACTCCGCCTATAGCACATTAATTAAAGTCCTCATCATGCTGCTTTGCTGTTCTGAAGAATAAATGAGCTCCTGCAAAATTGATTGCAGCAAGGGGCCCATAAACAGGATCAAAATCCTTTAAAGGTATGGCAATATTTTAATGAGTGTTTTCAAAACATCAGTATGTGATATGCAACATTGCATACATTTGCGCTTCCAAAGATGTGGTCAATCCATGCAATTGTTCTTCATTCCAGCGAACATATAAGCATATAAGAAGGGGGACAATTAGAGAGAAAACATTTCCTCGGAGAAAGAATATTTCAGTCACGTTATTGGACTCAGTTAAACATTTCTCCTGGTGGATGGTGTGTTGCTATGGCATTGAGCTATGACATTCTAGTCACACACATACACAAACTCCCAGTGCTGCTCGAAACCATCATTGCGTTCATAAATGCGTGACAGGATTACATAATGATTCAGACTCTCTCCCTGGATATTGCAGAGACTAATCTTGTGGAAGAGTGGAAGTCTGTAAATAACAGTTTTGCACTCTGTCAGTAAAGTTCATCCACTGTACACAAACCTCTGATTGATTCTTTAAATCGTAGTTGGTGCTAAAAAGCAAAGTATTGACACACAATATACAGTCATCGATAAGATTTATGTAACATTCATTATTTTGAAACATTTGAAATGCATTCTTGTTCTGTTATTTCTACAATCATTTCACCCCTAGAGAAGAGCACTAAATATCATTTTATGCCACAGTGGGTATTCATTTCATTCCATGCGTTCACACAATTTCTAGTCCAAGGTCAAAAACACTGTGTTATGTGCCTGCCTGTGAAATCCACTGCTCAGTTTGTGGCTCATTCTCAAGAACGAAGAGATGAAATGAATGAATAAGCACACTGTGTTGGTTTGGAGTACCATTCAGAGTGCTTCATGTTCAGTATTGTTTTCTGTGTCATTGTGGGCTCCTAATGGCAAATTCCCTTTTGACATAAGTCCTGCTCAGCCATCCACACAACTTTGGATTATGAGATTAACAATCAGTCAGAACAAACATCCTTTATGGTTACAAGGACCCTCAGCTGGCTGGAGCTGGGAATTGAGGGGCAGAGTGCCGTGTCATTTATGGGTAGGTTGTAAAACAAGTTCAACACCTATGATGTTCTTTGAATAAATTCAGATGCGGCAGAGAGTGCCAGAGGGTTACTGAGGTAAATAATGCATGGAAATGTTTTTTATTTATTTACTTCTTTTTAATTCATATTTTTACTCAGCAAGTATGCATTAAATTGGTCAAAAGGGACAGTAAACTTTACAAAAGATTTCTATTTTTAATAAATTTAGCTTCTTTTTTTTTCATTAAAGAATCCAGAAAAAAAAAATGTATCATGGTTTCCATAAGAATATTAAGTAGCACAACTGTTTTCCACATTGGTGAAAAAAAGAGAAATGTTTCTTGAGCACTAGGTCAAAATATTACAACCCTCATACAAGAAATTTTAGGTTGTTTTGTAAAATGGAATAAAATCAAGAATCTGTCATTTTTAACCTTTATTTAAATTACAAAAGTACAAAGAAAAGATTTCAAATGTTTTCACTGACCAGCTTAAATGTATTTTGTAAATATAAATACATTTTGATTTTAATGGCTGCAACACACTCCAAAAAGTTGGGACAGAGGCATGATAATAGTGAAAAGATTACTGAATATCCAAGTTAAACCATTTTGTAACAGTCCACAAGAAGCAGATAAACTGGTAATAGGTTAAAGTATTGTGATTGGTTGTGAAAGGGGCATCTCAGTCTTTGCCAGCAAAGATGGGCATGGCTCATTAATTTATGCAAAGAAAAAAAAAAATAATGAGAAAATTGTCAGACAAAAAAAAAATCACATTTCAATGCAAAATTGCAAATAATTTAGATATTTCACCATCTACAATACATACATACATTGTGAAAAGTTTCAGGGAATCCAGAGAAATCTTATAAGCATAGGGCCAGGCAAGACAACTCAGTCGAATGTGTGACCTTTGAGGCCTCAGATGATATTACATGAGAAACCGTCATGCTGCTGTGTGAAATATAACCACATGGGCTCGGGAATACTATGGAAAACTGTTGTCACTTAACACAGTCTGCAACTGCATCAAGAAATGCAACTTGAATCTCTGTTATATAAGGAGAAATCTATACATCAATTCTAGGCAGAGATGCCAGCGAGACCTCTGGGCCTGAGCTTATCTTAGATTATCCAAAAGACAGTGAACATGTGCTGTGGCCAGATGAGTCCACATTTCAGTTTGTTTTTGGAAAATGGACATCAAATTGTCAGTCCCAAAGACAAAAGTGACCATCCAGACTTTAATCAGTTACAGAAGCAAAAGCAAACATTTGTCATGGTATATGGGTGCGTCAGTGCAAATGGCATGGTTGATTTGCTTATGAGTGAAGGTACCATTGACATGGAGGCATATATCGGGATTGTACTCTGCCATCAAGACGATGTCTTTCTCTGTAAGTCCATGGTTATTTTACCAAGACAATGCCAGGTCTCATTCTGCATGTGCCACAACAGCGTTCCATAGACACATGTGGATACGACTGACTGGCCAGCAGATCTGTCTCCAATTGAAAATGTATGACCAGTCATGAATAGGATAATTAGACAACAACGGCTATATGAACTGTTGAGCAGCTGAAGTCTTGTATCAAGCAAGAATGGGCAAAAATATTGCTTGCAAAACTGAAAAAGAAAAAAAAAATCCTTACTTCCTAGATGCTTTAAATATGTAATTTAAAAAAAAAAAAAAAAAAAAAAAAAAAAAAAGGTGATTTGACAGTGGAAAACGTGCCTCTGTCCCAACATTTTTGGAGCGTGTAATAGTCATCAAAATCAATATTTGTTTATATTTACAAAATAAAATTTAGTTGGCCAGTGACAACACTGTAATTTTTTCTTTGTACTTCAGTCAGTTAAATAAAGGTCAAAGAAAATGGACAAATAATATATATCCTTAATTTTTTTGGCATTTCACAAAACGTAACCATACTTTTCTGGAATTGGGGTTGTAGAATGATTTCTGAAGGATCATGTACCACTGAAGTCTGGAGTAATGGCTTGTTCGAATGGAAAATTCAGCTTTTCCATCACAGGAATAAATGACATATTATTAAATGACATGTTATTTTAAATTGAAGTAATCTTTCACATATTACCCTTTTCTGTATTTTCACTCAAATAAATGCATGTGAGCATCCAAAGAAAACCAGAAACTTATGAACCATGGTGTTATACATATAACCTTGTTATATACCAAGGGTGTCAAACTTAATTCCTACAGTGCCGCAGCCCTGCAGAGTTTAGCTCCAACCCTAATTAAACACACTTGATCCAGCTAATCAGATCCTTTAGACTTATTTGAAAACTACATGTGCGTTTGAGTAAGTTTGGAACTAAACTCTGCAGGGCTGCGGCTCTCCAGAGTTTGACTCCCCTGTTATACAGTGGAGAAAAGAATTATTTGATCCCCTGCTAATTTTGTACGTTTGCCCACTGACAAAGAAATGATCAGTCTATAATTTTAATGGTAGGTTTATTTGAACAGTGAGAGTCAGAATAACAACACCTTGAATGAGATCTCACCTTATGAATTTTCAATGATCATGAGAACGTGAGGAATCAGCCCAGAACTACACTGGAGGATCTTGTCAATGATCTCAAGGCAGCTGGGACTATAGTCACCAAGAAAACAATCCGTAAAACACTACAGCGTGAAGGACTGAAATCCTGCAGCGGCCGCAAGGTCTCCCTGCTCAAGAAAGCACATTTACAGTCCCGTCTGAAGTTTTCCAACGATTCAGAGAAGAACTGGGTGAAAGTGTTGTGGTCAGATGAGACCAAAAATGAGCTCTTTGGCATCAACTCAACTCGCCGTGTTTGGAGGAGGAGGAATACTGCCTATGACCCCAAAAACACCATCCCCACCGTCAAACATGGAGGTGGAAACATTATGCTTTGGGGGTGTTTTTCAGCTAAGGGGACAGGACAACTGCACTGCATCAAAAGGACGATGGACAGGGCCATGTACTGTCAGGGCCAGGGCATTGAAGCCAGCCAGGGCATTGAAAATGGGTCTTGGATGGGTATTCCAGCATGACAATGACCCAAAACACACAGCCAAGGCAACAAAGGAGTGGCTCAAGAAGAAGCACATTAAGGTCCTGGAGTGGCTGCCAGTCTCCAGACCTTAATCCCATAGAAAATCTGTGGAGGGAGCTGAAGGTTCGAGTTGCCAAACGTCAGCCTTGAAACCTTAATGACGGAGAGGATCTGCAATGAGGAGTGGGACAAAATACCTCCTGAGATGTGTGCAAACCTGGTGGCCAACTACAAGAAACGTCTGACCTCTGTGATTGCCAACAAGGGTTTTGCCACCAAGTACTAAGTCATGTTTTGCGAAGGGATGAAATACATATTTGACTCATTAAAATGCATATCAATTTATAACTTTTTTGAAATGCGTTTTTTTGTTGTTGTTGTTGTTGTTATTCTGTCTCTCACTGTTAAAATGAACCTACCATTAAAATTATAGACCGATCATTTCTTTGTCAGTGGGAAAACGTACAAAATCAGCAGGGGATCAAATCATTTTTATACTGTATATATGGTGGTATGGTTGTGGGATTACATATAGGCCTATATATATGATCCCACTATGTTTCAATTTTACATGCTTATCTTGTGAATGGACAAATAACATAAAGATACACATCTGCTCTTATTGTTCTTCTGACTGTCTCAGCTGTAGCATTGTTTGTTTCACCAGTTACAGGGAGGTTTGTTCCCTCTGCCACCTTTGAGGAATAATTCACGATTTTTTACTTGATGCATTGCAAACGTAAAAATCAATTCATTGCTCTATTACATTAGGCACAGATCTAGCAGTGATTCCAGTTCTGCATATGTCTCACAGTACCCATGGAATTTGAATTATTCATGCTAGGCACCACTGGGAAAATAAACAACTTCTACCAAACATGACGTACGCTAACGAACTGATGACACGATTAAATGAGTCATGCTTGTAACAGACATGAAGACTGGAGACTTAATTTAGTTAGTGACATTCTGTGGTAAAACATTTGTATTCATGTGTTGGAGCCCTTTGTAATTACAGACAATGCATAATTTTAGCTGCAGCTACATTAACATTTATTGAAAAGAAAGGTGAAAAATACATTTGTTTGACAATAAAACTCCTGCTGTGACACATAATCAAACTACTGCTATTCTGGGGCAAAGAGAAGTAAAATCAAACCTGGTTTGGTGCAAAATTGGGTCAAATCTGTAAACAGAGGTTTGGATTGTCAAAAATCCCTTTTTTGTTCCAAACTTTAATGGTTTTAAAAGCAATGAATTCTTAATGGAGTGCAATTTCAGCATGAGACTGAATATTTGTCAGGTTTATGCATGGTCAGAGAGAAAGAGAGAGAATAGAAGACTGAGATGATTATAGCTGGCGCTGTATGGCTTTTAAAGCATGTGGGCAAAAATAGAGTCAAAGCTTGACATCACGCAACCAAGAAGCGCTATCGAAGACAAATGAGGATGAAACTAACAAACTAAGAAGGAAACAAATGTCACACTTCCATCTTCTCTGTGTTTCCAGTGAAGCTTGGGCTCCAAGTTGGCAGCTTTAAGGCAAACTCTTTTCTTTTTTTTAATGCTGATGAGTAGCCAGTGTTTACATAATGATCACATAGATATGATCAAGGCCAATATTACATACACATACAGCATGTACACAGAAAACATAAACAACCACATAAAAACAGCTGAATGCATATGCATAACTGAAAGTCTGAAAAATACTGGCATGGCATAATGTGTTGGCACATCTGTGGCCATCAGGCAGCCATTAATGTAAATCAGAGGAATGATCACTGCACTCTGCAGTATAGCTGCCCATGTGATTTCTCTTGTTTGATAATCAGTGTACTCTTATGGAGCTATTTGAGTCCCATTAACTGAAGATGGATTCAGCATCTGCAACCTCCAATACGTGCTGTCTTTTCTTATAGTCTTAATTTCAATTAAAGTGTTTATCAAAATTAGGTAATGTCATGAAAATCATGCATCCTTTAAAATTTGTTCTGACCTTCTTTTCCTCCTTAATTTGAAGATGTCCTCCTAATTTGATTTGAATGTGAAAAGAGTGCAATATTAAATATGCATAATATCACTATACAGTAATTTTTCGTTGATTCCTAAATATTGAGAGCAACGATTTAGTTTACTGTGGACTAAGAAAAGTCAATTATTTGAGAAAAATTGTATTGTTTATGTCCATGGATTATGCAGCCCACAGAACTTTATTGAAAGCTCTGCAGATTTCCATACAAATGTTAAATCCCATCATTCAAAATCCTGCAGATCCCATTGCCTGCTTGTTTGTACTTTGTTTGTACTATTTTGATAAGAATAGTAGCGGAGAATAGATGGAGACTGTATGTCTCATAACAACCCAAAACAGGTGCAAATAAAAGATTATTTATTTATTTTTAGTTATACTTTTTTTCCCATATTTTGTCTCAGGAGAAATAAATAAATAATTCTAGCACAAGTAGGCTATCATCTCCCCATTTAATTACACAGCTGTCTAGAAGCAATGGGATATTACAGAGATCTAATTTTTATTTATTTCCTGTGAAACATCCAAATTTAAATGAAATACAATTATTTTAGACATTCTCACATGCCAATAATGCAAGGTAACCATGATGTTAGGGTGATCTCATAGTCCCTTTTATTCCAAATTATTTCAGAAATATGTCACTGACCAAGTCCAGTGATGAACAAAATAACTGAATACTTGATTTCAAGTTTTTATTGATCTGTGTACATGTTATTGATCTGTTTTGCTCTAGAATCTCCTCAGCTCTTGCAGTGTCTGCAGGTCCCTAATGCAATCTTCAAGACTACTGCCATGCTGAAAACAAGTCATTGTCACCAAGCAAGAATGAATGCCTGTATAAATGTATCAAATATTGTTACATTTATTGTGAGGATTATTATTTTTTAATAAAAATAGGCTTATATGGGTGTTTTAGTTGTTAAATGCATTTTTTTTCTTAATCAAAATAATTAGGCTCATTCAACTGGAATCATATGTGATCTCGTGAACTCGATGTTCCTCATTAGCCTGACAAATCCTGGCTGCCTGTTCATGGCAAAGAGACCCATGAAAGAATGCAAAGCCTTGATACCCTTATATAACATCTCGCGCCTTTAATGAGTTGCATTGCAATTTATGTTTGCGCGAAACTGAGCATACATCTGAGTGGCCCAAAGCGCAGCATGTGTCTGAATTGTTTGGTCCAAATATGATACGTGACAGATTCAAGTGCAAGTGCATGTTGAGAGCGTTTCCATTTGCGCATCGGATCATTCGGAATCCAAATTAACGAAAACGTGATGTTGCATAAGTATCCAACGTTAGGGTTAGAGCCGTGACATTTAAATATTTGCTATACGTCACTGGAAGCATATATAATAAGATGAGGATCGAGCAAGCACTCGGTGCAGAACGGAAATCCTCTAAAATCACCAGCCAGTTCATTGGATGATGAGCGTGGTACACAGCATCTCCAGGAGAACATCACACATCTCCAGACGAGCATAATACATCTTTAAGGAGCTTTGCCTGCCGGTGCATCCATTGGCTAGCTGGAGGTTCCACTGGGTCCTGTGATTGGCCATACTTAATGATCCTTGGCTTATCATTTGCCCCTGTAATTTACTATGAATATTGTATGCAGGCGGAAAAGCTGCTGATAAGTTTGAAATAGCTTAGTCCTGGGTAAGACGTGTGTGCGCGGGGAAATTATATTTTCTGGGCTGATATTTTTCCATCACCTAGTGGAAATCCTTCTGTCCTGGATTCGGATGGGTAGGAATGGTCTCAGTCGGATATTCACCATGTAGATATTTCTGCTGCACGTTTGGAGAGGACTATTACGCAAAGAATGTTTTGCGCTAAACTGAAGGATCTTAAGATTGCGGGTGAATGCCCGTTTTCTATGGTCGTTGGAACTGAGGAACCCGCGGACTTTGAGGAAAGCAGTGCGGTGAATGTTGTGCCAGTATCCAGAGAGGTGCAGGGCACAAACACAAACATTCTGCCCAGACGCAAAATAAGCCGGAGCAAAGTTAATCTGCATTCACTGGGCGAGAGCATCCGAAAACTGGTGTGCCCGGAGGTAAATTCATATGTTTGATGTGTCTAATTCACCGGATGAAATTTTGCAGCAAATTCTTATACATTGCATTGGAAAATTTGTTTTATATCTGCGTTATATCCAGTGTACACATACAACGCGCGCAAATGGAATATTAAGAAAAATGTGCTAGACACACAAACGACTGTTATCAATTTAAAAAAAAAAACACACAATAGCTATGCTATTAATGTATTTTCTTTTTCTTTTAGTTCGAAAAATTACGAAATGCGTTGATCAGAGTTATGAAACAGCAGATAGACATGAGTTGGTAAGATGTTCTTTTTCATTATGTCATCTTACATCTGTGAGAATTTAAATTGTCCTTTTATCAAATTTCAAATTTTTTACAATTTGTCGATCATTTACAATTTCCATACAGAATTATTGTGTTCATTCGCATGACAATATGTAATAATTGTACTGCATCAGTATTTTTCCTCATTGTTTTATACATTACATTACATACAAATTTTCAAATTATATAACCTATAATGTTGTCAGTGTGAATAGTTATATAGCTTACATTAGATTATATTAATATTGTACATGCTGAAATGCAGCCTATGTATTTGTCTCCTAGTTCAACCTCAAATTCAAAAGTGTTCTAATGTTGTTCTCGTTACTCCATTCTACATATTAATTTATTGACTATGGTTTAATATATGTGTCCAAAGCCCTGTATCATGCAGTTCTGACGTGTCTCAGACAATGGACAATGCTGAACAATTATCAGATGTTATGAGAAACTTCTCCCTTAAAACAGGTAAGAAGAGGCATTAAAAATGTATATTTATATAACCTTAATATACATAAAATTTTTTAATGAATTATACTGATTAATTCCCAGATATTCCCATGGATACGCTAAAGATTTCTCTGGGTCTGGAGGTGTTTCGGGACTGTTATGAGGAGGACGGTCATATTCTCCGTGTGGTGGGGGGAGCTCTCCATGATTTTCTCAACAGCTTCAACGTTCTCTTAAAGCAGAGCACACCACCCACCCCAGAAGTTCAGCGTTACATCCACCAAGCCTCCATCCTCTGCCTGGACAAAGATCCAGGACTTCTAACCGTCTATTTCTTCAATCCCATCCCCACCACCGAGCTCTTCTTCTCGGGTATCATCCAGGCGGCGGCGTGTTTGCTCTACTGCACACGGGTGGAAGTCAGAATGGATGTTGGGGGTAAAGACAGTGGGGCTCTACAGGCCAATCATCAGCCTCATCTGCTGTACTCAGTAGTAGTGAGAGACGGCAGAAGCCTCACACCAAGCCCCATGAGGACACACTCATCTGGAGACATTCCCCTCTCACTGCTCTACTCTACTTTTCCCTTCCACATTCTCTTAGATCAGGAAATGAGCCTGATGCAGATTGGAGATGGCTTGAGGAGGAGGCTCGGGCGATGCAGAGACGGGCAAAGGAGAACTGTTTTCAACGAGCACTTTGCTATTGTTTCACCTGAGATACGAGCCAGCTTCCAGGATATTTTAACCATGCTAAACACCCAGTTTGTGCTACGGGTGAAACAGCATGGAGCGAGCTCTGCTGACAGCCCTGGAAAGGTATTTTTTTGTTTTCTCCCTATTTGTATTTGTTTGGCTTTTCTCCCTCTGCAATAAGGTTGCCCTTGTGTCCTATGTATTAAAATGCTGATGCTAACAACGGGCCACCTGTTACGCGTGAAACTGCTTACCTGGGAAATTTTAAAACATCAAGTTTATTGCTTAGCTAAGACAAGTCAAACAGAGTGAGGAAAAAAACCCTAAGTTTGCAGCTTTGAATGCGTTCGTATGCTGGTTTGCATTTGAAATGTGAAGAACTGAAGGTCTATGTGTCATTTTATCACACCAACATCAAAGAGAAAGAGGAATCAAAGATTGCCTTGGGTTTCATGTTGATTAGACAATTAAAAAGCGCAACATGATTCAACTAATCAGTGCAAAGTAATTAGTAGGATTTTTCTTCATGCAGATCTGAGATGAGTTTTTATGAGGTGGTCGAGGGGATTTTTAATGGCAAGTCTCAGTTTCTTGGGTTGCAGATGATCAGTATAATAAGGGCAATGCAATAAAGTCCTGTACCACGCAGATGATGAAATGAACATGGCGGCAAATGTCAAGACGTGGAAGGCCCCTCAAAGCCTCTATTAATGAGATCTACCCTTACGCTCACACAAAAGGAATAGCATAGCAACCTCATCCAGTAGATTCATTTAGGAAACATACAGTACACACCATATACATTATTGATACAGAGGCATTATTCTAAGTTTGTGCATTCATTTGGTTCATGTAGAGTTTAGTCTTATGTTCTTTCCTTTATTAGTGTTAAAGTGTCCTTTTACAAGTTTTTCTAAAGACCAATGCTGTTAATTTGATACAGACATATTGAATTCATTTCATTTTCACCTCTTGATAAGCTGGTTGGGGAAAAAAAGAGTGTAAATATTGCCAACAAAAAGATTTGGCTGAAATAACCCTAGTGAAAAATAAATATACTAAAATGCATTTGAAATACATTTATTTCATGCTAAGTATACTACAAATACATTTACATATTATGCACTATAATAAAAATACCTTGCAATTGTACTGTTGGTATACTAAACAGGCATACTTAAAGTCTGCTAAATTGGAACAACTACTTTTGTGCTTAATGCACTTTAACTGGGTGGAAGTAGTGCTGTCCAACTAAAGTCCAACTAAAGATATTTTTAAGTATTTTATTGTGCTAAAAATAGAATTATTGCAAGTATACTTTAGGTACACTTTAAATTTCTTGCATTTAAAAACAGATATTATTCAAAGATCATACAATACTCATCAATAGTGAAATTAAAAGACATTTTAGGTTTAATATTAAGAAGTGCATTGTGTAGTAGTACTCCAAATAAAGTTTAATTATAATATTTATATCAGTAAGTCTCGTGTGAAATGTCAGTAAATATGTAAATAGATTTGAACTATACTTAGTATGAAATAAATGTATTTTAAATATATTACTTTGGAAGGCACATGGACATGAAATGATTTCCATATTTCCAATTATTTTCCTAAATAAAACTATGAACTCAAGCAGCTGGTATAGGGTTATACTTCAAAATCAATGTGCAAGCTAAGTGCATATTGAATACCTTTGAGCAAGATGAATGATATGATGTTATATTCAAAGTGATTTCGTGAGAAAACTATTTAACATTTTGGCAAATTGGTGGCAAATTTGTATGAAAATGTACAAAGATTCTTTTGTTGTTGTTTTTAGACCAAACCTTCAATGTGGCAAAAGCAGATAGTATGAAAATGTGACAAAGAGCGTATGAAATTCATTAGAATTTGCCAAAACATAAAATAGGTTTTTATTTTAATATATTATATTACAAAAACTATATTATATTAACATAACCTATACTATAATAAACACAATGTATATATATATATATATATATATATATATATATATATATATATATATATATATATATATATATATATATATATATATATATTACATTGGTCTCATTTATAACAAACTAGTCCCAAACTAAACTAATTAATTCCCATTCTTCCAACCCTCTCATTGTAGCATATGGACCTGAAGGGGCAGATGATCTTCATGTCAGAAATGAGTGCTCTCCTCTTCCTCGGCTCTCCGTGTGTGGATAAGCTGGAGGAGTTGACAGGCCGGGGCCTCTACCTCTCTGACATCCCCATCCACAATGCTTTACGAGATGTTGTTCTGGTTGGGGAGCAGACCAAAGCCCAGGATGGACTAAAAAAACGTCTGGGTAAAGCCAAAGCTGCCCTGGAACAGGCACACCAAGCCCTGGAAGAAGAGAAGAGGCGCACAGTAGAGCTGCTCTTCACGATATTCCCAGGGAACGTCGCTCAGCGTTTGTGGCAGGGACTTCCTGTGCAGGCAAAAAAGTTTGATCATGTCACCGTGCTGTTCTCAGATATCGTGGGCTTCACTGCGATCTGCTCACGATGTACGCCCATGCAGGTGGTGAACATGCTCAGTGAGCTCTACACTAGGTTTGATCACCACTGCGGTGAGCTGGATGTGTATAAGGTGGGTGAAATTGCTTTATAGCTGTTAGCTCCAAACAAATAAAACTATGTAGAAGATTTCACTGCCACTCATGACTGATAAGTGTTAAATTCCTCCTGAATGATGAATAGTGCTGTTTTTGGTACTGTGCACAGTCTTCCTTTTTAGGTATTTCAGCTTCAAACTAGCAAAACAATGGTGAATAAAATGGGGCTGTTTTTTTTTTTCTTTCACAAATTGCAAAAATATTCTCCTTCAACTTTATCTTGAGGCCCTTGGGATTTTTGAACGACCATTCACATGAAATCTTTAAACCAAACAATAATTAATTTCATAAACCGCTGGGAGGTTAGCTAATGTAATCTGAAGCAGAATTTCCCATACGCATGCAGCAGAGATGAATTTTATGTAAAAGATGGTGGAGGTAAAGTTTAGCTTAGTGTCTGGCTTTGCTTACATTCTTACAGACAGCTATATCCTAAAATAGATTCTGCTCTTGTCTTCTCCCAACATATCTCAGCTGTTTCATGATGTATTTCTCAAACATCTCCAAACTGGATGTGCAATAACAGGGCATTAATGTCTCTCAAGCTGTCATGATGTACTATTTTGTTAACGTAAAGTTAGTTTGTTATAGCTGGTTTCAAAATAGCAAACTTTCAACACTGAATCTTCTATGTTCACATTGTAAGAAACAGCAAATTATCAATAGTCAGTCAATGTAAACTGGTGCATGGATGGGAATGCACTATTGAGCTTTTAGTATTATGCAAAAAATATAATATAATAATATAATATAAAATAATAATTTAATATTCTTAATCATTTAAATAAAACTGCTCTGTGTGTGTGTTCATGGTGTGTGCACGTAGGTGTATGTGCACTTGGATGGGTGAAATGCATAGCACAAATTCCAAGAATGGGACACCATACTTGGCTACGTCACGTCACTTTTTCACTTTAAATTAAATATTAATTGTAATTGTTGTGCAAATGAAGACTGTTCTATTAATTGGTTTTAGCTAACACATGGATGTCACATGAGAGGGAAATCAGAATATTACGGCATGAACCTAGAATATACCCAGAGGTGTGTTATGAAATATTTAGCACTCTGCTCTCGTAACCTTTCATATGTCCTCATTTGTGCATTCAAGGTGGAAACCATTGGCGATGCGTACTGTGTAGCTGGAGGCTTGCACAAAGAGAGTCCGACCCATGCTGTCCAGATTGCTCTCATGGCTCTAAAGATGATGGAATTGTCTGATGAGGTTACGACTCCCATGGGGGAGGTTATCAAGGTTAGTGCTTCATCAGGTTTTTCTACATGTTGTGTAGTTATGGCATGTATATGAAAGAGTCAAATGTTCCATATAATTTTTAACATTTTATGTTAAAATCTTTTCTCATTAGTCTTGCAATCCTTTGCTAGACTGCTGAGTTGAAACAAAATAATGCAACATAATTTTTCAGCAGTGTTTTTGGTTAGTAAAATAAGAAATTCTCAATTTAACTCATTAGAATGCTTATATATTTTTGTGCAAACAAACTCCCACTACGAAGGGTGAATAATAAGGTCACATCTAATGTGTCCTGTTTTACACTCAAAAAATTTTCTTAACAGTGCAATTGTGAAGTGGAATTAGTTATCGGTCTTAGAATTAGATCATGAATACTGCTGCTTTATAGATATAAACTATGATAATTTTTAAAGCTTCTGAATTATCATTGTTTAAATGATAAATATATTTTAGAAACATTACAGAGGACTAAAATTTGCAATAAAGAATATAAAAATAATATTTGAGAAGAAAGATGTGAAGAAAACATTTTTGCTTTGTTTTATTCTCAGATGCGTATCGGAATCCACTCTGGCTCGGTTTTGGCTGGTGTAGTCGGTGTTAAAATGCCCCGCTACTGCCTTTTTGGCAATAACGTCACATTAGCCAACAAGTTTGAGTCCTGTAGCCTGCCAAGAAAGATTAACGTCAGTCCCACCACATACAGGTATAAACAGAGACATCTATCCTGTTTGTTTATTCTGTATTCAGAACTTATTGGCAAGTGTGTTTGACTAAATGTTTGTTTTATTATTTTACAGTTTTGAATTTTAAGTGAGGGTAAATTTATTTTCACACGTTATCAAGAACAACAGTGAATCAGTTGTTGTACAATAAGGTGTGAGCAAAACAACTGCATTCATTTTAAATGAACAAAAAACAGGAACATTCCACCAAATGGATCTGTGTTTTTTATGTTTAAGACAGAATAACACATGAAGATCTTCCTTATTAAATCATTTCTGGATGAGCCAAAACAAGTATTTTAAGTATATTCCACTCTGTTAGAGGTGATTTAGCACTAACAGTTTTACTCTGCACCTGCATGTGGGTTTTAGGACAATTTGTTACTTCTCTCTCATTTCAGATTGTTAAAAGATTGTCCAGAGTTCACTCTCATTCCCCGGACAAGAGAGGATCTTCCGCCCAACTTCCCTGCCGACATCCCTGGAGTTTGTTACTTCCTCCAGGCTCACGATCAAATGACAAGTGCTGCTTCCACTGGCTGTGCTACAGACGAAACTCAACCCAGTGGATAAAAAAACAAAACAAAACAAAACAAAATACATAAAATGTTTAAGACACAAATGCTGGAAACAGTGGGTTAATACTGCCTGTCACTCTGTGTATCTTTTTAGTTGAGCCAGAGGTAGTTTATCATCCAACTGTTGAATGTTGCCAAAAAGCTATCAAACAACACTCTTTAGAAGGGTTTTACTGTGCACAGTTTTTGTTCACAGTAGTGTTGGTTTAAAGCCTCAGATTTTTGTTTTGGCAGAACATTTTTTGTTTTAATAGAGTATTTAGTTTATGTTGACTTCCTGTCTGTATACCAAAAATCTAAAAAGCAGAGAATGTCATCCACAGTTGTATTTATAATGACTATTTCTTTAAATGCTACAGAACCAATAGAGTGAATCATTTATTGTGTATGGGGCAATTAGTATCAATTCAATAGTCGAATTGAATAGAGCACATTTCATTGTAGTGCACCACACAGTAAAGGGGGAGAAAAGCACACAGTAAAGATTCATATTCGCAGAGCCCCACCACAGTCATCTTTAAAGTAAACATTGTGACTTTTTTGTATTGTAATAGATCTGTAATAAACATGCTTTACTCAAGGTTTGGTTTGTTTAATGTCTGTGTTTCAATGCGACCTGCTCTTCTCATGAAAAGGGTGAGACCACAAAAAGATAACACTTTTGCATTATTCTAAATTCTGTTGTCTCCTAAGATTTCACATAACACTGTTCTTCACATAACACGTCCAAACGATGTTTAAAAATGTTGTTAAACAAAACAGGGGTCATGTGGGTTATTTTATTTTTCTAAAATAAGATTAACATGCTTCATAAAAAGTTATAATGTATCAGAAGCACAATACAAAAATGCTATGATAAACCTGTCTGTGCCTAAAATACCACGCTGTGGTGAATTTCATTCGCCTCCTCTATATTCCTCACTACATAGGCCTATTATTAAATTCTAAAAGAAGTGAAGAAATTAGTATTTCTTGCTATCACAGATAAAAATAAAATAAAATATAATAAAAAAGTTGAATTATAATTACAACAGGAATCCAACGGGTTTTATTAATTGTTTCAGAATATAAAACCTAAATATGGCATTCAGGTTTAACTGATTTCATTTACTATAATCACAACAAATTAGAGATCAATCTGAAATTTATAAATTAAAGAAATATTAGGCTATATCTTGCTATCAAATTGACAAAGAACAAAGTGTAAGTCTTCATAAAATACTAAAATCAATACAGTATGAAATTACGAATTTTCTTAATTTGATAAATTTTTTCATTAATTAGACTGATTACAATACGAAGATATTTCTAAACAACTCCCAACAGCGATAACATCTCCCGACAGCCTTCTGCTTGCTAAAGCTTGGTCGATGAATATTAATAAGGTCATGTTGGCGTTGCTTGGTAACCTTCCCGGAGCTTACAAAACGTAACCTAATTAATATTCATGACTCAAGCCCTTCAACCACAGTAGGAATCGTTAATTCGCCAGTTGATTAGCGCCCACCTACTAGCGTCTACCTCGCGGCCAATCAGGTAGGTATTCTGGACAAACGTCATGTTGCGTAATGAATATTCATGAGCCAATCCTTCAACGTAGTATAATTCCTGAATCCGGGATCCAGTGAAACGCAAATAGCGAGAACCAGCTGTGTGTAGTACTTTTTGCATCCCTGCGCTCTCGTTGGCTGCATCCTCTGTCAATAACAATGAGCTCGTTTCAGGAATGGTGGTTTCACTCGTAACAGCTGTACGGTTTGTCAGTGCTGGTGTTTAGTGATTTAAGCTATCACAAACAGAGGACTGGCGAATTAATCCAAACATGGTATGTAGCAATAATATGAATGCGATTTTACATTTCTTTTACATTTCTATATTTATTCTGTACTCCTTATTCACGTTAATATTTGCTTTTCAGCTTACGGTAGCATCGGTGGTATAAAAGCGATGGAAATATTACTCAAATATGTATTTCTGTATTATAGGTGAACAATAGCTGTATTGCCTCACTGTGTGATAAAATACACTAATGTTCATAACAGCTCATGCCTTACGCACAAAAAGCACTACAACATGTTTGTATAGCTGGCACACTGAATATGTAAACAATGAAAAGGCAAATAATGCATTACACTGCATAGTATTATATCATGCATGAATTTCACAACTGTATACTTCACTCTTTTTTGGCAGTACGGTTTTGTGAACCATGCACTGGAACTTCTGGTGCTGAGAAATTATGGTCCAGATGTGTGGGAGGACATCAAGTGAGTTCAAATGGACTTCTCTATTACATCATGGACAACCTTTTATTGTCATATTCTTATTATGTGATTTGTTTGTTTTTGCATTTATGTGCACTGTATATTCTTTTTGAAAATATGTGTCTGTACATATAATAGATGCTCTCAGATATAAATTCAGGTGACTATCAATGTGCTATAATGACACTTACAAAACTAAATAAAATTTCAGCAAATTCTATTTATTCTTAACACTTTTTCTCAATGATATACAATTAATGATATCTGTAGCTCAGTATATTGTAATTGGCCAGTCTTTACTACCATATGCTCTTTTTCATGAATTCGGAGCATGAGAAATCACGTATAACATGTCATGGGGTGAAGTCACATGCGTACAAATTCTTCCTCTTGCACAAACAGTTCAGCTTTATTTAACTTCCTCCATCTCTTTGACATGACTTTTAAGAGCAGTCTTTTCAAGTCACAGCTGTGCTTAATGTAAACAAATGTTTTAGAGCCTGTTTAGGCTCAAGTTGTGAGCTTGAGTCTCACTTGATTTTCTGGCAACATTAAAGTAGTTGGACTCAGTTATCGCAGCATTTTTTTCTGCAAGGTTCGGTATTATCACAAGGTTAGCAGCGTCGCGCAGTGCACTGTACAAGACATGATTAATGATGTTTCTATTTCTATTTTTAGGTTGTGTTTTACAAGTGTTTTCCTTTGTTGATACTATTGTGACTTTTTGGCTGAACTTCTCTTTGGTCATCATCCTTAGTCAAAGCTGATTTGTATTGTTTTCAGCTTGCAGTTTAGTAATATGTCCAAGCAAATCACATTTTGACCTGACTCTAACAATCTTCATGCTTTTATTAAATATTCTTTTTCATTTTTCATTGTTCTTTTTCTTTTTCATTTAAATATATAATTACCTTGGAGTCTAAAAATTCTAATTCAACATTTTTTAGTTTTGAATTAATGTTAATGATGTAATAGTAATTTCTTGATGTTTTAAATATTTTATATATTATATTTTTCTTTTAGGAGAGAGGCTCAGGTTGATGTAGAAGGACAGTTTCTGGTCAGAATTATCTATGAAGATGCCAAAACATATGACCTTGTGGCTGCTGCAAGCAAAGTACTAAGTAAGGTTGTTTTTGTTATTGTTTGTAGTTTTGGAAAGATGGAAGTGTATCATTTGCTAAAACCTAAATTGATTTATTTATTAGGTGGTTTATTAGATCAAAAGTGGCCTTTTATAAATGCTCTATTAGTTCAGAAGGTTGAAGTGACAGAACAACAACAATGAAATGTAACAAAATGACTTAGGCTAGTTTAAATGTACAAAATCTTGAATTGCCTATTGATTTAAATGGTTTCTTCTTCTATAGAAATGGATGCTGGAGGCATCTTGCAAATGTTTGGGAAAATGTTTTTTGAGTTCTGTCAGGAATCTGGCTATGACACTATCCTTCGAGTGTTGGGCTCCAATGTCCGTGAATTCTTACAAGTAAGAGGCTTCTGTTTTTATCACCCAAAAATCAGCAGCAACAATGTTGAGAAAGTGACGCACATAACACTGTCTGTTCTCTATTTCACACACTACATGTACTGTACTTTTAGTGATTTTTAAAATAGTTAAAAATAATTATAGAGTATTAAATAGTAAAAGTTATGTTAGATTACACAATGAAAATAGCATTTTCTGTGTTAATGCAGATTATTGACAATAACATAATCAGCTATATTTTTTTTAATTAATCCTTAATGGCTTTCGTTGTGTATCATGTTTTTTGAAGAATGTGATTTTTTTGTCTTATTTTTTGAAACATTTCATACGGCTGTGCCCATAGTACAATTAAAAATGAGAGAAAAGTTTACAATAGCCGAAGCAGTATGAAGCTTTACTAAAATCTAGATATTAGATACCCTATTTTCACCCCTTTTCATTGCACTCACTTTGCTTAGCTTAGCAAAAATCTGCTCTTTACATCACCACATTAATGTCAGCTTGTTCTCTCTTTCAGAATCTGGACGCATTGCATGACCATCTGGGCACCATCTACCCCGGCATGCGCGCACCCTCCTTCCGCTGCACGGATGCAGAGAAAGGGAACAACCTCATTTTACACTATTACTCAGAGAGAGAAGGTCTTCAGGACATCGTCATAGGGATCATCAAGACAGTTGCACAGCAGATTCATGGAACTGAGATTGAGATGAAGGTGCTGTGCCTGTGCATAGATTTTCTCCCTTATAGATGTTGCTTTGTTCCTTTAATTGTCTTTAGCCTGGCAGATTCAGATTGGCTGCAAATGGTAGAAGAGAATTATTGCACAAAAAAGTAATATCCACAATGACACAACAATAGTGACAATGACAGATAGATAGATAGATAGATAGATAGATAGATAGATAGATAGATAGATAGATAGATAGATAGATAGATAGATTTGAAGCAAGAAAACCTTGCTTTTAAATTGTAATAATACAGTTGCAGCCTTGGTGAACAAAAGAGACTTCTGTTAAAAAAAAAAAAATCTTACAAATCTTAATCTGTATAATATATATATATATATATATATATATATATATATATATATATATATCTTAATCTATATATTATAACACGTATGTGTGTGTGTGTGTGTGTGTGTGTGTGTGTGTGTGTGTATATATATATATATATATAATGGTATTTTTAAACAAGTAGTAATGTAAGTGCCAAATTCTGCAATCATCCAAACAGGACTGGAGGTAGACCAGAGGTAGACTTACTCTCTTTCTCACTGACAGAGGCTCATCGATAAACAACATTATGATGAACTCCCTGCGGTTTATCCTTTGTCACCGCACTTCAGTCTCTGCCTTATTTTCCAAATAAATCCCCCTCACCCAATAAGAGCTAATCATCCCCCAGACAGCAGACTGCTCTTTCCGTCTCTCTCTCTCCATCTGGGCTTAGTGTGAAATGAGGGAGTCCAATCGACAGACCCTCGAAATGCAACACCTGACTTGTTGAAAAAAATGTTAGCCATCGTCGTCATGGTGACGGCAGGGCGAAGAGACAGTGACTTGACGTCAGTAAAATGGGCTCAACTTCAAGCTGAGAGAGAAAAAACAACAGCCTCTCTGCATTCAGTCGAGGCTGATATGATGGCTACAATAAAACAGCTTTTAGGGCCATTTTCAGTGATATTGCTAAAGACAAAACAGAGAGATCACTGCAACCAGTGTCTTCACTGTGTAAAAAATTCCAAAAGTTATTCCTGTATTTGACTCATACTTAAATACACTAACCATTCTCTGTTATGAAACACTCAGACACACTTGAAGCTCTAACTTTCTCTTTGCTTAGTCTACATGCTATGCAACGACTAAGGAATGATATCCCTGAACCTGGACTCTTAGCACTTAACAGAAGATACTGTTTGGAATCACAAGAGACCATTAGACACTTTTATTTGTGTTCTTTAAATGAATATTTTGGGTTCAATGCAACCTATGCTCAGTCAACAGCATTTGTGGCATAATGCTGATTATATATATATATATATATATATATATAAAATAAAATAAAAAACTCTTCAAAAAAATCCTTCATTTTCAGGTATTATAATGAAAGTAAATGGTCTATTTTTGGGGGATTTAAAATGAAATATAATTTAATATTTAGCTTATAAGTTTATAAAAGTTTTTCTGTTAAAACTTCTTTGAACTTTAAAACTTTTTGAATCATTCAGTCATTTTAAACAAAGTTGTAAAACAATGTTTTGACCACACTAAAACCATGTTAACACACATTCTTATCATCTTGTGGCTACACTTTTAAAACTGTATTTTAATGCTTACAGTTTGTCCTCATTTACTTAGATTGTAATTGCCTTCCCAGATTTTTTATTTTATTTTATTTTATTTTATTTTATTAATGTTTTGGTTTAGTTTTTATTTTTACTAGAGTTTGTAATAAATTAATATAATATAACATAGTAATAAAATAACATAAATTAAATAAACATGCATAAAATAATAAATAACCTCAACCATTCCTATATAGTTTTTTATTAAGTTTAAGTTCAACTTAAATGAAAATGAGAAATGTTGCATGGCAACTGGTTAAAACAAAATAAACTTTAAATGTTTTTTTATGGTTTTAGTTTTGGTTAACAATAATTACCCTGTATCGGTCTGTCTCTTACTTCCACCCTTTCTTCCAGCCATTTCTTTCTGTTTCCTTCACTCTGTGGGTGTCCACATTTTAATGTCTGGAAATGCAATCCCCAAGACCCACGAGACTCTAAATCTGTTATTTGTGGGGGTGTACCAGGTCATTCAGCCGAAGAGTGAAGAATGTGATCACATTAAGTTCTTGATTGAGGAGAAGGACTCGGAGGAGGAGGCGTTTTATGAAGACCTGGATGGTTTCGAGGAGAATGGGACTCAAGAGACACGGATCAGTCCGTATACCTTCTGCAAGGCTTTCCCATTCCACCTGATGTTTGACAAGGACCTCATGCTCACACAGTGTGGCAATGCCATCTTCAGAGTTCTGCCACAGGTTCGCCAGCTCAAAAACTGATGTTAGAAATGTAAAAGTGGGAGATTTAGAGAGTATATTTAATGAAAAATGTTAAGTTATTTGTGTCATCTTCCAGCTGCAGCCTGGCGTCTGTAACCTGTCCTCAGTGTTCTCTCTGGTGCGGCCACACATAGACTTCAGTTTCCATGGCATCCTGTCTCACATCAACACTGTCTTTGTGCTGCGGAGTAAGGTCTGTCTGCCCCAAAACACATTACATACTGTCTGAGATAAAACCACCAACACTCATTAACTAAAATGTTGTTGATAGTTTCTAAAACAAATTATGATAGTTAGTTCTACAGTACATGTCACACACTCATATACAAATACAAGGCTAACCATGTATGTTATAAAAAGATGCAAATGGAAACTAAATGATACAAGATTTGTTTATGGTTTTATGTAGGAGGGCCTATTGAATGTAGAGACTGCGGAGAGTGAAGATGAACTCACAGGAACAGAGATTAGCTGCCTGAGACTGAAGGGCCAGATGATCTCACTTCCTGAGACCGAGAACATCCTTTTCCTGTGCTCACCAAGGTAGATGGATGAGGCTGTGGAATAATAGCAATAAAGCAAATTTGGTCATTTTGGTAGCTTAAAATGATTGCATCAGTTTGAAATCATTCTACTGCTCTTCACATGAACTTGAGGAGAAGATGGTCAACATACTGCAAGTGGTAACATATAATTGTTACCATAATTACTTATTTTTACATGCTCTAACCATTTGTAACCTAATGCAGTCAAGTGGATTTAGTCATATCTATTATTATTATTATTATTATTTCAAATATTTAAAAAATGTCAATGCTTGACTTAAAGTAAACATGATTAAAATAGATGTTACTGTAATTTTAAGTTAGATTTTTTATTTTTTAGTGAAAATGGTTAACCTAAAATGTGCTTCATGTGGTTACATGTGGTTAAATTAATGGTTTAGGTAAAAAAATTGTATTTAATTTGACAGAATCAACCTGACTATATTACGTTACACCAACAAAAAGTCATTTTAAAGTGGTTTATCTGCTAGAAATAGCTCCTTAAAGTAATCTTGCATTATCCCTTTTTAAAGTGCATTTAGAAAGGCAACCTTTACTCATACTTCATTGATTTATACCTTTAATACAGCTTTTTCATTATGTCATTATGTCAGTGTTATGAATCTGGATGACCTGACAAGGAGAGGTCTGTACCTGAGTGACATTCCTCTTCATGACGCCACCCGAGACCTTGTGTTACTGGGGGAGCAGTTTCGTGAGGAGTACAAGTTGACCCAGGAGCTGGAGATCCTGACTGACCGTCTGCAGCACACGCTCCGAGCCCTGGAGGATGAGAAGAAGAAGACAGACAGGTCAGTCCTCCAATGTGCCACATTGTAGAAATATTTAATGAATATTAGCTGATTTAAATGTACACTGGATTACCTTGAAAATCCCACGTCTATTTAAGAGCAATGGGATGATACTGTTAACTTTATTTTGTTTATGTTTGTAAGGGTTGAAGTTTGTAATAATATTTCAAATAAAAATTATCTTACATGTATGTTATGAAAAGTATTGAAAGAATATGCTGTTTCATTCAAACAGTACTATTCAGAGGTATCCAGTTATCCAATTCAGAGGTATTCACAGAAATATTTAAACATTTAGGGTTTCTTTTTTAAATTGTTTTGAGGGAAAACTCACCTATACACAAACCCAGACCAACACCAGACCCCATAAGACCTGAATCCAGACCAAGATTAGGTCCCTCAAAGCCCAGATCCAAACCAACCACTGAGTTCCAGACAAGACTGTCATCCAGGGTAGGAAATTATGGACTGTAGGAATTATTTTGCAGTGGTGCCTGGATCATTTTATTTACCAGCCACTGTGGTGATTGACTTGACTTGATTGCCCTATGACAATAAAAACCACTGTTTAGGAGGAACACATTCATTTACATTTACAGGAAAAGATGATAAAAAAAAAAAAGCTGGTGAGGTCTTTGTCCTGAGGTTTTGTGTGTTATGATCCTTATTTATCTCATTCATTTTCTTTTATCTCATTGCTATTCTTTATGTCTTACATGTCCCAAGATATATGACAGTAAACCTACAACAACCACTTTTGGTGTTGCCTAAACGATTGTCAGCAGTGACCCACAACACAAAAAGAGGTCTGAGTGCAATAACAGAGCCAGGGAAAATGTAAAAGCAAAAAGAATGAAGTTATTTTCTCCTTTTTGCATCTGAGTTTAGTTTTTACAGCCCATAAAAGTGGGCTCAAGCTTCATTTTGGCCGATTTTAGCTTAGCCCGTTTTCTACTTACACTGTTTTTGTGTGGAACCCAAATCAGTGATGTTTATTATTTGTTATTATTATTATTATTTAATTTAAGTACAATTAGGAATCTCGAAGTTAATGCCTTAACCCATTGTTTAAAATGAAATGTTTATATATGAGTATATATTTTATTTTAGGTAAAGCAGGGGATAAAAAACAGACGTTTCTTATCCCCTTTTTATCCCTTGCTTTAACTGAAATATTATAGAGTGCAGACCAATCATTGTAATTATTGAGCATACAGTATATACTGTTTATCTTGGCACCTAACCAGCTGGGAGAGTGCAGTGAAAACACTGATTACAAATGAGGTGTTTAAAACCCTTAATAATGTATAAGCAAAGGTGTCTTTGTACAATAAAACCTCTTTAATTAATCTTTGCCATCCAAAAAAAAAAACTTAATTCCCTATCTTAAAAGTGAAAATAATTTCATTAACAATAATACATTGCAAATGACCACACTATAGTTTTGTATGAAAATGTTTACATGTAGTTAGACGAAGATTTCTGCAAATTCATTTGTGATAGATGAATCATGTTCATTAAAAATCTGTCAAATCTCAGGCTAGAGAATACCAAACATTCTTAAACATTATACATTATTGTTCAATTTCTGACATTATTATTTCCCTTCCCTGCTTTACTGAATGAGCACCTTTGAGAGTCTGTGTGGAGCTTACAGTAATTTCCAGAGAAATAAAATAAGTGGCTCATCTCCTCCTCTGCGTGTCATCATTACCTTTGTACAGTAATCTGTAAATTACATTACATGTCAATCAGACCATCTCTTCCTGTCTAAATGGGTGGTTACACAAGGCAAGCTGGAAATAGACTGCAGTCTTATCCGAGACCATGTGTGAGGATCCAGATCCACACCAATACACTGAGTAATATGACTAAGGTCAGTTTTAGGTCTCACGACTAAGGCCCAAACCCAGATGGCAACCTAAGCCCTTATAGTCCTGCTCTGACTCTATAGTTTGGTGATGCAGTGTCACAAGGCTGTAATGATAAAACAAGCGTGATATTGGTTTCACTTTGTTTTCCCAGCGTACAGCTTTTTTAAGATGGCCGTCTCTCTTTTCCTGCTTGGAAAATGAGGCTGTATTTGCGCTCTCCGTGGGGAGCCGGTCTGCCTCGGTCTGTGAGCTCTGTGTTTGTTTATTAAATCTGGTGGAGAACCTTGAACATCACCAGAGACCATCTCTCTCATCCACACAGACAATAAATACCAGCTAGAGCCACACAACTATTCGCAGGAATGGTTTAATGATCTTAGACATTTAAATATGGACTGGGTTATTTTCTCATTTCTGTCTCAAATTACATTACTGTGAGTTACTGACTTGTGGTTATGTCCTTCTAAACATTTATTAGTTCATTTCAAATTTGCATTCTCTTTTTGTCAGTAGTGTTAGGTGCACATGCATTTCTTAGAAACCTGGATGTATGTGACTCATTGATAACAGGTGAACAAATGGGCCGTATTCTGACTGTGCTGAATAGTACAGCCTTATCTTCAAAAGCAGGCGTCCTGCACTGAAACTTGTGTAGATGCTCAATTTAGGACACTGAGATGTGACTGTGCCATTTTCTTTAAGGTTTATGCATATGATTTTAGGATAAAGTTTTTATATGCAGATGAATTCTGTGCTAGTAGGTGTCACCTCATAGAAAATAGCCGTTTTTTTTTTTCTTTTTTCAATGTGTTGTATTTACTGTGAATCATGCTGTTTATTTATTTATTTTTAACTACATACAGGGCAAGCATAACGTCTATTATTTATGATGTCTGAGTAATAATGTGAAATGTATTTATAAAGAGCCTGTTTTGTATTCTTGTGAGACCATGAGAAGACCAAATCATTGAAAGGTGTCTCAAGCCCAGCAATTTTTTTATCCATAATTTAACACTTTAATGAGTTTTGGCCAAAAATGATGCTTAAGGCAGTTACCATGGCAGTGTACCATATGTACATGAGAGAGACATGTTTTCAGAAATTATTTAGCAGACTAGGAGTCTGAGATGAAGAAAATTTGTTTCCAAAAGCTTAATAATATATTCCTGTTCAAAAGTTTGGGGTCAGTAAGATTTTTTAAAAAGAAATTAATACTTTTATTCAACAACAAGGATGCATTAAATTCATAATAAAATAAAATTAAATAAGTAAATGCAGTAAGATTTCTATTTTATATACTGTAAATGCTATTTTCTAACTTTATATTCCATCAAAGAATCCTGAAAATGCATCAGTTTTCACAAAATATTGATCAGCACAACTGTTTTGTTTAGCAACCAAAACAGCATATAAAAATGATTTCAGAATCATGCACTGTAAAAAATGACCGTGATTTTAACGGTAAAAAACTGTGAAAATGCTACAGTAAAAACCTGTTAAATGGTTAACGGTAAGTTCCCCAAATATATACGTTGAAAAACTGTAATAGACATTTCAGACAATTTTACGGTGAAATTCTGTTTTTGGAAGGGAAAATGAATGTAAAATTTACAGGGGAAAACCGTAAATTGACTTTCCCAGAATTCCTTGCGTTGCATTTCAAATTGGATGTTTTTTTCTTATCAGTTATATTTATTAGGGTTGTATGTTACATCTAATGTTGTTAAATTCATGTTTATTGCATATTTCAGTTTAGTGAGTCTCACCATGATGGTGTTTAGTGTTTGCGTGAATGACACTGTGAACCTTCTATATATGTTATTATTTAAAAGCTGCTTGTGATGTGACTTTTACATCACCACCTCCATTTGGTGGTTATCAGTGTATTACAAAGGTACAAAACAGATTTCAGTACTTCAATAGGTTGGTAGGCCATATTAACATTATATCAGTTAATGAAATTACGGTATTTAACTGTAAATTACAATACTGCTACCATATTTTTACTGTAGAATTCCGGCAACCACAGCTGCTGTTTTTTTACCGTAAATTTTACGGAATTTTTTTTACACTGTGTGACACTGAAGATTACAAAAAAATAAATAAATAAATAAATCAGGTTTGCCAGTTTAATTTAAATTGTAATTACATAATAATACTGCTTTTGCTTTTGTATTTTTTATCATATACATACATATATATCATATACATACATATATATATATATATATATATATATATATATATATATATTCTAAAACGCCTTTTGATTACAGAGGTTAGTATTTGTGTTTTTCCCATTGGCAGTACAGAATAAGAACAGAACAGATGGATGAATGTCTAAATGTAGTGAGTCAATACTCAAACAGCACTGTGGATAATTAGCACTCAACCTTCAGGGAAAGTACAATGTCTAAAAGAATGAAATGATACACATTAACCCATGGTCAGTTGAAGTGAATTTTACAAAAGGATTAATTTTGTGTTATATTAAATCATTTAGGTATTTTTAACAACCTTTCTTAAAAAAACTGAAGTAAACAACTGTATTGCTTTGAATGGCTACAACAACTGCTACAACTATATAATTATTATTTTTTTTGTCCAGTGACATTAAATACAATGAATGTATTTTGTTGTAGAGTGTACATCATAATGATGATACTGCTTTGTTTCAGGTTGCTGTATTCGGTTCTTCCCCCATCTGTAGCCAATGAGCTTCGGCATAAGCGGCCCGTGCCTGCTAAACGATACGACAACGTGACAATTCTTTTCAGTGGCATTGTTGGGTTCAATGCCTTCTGCAGCAAACATGCATCAGCAGAGGGAGCCATTAAAATTGTCAATCTGCTCAATGACATCTACACCAGATTTGACATTCTCACTGATTCTCGGAAAAATCCTTATGTTTATAAGGTGAGTGACTTTCAAACCGGACTTTGGAATTCAGATATTTCCGTAGGCTATCTGTGTTTTTAGTTTATTCATAGACAGATAAAAATACCTTTATAACCATGTTCACAGACATAAACAGAGATATTTTTGGCCACATCCAGAGATATTCAGCACACAAAGAAAAAAACTCTGTATGATTGTGACTGGACTAAAAATATCTTGACAAAAATAACAACTCTTGACAAATATTTGTGAATGTGCTTGGGAGAAGGCAAGTTAGCCACAATGTAAAGTTAAAGCATTATAGATGCAAAATCTGAAAATCTAATTTCAATGTCACTTTGAGCAAACTTAAAGTAATAAAGGTGTCACTTTCAACAAAAGTAATAAACCTTCCAGCTACAAATTTCAGCTACTAAGTTCAAAGACAAAGTCTTTTTATGATACATTGTTTTATGATAAATCTTTTATGATATACCTAATTAGATCAATAAATGAATGACTATATTTAGAGCAGGGTGTGAAGCTTATTTTAGGTCAAGTGCCAGATTGAATCATCTTATGTGGGCTGAATTTCTATATATTTATTTATTAAATCTTGCTGTAGGGACAGTACAATACTGGGGTAAAAGAGAAGCACATGGAATTTACTAATTAAATTTACCGGAGGCCTTTACATTTTATGTACATATGCAGTTGGTAATTAGGGAGTGTTAATCAAACAACAGTATTGATATATTTCATAACTGGGAAATTCAACTGAACAGATGCATCACCCACAAATCCATTTTCAGCTGAAAGTGCAAATTCATGCATGAGTACCAGATGTTACGTAATTACTACTTCTGTTTTAAAATGTGCTGTAATACACACAACTAGTTTAGCTACAAATAGAATATGAATTTATCATACCCATAAAATATTTGGATGTGCTTTTTTTCAGAATAATTTAACTTTTTCTCTTTCAAATCATTTTACAAGCTGGATAAGACTCCTCTAGAGGCCATATTTGGCCCACAAGCTGTATGTTTGACACACTTGGTTTACATATTGCAAGTGTAATGTGAGTCTTTTGAAATTCCAGCGCAACCAGCCATGGTGTTGTATTTTCTGTAGCTTTAATTTAATTGACTTTCTTTTTGTCTTTTTAACTATCTGTCCCTCATAGTCTGTACTTTTCCTTTTTCCAACTACACACCATGTACAATGCTCTTTTAAAAACAAGGGCATTAGAACATGTCCTTGATTTACATCCTAGGCATACAGACAAGAATGCACTTCATGGAGCTTTGCTAACTAAACAAAACGGACGGGTAGAATTTCAAGGCTGGCTCACCAAAAAAAGCAATATTTACTTAAAGCCATCCGTATCTATGTGGTCCAAAGGTCTCATAAAGGACTGGGCTCTCTCTTTAGAGTTTGTTGTGATTCAGTGTAGATATGTGGTTCGAGAATGAAACACAAGGAGTTAAACTGGCAACATTTGTGTACATTGTCAAGAAAACTTCAAAAGTGTTCTAAAATTGGAGGATAGTTTTTCCTGATATTTTCATTTTTTTATTTTACTTGGCTGTATTCATATCACAAACTAGGACCAGTTATTATCCCAGAGTCAAGGCCATATTTAATGTCTCAAATCTTTAAATGTTTTTTAAATTAATTTAATCAATACATGTTGATTAAAAATGTTATGTACATATATATATATATATATATATATATATATATATATATATGCTGTGCAGATATTATTGCATCAAGTAGGTTAATGTGTTAAATATAAAATCGGGGTAGGAAACTTAAAATATCCAAGTGTCCTTTGAGGTTCATCATACCACAAGCACATTAGCTATTTCATCAGTCTCATCAGTTTCTCAAACGTCTCTCTATTCTCTAAAAGGTGGAGACAGTTGGTGATAAGTACATGACTGTGAGTGGTCTTCCGGAGCCCTGCACCCACCATGCAAAATCCATTTGTCATCTGGCCCTGGACATGATGGAGATCGCTGGACAGGTGAAAGTAGACGAGGATCCTGTGCAGGTGATAACTTTTCTTGACCCAGTTACAAGTTTAAACAAAAAGAACATTTTTTTCACATTTTTATGCATAGCACATGAGGTTTTGTTAAGGTCTTTTGTTCCAGAACATCTTATCAACTCCAGGATACCATAGTATCACTTTCAGTCTCTGTCAGAATAGCTGAAATATGAGGAAACAAAATTAGAAAAGTGTTTGCTCAAATCTTATCATAGCCTGCTGACTGTAAGATTGAATACCAGTTCAAGTATATGTAATGAAGAACATTACAGAAATATCACTTTTAACAAGAATGTGCTTTATTAATTATCACTACTATTGGAATGCTTGTGTAATCAAGTTAGATGACTGAAACTATAGAGAATAGTTCCAATGAACAGCGTATGTGAAGAAAATGACCATAGGTTTACTCTCAGATACTGGAGGTGCATTTTACCAAGACTGCAGAGGTTGGCCTGCTGAGGGTACTGATGATGAGATACTGTGTACTGTTTAATATATGAAATTCTACATAATATACAGTAGTAAGGAATGTTAGTTCTTGTCCTTTGTTTTGGCCGATTTGCATTCCTAGAGTGCTGCTATTTAGTCCAACAGCACTGAACTTCAATGTTTGTATCAAAACGCTTGTCTGTGTTTGTTGAATCATTCACTCAACTGATTCACTTAGGAAAGAACAGCTGATATAGCTTTGGCTGCAATTTTATTTTAATAGGCCTATTGGGGGTTTCAAAAGATGTGCATTAAGTGTGAACGGTTGTGTATTCAAAACTTGCTGTACTGTTTTTTTTTTCCTTTTAGTAAATGAATATCAGTAATGGCAGATTGCATTGTATTTCGTCATTTCGCTGGAATGGATAGGGGATCACAGGAAAGTGGGAGCTGTGTGCTGGGGCTAAAAGCTGACGATCACCTTGCCACTATAATAATGCAATGAACATTCATTTAAAGGAACACTCCACTTTTTTTGGAAATAGGCTCATTCTCCAACTCCCCCAGAGTTAATAAGTTGAGTTTTACCGTTTTTGAATCCATTCAGCCGATCTCCGGGTCTGTCGATAGCACTTTTAGCATAGCTTAGCATAGATCATTGAATCCGATTAGACCAGTAGCATCGCGTTCAAAAATGACCAAAGAGTTTCGATAGTTTTCCTATTTAAAACTTGACTCTTCTGTAGTTGTATCGTGTACTAAGACCGGCGGAAAATGAAAAGTTGCAATTTTCTAGTCCGATTTGGCTAGGAACTATACTCTCATTCCGGCGTAATAATCAAGGAACTTTGCTGCCGCAGTAGGCGCAGTGATATTACGCAGCACCTGAAAGTAGTCCCCAGCTAGGTAACTAGTTATAATATAGCTGGGGACTACTTTCAGGCGCTGCGTAATATCACTGCGCCTGCTTCCGCAGCAAAGTTTCTTGATTATTATGCCGGAATGAGAGTAGTTCCTAATCATATCAGCCTAGAAAATCGCAACTTTTCATTTTCCGCCGGTCTTAGTACACGATATAACTACAGAAGAGTCAAGTTTTAAATAGGAAAACTATCGAAACTCTTTGGTCATTTTTGAACTCGATGCTACTGGTCTAATCGGATTCAATGATCTATGCTAAGCTATGCTAAAAGTGCTATCGCCAGACCCGGAGATCGGCTGAATGGATTCAAAAACGGTAAAACTCAATTTATTAACTCTGGGGGAGTTGGAGAATGAGCCTATTTCCAAAAAAAGTGGAGTGTTCCTTTAACTGCGAAGACATAACAAAACGCGAAAACTAAGAAGTTATTTAAATTTTTTTTTTTTTAATTACAAAAAAGTTGTTAATTATTCATACCGGTATCTGCAGTTATTCATGATTGTATTTAACAGTAACATTTTTAATTATACATATATTTTCACAGTAAATCTCCAAATTTGAAATCTCCAGCATTTTAAATATTTGTTTAATGGCATCTGTCTATGTATTCATAGGGATAAAATGAGGATTAATAGCCATTCAACATTATAGTTTTAATTCAAATCCTGGACAAAACTGCAAATTATCAATTTTATTGATTATGTATTAACAATTACAGAACATAAAACATATACATACAAATTTAACTATAATATAACAACCTTCAAGTTACCTTAAAACAATATTCACATAAACTCACTATAATGAATGTCACATTTAACTTTGCCTTTTATAAAATATGCATTGGCAATGTTTCAGAAATGACAGTAGCAAAGTTCCTTCAGAAATCCAAAAGGAAAAAGAAAGAAGGAAAAAAAAAAACAGTATGATGTTTTTTTTTTAACTCGCAATAAAATAGTATACTGGTCATTGTGTATTTATAATTTAATGCATAAATAAATTCTAAATGTTTAGACTTTTTTAATGCACTGCCTCGTAGCATAAATTAAACAAAATACCTTGCATATTTTGTGTACCCGGCTGATGGGCTTACACAAGCACCCACCCACCATGCTGTCCTTCATAAAAAAACCCTATCATAAAACATGCTCCTGTGGGGATACATTTTAGCCAGTGTATTAAGGATGTTTTATGTTTTCTAAGAATAGCTCAAGAATACATCTCAAAGGTGTTAGATGTGTCTGCAGTAAAGTCTCAGTCGGGGTCTTTTGTTTAAGCAGGCGACACAGGTTTGTTATTATATGTGCGACTGTTGAAGATGTTCTGCTGGAACACTAAGAGCATCTAAATTAGAGAGAGGACTGTATTAGGCGAATGGCATGGACGCTTTCACACAAAGACACACATGCACACAAAAGTAAGCAGAGTCTGGCAAAGGGAGACACCGTCAGATCATCCTTCCTTTCAGTGTTTAAAAATACACCCACATTAACTTTTTTCTGAACCGTTAGCTCAGCTCTGGCACGTACACATAGCAGAGTGTTTCTCGCTCAGAGGAGGAATGTTCTTTGCAGTGGCTGGAAAGACAAATGCATGCATTAAATGAAAAAAAGTCCATGATTTCTCACTTATAAATTGTAAAAAACAATGCGAATATTAAGGAGTTATGTGTGAATTTGTTTACGTATTTTCAGGCTTCACATATTTACTACCTCACTGTTATGTTTTGGAGCAGATCACCATTGGAATCCACACAGGAGAGGTGGTCACAGGAGTCATAGGTCAAAGAATGCCCCGTTACTGCCTGTTTGGAAACACGGTCAACCTAACAAGTCGTACAGAGACTACAGGAGAGAAAGGAAAGATAAATGTGTCGGAGTACACATACAGGTGAAAGAAACCTGAATGACATAAATCTGCACTGTTAAAAATTATTTCTCGAAGCTGTAAATGATTTTGCAAGTGACGTTTTACAAGAAAATGCTATTCCAATTATCCGATGTGTCAACTGTTTGTGAAATATACTAAGGACCAGATTTACTAACAGCTTGCGCCAGTGCAAACCATCTTTTGGCGTTAAAATAGTACCGTCAGGATTTACTAACGATGTGCAGTGAAGAATTAGCGCTGAAAAGGCGTGGACACAGTTATTTTTGCGCCCGACCTTATTGAATGTGCAAAATTTATGGGAGGAGAGTATTAAAATGAATCACACAATGTGATTTACTAACGTTTGCGCTCGTCAAATTACTGGTATTTGCGCCATTATTTACCACCCAAAAAAAATCATGTCTTAAAGCAGGCAGTAATTTGCGCTGCTGTTGGTAGATTGCGCTGGTCATTATGGACATGATCTGGCCTCGTCTGTGTTGTTTAATATGTGCATTGTCAGTAAATCACACGCAGAATTTCCCTCTTCCACTGCGCTTTTTTTTGCGAAGAATTTATGAGTGCAAATTTTTTCTACACCAATTTTGATACCACATAATAATATAATATTATATATATATATATATATATATATATGTAATTGAATTGAATTTGTGAGATTAACTATAATATAATACAATATAATATAAAGTTTTTTTGTGTGTGTGAATAAATTGAATACTGTTGTTGTGTTGTGTTGTGTTGTTTTGTTTCAGGTGTTTGCAGTCAGTGGAAAACGCAGATCCTCAGTTTCATTTGGAGTACAGAGGACCTGTAACCATGAAAGGAAAAAAAGAACCAATGAAAGTGTGGTTTCTCGCACGCAAGACCTAACAGACGTACCGTAGAGTCGCAGCGATGCAATTTTTATTGTGTTCTCAGCTAATGTGTGTTCTTTCTGAAATCTATGAATAGGAGCATACTTTGCTTTATTCATCAAGACCATTTTATTCTTCCCCTCTCAAATTAAGAATGTTCTTTAGTGACCCATGCATTTCAAGTGCCAATTATCTCTGATTCACAGATAATGACAAAATAGGGGGAAAAGGGTATTACATAGCTAAAGGTAAACAGAGCTCTACACATTTTATGTAGAAATACCATATGGAAATGACTGTCCATTTGATATTAATCATACGATTCGAGTGCCAGCTATTGAATAGATTTAATACAGAAACCGAACATCGGAATAAATAAAACTGAAACATGGTATAAATACACTATGCAACGTGCAGACATGCTCATCAAGTGTTTGTTTTCATCTTGGTTTATTTATAGTAAAGAATGTGACAGTATTTAGGTCACTACCAAGTCCAGAATTTTTTTATTTATTTCATGTGCTAAACAAGTTGTTTTCGCTTTGTATTAAGTCCTATATGTCTGAGTGTTGATATTTAATATTAAGAACACTACAACTTAGAAATACCTTTAACATTTTTTGTTGTTGTTGTTGTTGTTGTTTTAATTGCACACATTAATTAAGAAATAAACCTGCTGATGTTCAGAATCACAGCACATTTTGTTACTGTATCAATGTATTATATTGGAAATAATATATTAGTTATATTAGTTTAGCCATAATTAAATTAGCTAGACTGAATTTATTTTTCATGTTTCAGAGGATAATGTGCATGCTGTAAATAATACAAATGCCTGCACATTGGAATCATTTTACAATCTCACACTGCATTAGAGAAGTTGCCAAACCTGTACATATAAGCTATTTTATGATCACAATTTACTATACATTTACACTAATGCTCTTGTGTTACTATGAGTAGTTATTGCGTCAATGAATAGACTCTAAGTGATAGTAATTATTTAAAAAGTGGATATATTTCATTGGTGTGAGAGTTTATATTCATTGAATGTCACAGATTGATCTTTTTATCATGTCACAATGCTTTTATGTACACCTCTGTTTGCAGCATATATTTAATTCTTGTATTAAAATATTATTTAAAAGATTTTCAGAGTCGTATTTGTTTCACACCATAAAACAAAATAGCATTGTATTGCTATTGAGAGTTTTTCTTTTACAAAATAAAAGTAGCCTTCATGAGTAGTTCATTTTAATGCCCCTAAACATACAAATCTGTCTTGCTACTTCTAATACAAACATAGTCATATTGTAAAAAATATATAAACAAAGTCAAATCTAAAATCATATTGTTTTTAATAAAGTCAGACACAGACCCTCAGGCTCAGTCTCTTTATAGACGGTGTGGTATGAAAAGAAACATTAACAAAAAATATAAATGTCAGGAGTGTACAGATTGATTAAATATACTGAAAGTGTTTATTTTGTGGAAATTGTGAAAATGCTTACCATGAATCATAATTTTGACTGCTTCAACTTAAGCAAAATCTCTACGACAATATGAGCAGACTAATGTATTATCATCACCAGAGACAAATATTGCCTTTTTGCAGTCAGACATTAACAAATACTAAAGCAATAAGCCTGCTGTTCACATATGAATGTGAGTCACCCTCCAAATTTGTCTCAAATCAGTCTACTAATATTAGAGCAGCTGTCTCCTTCTTGTGGTATAAATATGTAACTACTTTGTTGCTTAGACCTGAAAACTGATACAAAATTAACTTTACAGCAATTTATAGTTCACCTTGGACTTCGAAGTCACTATAACCCCAATATTTTCTATATTTCCACTTCCCATATTAGATAAACCAACTTTCAGTTATATTACAGATTCCGTAGTTGATCATTACCTTCTGGACATAAACTGTGCTAGCAGTTACTACTCCTCTGTAGTAAAACACAACACCATGCCAAGTACACTACTAATTATGTAATAAAAAGATTAAAACATCATAGAAACAGTTTTGAATTGTGTCTAAGCTAAGAGTGAATGGGAAGATAGTTGATGCCCTAGTGATAGAGTTCAAGTTCAAATCACAAGAATATTGGATTACAGCAACAAGCATGACTTGATTATTAAACAACCTTTCATGTTTCATACAATTGTGCAGGAAAAAAGCAGATAATCATACCTACAGTCTATGAACCACACATGACTTGTAAAACCCCATAATAGGCAGAAAACTTAATAATAATAATAATAATAATAATAATACTTTTATTTTATAAGAAGGCATTAAACTGATCAAAATTAACAACAACAACAACAACAACAAAAAAAAGTATACTATCATGTTATATAGATATAAAGTATATTTCAAATAAACGCTGTTTTCCCTCTTTCCGTTAATCAAAGCATTCTGTTTGATGGTTTCCATTATAATATTAAGCAGCACAACTGTTTTTAACATAATAATAAATGTTTAATTATAAAAGAATGATTTCTGAAGGATCACGTGACTGAAGATAGCTACGGCTGCTGAAGATTCAGCTTTAATTAAATATTTACCATACTTTTAAAAGATTAGAACATATTAAAAATGAAAAAAGTTATTTTAAATTGTAAAAATACCGCTTTACTGTATTTTGAGAGAATAAATGCAGCCTTGGAGAGCCTAAGAGCCCAAGTCTTATTGACAGTTTGCATAAAATAAGATCTCTGTTATTTTGTTAAAATAATTCATATTTTGCAGACTCTGCAAGGTAAACATACTGTATGACCACAACTTTGTCAACTTTTTAAAACTGTAAATATCATAAATTAGTTTAGAGTTTTTCTTATCTTTGCTTTCAATGGGACGATACCAAAGGTCTTGCAATGGGACGATACCAAAGGTCTTTAAAGGTCTGCTTATATTGGCCTGTTAAGACTGAGGTAATGATGAAATAAACCATTATCAGAGATTATCATATCTCTTTATATCTCTTTATCTTGTCATGGAGTCTCCAGATGAAACTTCCACATCACATGCTGCTTTGAGTTTTGTAGAATTATTAGTTTAAATTTGTATTATCGTAAAATATGTCACAGCTCTTTCCCCTCAATACTTGAATCATTGTAAACAATAACAGTGAATAATGCTCAGTAAGCTGGTGAGTCATGTCAAACATGAAGAGTTTCGCCTTTCACAGTTCTCAACATGTTTAATAGATGTCAAACTACGCTTGCAAAAATTCATTGCCTAAATAGTTCTTGCTACATAAACCACAAATACTGAACAGACACACCCTACACAGTTTAAACAGAAGCGGGACTCTGAGTGAAAACAACAAAGCTACCGTTGTACTGCCATGTGAATATTTGACCACACAATACAAGTGGGCACTTGTTCTCATGGAATGACTTGAAGCCTCCACTCTTTTGCACAATTAATGAAAACACAAAGCATGCTGGGATGTGTAATCTATAGCCTGGAGGGAGGGTGAGATTTATACTCGGTTGAGCTTTACTCAGCCACATCAGCATGAAGATAATACTCAGATAAGACAGCGTGCTGTCACTCGCACAGGTATAAAAGAGTCACAGGGTAAAGTTAGGCCACTGTCAGAATCACAGCAGTCTGTCATCATGACCTTCAACGGCACCTGGAAAGTCGACCGCAATGACAACTATGAGAAGTTCATGGAAGAAATGGGTGAGTGGACACAGACAAAATTAAGCATAGCCTGTGAATTGTTGGATCCGAGATCAAACGCTGCCAGATTCTTTGCATTTCAGTCAGTCAGTACTTCAGTCAGTCATTATTTATAAGGTGCACGTGCACTGCATATCTTCAACAGGCGTCAATGTGGTTAAAAGGAAACTAGCTTCTCATGACAACCTGAAGATCACCCTGCAGCAGACTGGAGACAAGTTCCACTTGAAGGAATCCAGCACTTTCCGCACAGTGGAAATTGAATTTACTCTGGGCGTCACCTTTGACTATTCTCTTGCAGACGGCACTGAGCTCACAGTAAGCACATTGACCTTAGGTGTTTTCAGTCTTATATACTCTTAAGGTTCCAGGTTCCTTATGATTCCATAAAGACCCTTTAACATCCACGGAAACTCCTACTGCACAAAAAGGATCTTTATAGAGGAAAAATGTTATTTAGATTATATAAACTTTTCTTCGCACTAAATAAAACATGTTCCTTTAAGAGCTTAAAGGTTTTTTGGGTGACCGAAAGTGGTTTTCTATGGCATTGCTGCAAAAAGGTACAAAAGAAATCACTGAGGCAGTACTAATATGTACACTTTGGATACTAATATGCACTGAAATAATAAGGTACAAACAACTTTTGAAAGAGTACCGCCCCAGTGACATCTTTTGTACCTTTCTTCTGAAAGTGTAATGATCGAGGGCAAAGTTTGAGATGCATGTTGAGCAGTGCTGAATTGTGATGCAAACAATAACATGGAATTGTGATGTTATACATTAACTCTTTTTGTGTTAAATCAGTGTCACACGTCACATTTACTGAATTTTGCAAGCTGGTTTATTTGCTTAATCTATGTGCTTTTCTAATGGGAGTGGGAACTACAAAGTTCACACTTTGAGTATTTGAGTGACAGACTCGAATATGTAACGTGAATATGTAACAAGCCTCCTGAAGAAACAATCAGTTACCGGTGAACTAGCTCACAATGAGTCTCACCAGAGACCTTCTGATTGCAGGGATCCTGGGTCATGGAGGGTGACATGCTAAAGGGGACATTCACACGCAAGGACAACGGAAAGGTGCTAATAACAACCAGGAAGATTATTGGTGATGAACTTGTACAGGTGCGTTGTTGTTAATAACGAATGAAGACAGAGCCTCAGATCAAAACTTGTGTCGTCTAACATTTTTATTTGCTTACAGAGCTATACCTATGAAGGAGTCGAGGCCAAGAGGATTTTCAAGAGGGGTTAAAATGTCATCAGCATTTCAAAATGACAGTTCTAGGGAACTTTTACATGGATGTTGGCAGCCCTAAAGTTTACAAAGCATGTATGTGAATCATGTGTCATTTGCACTGTGAGTTTTGATATTTGTGGTAATAAAGCCATTTTTACATCCTTTTGTGAGCAGTTTTATTTATATGCAGTATGTGTCATGATTCGCATTGAATTAACTTATTTCAAATAGAATTACGAGTCAGCATGATCGTGGATTTTCAAAAAGGAAAGTACGTTTAGATAGAAAAAAATAAACATACAGTACAAAGAAACAGATTGCACCAGTGATTGAACATTTGAAGTTTATTAAACAAAGAATAAAAATAACTGCATAGACATCTCCAAAAAATATATAGTGGATATAATTTTACAGTATTAATTTTGTTTGAATCATGTCAGTGTTTTGCATGAAAAAAATCGCAGGAAGGCACTCCACAAACAACCTCTGGGGAGTATGTACAAAGGTCCATTTGCAATAAAATCAATAAGTCAATAACACAATTGCTATTTTTCTCTTTAAGACTCTGACAATTCTTTGTTTTATATATATATATATATATATATATATATATATATATATATATATATATATATATATATATACTCTGTTACCTGTCACAATTCAGTAAAAGATAATCAATTTGTCATTCCTGTTCACAAGCAAATACCGATTCAAGCCAAAGTGCATACTGCCCTCCTGTGGATGGCTCTTATAAGATACTCCAACATCACAATTTACAGGAAGAGAGTACAAAAGGACAAGTGTCTCCTATGCTGCCCCTCAAATACAAATACATTGTAATTACAAGTACAAAAACAATCCATATTTTTTCAACTTCTTTGGCAATTCTCTTGCATTACTTCTCAGTGGGTCACCAGGACCTGATAAGAAAGAAGACTGATTATATTGCATTGTTTTTAAATACATGTGACCCTACAAACAATAAGCAGTTTGGAGAATGGATGTTTATCAATACATAACGTACCAGTCAGGCTGAACACAACTATTCATTCATTATTATCTCAAAGCACAATTTCACAAACTATGAATAGTCATTCAGTGGCTGAATTCAGAACAGCACCGTGTTAATTTAGTATTATTATTTACTATTATAGTGTTTATAAATATTATGAATTAGCTTAATGATTTTATGTGACTGTCATTTTTATAAGCTGTTTTTATTTTTTTATTTTGTGTTTTAGTTAGTTGCCAAGGCAACATTTTAAATTTTTCAACTAATGTTTATATTTGATTTTATTTCAGCTTTAGTTCAGTTAATAATGAAATTGATTTTAAATAGGTTTAGTTAACAATAACAACACTGCAGCATACTACTCTCGCTATTTGTCTGGTATGCTAATATGCTGTTCCCAAATCAGTCCCGAAATGAAATCACTCAGGAATTTTATAAAATAGTCGTGCCCATAGTGTTTGTTGATTATTCATAGTTTGCTTTTTCCTTAACAAAGGTATGTTTAGGACAAACAAATTCTACCATCAATCCATATAACTATGGTAACAAATTCACCTGCCAGTATCTCTATTATCTTCTCACCACTGGCCCATCTCCTTTCACGCTCTTTATCAAAATAATAGAGCACTGCCTTGTAACAATCTTAGTTTGCTTGGCTCAGCTAAACGTTTGGCTGGCCAAAGCTTGAAAACAGTTTCATTGCTTTATGTTCTTTTATGGTCTTTCTCAGCACAATTCTCTACTGCATGTTATTTAGATGAAAAATGGCTGATATCTGCGCTGATGTTTGCTGTGTTAGCTCAGCTCTATTCTAATCAAATTTCACACTGTATATGAGACAGCAATAAATACAAAGTAACTAGAAAGCTCTAAGCGTAGAACAGTAAAATGACAAATTATCCTTCTCATTTATCAGGGCAGCTTGCGTGTTTAAAATATTTGATCAATGAGCCTGGTTGTCAGGCTCAGATAAAAAGAAACTAGACTTAAAATTAGATAAAATGATCTACTTTTTGAAAATTTCTGACTGACACCATAGATATTGCTTTTAAACATTGTACTGCAGTAAAGTAGCTGATCGTTATTTATCACAGCCATTGATATAAATAATTAACTTTACAATAAGTACTTGTTAACATAAGTTAGTGGGTATCATGAACTAACTATGAACAATTGCATTTAATAATTCATACATTCTCTAAATGTACAGTTCATTCTTAGTTTGCGTTATCTAATGCAATATCTAATAAAGTGTTTAAAGTCAGTACATCGCTAAAAAATAAACATAATTTTTGGATTTGAACCAACAGATAAAACCGTATCTGAAGGTTTAGTGAGAACTTACCATAACTTTCACAAATATCCATGTTCATCTAGCCCTTTTGAAGTGACAGGGTGCCATTTAGCAGTGGGCTTATTGTTGCTATTGCCTGGAAAGGATAATTTAATTTAGTTAAGCTACTAACTACAGTTAGTAAGTTATGAAATACATACATTACTGTTCAAAAGTCTGAGATCAGAAAGATGTAAAGAAATTAACTCATACTCGGCAAGAATGTATTACACATTTCTTACATTTACAAATGTAACATTCAAATGTGCAGATTTGAAATAAATGCTGTTGATTTGCATTTTGTAATCAAAGAATCCTGAAAAAAATGTATTACAGTTTTCACAAAAATATTATGCAGCACAAACATTTTAATAAATGTTTCCTGAGCACCAAATCAGCATATTAGAATGATTTCTGAAGGATCGTGTGACACTGAAGATGTAATAGCTGCTTAAAATGTAGCTTTAAAATTTTATTTTTTTGCATTTTAAAATTGTAAGCTAAAATTGAAAAAAAAAAAAAAAAAGGTTTTATTCTAATATAAATTCAATTTTTTACTGTATTTTGGTCAAATAAATTTGTCTTGGTGAGAACAAGAGACTTTTCAAAAACATCTTACTGACCCAAACCTTTGAATGGTAGTGGCAATATAATAATATATCAATGACTGATTGAACAGATCAGCTGAGCTTTAACATACCAGGGTCAGGCTTATTTTTGGCACGCTCAGATTGGCTCTCTATGCGGCTTGAGTGTCCTGTGTCTCTCCCGTCCTTGACAGCTCCTCTCGGCTCAGGCATGGAGAGGACCAACGGCCTCTGGTGATGATACTTAAGTCTGTAGGTGTCTGTCATACAATTATCCACAGAGAAATAAGTAGTCAGCGCCACTCCAGATCCTGGAGACACCGAAGCAGATGGCTTATCCCAACCACAAGATCTTTCTTCAGGCTCGCTGGACACCTGCTCCCCTCGCTCCTGGTCAGAACCCGATTTTGAGCTCACATCTGATGAGCTTGGGCATGTGCCGTTGACTTCCATCCGCCTGTGTACTGCGGTGGTGTGCGATGATGGAATGCCACGAGCGGAGGCTCTGGAAGCTATCTGTGATGGCTCCTGTAAAATTCTGGGACGGAAGGGTGGAGTCTTTATCTCGATGGGTCGCTGCGCATGTTTGGAGTAAGTTGGCATCGATGGAGCTATGGCTGATTCTTCCCTTGGCTGCAACGGGTAACTGTGATTAGGACCCGGTGATTCGTGTGGAGCGACTTCACTGGTGCTGGAACGATAAGCACTGTCTTCCTGCTCTGAAAGAGGGTTGGTGATTTCATCAGAACTATTACACTCTGAACTGCTGATCTTGCCCAGGCGGCGCAGTAGTGGGCTTTCTGGGCTGTGGTGCCATCGCATGGAAACTTCCTGTTGCTCTGCTTGAAGTTCACCAGTTGATGGGTCTTTCTCTGCATTGCCCCCTTTCCTGGCACCACAGGATGAGTATCTCAGCTTCCTTCTGAGAAACATGAACACATGTGTTTAGATGTCACCTTATTTCACAACATTTAACATCTTCGTCTCCACTCAAGTTTCTCCACCTGTACCTTAGATTGTAAAGACAAACAAAAAAAACAAAATACATAGACTTCTATGGATTTGATCCATAGACTTCTGCTGTAAAGCAGTCAATGGCATATAATGGCATATAGTTCATGATAAATAAAAGGAAAAATGATTCGCAAATCTAGTTGCATTAATGGTGGTTTCATATGGATCAGAAAACCTTTAAAACATTTCAAGAAAAAAAAAAAAATAACTTCATGAAATTAATGATTTTCAAATAGCTTCAGTTTACAAAATGTTATGGTTTTTATTGTTATGGGGGGGTCGCACTAATTTTTGAGCAAACATAGTTAAGCAATGAAGCAGTTTTTTAAAGATATCTATATACTTTTTGTATTAGCTTTTTCCTTGAATATGATGCCAAATTATATCACCTTCATTTTTTTTTTATTTTGTGCCCCTCAAAAAATTTTTGAATTGTAATTAATAAATTAAAAACATTACAGTGTATTCAAGTAATTGTATGAATTGTATTTTCAATGCATTTATGAATAAATTAATAGATGTGACAAAAAAATGATCATCACATAATTGACCTAAACGCATAACTGTCAAGTACATTTTTGTTTGTTTTTACAAACTGAGGTACAAGTTGGTAATCGACCAGATTTTTAACTTGTATTTAACTTTTTCCGATTTTGTTTATATATTCATATACATTTTTCTTTGATATTCCCTAAGGATTGATTGTGATTGAAATATCACCATGAAATGTTGTAAATGTGAATTGTACATTGTAGCATATTTGCAGTGTAAAGACAAAGCCTGTAAATACCTTGAACTTGGGCTGCTTTTCATGAGATGTTCTGAGTTCTTTCCCTGAATTCTAACCAAATGTTTACCTGAGGGAACAAATGTGCAATAATTTATTTCATGAGACATCAAACAACAGACAATAAAGCCTAAAAGGTGAATTTTTGCATCTCTGCCAAGGGTGTGTAGCGACAGAGGAAAAGAACTGCCAAAATCCTCCTAGCTGGATCGCAGTGGGCACAGACACACTCACTAGGACACATCCTACTCACTTATTTATAAATAGACAGACTATTCATCTCTTTCCTGCCAACCTGCTGAGCTCCATGTGAGGATAAAGCCACAGGATACAACACGTGCACAAAGTCAAAGATTTGGGCTTCAGTAAGCTTATAGAATACATTTTACAATTTTACAATGATGTTTTTGTATTTTTTACTTTTACAGTGCTCTTGTATTTCAGTCTTTGTGTGCTGTCCTGCTGGCTTCTGGTGCTTTTCATTTACTAAGAAGGGGCTTTAAAATTCCATGACTTCTGGGAAACCAAGATGGTTCTTAAATAGTACATGTGGATTTGAAGTACTAGGAGCTACCTGCCACACAAGCCTGATCGACCACAGTGCAGTTTAAAATGATAAAGAATTTGTTTTGATCTCTTTTCTGCCTTCATCTTTATGTTCAATGCAATATATATCAGTCTTTAATGGGGCAAAGTGTTTTAAATTTTAAGCTGCTTCTGTCTCTTGCGAAGTAAAAGAAGGGGAGAGAGGGGATTTTCTCAGTTTTTGGCATGCTACCATGTGCTACCATGGAATTAGTGAGAATTACAGCTGCGTAAAATCACAAAGTATACAAAAACATGACAAAACTGTAGATGATTCAGTGTTTTGGAACAACTCCAAATGCCTGTCTCTCTTTTGGGGTTTGATGGAGCTTGATTTCATATGTAGCTTAAACTAAAACAGACACAATGAGGTGCTACACATGACCTGAAATGCTCATTCTGTGAATGAGATACGTATTTTGTAAAAAAAAATATATATATATATTATATATATATATATATATATATATGTGTGTACAGAATGAGCATGATATGGTGATTCATGAAATAGAATTTACAAGTGTAATTTGTGACATGACGTTACACTTGGTGCCCCTTTCTACACTAATTTAGAAATGCTAATTACTAAATTACAAATAAAATAAAATAAAATAAAACATAGCTGTTTTTTGGGCATTGTACCACTTTTTATGACAGAAAGAGAAGAGGCAGAAAGGACAGCACCCAGAAATCATAGACTAGATTCAAACCAACCTCTCCTATATGAGCACCGAAGCTCAACATCACTAAAGAATATGGGCTACTGGCTGTTTTAAAATCTTTAAAAAAAAGTGAATTAACTACACAAAAAATATTATACTTTGGACCAACTTAAAATATATATACTCCAATTACAGGCAAATTTATTAGTTTTCTCCAATGTATTGGTTTGTGGTTCAAACGCTACATTTTTATTTAATATTAATCCAAACTATTTATTTTCCCAAAGACAAAAACATTCATACAAAGTAAAAAGATTATTTATTGTTAAGACCATATACTTGATTAATGGGTGTCCGCAAAAGCTACATGTTTGTAATAAAATGTGCTTGCTTCAGGCTAAAATACAAGTAATCTATCCATAATATTGCTTTCTCCAGTGAAAAAGCAATCTTGTCTGAATCTTAAGAGAAACATGCACAGATCAAATAATATGTTGGTAGCTTTTGATGTGAGAGGACAACAGGGGATGGAATTTTTTTCACTGGATGATGTATTATTATGCATTACGGAATGGTATTTTAGCCAGAAGCAACAGTATAAGTTTAAAAAACTTAATGATGTATGTGTTTCTCACAAACGAGATGTTAATTAATGGACTGGAGTCATGTGGATTACTTGTGGATTATTGTGATGTTTTTATCAGCTGTTTAAACTCTCATTATGATAGAATGATTTGCTTTTAGGCAAATTGAACAAAACAAGTTTAAACCAGAAACCATGTGGCATGGCGTATGATTAATACTCACTGTGGTACAGCGGAGAACGCACTGCCTCCATTTTTGAGTCACCTTGGTTATTATGGCCTTGATCCCTGAGGAAATACAACACTGGATCAAGAACAAGGAATCCAAAGGACAAATCACGCACCTATCATTACTTAATTTCTCCTACCTGAGGTGCTGTGCATCTTGACTGAGTCTGAGCTCTTTGCCTGTGAAGTTCTCAACACCTGGAGAGTCAGGATTGGTGGAACCACTGCTCAACCTATCACTGCTCTCATATCCTGATTCTGTCCTCTGAATCATCCAGTTATCACTCCGCTGTGCTACATTTGCTCCACCTTTAGGCCTCGTCACCATCATCTGTCGCTGAGACTCCTGGGAGCTTTGACTTTCAGTCTCCAAACGTGAGTCATCTTCATAAATAGTCATCAGACCTTTTTGTTTTTCCTTCATCAGTCCTCTCTCGTGGCCAAAGCGACGGACACATCGAGGGCTCCCACGCTGCTGCTGCTGCTGACGCCGCTCTAGTTCGCTCAGCACACTGTCTACATTCAGAACCTCTCGCACTGGTCTCCATGAAGGCTTGGACTTGCTACGCTCAGGGAGACCTGTAGACCCACGATGGCAGAGGGATGATGAATCAACGTGACGACAGGAGCCAGTGGCCATTCCCTGGTTTGAGCGAGTGGATTCCTGGGGCGATACACGAGGATGTACTGAAGAATGCTCAGGTCGAGAGACTCGTGAGGGAAGAGTTCTCTGTCTCTGGTCAGAATGAAACCTCGGCCCATTCTCAGGGGGAGAAGATGATCGAGGATATGTCATATCTAAAAAAAAATTATAATAATAATAATGAAAATATTATTTAAACAGTAAGTAATTCAAATTGTATTTACAAATATACAATGGCCCAAAATGTATTTGGAATACTAAGCCAATTGATGCATTGTTCAAAATTAAGACAATACTTTCCGGTTGTCATATTTTGTGACACTGAGGAGATTAGACTTATATATATATATATATATATATATATATATGTATGTATGTATATATATGTATGTATGTATATATATATAAAGTCTAATCTCCTCAGTGTCACAAAATATGACAACCGGAAAGTATATATATATATATATATATATATATATATATATATATATATATATAGAAAAAAAATCACATTGGCACCAGTTAATTTTCTAAGTAACAGGTTAAAGGGTTACTCCACCCCAAAATGAAAATTTTGTCATTACTTTGTCATAACAAATCACTTACCGAAAAAAAAAAAAAAACACTTAAAAATAAAAAGACTTTTTTCGTCTCATTGGTGTCAGCGTATCACCATTTTGGAGAATATCCACTGGACACAAGCAGCTGCACCACACGGATACGTCTTCTATGTTTGTTTACGCTTTGATTTGAATGAAAACAGTGTATCCTTGTGGCGCGGCTGACACAGAACACAGCGTATGCAATTTGCGTTCAGTGGATACTCTCCAAAATGGCGCTACGCTGACACAGAGGAGAAGAATTGTTGAATAAAGTCTTTTTTTTTCTTTGCTTACAAAAAGTATTCTCATAGCTTACGTTACAGTTACAGTTGAACCACTGATGGCAGATGAACTATTCTGACTCTGTTTTTTTATACTCTTCTGTGCCTTGACAGTGTTAATTGTTTGGCAGTCAGTCACAAGCCTCCTACAAAATATCTTAAATTGTGTTCCGAAGACGAACAAAGCTTTGGAACGACACGGGCATAAGTGTTTAATGACAAAATTTTCATTTTGGGGTGGACTCAGAAAAGTTATTTCTGGGGAAAAAAATCTATCTTTGCATATGCCACGTGGTTTGGTATTTTATCATCTAATGTAAATCTTGACACTTTTAATTGTTTAAAGGGTTTTTGGGAACACCGTCGATATAAACAATTGATTCATGTTGTTTCAAATTATTTAAATGCACATTAATGATGTTATATAATATGCAATATAGTAATATGTACAAATTTAGTCAACATTAGTTAAAGCATTAACTGAAATGAATAGCAATGAGAAATACATTTGTGAAAGTAGTTATTAATTTTTGTTAATTTAAAAATTTTTAAATTAAAATTTTATTAATTAACATGAACTACAATTAATTTAATTAATCATTAATCATTGTCTAGTTGATGTTGACTAATGTAGTTATTAAATTGAACCTTACTATACAGTGTTGCCAAAAAAAAAACAACAACAAAAAAAATATGAAACCTAGACTCAGTCTTTCATATGAGTCAGAGATGTGTTCTGTTTTTAGTTTGTTTTCAGTCATTGCTGTCTTCCTGACTACCTGAGTTCATTAATTAGTTTCTATGGTTTAATCGTTTGATTAGTATTTTCGTTCAGCTGTTGCTTAATTATTTCTTTGTTTGTTTTAGTATTTGTATGCCTGTGTTTCTTCTCTTAGTTGTGGTTTCTCATTAACGCTTGTTCAGTTTGGTGTACTATCCTTCTGTTATTAAAGTCTGTTTACTTTAATCTTCATCTTCATGCTTCTGCATATACCACATTTAGCCAAAGCGTGACAATAAGTTTATGCTGATTTTAACATGAATTTTAAGCCTCTTTGAACAGTATATGCTTTCGGCAGGCTGTTTAATAGGACAGATGGTTTGCTGTTATTTTGGAGGTTAGCCAGTACTCAAACTTTTTTCCTGTGTGTAAGTTGCCTTTAGAAGCTCCGTCTGTCAGAGCAAGCACACCCTACTGAAAATAGAAAAGTTGAATCATGATCAGCACACTGCTTCTATGTTTTCAAACTCACAGAACTATATCTGTAAGCTGCAATCTCAACTAAATAAACAGTGGCTTTATATTTGTTCATTGTAAATTTCAAATTTTTCATGCATTTACTTATTTAATAGTTCATTGGGATTTCTGTGGAGTCAATAGTGGATAATATTTGCATTAAAAAATGTAGCAATATAAAAATCTGATATTATCAAATATCTGAATTGATTAACACTATCAAAATATATATCTGAAATATTACAAATATTTTTATACTTTCTCAAATATGAAACCTCATTTCAGAGACATGAAGTAGCAAAAAAACACAGGACTATAGTACCAAACTAAAAGTCTAAAATCGGCTTATGCTAAAAGGGCTCTAGTGCTCATGAAAAGATTTAGCAGTTCTGTTTTGGCCTGTGGATGATGTCTCATGACTGATGCATATTACCAGTGGAAACCGTATTACATGTGTGACACACAAATCTCCATGAATTACAAAATGCAAAAACCGCAAGGAGAGTCAAGCATGGTCTATACTAACACTATAATAAGATTAAAGTCTAAATATTTCATAAGCACATTAGTAAAAAGGTACAATTATTGTATGACACATATTCTTTATGAATCATCATTGGAACTGTTATTTTGTTGTATTTACTTCAGAGAAAAATACAACAGACACTACTAAGGCTACTGTGCACAAGATAATTCATTTTAGAATTAATAACTCAAATATTTCATTATAAATATGTATCTTTTATTAACATACCTTTGTGTTGGAGAGAGTCTGATCTTCGGTAGCTTCTTTCACTTTCTCTTCTCTGTCCCCCTCCTCGGTGAGAAAAATCTCTGGAAGACTCTCGGAACCTGCTGGGACTTTCTGGAAGCACTTTAACTGGGACATTGAAAAGGGATAATTTTTTTGTGACTTTCGTCATATCAGTATGTTTCTAATCCAGTTTCTCCAAACATTGTTTGTTTCTTTTAATCATTTCATGGAAGCATAAAATATTTACTTACACCGACTGGCTGAAGACTGCATTGTTTTGTGGGATCCCTGATTTGTTCGTTGGGAACCAGCACTCATATCTCTCACACTGTCCAGTTTCTTAGAGCCTGGCAGCTGAGTATCTGCCAAAGAGAACGAGAAACAGAGAAACACAGAGGTAAACCTACATTCAATTAGACTTTATATATTCCAACTTTGCATTACTGTCTCTACTCATGGTTGCATCATCTCTCTACTACTGTCTACTGTCTACATGCCAATACTTTGCAATGTTCTGAATTTAAAAAAAAAAATCCAATCCAAATCTTTTCTTATATGGAATACAAAAGAAGTTTGGAAAGAAAGAAAGAAAGAATTACGAGTTTGAAATGACACAATGACGTCTGGACTTTGACTGGTATAATCTTCATCTATAGCTTATGATGCAAGGGACATACAACATGATTATTACCATGTTGCACTATATTTTAATGCTATCTATCATACTGCTGTAGACTGACCTCTTTTAATGTATTTTCAGAGAAAGACTTTTATAAATTGATTCTGTGTCTCATCCAGTGGACACTGAGTTAAGTAATCAAATAAAGCAGTGCAATCTGTGACTTTGAGTAGAAGCCTCCTAAACTACATTACATCTCTGCTGTGTCTGCAAACTTCTGCTGGGAGAGAGAGAGAGAGGACAAACTTGCTTATTATGTGCTTATATAGGGCACGCAATGAGCCACCCCAGATGTTTGAAGAGGGAAAAAACAAGCACATGGATTACCGCATTCCCCATAGATGTAGAGCAAAGTGGATCTGCCACTGTACACACATAAAAATTGTATAATAAATCAAACAAATAGGAAATAATAATCCAGTTAAACTAAAACCATCAAAACAAAACAATTGAAAATTATTTGGATTTAAATTGATATCAATCATAATATAATCTATCTTGAAGAGAAAGATAGAATTAAAACTCAAAAAAAAAAATAATTAAAAAAAAGGAAAATGATCATGAAATTATGTACTTGATCTGACTGCAAGACAATACAAAAAAGGCAATTTATTTATAATTAACAATAGGTACATTTTATCTTTAATCACAAAACTAACATTAACTAATCAAAACATGAAATATGCCCTTGAGAACACAACACACCAATAATGACACAACGATTACTATAATAATACAACGATAATAAAATGAATACTTTATTTAACTTCTTTGAATTCTTGCTTACTTTTTGTTATGTAATGTTTGGCTTTTTGCCAGTTTTATTTCTAGGGTCGCGAGGTCAGGAAATGATGGAGAAAAGGTGGAATGGGATCTACACACTTCTTTACAAATTACAAGGAAAATGTTGACGTCAATTGAAATATAGTGTTGTTGGTCTTAAATAGTACCGTCTAAAATTCTTTGTTAAATATATTAAGCATACAAAAAAGACCACAACAAATTCTAATTACCAATTTCATTGATGTTCTTTTTTTTCCTCTTCACTACTGACAAAAACATTATTTTCAAAGCCAAACTTTCTTAGGTAATGTTGTCATCAAGCCCATCATTTAAAGTCAGTGAAAACTTAGCAACTTTGATGAAATCGTGGCAGCGTGAGCAGTCTATCACTACAGAGAAAGCATCTGTGTTCTGCTCAGCAGAAGTGTTGCCAGCTCAGTCGAAAGTACAGAGCTCAGCAGAGACTGCAGGAACAAGTTGGCGCAGATCCCACATTAAACATCCTTCCAAAAGCACCAGAGGAACAAATCCAGGAAACACATTAAGACATTTCACAGTCTACAAACAACTGAGCAACTACCAAGAAAACACACAAAGCAGAGGAGAGAAGTTATCGAGTGGACAAACTGCTGCACAACTGCAATAGTTACCCACTGTTTCGTGCTGCATCACACTGTTGTCAGCTATTGACACAAATAGTATCAAATCAATGAAACTTACAGCACAAAAGAAAAGAAATACAAGCATTACTTACAGATATTCGTGCAAAAATAAGAATGCTTTCCCATTCCAATAGGACTAGGTGAATATGACAGCCTGGGGAGAATATCCATTTAGCACTCGAGTCAGAGTAAAGCAAGAAAGGAAGAGAGAATGGAGGGAAAATTCAGTAGAAGGGACAAGAGAATAACAGTGCAATGCAGAGGCCAGAGGGAAAGGATTAGGAGAGACAGAAAGAGAGAGAGAGAGAGATAAAGTGAAAGGCAGCGAGAGAAAGCGCGCGTGGGTGATAATCCCTGTCCTCGGTAGAGTTCAGAAACCCGCACAGAAATCAACTCATCCACCCAGCAAATGCTTGCTGCAAAACTGGGATTTGTGCTCAAGGTCACAAATAGAATGTAGTAATGAACAAAAGCGCATTTTGCATAACTCCTCAGGGCCCATTGAAAGTTGATCTGTACCTAATTTCCACACAAAAGATCATTCATAATTACAATTTAAAAAAATATCATGTAGTTTTATATCATCTCATATACTGTTCTTGGACACAACAGCTTAATAATTTGAGAGAAAAAAATAGCTTGATTCATTAATTAATTTTTCTAATACTCATTTTGGAATAAAAACCCTCATGCTGACATGATGATGGGTTCAACGGATTCAAATTTTAAAGGGGTCATCGGATGCGAAATGCACTTTTACATTTGACCATAATTGTGTGTTGGCAGTGTGTGTACACAACCACCCTATAATGATAAAAATTGTAACGTGACGATCGCAACGTGAGACATGAGACGTGTGGATCCATTTGCAAGGCTTTTATTGATAGACGTGGTCACAATCAGGAATGGGTCAGACAATGGCAAAAGGATGTATTGAGAGCAAGAGAAAGAGTAGTCCTAGGGCAAGCGTGGGTCTTCGATCAGTAAACAATATCCAGAGGGCTTGACAAGAGGTGTAATCCAATGACACGAGCAAAGTCCAGGTGAGATGCAAACACAGTCCGAAACAGCAAGGCAAAGGGTTAAATCCAAGAAACACAGAGACTAGACTAAACTATGAACTAAGACTGGGAATACTAGACTAGGATAGGGCTCCGTAACGTTACTATCACTAAACACAGGGATAATCGCAAACAATGCTCAGCAGTGAGAGAGAGGAAGTCCATGGCTTATGTAAGGTGTGTGATTGGCTGCAGCTGTATGCGTGTAATCAGTGCAATGGATTGTGGGAACTGAAGTCCAGTGTAAGTGTAACAGTCTGTGCAGTCTGTCAATATGATGGAAGAGCGACCTCTTGTGGTGAATGAACAAGAAGTCATAGACCGGATTCGTGACAAAAATACACCCAGTGTTTTTTTAATCTACTAAAATAATTACCCCTTTCTCAAATCAAGCCGTTCTCAGCTTCTTGTCTATGTTACATCACACAGACCCAGGCTCTCCCACGATTGTTGATTGACAGTAGCGTTTCAGCACAGACTGGACTGGTGTCTTACCTTAGACCCGCCCTGAGTGAGCTGTCATCATTCTGCCATTGTTTCGACGCCAGAGCAGAAGTAGACAAGAATGTCTCCTAACCGATTAAGGTGTTTTGTTGTTGAATGTAATAATGAACATAGCAGTCATCATTTACTTCCGACATCTGAGCCGCTGAAGACGCAGTGGATTACATTTGTTTTTGAAGCGAATGCACCCCCTGATCTACCTAAATGCGTCTATGTTCGTGCGAATCATTTGTGATCCAGCTTCATGTACAGAAGAGGTGAGTATATATTTTTTTTATGAATCTTTGCAAATCGCCTTTCCGAATAACATGCTAGTTAGCAAGTTTCACTATGAACGTGACTAAAGTTTACCGTCTCTCAGAGAGCGGCTTGGAAGAGAGGGGCAGGGTGAGCAGAGCTCATTTGCATTTAAAGCGGCATGCAAGAAAACAGCTTGCTCTGAAAAGAGCTGTTTTTGACAGGGTAAAAAGGGTGTTGATTTACACTACTGTTGAGAAATTTTAACCAAAGTATGTTATAGACTTTTCATTAAGACCCTAAAGAATCATATCAACTTATGGAAAATGGGCATCTGATGACCCCTTTAAGTAGATAAAAAATTGTAAAAAGGTTTCACCCAAGACACACAGCTAAAACCACTATGTACACACTGTTAAGCAAGGCAGTTTTACCTGTCCCCTTCCCATTGAGGGGGGAGCTATAACGGGACCACATGGTGGTCTGTCTGGGGGCATCCTCATTGGACACTGCAGTACCATCTGGGTTGGCGTAGAACAAGAGGAGTGGCTGGAAGTGACCCCGGATACATTTAGATGCCACATCTTTCCACTTGGAGCCAATCTAGATACAAAAATATTAAACACAAAAATATGTCAGTGAACACCGAGAGTTTAAATATCTCAGAGCATATGATGACCTACTTTCAAGTTTTTTACAACCCGAATTCCGGAAATGTTGGGACGTTTTTTAAATTTGAATAAAATGAAAACTAAAAGACTTTCAAATCACATGAGCCAATATTTTATTCAAATAGAACATAGATGACATAACAAATGTTTAAACTGAGAAATGCATAAAAATTAGCTCATTTCAAATTTGATGCCTGTTACAGGTCTCAAAATAGTTGGGAAGGGGGCATGTTTACCATGTTGTAGCATCTCCTCTTCTTTTCAAAACAAGATGTCTGGGCATCAAGGTTATGAGTTTCTGGAGTTTTGGTGTTGGAATTTGGTCCCATTCTTGTCTGATATAGGTTTCCAGCTGCTGAAGAGTTCGGTGTAATCTTTGACGTATTTTTTCTTTAATGATACGCCAAATGTTCTCTATAGGTGAAAGATCTGGACTGCAGGCAGGCCAATTCAGCACCCGGACTCTTTCTTCTACTACAAAGCCATGCTATTGTAATAGCTGCAGTATGTGATCGTCTAGAGGGGAGCATAAGTTGCTCTAAAACCTTTATATACCTTTTAGCATTCATAGTGCCTTCCAAAACATGCAAGCTGCCCATACCGTATGCACTTATGCACCCCCATACCATCAGAGATGCTGGCTTTTGAACTGAACGCTGATAACATGCTGGAAGGTCTCCCTCCTCTTTAGCCCGGAGGACACGGCTTCCGTGATTTCCAACAAGAATGTCAAATTTGGACTCGTCTGAACATAGAACACTTTTCCACTTTGAAACAGTCCATTTTAAATGAGCCTTGGCCCACAGGACATGACGGTGCTTCTGGACCATGTTCACATATGGCTTCCTTTTTGCATGATAGCGCTTTAGTTGGCATCTGCAGATGGCAGAATCATGCTGATGAGTGATGCAGTGTCGTCTGAGGGCCTGAAGACCACGGCATCCAACAAAGGTCTTCGGCCTTGTCCCTTACGCACAGACATTTCTCCAGTTTCTCTGAATCTTTTGATGATGTTATGCCCTGTAGATAATGAGATTTGCAAAGCCTTTGCAATTTGACGTATTCCACAATCTTTTTACGCACTCTTTCACAGATTGGAGAGCCTCTACCCATCTTTACTTCTGAGAGACTCTGCCTCTCTAAGACATCCCTTTTATAGCTAACCATGTTACAGACCTGATGACAATTAACTTAATTAGTTGCTAGATGTTCTCCCAGCTGAATCTTTTCAAAATTTCTTGCTTTTTCAGCCCTTTGTTGCCCCCATGCCATCTTTTTTGAGACCTGTAGCAGGCATCAAATTTGAAATGAGCTCATTTAGTGGATAAAAGTGTAAAATTTCTCCGTTTAAACATTTGTTATGTGATTTGAAAGTCTCATGTGATTTGAAAGTCTTTTAGTTTTCAATTTATTCAAATTTAAAAAAACGTCCCAACATTTCTGGAATTAGGGTTGTAGAAGGTGCATCTGCAACCATAGTAAAATGCAAAATGGAAACCAGAGACTCTTAAATCAGAGTCATATTTAAACATAGATTTAATTATTATTCACACTAGCACTAATAACATCCAGCTTTACTAGTGCAAAAAGTAATTTTAATGAGGTGAGTGTGCTAACAAAGATTATGTCAGACACTGTAATCTGCTCGGCCCTATTCCAAAGGATGGTGAATATGTCATCTATGACGTCCAAGTGGTGTCCAGAGAGAATACAGTAAAATAGCTTTCAAAGATTCTGTAATTGGAATAGTTTGTGATGTAGACTTGGTCTGTTGAAGAGAGAATGACTCCATCCTCCATGGGAAGGTGCCGCTTTTAAATTTGGTAAATAATCTTAATAGTACTGCATGCATGAGTGCCTGACTCACTGGGGCTCAGGCCAGAAAGCAGACTGGCTCAAGTCTGCCAGCTACATTGACACAGCACATAAATCACATCACATAGAGACTGTGTTTCCTCTAACTCTTAACTAAGCTCTGCACTTAGCTTAACTTATTCAATCTGCACCTCATTGTTTGCACCTGTTTGTCTCATTACTTCAACTAAAAATAGATTCATTAACACATCTGACTCCACTTTTATACCGAGTAAAAGCTACCTAACTTAGTACAGCATTATAAAAATGTATGGTAGACACTATACTGACTATTAACTACTAAAAGGGGTGCTAGATGTAGTTTCTAAACCACTTCTCATTTGTTTTTTCCCATTTTAGGACATTGTCCCTGTTAAACCACTTACCAGTTATTAATTCCTGCATCAATAAATCATAACTGTATGCTTGTGAATGTATTATTTTCATTTCCCATTTGGTTGCACTTTGATTTACAGTATGTACACTTGCAGTGTCATTAACCAAGAAAGTACTAAGTAATATAAGGTAACTACAATGAAGTTAACATGGATTAACATACCTAAATATCAGCATGCTTCTGTGAGGGATGTATTATTCAGTATAGCTTATGCTAAATAAAATCTGGAACTCATTTCCCAGGTCCCTCTAGTACTATTCAATTGTTGTTCATTTCCTGCTGTATCTCAATTGTAATGAGTCCTTGAGCTATGGAAAGGCACTATATAATTTTGCACTTTAGCTTCTCCTTTAGAAAATAGTCATTCAACTCCAAAAATGTCCATTCAATAATCACTATAATTGTGACAATAAATATATATCATTAAAAGTCATAGTTGTATTTGTTGTAACAGTTCAAATGGCCCTCGATAGAGAAGACCACCTATCATTAATGGTTCCAGAAGCCAAAGTGCTGGAAGAACCTGTTGGATAATTTTAGATTTTGAGATATTTTTTTAACATTACATTATATTCCAAATAACATATACAGTGGTAATGTAAATATCAAAGTGAGTGACAGTCATATAATGAAAGGTCTCCCTGCAGCAAGCTACAGTTAACTCTACAGTTAACTGACATGATCAAAGACAAAATGGTGGAATCTCATGGATTTGAACCTACACTCTAAGATCTAACAAATTCAAGGAGGAAATGTAAATTAATTTATGAAACCTTTCACTCTTACAGTATGTGTAGATGTGTGTGTCTGCTTGTTAAATACCTCTTTCACGGTTGCATCATCAAAAAAGATCCATTTGGAAGACTTGCTGTGAAAAGCGAATGCTAGGTAATGTCGACTAGAATAACAGATCATTCCCACCAGGTGGAGATCTCTCTTCTTGGCATTTTCATCAGTGACTCTATAGAACAGCTGGAGAATAAATAGAGAGAACAGTCAAACTGACATTTAAAAGTCATGGTGAGGATAATGAAAGACTGGAGATATTTTGAAGCATTGTGATTCACAATGTGACACATTTAGTCTACTGCAATATATCAGTAGATTGTAATCTCTCAAAATCAAAATAAAAGGGTAAACTGCCTCTAGCTCAGGGAGTTCAAGCCGATGTACAGGATGGTTTTGTCATAGTGTGCCAAGGTTCATGATGTCTCCTCTGGTGTAGTGACCTAGACATTATGTGATATTGGCCTGCAGCACTCATATGACTGCTGAGGAGGAAACTGAGGTCTAACAGAGGGGAGTCTGACTGATTTTAGCAACACATACTTGCAAGTAGCCATGTGGCATTTGAATTCCGCATTTGATATTTATGCATGTACAGTGAGGCCACAAAGCTTCCCTCCGCCGTCCCTTCACCATCTCTATTTCCTTCATTTCTCCTTCACACCTTACAATCACGGGGGGGGGGGGGACTAATTAGTACAAAATGGCCACGACTGAACTAAAACGAGGGAATAAATTAGTACAAAATAATCAAATGCGGCCACTAATAATAAGTAATGGGAGCAAATTCTCAATTCGCAACCACAATATCTTTTTTTTTTTTTATCATGTGCGGACTCCATACGTTTTAAACATTCTCAAAACATGTGGAGCAAGTATTTTAGTATCACCGATATGCTATTGTGGTGTTTGTTAATATTTTTTATTAGATTTTATTTTTATATTTTCTGTTTTCATTTCAATTTTAAAGTTTTAGTAATTTTGTAGTGTGTGTTTGGCATTTTATTATTATTTTTTAAATATGTCTATAGTTTTTTTTATAGTTCTATTTTAAGTTTTAGGTTTTTTTAGTTTGAGTTATTGGTAACACTTTACAATAAGGTGTCATTTGTTAACATTAGTTAATGTATTAACTAATATGAACAAACAATGATCAATACATTTATTACACTATTTATTCATCTTTGTTAACGTTAGTTAATAAAACTACAGTCGTTCATTGTTAGTTCATAGTGCATTCATTTTTTGTCAAATGGTAAATCTTTAGGACACCACTCTGCAGTTATTGTTCCAGACACTATAAGGTTAACTCAGGTAAAAATAGTAATAGATGTTTAGTTTTGGACTGGTATATATGCCAGTCTCCCTACATGTTGTTAAATCAATGTTTTGATTTAATAAGCAACGCAGAACATGACACACAAGTCATTGAATATATATACTGAACAATAAAAACTGATCCTGAATAAAAATGAATGGAGACAGCTAGAGTTGTGCAGAGAGACTTGACCCTCACCCCCGAGAGATTGAGGTTTGGGCCCAGAGAGCGGATGACATCTTCAGTGAGGTCAGACTGTTCAGTGTCCCACACAAAGCCAATGGTGACGATCTCTGGGCAGTTCATCAGCACACGGCGGATTTTGATACTCTGCCCACAGTTACTCTGCAATGCACAGATCAAATTACACTGAGCAAAATGTCAAGCAAAGGCATACTGATGCAGCATATAATAATAATACTGCTGTATTTGTATAGCGCCTATCAAGGCTGGAAGAAAGTGCATATAGGAAAAAAGCATGAACAGAGTTTATTTACATCAGTTAAGTCAAATCAAAACACTACGTGATGAAAATAATGGATAGAGCACTAGGGGTGCAGTTATGATTTACATAATATTTATTTATTTATTTTTTAATCTGTTTCTCTTCTGAAGACCTTTGAGAAATATATCCAGGTTTAACACTTTTACTACAGTTGCCTGAAGAAACAAGAGGTTAACATTGGCTTGACATGATATTTTTAAGTGCTACAGTGACGCAACTAAAGCTTCAGGTCATTTCTGATACACTGATGGAATGGACAGCTCTTTCAGGGATATAAGATTATCTGTGCAATCTGTGCACAACTGAAATAAACAATATAAGAAGCCTCTGCTGAATAATATTTTAAATTTGACAGCTGTCAGCCTGAGAAGAAGCAAGAGCTACTGTACATATAGAACTCATCCTAGAACTTATTTAGGACAATGTCCGTAAAGAGAATATATGTAAAAACATTCATTTAAGGCATGTTTTTATTTGACTTTCTTTGGTTTGGTTTCACGGGTTATAAGCTATGCATTGAAGTTATCAGACCTGACAAGTAGCCTACAGGTCAAATGGTAGTAAGCAACATTATTACTATTTTCAATTAAAAAAAAAATAAGACAGTGAACTCAAATATGTCAGAATCTGGTGTACATGCAACTAGTTCAAATGAAAGAAAAGCTGATATACAGGGCAGTTGCGGAGATCTCCAATGGTGTTGGCTGCCTGCAGCAGTTCACCAAACATGTCTGAACGCAGTCTGTCTGTCTTCTCCAAGATTCGCTCCACTTGTTGACTGACAAAAGAGCAAAGAGCACAAAGAGGATCATTTGTTTCACTGAACCACTCTAGGTAGTAGACATACTGTACAGCCGACCTCTATTCCACTTTGTTCAAATTAAACTGTAATCCTTCAATGTAAACAGTTCTGTTTTCTGTGAAGCTTTCAGACACTAACTCTGTCAGAATTGCACTTCTGTCCCTTCAAAAGAATGGTTAACATTGGACACTATTCATGAAAGCATATACAATATTACTTAGAGTAGATTATCGCGTACAGTAGATTATTTCACTCACCATAGGGCTGTGGAGGACACATAGTGCACAAGCTCAGTGAAGGGAAGAGGGTCTGATGATGCTCCACAACTACGACAAACAAACTACAGAGGGAAAGAAACTTCTGTGAGAGTGAAGCGAGGTCTAACCATACCAACAAATAATACAGAAGTCTGCCATTGTAATGGATCGCCTTGGACTGACTTCATGTCTCAAAGACTAACACAAAAAACACTGAGAATAAACTGTTATTTCAAGCAGTAGCTGAGTGAGTTTTAGTGAAAATGGAAAAAGGGAAAACAACATCATAGTACCTGCTCATAGAGAGTCATGGCAAACTTTTGGTGGGTGATGCACGATTTGGAAGTACAGATTTCTGTGGCTGAATCAGAAACCAGGTGCATGTGTATCCTTTCTAAAATGTTCTCCTGTCTCCCATAGTTTACAAAACAGATGGAAAAAGAAAGCAAAAAGGAAACAAAGATCATTGATATATCAGACTCTATTGGCACAGTTATTCTTAGTGCTAGCCTCAAACTTCTTCATGTTATTTTTGAAAAATCATTGTTATTATTAGAGACATCAACCTATCGCAAAGTAGGTCAAACAACACAAAACGGCTACTTAAAATAAAGCACATTAATGGCACCAAACGGATTAAAATTATTCAAAGCAAAGAAAGAAATAGTGAACAATTATATTGGATTGCTCAAAAAATCAAGCAAATTGACCGTGTTTTAATAAACACTGTTACCATAAGAAATAGGTAATAAGGACAATATATATACATTCTAATTAGACATTTCACCATTTAGCTTTTCAGGATTTTTACCACACAAGAGTCAAGCTAGAAAGGCTTTGAATTCTCATCATTTACTTACCCCCATGTCATTCTAATCCTGTATTTTTTTTCTCTTGAGGAAAATTTAGAAAAATGTCTCCATGATTTTTTCCCTTAGTGGACTTCACTGACTTTCAAAATATCTTATTTTGTGTCTCACAGAAACAAAAATAATGTCAATACAGGTTTGGAACAATATGATAGTGAGTAAATAATGACATCATTTTCATTTTTTTTTGGTGAACTATATTTAATTCTGATGTGCAGCTTTTACTATAAAATGCAAACATTTAGGCAGTGCCAAGACGCTGCAGAACTCATGAAATCTGGCTTATACCCCTGCACAGTGCACACATAACTGTTTGTGATGGTCACAAGTGAATTTGGACCCTGATCAAATGAGATCAGCTGACACAGTGATGATGTATAAACCACTTTAACATCCCAGAGGTGCATACATTTAAGCACACTGCCATATAACTCCAGTTTTAATAAAAGCTTACTGGACTTAGAAACCAGACACGGGCATTAGCCTTAAATAAGGTCTAAACTTCAGTAGTCTCTTTTGGACCACAGCTAAACAAAAAGTATAAGACATTTTATCTCAAGTACATTGAAATTCTACATTTATATATACAATATGCATATACATGTTTTCTCTGAGGTCAAACATACAAAACACTCTGCTGCATCATCCATAAGGCCCAGCTGGAAGCGCTGCTCATCTTTAAAGGTCTCAGCCAGAGCATGACGCAGGGTATCTGACGGCAGAGCCCGCTCTCGACTCTGCTGGAACTGACAGAAGATGCTCTATGAAAAGAGACAATGCAATAATCTTCACATACAAACTCAGCAATGCAGTATACACAATTCAGAAATGCAATATGCTTCCTTGATAAACAGTTTTGAAACAGCCCAGACACAGTTTGTTTACTGTCTACGAGAACAGCTTTATACACAGACAACATCCTATCCACACTGTAAAAAATGACCGTGATTTTAACGGTAAAAAACTGTGAAAAAGCTACGGTAAAACCTGTTAAATAGTTAACGGTAAGTTCCCCTAATATATACGGTGAAAAACTGTAATAGACATTTCAGACAATTTTACGTAATGCCGCTTTTGGAAGTAAAAAAAGAATGTAAAATTTACAGGGAAAAATTTGACGTTCCCAGAATTTCAAAATTTCAAATTTTGTTTGAATTTGATGTTTTTTCTTTGAAATAACTATGTTTCTTCTTAGTTTTTTTTCTTATCAGTTATGTTTATTAGGGTTGTATGTTACATATAATGTTGTTACATTAATGTTTATTGCATATTTCAGTTTAATGAGTCTCACCATGATGGTGTTTAGTGCTTGTGTGAATGACACTGTGCACCTTCTATATATGTTATCATTTAAAAGCTGCTTGGGATGGGCTTTGGTTCATCATGTGACTTTCTAATCACCTTCTGCATTTGGTGGTTATCAGTGTATTTTAAAGGTACAAAACAGATGTCAGTACTTCAATAGGTTGGTATATTAACATTATATCAGTTAATGAAATTATGGTATTTAACTGTAAATTTAAGTTAAAACCGTAAAACCTAAAATGTTGCTACCGTATATTTTACGGTAGAATTCCAGCAACCACAGCTGCCGTTTTTTTACTGTAAATTTTATGGAATTTTTTTTACAGTCCATAATGTAAGTGCATAACTGATTTGAGATGTTTTTCATCGGAAGAATCTTCATTAACAGTCACTGACACACAGCACATAAATAGCACTCCTCACATGAACTGCACAACAGACCTGAGTTAATGCTGACACTTGATTCTTACATTGTAATATATGTCTAACAATCATAACTAAATAAAAAAAGAGTAAAAAAGAAACCATGAATATGTAAAGCACACCAATATTGGGTGGCATAATATATTTTAAATGACTTTCTATGCCTTTTTAGTTCTGAATGAATTATATTGTTTCTTATATCCACCATTTTGAATAAAAACATTTTAAAGAGCTTGTCACAAAGCAGTATAGAATATTTTTATCCATAAGGTTACATGCTATGCTTTGGTTGAAATAAGATCTTTAAGTCGCCAAGAAATCAAAATAGAAAATTATTTTGACTTATTTTTATGGAATATTGCAATGTTAATTGTAAATGATTTATATATGCCCATATTTTTTTTGTTTTTTTCAATTCATGTGTCCTCATAATCTGACATGGATACCGGTACAAGGGCTAGTCACTAATCTAGCAATATGTCACTCACATGAGATCACAGCAATTAACAAATGACAACACTCCAGTTATCTAATCAATTCCAGATGGACATAGTTTGAAATATTTTTCATATCATAAGCACGGAAATTCAAACAATGAAGCCTACTAGGTTTTGAGACATTTGAGCCTTCATGTGTGTACCTTTAAAGCACAGAAAATACAGGCATCACCCAAGCAGAAATGGCCAGAGAGCTGTCGTAGGCTCCTCCTGAAGATGTCAAGCTGCCAAAGAACCTGTAAGAAACAGGTCTTTAGTTTGCATAAAATCAGCCTGCCATAGTGCGCCATGTTGAATCATTTTGCACCCTTAATGAAAAACTATATATCAACTTTTACAAATAAAGTCTCCAAAAGTGTTTTTTTTCACAGCGAATCCATAGAAGAACCTTTTGTGGTTCACCAAAGAACCTTTCGATGAACAGTTCTTAAAATAATCATTTGTCTTAGTGTGCAGTAGGTTTCAAAGCTTTTACTATGTGCAGTAGGTTTCAAAGACGCTAAAAGTTCTTCAGGGACTTGATAGAAGTCAATAAAGGACCATTATAGTTTTAGCAAGTTCCCACCATTTCCTACAACATCTGTGAGTATTTGCAACTTTGACTTGCATTAGCATTACACAGAATATTTCACATTCACTATTTACGAAATCCCATACCTGCACATTATGAGTATTTACCAGAACATCACTCACCTGCACAGCACTGTTGAGGAAGCAGCTGTTCTGGCCTGGCTCATTAAGAAGACCTTTGGTCAAAGCGAGAGAGATCATACTGCCCGGCTGGTAGGACTTGCCCAGCCCTGTCCCACTCCAGGCACCTGTACCAGCCATGTTACCTCCAGGCTTTTTAAATAGTTTGACCCATGCCATGAGGTTGGAGCCTGGCCCTCTCCAGCAAACAACCAGAGTCAATTACTGAAGCAACTTGAGGTTGATGCATCTGTTTTAGGCAACATTAGCTCTCAGCAGTCCCTGTACCTGGCAGAGAAGACCAACTTCACGCTGCCCCACAAAAAGAGCCAAATACACTGCACTGGACTTTTTTTCGATGTGCAGGATTTGACAGCACACCATTTGGATATAAGGAACCATTCAAAACAGTAGCTCTTTATTAAGTGTGAACATGTGACTTTTAGCCACAAGTTGGGGCACGCTGCTTTATCAGTCCAGCAGTTACTATGACAATGATCACACTCTGTCTCCCCAGTATGTGTGGATTCATCTGCATCCAGGCACACTGGCAATAAGAGGATGGATGCAGATAGAAGAACAAATCCATTACTCTCTTCAGCATTTCCAGCAAAGTCAATGGAGGTCACTGAAGGGGGTCATTCATAAAGGCTCCTCAGGACAGGCACTGAAGTAGAACACCGGCTAACAAAGAAGACCTACAGAGAGGGAGAGACACACAGAGAAGGGTTGGGGGTGCAGTGGGTGAGCAATATGAAGAGACAAAATCAATGTTGTTAAACAGAAAGCTGTCAGGGTACTACAGCCATTTTGTACACAGAAGTATTACATAAACTCTGATGCCATCTGCTATTAGGAGCTACATATTCTTCTGTACACAAGGTTTATAGATAATCTTCATGACAGGGTGGTTTGTTCTTATACCATACATAATTGGGCATAAAATGTATATAAAATCTGGGCATTCGGTTGTGAATTCAAAAGAATTGTACAATCCCATTCGTATGCTTTCATAAAATACGCTTAAAACCCATTGACAGGTCCTCAGTCTTCATACATTATGTGTAGATATATTTGTATTGCTTTGATCGTTCTCTAAAGATCCCACCTTCTCGCACACCACAGTTGGTTGATAAAGTACAATGCCTGCACTATTGGTCATTTCCTTTAGTGAATATGAAAACAAATGGTAAACAAACACTATGCAATAAAAATTGATATATGGTCACTCTGTCTGTAGACCAATATTTCATAAAATACATGCTGACTGCCTGGACTTTTCACTGGTTGAGCTCAGAAAGAAAATCCAGGTCAAAATCCAAAAATTTCATTAGACGTTATCTCTGGTTTTCACCTCAGTGTTGTGAGGCACAGTGACAACGACAAGATAAAATATCAAAACAGCTGCTCTAATGGTCTTTGGTCAGCAATGTTTAAGACAGTACTTCCTAAAAAACATGACAGCAAAAAAAAAAAAAAAAACAGAAATATAGCTGAAAAATGTAGGCTGCTACTTTAATGAAGTACTTGAAACAAACTTAGTGACTGTTTATAGTCTGTTTATAATTGAGCTCTTTTTTGTGTGATTTTGTGTGGTTGACTTTTATCCATTGCCCAAAGAAACTGTTAGCTTATTTGATAAACCATAACACATTTACTATCTTTTTTTTTTTTTTTTTTTACTGCATCCATGGATCAAAAAATTAAAATGTTTCTGAAAACTGCCCAAGTCTAGAATGGCTTGTTCCTTATTTAATATTCTTCTTTTATTGTGCCAAAAAGAACTGACCGGACAATACAACCAATCCAGTTAATGAGTTTTCTTTATGTATCACTTGTAAAAATGCATATCTATCATTCTACTGAGTTTAAATGATAGTATTACATTTTATGTATAGATTAACTAAAATAAATCTCAACAAATATATTAACTGAGTAATATATATACAAAGAGTTGTACAAGCAAGTCACACAGATGCTGCTTAACATATTCAAAGTAGAAGGTACAAATACTTTTGTTGTGTATTTGCAACACGAATATCTCTTTTGAATAAAGAGAAAATAGCTCTTTTTCCCCCAAAGTTAACATCCAGTTCCTTTACTGATGTACTGTACTGTAATGTACTGATGTCACTTAAATAAATGTTTATGTTTTCTAATATATTTTATTATTCTTGTATTTATTTTAAAATGTTAAGCCACCAGCATTTTGTTTGTCATAAAATTTATGATAACATTAACATGACAACAAACAACAGTAAAGTGTGGAGAAAATTTATGAGCTTGCATTGAGATACTTTGTTTCTACGCAACAAAAAAAATCTATCTACTACTTCTAATCTTGTGTTTTTAGTAATCATCTCTCATTTGCAGTACCACATTTTTAAACAGGAATGCACTGCTTGTACTTTGACACCTCTGAAATTCATTCAAATTTATTCAGAATGAAAAATTATAGTAATAACATGTCTGTACACGTGGTATTTATGTCATTATTTGTTATTATTACAGTGTAGTATTGCAGCTACTGTAGCTTTTTAAGAAGTTTAGCTGTGTCATGATGTCTGAGACTAAAGATTGTGTAAGGATATCTGACTGGTGTTCAATGCTAAGGGGCGATCCTCTACCCGGAGTCTCTGTGACCAGGGTCAGGATGAATGTAGAACTTGTTGCCGCAGTGTCGCAGTATATTACTGTAAATGCTGGACCATTGCCATGGCTACCGCATGAAGATGATGGGCTGTAGGCAGCTGCAGCACTGATGCTGAATTCCTGCCTCTTCATACTAAAAACGCAGAATTTCTAACAGTATGAAATTAAATTTACAACAAAACATTGATGAAGGGGTTTCTGAAGAATTTGCGTGGTTCTCACAAGCACTTGAAAATTTACACTGGAGAATATGATGCTCTGGAGTTTACCAGTGTAAATACCGTAACAAGTATACATTATTAAATTGCTATGCAGCTGTTCATCATGGAAAACCGTGCTTACTAAAATAACTATTTGTGGTAGCCTACTGTTATTTTTATGCCTTTTTAAAACGAATACTTAAAATACAGTGACAGAACTATCAGAAAATATTAACACAAAGATTTGTGTGTCTAGCTATATGAGCTCATTTGTCATTAAAAAGCGCAGTGAGACTGCTGAATGAAAATAGTGTTTTCGTGTTTTAAGTAGTTATGAAACAGAATTGATTATTATGTTGTCTTGTAACAGTATCTGCATAACATGACATGATAAACAAAAGCAAAAATGCGCTCAGCATGCCGTTACACCTGTTTCTACGCATGCGCATCAGGTGACCTGCACTATGCCGCATTTTGGGGCATTAGAACGCGCCTATGATGCCCCAAAATGCTACCCATGTAGGCAGCTAGCTGGGTTTTGAGACATAGCCATTAATAAATAACAACAGCTCACCTACACGTGTCCAGTAAATTGGTAGGCCTACTCAAATCCTGCGTTTAGAAGCGTGTTTATCCACGTCTGTACATAAAGAGCTGAGTTCATTATGCACGTCCAGCTCAAGTTACTTGCTGTCGGAATCCTTCATTGCTCAGCGTGACATAAAGCGCAGTAAATCCATATGGTCAAAGATCCTCTTACAGGCCTAAACACAATAACACCGCAGCGCTGTGTCCATGTTAATGCATTCCTGCTCCTCCACACTCATCGGCATGAGGGTTTATCCGTTCAGGTCCTGAGCTGGAGATTATTCTGATGGATGTGGAGTTAGACGCGCTGGCTCCGCCCCTCATATACCGCTACACTATTTACTGTCATTCCGCAGGAATAACCCGCGTGTGCGGAGGGCGTGGATTCTCACGACACCCAGAAAAACCACCGATGTGACATTTACATTGTTGTACAGTGCTGGCCATTGCGGTGCTTGACGTGTCACGCACTGTCAAAAATAAATAAATAAATAAAATAGAAATAAAATCATGTTTTAGCATCATGTCATAATATTGTTATTATATTACAATTACTGTCGACTTTTATTAAATTAGGCTACTCCAGGAATTAAAACAGTATGACCTTTGGGATATGAACAAAAACTTATGCAACAATAAACCAATTCTACAGGAAACTGGGGCAAAATATCCTACGCGCAAAACCACGTGACTCAAAGGTGATGAAATATGTTGTTTTGTTTGAGCAAACTACTCAAATATATGATTTTTATGAATATATGTACACTTATTTTTTTTTTTTACATTTGTGACCCTGTGACAGTCATTTGTTTATTTTATTTTTTTAATTGAGATTTATACATCATCTGAAAGCTGAATAAATAAGCTTTCCATTGATACCTGTTAGGATAGGACAATTTTTGGAAAAGATGCAACTATTTGAAAATCTGGAATCTGAGGGTGAAAAAAAATAATAGTAATCAAAATATTGTGAAAATCGCCTTTAAAGTCCTTAGCATTGCATATTACTAATCAAAAATTAAATTTTGATATATTTACTGTAGGACATTCACAAAATATCTTCATGGAACACGATCTTTATTTAATATCCTAATGATTTTTGGCATGAAAGAAAAAATGGATCATTTTGACCCATACAGTTGTTGGCTATTGCTACAAATATGCCTGTGCTACTTAAGAAATGTTTTGTGCAGGGTTATACTTTGTTTTGCATCATGATGGCCATGTGAACATTTACAGATCTGAGTGAAAGCAACTAAAACCACATCCTTGGAAATAAATTCACTATACTTTATGAATATATGCTTTTTTGAAGGACAGCACAGTATGCTTAATATACTGCCTCACTTTATATGAATCTATATGATGTATATTTCTGACTATAATAAGTATTTGTTGCTCATTGTTGTGTGAATAAAAAGGTGGAACACAAACTGCTTGAACAGACCAAACATTTCATCAGCTCCAAAATAGTCACTGCAATTAGTGTTTGTGCACTAATGATATCAGCCAAGAGCAAATACCAGAACTGAAGTTTATAGATGGAGCTATTATTTAAAAGGTAATTAGTTTTCAAATCAACAAAATAACGCATAACTTAGGTTCTGAACACTTGGGACAGTAAATTAGGGATACCCTTTATGTTAAAGTGAGATTGTTATAGTAATTTAATAATTATGAAAATAAGTATTGAGTAATATTAATTAACTACAGTAACTATGTTAGTTACATAAAATTGGGTATAATTTACTGTTGTGACTATTGTAAGTACTTGTAACATGTGTAACAACATCACCCTATAAATAAATAAATATTAGTTTTGTCTGTTGTTTAGGGTATATGTAGGTAATGCAATTTATTATTTAATGGCCTTTAAGGTATTCTACTGTAAAATAGCTAATGTTTTTCCATGCACAATTTATTGCAGCGCTCAAAGGAAGCATTTGCTGACTGTCTGGAAGTCTTTGTGTTTACTGTAACTGTAGCACAGAGAGTGTCAAATTCAAGGCTACTTATGACTCCTGTAAATATAGACAGTGTCAGAGGATATGTCTGTGTGCTATGCCTCAGGGTAACTGAGACAGCTTCTTCCAGAGACTGCTCTGGATGACGATGATTTACTATGCAGGTACATGTGGTGAAAACACCATTCAGAACATTATTAGCACTTTTGGCCATATATAAAAATGATACAAATTTAATAAATCACCAATGACAGAAATTTGAAATAAATATGCATTTTATTTGGACAATTTGTGTACACTATATTTTGAAGCTACAGGCAAAAGTACTAACACTGTGAATAATGATAAACAGCAGCAAAAAGTCAGAAATACATTTCACAAGACAAATTTTCAGAAATATATATTAATAGGATTTTTTTTACAGTACAAACAAGATTTTAGGCATTCAGCACATTATATTTACATGGCTGTTTCCACCATTGACCTATCCCTGATCAATTTGTGATTTCAGGTTTAAAATGATTGATTTTACTGTTATACTACAAAACTTTGTGAGTTTTCATAGAATCTAGAGTGCAAAATATTTCACCACAGAAAAAAGGTAACCTAAAAATTATTTGATGCTGTACTAAATATATTACAGATAAATGTGAACGCAGTCTTAGAAAACTGGTAATGTTTCACAGTATAATCAAGCATAATGTTAGTGAAAATCACTGTATCGCCCTGGATGTATCAATAAATGTACTCATTGTACAATGTATATTCTTACACTTTTTATATGCTTATTGTTTTGCAAAAATGCATTGAGTCTTCATCCATAAATAAAAATTAATTTCTGTGTTTGATGGTAATCCACACTGTATTATTCAGTTTGTGAGTTTGTGGTTACTTGTAATTTTTGGTGATATAACTAAACACATTATAACACGTAGTATAATGTGCTATGTGGTTTTTAACCCAACAGAAATGGTTAATTCTGATGCCGATTATTAATGCTTCCTTGTGTTTTGTTAAATAATCTTCAGTTCTGAGGCATTCCTTACAAAAATGATATGTGGTAATTGCTGTCCCAAGAACAGCAGTTCAAAATTCACTTCAAAGAATACTAAAACACAAACTAGACATCTACACACACCCTATACCACAATCAGGCTCATTGGGATTGGGTAACAAGTGGGGCTTGAATCTGTGTTACAGATCGTCAGACTCAGGGATCTCAAAAGGCTCCAGAGAGACAGTGGGTAAAATGAGAGGCGTGCCATCGGAGATCCACCCCTGGGCAGTCCTGTTGAAAGTGGGTCGCTTGGCTGTAGAATCCTGGAGCTCGGGGTATCGAGGAGCATTCAAGTCCACCTCTGGAAGCTTAAAGGTGATCCCTCGTGGGGCTTTTTCGAAACCCCCAAATGGTGTAGCCACCCTAAGAAAAAGAGATTTAATTACCGACACATCTGTATTGGTTTTTGTTCTGCTGCTGGAACTTTGGACAGTTCCTTTAAGTTTTTTGCATATATGTTTATACACACACACACACACACACACACACACACACACACACACACACACTCACATAGTGTGTGTGAACACACACATAGAACACACACAGTGAACACACACACATAGTGTGTGAACTATTTTTAATGATAGATATGATACATTTTCAAATAAATAAACATAACCTTTAAAAACACTATATTTTTGCATTTTCAAGATTTTTTTTTTCTTGTTGTTATTTTGTTGTTTTCATTCTTTTTTTATTTTGTGAAATATAGCATAAAAGTAAAATCAGTCATTTTATATCAATCCCATTTTAAATCAATGCCAATTTTTGGGATCAAAGTTCACATGAATAACTTTAAGTTTTAGGGCATATATATTGCACTATATTGCCAAAAGTATTGGGTCACCCCCTTCTAATGAACAGGTTTGGCTACTTTAGTTATTTCCATGAGTACAAATCTTAATGTTTAAGCATATAATGATATTCTAGGGAATTGTGTGCTTCTAATTTTAAAGCAACAGTTTGGACAGGACCCTTTTCTATTCTAACATGACAATGTTTCTATTCTAACATGACAATGGTTCAAAAAGAAATGATTGATTTAGTCAGTGTGGAAGAACTTGTCTGGTCCGCAGAAAGCCAAGTCCTAATCCAAGCTGAACACCTCTGGTGTGACTTTAAATGAGCCAAATCTTGAGCCAAAAACTCTTTACCAAACACCAATGACTTGTACATACACTATATGGACAAATGTATTGGGACACCCCCTTCTGTAGAACAGAAAAAGGCACTTCCAAAACTGTGGCAACAAAGATGGAAACATAATTCATGTATTTAAAAATTGTATTTCCATCTCTGTTGCAACAGTTTTGGAAGTGTCTAAAATGACTGTACCCATATGTACAAGTCATTGGTGTTTGGTAAAGAGTTTTTGGCTCAAGATCTGCATTTAAAGTCACACCAGAGGTGTTCAGCTTGGATCAGGACTTGGCTTTCTGCAGACCAGTCAAGTTCTTCCACACTGACTAAATCAATCATTTCTTTTTGAACCATGCCTTATACACAGAGGCATTGTCATGTTAGAATAGAAAAGGGTCCTGTTCAAACTGTTGCTTTAAAATTAGAAGCACACAGTTCCCTAGAATATCATTATATGCTTAAACAGTATGATTTGTACTCATGGAAATTACTAAAGTAGTCAAACCTGTTCATTAGAAGGGGGTCACCCAATACTTTTGGCAATATAGTGTATTTCAGATATGAATTGTTGGTTGAGACTGCACCTCCTGTTTATCTCCTCATGATGGTGCTGTGTTGTGCAGATACATTATTGCAGGACTGAATATATTCACTTTGTGCAATAGATCAACAGTGCAGTATGCATAAAAATGGTAACTATTCTAACTATCATTAATCTTTATTTGATGATAAATATGGTAACTTAAAAAGAAACCAACATAACCTTATACATTGTATTTGATTTTTCTAAAATTAAAATCAAACTAAATGTAATGTTTTTGTTGGAATCAGTATTCACATGCATGTTGCATGATTTGGCATTAAGAAAAAATGCAATACCTATTAAAGCTTTTGTAGTCAGGCAGGTCTGTTTTAGGCTCAGGCACTGGCATGTGAACTTTAAGTGTGTCAGCCAGCGTGGGGTCATTGATGATGGCCTCTTCCCAGGGGGAGTGGTAGGATTTTGGCATAGCTGTGGCATTGAACCTCTCTGGAGGAATGTTTGTCAGTGGACCTCCATATCCTGCAAAAAACAAGAGTTTGCTGCATATGTTTCATGTTTTAGTTTGATGATCTAGAGTTCTTGATATAGTGTAGCCTCTGTAAAGAATATCTTATGTAGAACACACCATATAAATTGACAGGCACTGACCTAAATTGAGATGAAAGGAGTAGAACTAAACCGAATCAGGCATATTAAAACCGAACTGCACCACAATAAAACCTAATTAAAAATACAGATTTGTCTTGGATTTAGTTGTGCAATATGGTCTTGAGGTTTTTTTTATTTTTACAAAGAAAAAGTAGCATGCATTTATTAAACATTCACAGAGTGAAACACACATACAGTACCCTTTTAACCTGTTTAAAGTCACTCAGAGTGATTCACTCAGCTAGAAATAGAAGGTGATTTGGGGGGGGGGGGTGCTGTCACTATCATATTCTCTCTTCAATCTCTCTGATTCCATTGCACTTATCCTTTCACAGATGATACAAGGCTTTGTAAACATCTTAAAAGCTAGTCAGGGTAGATAACAAGAGTAAAGCATGAGTAGTGCAAACCTCCTGACTCATCCGCCATTATGACATCTATTAAGAATTCATATAAACCATGTTATTCAAACTGTTAAAATGAAAATTTTTGAAATAAAATTACTTCTAAAACACAATTCTTGTTTTTTTTTTTTTTTTTTTTTTTAATTCAATGTGTTACTTCATGTTTCTTTGAATTTATTTGTGAAATTTAATAGCAATGTCTTAGTGAAAATAGTTTCTGTGCATTATAAACATTGTTGATTTTGACATACCTGGTGCAATGTCCTGAGGGTTTGCTGGATTTCTGGGATCTGGTGTGTTTGGGGGTGTTTTTGATGCAGCTCCTTTATTTGCTGAGTTTTCTGCATTGGCTTGATTTTCATTCTAAAATGAAATGTCAGTTTCAACTTGGACATATAGTACCTCACTGTGCATGTGCAGTAAGATATATAAAAAAAACCTTTACAAACAATTGTATAAATAATTTCAGATTGTGGACAAAGTGGCCTGAAAGTGATTTTGTTCCACTGTTAAAATGGTGCTGTGAAAACACAATATATTATTAACAGCAGCTTCTCCAATAAGGCAGAGGGGAGTTTTGTGCACTTTTGTGCTGAAAGTAGTCTGTTCTATCACTCCATGTTAAAAATATTAAACAAAAAAGGTCAATGGAGGATTTTCAAACTTCATGTCAACACCACTATTTCCAGGTTAGGATGTCAGTCCAGATGTCAGAGCCCAGACTTCAACAAAATCATTATATCAAGAGCACTTTCACTACCATTGTGCCACAGCTCTGCCATTCTTTTCTTTCCCAAGTTATGATTGAAGCATAATTTATGATTTATTACAACTATTTACTTTAAAATAATTAACTTCACAATATCCTTGATCTTGGACTGTTGTTTTAGTAGTATCAGATTACTAAATCTGCTCTATTTAAGATACAGAGTGGTTTCTTGTACATCCATTTCATTATGTATACATTTCCAGTTATATATAGTTACAGTGTACATTATAAATCCTTTGATTGAAACATATTAACAAGCTATCACTTATGTTTAAATGCATTTTGGTACACAGTAGTGAGAACAAGCACACACACACACAAACACACACACTTGAACAGTGATAAATGAAGTAGGCTGTCAGGGGCACGCATTTCAGTGCTGACCCTAAAGAAGGAACATTGGGAAGGACAGGGGCACGTGGCATTTGCTATCTTCCATGTGTGGCTGCCATTCATTCAGCTGAGCACATGCTTGCTTTACAAAGCAATCACACATATAGCAGTTCAACAAGCAAATCACAGTTTAGTCTTTCTAGGCTCAATGTCAACATCAAATTAGATATCTAAGCTCACGTCAGAAGTAGGTTAGATATGATTGGTATTATTAGTGCCACAATATGTACTACATTGATGTGCATCTTTTTAGCTGCAATATAATGATTGTTATGCACAATATAAGCAAATATTCAAGCCAGTGTGGATGCTACTTACATTAAACATGGCATTGGCTTCATTCTGAATGCTTTCAAACGTATATTTCTCTGACCTCCGCTGTCTCATCTTAAAAAGACGTGACCCTCGGTTTGACAAGAGAGACAGTTCCTCCAGCATGATGTCTTTTGGAGTGGAAAGTTTCTTTCCCAGGTCCATAGTAAAACCTGCATTAATATCACACGATTTTTTGTTATTACAAAATAATTCAACAGAGTCATTTATAAAACCTTGGACAATGCTTTATAATAATTTACATGATAATGTGCATGGCTCATGGCAATTTATATAGGCAATAATTAATGACTCATAAAGACATTACTACAATATATCATGTAATAATGTCTGTTAATGACTTAATAGTGAATGATATGAAAGTTATTATGAAGTGAACTTTTAGATGCTTCATATGATCCATATTTGAATGCATACATGTATGCATTGTATATGGGCGTATATTGTATATGGGCATATGTATTGTATGTAGGTGTCATTTATTCAAACACTTATCATGATAAAGAAACCAAAAATACAAAAGGTTATGGATACCTGTGTTAGATACACATTCTGTGAAAGGTCACATGAAAAATCATTCAACCTTAATAGAAACTGGCGAATTCATTATTAAAAGGTTAGATGGTTATGAAAGTTTTATTAAAGGGTAATTATATAAGGTGCATGTCGTATGCTATTGCTGCAGGAGCTTTTCAGCCATGCTGATGGTGTTATTCTGAACATTTCCAAGATAAGTCTAAACATAACTTTATATTTATAATAGAAATCATTCATTTTGTGTGTCATTAATGTTGACTGATGTTTCAATATAAAATGTTTAATGTTAATTAAAATCGTACTTAATCTAAAAAGATATAACAAAATGACTGTGAAAGGTTCAAGGGTTTTTTTTTTTTCAACAGGAGACACTCTCTTGTTCTCCATGATCTTTATTCTGTTCTCATTTCAGCTCCAACACAGCTGTCCCACCCCATCCTCCCAACTTTAGCCTCTGCAGAAATAGCCTGTGACAATGACAGAGTGAATCCACTGCTACATCCACACAAGATTATTTATGGCTGAGGCTTTGGCCCTGAACCACATTCTAAATGTTGGCGTTTCGGTCTGCGATTGGCAGCTACAGTGCTGTGCTCTGTAATCACTCAGTGCTGATCTGAGAGCAGGTTTTGATAGAAGGTTATACCGTTGGCACCACCATGGACCTCATGGCAAAGGGCAGCTGCCTGCTTCTTCCTCTCACGCACTGAAAGAGTGCTGAACTGTGACATGTTGGTTTAAAAGAGAATCCCAGTAGTGCTGCAATACATAAAGGACACAGATGCTTGTAGTATAACTATCTAAAGTCAATTTAAAGGATAATGTGATGAAAAGTCCCAAGAGAACCTGTCTGGAAAAAAAAAGTTTATACAATAAGGATATTGCTTTTTAAATGAGCTTGATTTGTCTATTATTATAACTACAGTATTCTATGTTTTTATTACATATATTGAAAAAAGGTGTTGTCTTTGTGAATTTAACTGAAATAAAATCTATAAATCTGCAGAATATTTTTTTCCTCTATAAATTAGGACGTCTGTGTAAAACTGTTGAGGATTGCTATGGAGTTTTTGACACTGAAAATTTTAACACATAAGACTAGTATTATAGTTACTGAATAAAATAGAATAATACATTTAGTTGTATTAAATGCCATATTTAGGCTTTCTAAACCACTGGAAATACTCTTATACCCTATAAATATCCATAACTGTCATTAAAGTGTAAAGGTGAAACTTACCTGACCACAAGCCAACTCTTTATACAGAGCAAGATGTCATATGTCATGAAGTGATATAAATCATGGATATGCATGAGCTGGTGACGGAACACTGTGTCCAGAGTGTAGACTGGGCTACTGAGACTGATCAAAGCCAAAAGAAACTTTCTTGGCATGGTTTGCAAGGCCTTGCCATTCAATCCTTTACTTGCTGCTCTCATTGAAAAGTTCAAAAAGCTCGATCTCTGAATTCTCTCTTTGTAACATTGCGAGTAATGCTTATATTGATTTATGTAGGTAAATTATTCCTCATGAAAAGTTTTTTTAATGGTTGCATAATATTATCATTATCTATCTGAATGCTTTATATTGCTATGACGCTAAAAAAAAAATCATATGCTTGCACAATTCAGAAAGAATTTCCTAAACAATCATTTTCATATTTATGTTCATTTGTTAGGGCTTCTGTTTTAGTTCATTCCATTATCATGTGCACATTTATCCAATATCAGTCTTCTAAGAGAGCCATCTAAAATACATCTCTGAGTATCTATGTTTTGTTACCACTGTCAGAACTGTCCGCAAAACACAACCCACAACTCCCATCATTGTTATAACACATGTCTGTTATCATTATGTCCACACTGCACACCGTCTCTCAAGGAAGGCCATCTTCTTACCTGTTAGATCTGCCTGTGTCTTGAGTTCTACCTGTACAAAAGAAGAGGTTACTTTAGGTAGATCGATCCGGCCTGATTTGTCTTTGTCTCGCACTCTGTTCTTGACTTGCACTGGGGTGGGGGTGTGTGCGAGTGTTAGTGGAACGCCAGCTTGCATCAATAGGCTAATTTTAGCTGTGTTCAGCACTCAAACCTCTCACAATGGTATAAGTTGGTATGGAGGGGGAGGGAGGTGAACTGTATGCATGAGAATAAAGTGTACAAAGTCTGTGAGTGAGTACTTTTTGTGTATGTGTGTAAAAGGTGATGGAGGTTTTAGTCTGTGTAATTGTTAGCTTCAGAGGCTGGGATTTTCTTGATTGTCATTTATGGCTGTCCTTCCAGAAGTATGAAGATCCTGCTCCTGCATTGTTACATAACACATCATCTTACAGGACTCAGCACTGAGACAGTAGTCTGCTCCAAGAGAAAATCAAATAGGCCTAATCTATTTTGCAATTTTATTGTCTGTAAAAAGATCTGACAGAATCAAATGGTAGCAGTAAACATTGGTGAATAGAAGAGTAAAAGCATTTCTAGTCATCGTGCTTTAATAAAACACTCTTTATTGTACAACTTGATACATGATAAGAATTCAAATTGTTTGTGGTGAGTTCAGATTTCAAAAGTATTGTCAGGCTTAATAAACAATGTGCATATTTAAATAAATGAAGTTGCAGATGTTCATTTAGACAGAAATAATATTCTGTGCTGTTTCTAGAGTTAGTATTAGAAAAAGGTTATTGATTCACACATTAGAGAAATAGAAGATTTAACATTACAAGATTTGGCATTACAAAATGCATACTGAACATTAGTTCCACAAGCAGTAATGCAATTTTGAACTATGAACTATGAAGTGTGATGCCTCAATATCACCCAGAAACATAATTACGAGCATTCGAGTTGAACACAAATAGCCTACTATCAGAGATATAATCAAAGATTAAGAACAACACAGTGAAAATATCGTACTTTTATCACTTCTGACATGATTAAAAATCATTGATGATTCGTTAAAAAATGTAAAAACGTTGTTCTGGAGGCTATACAATTAATGCTCTGTTTCCCTAAAGTGCCATTTTATTTTATTTTTATTAAATCTGGTGTCTTTTGTCATTCATTGTTTAAAAATGTTGGGTTATTTTTGGTGTTTTGGAGCTTGACAGCAACTGGAGTGTAAAATTAAAGATTTTTCATGTTAAGGGTAAACTATTTTTTAAACCTTTTTAAAAAATCAGCACGGACAGACAAACAAACTTGACTTATAAAATGGATTGCTGTAACTGTTGGTTTATGCATCAAAGATATGGATATAAAACAAACTATAACAATACGGCCCCTTTTTGTAATATATATTACATATACTATGAGATATGTAGCTACTATGATTTAATTTGATCACTCAGAATATTTAATTACAGTTTCCAACTGACTCTGTGCAATTGTGGACAGTTTGTGTGAAGTGTGACATTTCTAGGCAGAGAACTACCCCTGCTATACCTGTTACTGGTCACCAGAGGCTGTGCAGGATGGAAAGGTGGCCCATATATTGGTTCTTTTGGCACTGAAGAAAAGCTGTTTGTAGGGGATGTAACAGCTATTACAGGCTCCATCTCCTGTGGGCCACCAACAGACTCGTAGAAAACTCTTTGCTTCCATTCTGCTGGTGTTTCTGGTAATGATTTTCTATGAGTAGCAGAAATTTTGAACACAGAGGAGAGTGTTTTTTGGGGCTGTTCCACCCATGAATATTGCCTGTTCAGTGACTGACGTGTTGAATGGACACCTGGAGTGGGCACAGGGGAAGCAGGAGACACAGAGGGCAGTCTCTGGGGGAAAGACAAGGAACGGCTCCTGCTGAATCCCTACAAAGAGAAAGAAAGATAGACGTTCACAATTTTTTTCAGTAGTAAATCAATTATACACAAGTTTTTCTTACAGCACTTTTTACATCAAACAAATAAAAGAAAACATGCATTTTGACTGCCCTCTCCTGGACTATGGCTGCAAATGCTATTTAGAGATATTGCTAATTTTGGTTCAGGGGAGGTCAGGGTTGGTTGGCACCAGATTAATTCTGGGTTATAATTAGATATTGTCAAAACATTTTTCGGAGTGGTTGCACTCTTCAAACTTACTGATTCTATGAAGACATAAAAGTTAGAGACTGCCTGGTAAATGTATATATATATATATATATATATATATATATATATATATATATATATATATATATATATATAGTGCACAGCATAAATGAGTACACCCCCTCTAAATCTTAACAAATTTGGCAGTTACTCTTTACTTAGAAGAAATGTTTATGTTCTTTGGAGATATGATGTTCCAACAAGTGTGCTTGATCAATTACCAAAGAATGTCAAATTTATTCAGGAAAATAAGATTTTCTTATCACAGTGGTAAAAAATGTTGTGTTGCAAAAATGAGTATGTCCTCCTGAAAGTTACTAAATAAAAGTTAAAAAGAAAAAAGACAATTAAAAGTGTTATATAGCCTACTGAATCACACTCAGACTTAATGCTGACAACAATGGAATCACTTAGGAGAGAGCTGCCAGGAGAGATTGTGCACAAAAGAGCACAATGGTACTAGAGGAATACCAAATCATTGTTTTAAGTGTGAAAATATAGCAAAAGTAACACCAACATTCAAAAACAATGGACTTGTGACAAGGCCCCTGAAATAATCAGGCCTTCACTTTGTTTTCGTTTAGTGATGAGTGAATTTTTTGCTAGAAAAAGGGCAGGAGAAATACCATGTCAGCAAAATCTATGAAAAAAAAGACTGTTTATCTCACAGAGTAAGATGCAGCCTGCAGAAGTGACATGCATGGTTGTTGTCACCACAGGAACTGTCTACTGTAGCCAAGGCACAATAAACTCATTTAACCTTTTCCAAGGCCCATATTTACTTCTGGGAATTCATACTCTGGTCTCAAGAGACCAAGTCAATCATTTTGGATCCAAAAGCATTCAAAATGTTCTGGTGTTGCTCGTACAGTGAGAAGTGCCTGGTTCCCACAGTGAAGTTCAGTGGTAGTAAAGCTCTTCTATAGGGATGAATGAGTGCTGAGGGAGTTGTGCTTTATCAATTCTGTCATGAATTCACACACCACTGTGTGATGAAACAGAAGATGCTACCCTCTCCTCATTCCCTGGGTTGAAAGTAAAAATCCTTTAGTGGACATGTATTTCACCCAATCTTAATATTCTTTAGCACCTGTGGGGGATTCTGTAGAGACGAACTGAGCAACACTCCCCATTAAAGACCAGAGCATTCAAGGAGGTCATCCTCCTTGTTAAACAGGACAGATGTGGCAATTTGTCATGAACATGTACACTCAGTTCCAAGAAAGGTTGAGTTTAGATAATTTTGTACTTTAAACAATTGTTCACTAAAAACGTTTATACTCTATCAATTTGGGAAGGTGGGGGAACTTCAGTGATGTCCAATCATAGAGTAAACTCTCAACTCATCTTGCTGTAGTGTTGTCATTAAAAGATGTTTTTTTTTTAGTCTGTTTGGTGTTGAGTCGAGGGTGAGGTTATTTCAGCACTTACCTATGGTTAGAGGCACCTGACTAGTTAAGAAGTGTAAGACCAGTAAGATCAGATGGCTAAGCAGAAGCGGTATCTTAATAGGGTTTGTGTGTTTCAAACATGGTGGAGCAAGAGCTATTTTTAAAATGAGCTATGTGCAGAGTTCAGAAAACCACTGCCCCAGCCCACTGCAAGCTACCCATAGTATATCAACAATCTGTGAAGAACAAAATGAATCTGACAGAATACAGACCTGTTAAAACTGTTCAAATGAAGGTAAACCAATGGAAAATCTTATCATTTAAGTTTGTTTAAAGACTTTGTGGAATTAATATGTAGTATTTGTTGACCCAATAAAGTACTTTGTGACTCAAGGTGTATTTTTATTACACTGAAGGAAAATATTGTGCTTTTTTCATTCATGGACTGGTCTTTGCAGGACATTACAAAGCAGAGTAACATGAGGGGAATACCAGAAAGAGAGCTGTGGTACATTTGGCAAGCAATTAGAGAGCACAGAAAGCACTGGGAAGCAAATAGAGAGCAAGGAAAGCATTGAGAGAAACAGCTGATGGAAATATTTATTAATCAGAAGAATCAGGAAGTGCAATAGTTTTGAAATGACAAGAGAAAATAACAACAGAAGTAACAGTTCATAGTGATATTTGTATTAGTACAAATAAATATGCTAAGAATATTCTGTACACCCATCCTTTGTTCACTGTATCTGAACAGCAGTGTCTGCTAAATGCATAACTATTTCATTTTAAAAATATATAACACAAATAAAGTATTCTGAATTATATTATTAGATTGACTTCAAATGTCCAAAAAAAAACAAAAAAACAAACAAACAATGTCTTAAAACCTGTGAAGGGTTTCCTCACTATACCAACAACTGATTTGGAGGTCTAACGAAATTGCAAAAGAGTCTCAGTCCAAGAGGAGATCTACAGTAGTATATTGACCTGAAACATTGAATTTAATGCTTTTAACACAGATTATTTCATTGGTGCTTTGCCTGGCCAGACAGCATGGCTGACAAATAAGTGTACATTCCTTTTTACCATCCAGGAACACTTGGCATAATGTGATAAATGTGTTGTGTTGCTATACACAAGACAAAGAGAAAATGTTTAACAGTTTTTCTCTAAAAAATAAAAAATAAACTTAACTGTCATTAATGTGGAAGCATATCACAGTAAAACGGAAACTAATTTTTAAAAAATCCATCTAATCTATAAATGCTATAAATAGTACAACTGTTATATAATGTATGAAATTCTTATCTTGTGCGTTGATCTAGAAAGAGTCATTTAAAGGGTTATGACTTCAGGAAACAAATTTTCTTTGTTTCTTTTTGAATCTTTTGAATTGATTGTACTATAAAAAATTACTTGAACTAATGAAAATGCAAAAACAGAACTTTTTGAATCTGCCAAACATATTGTTTTGAATATATGCTAAAAAAAAAAAAAAAAAAAAAAAAAAAAAAAATCAATTAATGTTGCAAAATTACTGGTTTCCATTTCTTGCCTCCAGTGTTTGACATTTTGGCCGAAAACTTTGGTCTCGGAGCCACTGGTAAGGCACACCGTGAAGCATATTCATTATTCACAGGTAAAGAAGACCCTACACAGACATTGCCCCCAGAGATACCAGGAGGCAGGGAGGAGTTTGAGAAGCCTTTGTTTCTAGGGCCATCACGCATGGCTAGTTTTTTCCCATGTAATTGTTGTGGAATAATGGTGGCTTTATTTGAAGTGGACTGATGAGCAAAGGGGTATGGAACACTTACCTCTCCAGTGGCTTTAGATGGATTTTGCTTAACTGACTGCAAACTATTTGGGGAGGGGGAGAATGCTGTAGAGGGCTCATAAACAAGGGACTGGAAACTGGTAGGGGTTTGAGCAGAAGTTTGCTTAGACTCTGTAGGGGGAACTGCTTCCTTGGCCTCTGGAGTGGAGTTGTAGGTGAAAAGCAAAGAATTTAACTGGTAAGGCTGATGTTTCATAACATCCAGAACATTGAGATGTTTGGGTGGTGGATTCTTCTTCTCCTTGTTTGCTTTAGACTTTATCTTTGGACTAGTTGCAGGAGGGGGTTGCTTAACAGCTGCAAGGGGATAAAAAGGGGACAAAATAGGATTGTAGGAGACTGGAGGTGGAGCACGGACATTAGAAGAGTATTTCCAGGTGCTTGGCATTGAAAGTGTTGGCGATGAGGATCTGGGTGTGTTGGCTCTCACAGTCTCATCGTCCACCACAAATTTTTCCATACGGGACTGTCTTCGAGCAAAAAGTTCAGCTCCTTTTCCTTTAAGGTTCAGTCCCTCAGAAGCACCTGCATCTGATGAGTACCCTTTAGGAGAAGATAATGGAGCCTTAGATCCCTGAAAGTATGTGCTCATGGGTTGGTGTGGGCAGGAAGCAACAGAATTACCATCACTTGACCTAATCCATGATGTTTTAGACTGGGAAGGACCAGCACGGAGTGAATCTGGTGTATGTTTTGCCTGATGTGGTTCTGGAGTCCAGGCCGGTTGATGCAGATCTGGTGTGTGGGATGGAACCCAAGCAGGTGATGCCTCCTGTGGTATCGGTTGAGATGACAATGGGGGCAAGGCTTTTCCAGCAGGCTGCTTTGGTGGGTTTTGTTGGGGTACTGCCTGCACCTGGGTGTGCCCCATAGCTGGAACTGAGCTTGATGCTGCAAGGGGACCCTGAGACACGGCATGACCCTGTGCAGACCAAGGAGGGTGAGCTGGGTTGATGGCAGGTTTGGGTAGGACAGGTGGAGGGTTTTTCTGTTTGATCGTTGGAGCTTGCATGAAATTGCATGCTTCTGCACCCAGACTGAGAAAGTCTTCTTCTGGAACTGACTCTGTTAAGGACTTCTGATCACCTTTTTTCTGAAGCAGAGGCATCTTTTTTGAGTCTGTCTTGTTTACTCCTCTCCTTTTAGTTTCTGGCAGAATCCCTCTTTTAACTGCAGGTATAGCAATACGCTCATCACGTGAAGCAATGATGTCTGATGTGGGGGACCAAACCTGTGGGGTTGTGTTTACTGGAACAGGAACCTTGAATATGTTTTCAGGTTTCGTAGATGTTGGGCTTAAGACACCGCTGACTGGCGAAAAAGTTTTTTGTCCTTGATTATGACCACCCAGAAAGGGCTTAGCAGTTCTGTTGGAGACAAGGGATCTGGAAACAGCCAAACCTTGATATGGATCCAGACCATCCATACCATTTGCTGATTGTGGTAACATCTGTTGCTGAAATGGCTGGTCTTGATACTGTTGTTGTTGCCTTCCATAGATATCTTGTGGGGCTTGTGTACTTTCTTCCTGCGGAGGAGGTTTAACAGTTTCACCTTCTGGTTCAACAAATGCATCCACTGGTATGCCTTTTCGTCTCATTTCCTCTTGTTCTGCGGAAAGCTCATCCATCCTTTGACGTCTCTTGGCAAACATCAAGACTCCTTTTCCTTTCGTCTGCGGAAGATGCTCCATTGTTTCCAAGTTTGACTTGGTCTGTACTTTCAAATTCTGTTGTAGCTCAAATCAGTCCTGTGGTTCAAAACATTAAAGGAGCAGGATTCTTCTTAGAATCAGTGGCAATCTGTCCTGACTTACTTTGTAGTGTACGATCTCATTCTCGTCCTGAAATCTGTATTTGAGAAACTGTACTGGTAGTTAACCAGCTTGAACCTTCTGACCCTTTTTTTTTCTTCTTTTTGGCAGCAGTGAAATGCAAAGTCTTATGTTTACATTTAGAGTTGGCTTTTTTTTTCAGCTGTCTCACTGACTGTGCCTCACTCTCATCTTAGTCCTGTGAAAGAAAAAATAGAACAAGGAAATATAGAAAATGGCATGAGAATTATGAAGAATGGAATTACACAACTCAATACAGGAATTATTTAACTTTAATTAATTGACCAGATTCATACAAAACAACATGGCATCATGGTGCACCTTGAATTTTGCATAGATCATAATAACAATGGTTAATACATTAAGCATTAATAGTAAGCAATTTTGATATTATATCATTTTTTATTGAAGTGGCATTTAGATAACAAGATTTAAATTGAGTTAGCGCTTTTTGTTTTTTGTTAGTTTACAATGATAAATTCCATCACACAAGCCCCAGTAGAATATTATTAGCTGGGTTATTTCAAACACATTAAAGCTTTAATCATTTTTAATTGACTAATTTAATCCCACTAATCTGGTCTCTTATCAGATACATTAACATCAAAACATTTCCAACTGCATGAATTATATCCAAATCCAATTTTCTCAAACAACTGATCTATCGCTATTTATCTATTTTAGAATACAGTTGTTTTTTCCCTTAATTTAAGTGTATTCAAATGCAGCTTTAAATAAGAAACAAGCATGAGGGAACCCCTCCTATTATTCTGAAGAAAATGAGAACAAACTTACACTAAATCCAGGCAATATATCTTCACAATAAACAAACTAAATGATAATAATAATTTTCTAAGGTTTACACTTGGCTTTCTAACTGTCAGCCTAGTCCAAAGCACCCTGACTTACTGAAAGCTTTTTTAGGTGAACAAACATTGCGAGAGGTCATAAAACCCCTTGGCTAAAGTGGGAATCTGTGCAAACTGTGTCAGTGCTCTATGGTGGGGTTGCAGGACTGTGAAAGACAGAGAGAGAGAGAGAGAGAGAGAGAGAGAGAGAGAGAGAGAGAGAGAGAGAGGTGGTGTCTCATCACCAAGGGATCGTATGACAGATCTCTACTGACACATGCTATTGCCTGTCAAACCAGTGGCCTGAGGAATACTGCAGGGACACACTTTAATTTAGGTATCTCTCAAATGCTGGTTTAGCATATTACTTGCCTCATCCATCCCAAACTAATATTACTAATATTGTTAATTGCAATTTTTTTTTGTAAATATTGCAATTTTTACATTTTTAATTGCTATTTTACATATAGATGCCATTACTTCTAATTGCATATTAAACCAGCTATTCGTACCTACAGTAATAGCAAAACTTAACAATCATTGATGTTTCAATCTGTAAGGACATTTGTGCAAGTTTATAGCATATCACCATATTAGAGGATGCATTGCCTAGTACAGCAACAGAAAACCCTAGTTCAGAATTGGTTGGTTATTTCTGTCCAAGCACTCTAACTGTCAAGACATGCTCATGCAAGCAACCAGCCAAATGATGAAATCCTAAAATAAAATGTGTCCTTTTTAATTATATTTTTTGTATTATATTTTATATTGTTATAATTCACCCTTTTAGGTATATAAGATGAAGTATATAAGGTATTACGTATTTAATGTATTCCAATTTGCATATCTTTTATTAGATAACATTAGATAACAGCAGAATCCTGACCATCACTGAAGAGATAAAGAAAAAAAGAAAGCAAAAACAGAGACAGATAGAGACAAAGACAGCCACTGAAGGATAGATTTGGAGAAGGTTTTTGTCTTACGTGCCTGTCTTGCTTGGTGTCTGCTGAGTCTGATCAGTTCCGTCAAGGAGGCAGTGCCCCACCACTCTGCCAGCTCAGTACCGTGGACTTGAATTCCACTTGACACACAGAAGGTCCCACACCTCTCTCTCCTCCTTCTCCTCCGTCTCCTCCTCTTCTTCTGCCTTTTTTCACTTCTTCAGTTTCCAAGAAATTAAAACGTTCCTGCTTCAAGTTCTTGCTGGGTTCTAGTGAGAACCTGTACTAGAAAAGCTGCAGGCCACTGGACTCTGTTGTGTTGTTCAGATATAGGGAGACAGGTACTTTAAGGAGGGTCCATATCAGTCTTTTCTGAGTGCAAATGGGGAGTTGCCCTCTCATCCTGGAGAGTGTTTTAGAACTGGTGTCAAAGCACGCTGATAGATTCATCCTTTAAGTGACCAGAGGTGCTTGATGGCACTTGATGCTTGAGAACACTTTCTGTTTCTCCACAATGGAAATAGAAAGATGCAGTGGGGCTGTCTGACCTGGTCCATGTGTCCGAGTCCTTAAGGCCACTCAAAACAAAATCCATGAACACAAATAACTTTGGTAACACTTTTAACACCATTAGGAAATCTCCCTCAATAAACCCCTAATTTACTGTTTACTGATAGTAAGATAGTTGTTTGTAGTAGTTATGTTTAGGTATTGGGTAGGTTTAAAGGGATGTAGAATATGGTCAAGCAGAATAAGGCATTAATATGTGCTTTATAAGTACTAATAAACAGCCAATATGCTAGTAATGTACATTCTAATAAGCAACTATTAATACTGAATAGTGTTCCCTAATTTAAGTTTTACCATAACATCCATTGTAGTACAGAGTGCACACACATGGACATACATGCAGGGATGAAAAACAAAAAAACATGGAATATAAATGACCAATGACATCCATTTAATTACAAAATTTGCTAATCTGCATTGAGCCAGTGAATGGATATTTACAGAGAACAATAACTATGATATAAAAAGCATTTAAAGAATTTCTTGGCACGAAATCCTTTGCTGTTCCAGATGCTTAACCGCAAAGTAATGTTGTGCTGCAAATAAGCACAACCTGCTGTAACACAGTCCTAATATAGGCAAGTGAATCAAATGGCTTCTGGGATATTACAAACTGATTGTGAGCCGTGAAACTCAGAAACTTAACTTGCACAGAAATGTATTCTCAGACTCTTTTTGTTATTGTATAGAAATGACTGAACAATATATCCATTGAGCAACAGTATAATTCTGCCCACTCATGCAGTATAGGCCTATATCTAACACATTCTTCTTGATACACATCTTACTGTTAGACAACAGAAAAACTAAAATATCGATCAAGTAGGATTATAAAAAACGAATAAAAACATACTGACTCAGTGTTGTCTAAAGTACTATGAACACCTAAAATGATGTGCGCATATATTTGGTAATTTTGGTGAAGGGACAGTAAGTCCCTCGGAGTGAATTCATTCCTCTTCCTCAATAGGGAGTCTGCAGCACTGTCTGGAAAGCCATCATCTCTCCTGCTCTCTCTAGAAGGAATGGTATTCACTGTTTGTGTCTAAATGTTAAACTAGCATTTGTGTCCTGGAAGCCAAACACAACAGTGTGGTGGCTGTTTTCCATACTGTGTGCTCTGTAGGCCATATTTTGTCCTCGTGATGGTCCTCACAAAGTCTCATTGCCATTTATGTCTCAATACGCGTATACGACATGGACAGAGATAAAAGCATAAGAATGGAAAAAAATTAACTATACAGTTTATTAGCACCCAAGAGTTTGCAAATGTGATGACATTTTACTTCATATGACCAGTGTACGGTTTACTGTACAGTCCATAAAATGCATTTGCTTATTGTCTTTTATATTGCAACAGAATGTTGCTTGTATAAAGCCTCTAAATTCAGATAATAAGCACAGGAACTGCAGGAACCAGGGATGGCACATCATAAATAGTTACCGTACAGTACATGTCATGTGACAAAAAACATGATGTCATTCTTAACTTTGACAGACGGCTGTTTCAGCATCAGTTTTATTAGGTTGACCTTTAACCTTTGCCTGACAGCACACCTGCTGATCAAGTAAATATTTCAGCTGGACAAAATGGCTTTGATATGTGATAGTCTGATATGAGTCAACACATGCATACACATCATCTCTTACCAGGGTCCAGGGCCACTGCTAATGGGATACTGTTAATTATTTAAATATATCAAATCAAGATATTTAATTGTAGGTCTACTGTATACAACAACTTTTAAATTAATACTTTTATTCAACAAAGATGCATTATATTGATCAAAATGAACAGTGAATACATTTATAATGTTATAAAAGCTTTCTATTTCAGCTAAATGCTGTTCTTTTGGACTTTCTATTCTATCTGAAAAAAAAAGTTTTCAACAATAATAATGATTTCTGAAGGATCATGTGATTCCTAAGGCTGGAGTAATTATGCTGAAAATTCAGCTTTGCCAACAAAGGAATGAACTGCATTTTAAAATAAATATTCTCTAGAAAACAGTTGTTCAAAATTGTAAAAGAGTAATATATAATGATAATATAATTACAATATTATTGTTTTAGCTGTATTTTTTATTTTAAAATGCAGCTTTATTGTAAGTAGAAGAGACTTCTTTTAAAAAAAACTTTTCAAAAATCTTACCGATCTAAAACATTTGAACAGTAGTGTAGAAATCAGGGAATTATTGCATGATTCTCTCAGGCAATGCAAGAGTGGCCCTAGTTCATGTTAGTTCAAAGTCCCGAGGGCAACTGGATAGTCCATCCAAAAATACGTTCACAGGGTCAGTAAATGATTCTGTCACAGCAGTCTCAAGTATAGTGTTCATGTGTTATGGTTATACTTCTGAAACTGTGATAGTTAAGAAAAAAAAATGGCGGGGACTGAGTCCATAGATTTAAAATGGTTACATTTTTTAGGGGAATGAAGAGAATTTCTGCATCTTTTGTTGCGGAATTTAGATTTTTGTGCAGGCAGCCAGTGAGAATGTGTCTTTTTCTGTGTGCAATCTCAGAAAGAAAGAAAGTCGTTAAGAAAGTCAACTTAGTCTTAAGGATACACAGAAATTTCCAACAAAATCTGAACTGAAATGGTTTCTTGAACAGATCTGTTTAAGAGGAACTTTGGGTAACTCTTTAGAATATGTAAGGTGCACGCACTTGGCCCAAAGAAGCCATCCAATGGTGGATGAAGGTGTCCTGCGTGTTCGGTCTTTTCAGCGCGCAAAGTTATTAAGTTTAGGATCAGTTCTAATCTGTCTCCATTTTATTATGACCTCGAATTTAGGTTGAAATGCAAATTGGTTCGTCTGTTTCTAATTATTATTCTTCTGACATTTGATTATTCTAGTGAACTCTTAACTTTATTACTCGTTCATTAGGAATCTATGTCGCTCAGGGTGTATCACGCCGGCCGATGTACATGTACCCCACGGTCACAAACCCTCCAGTCTGATCGTTAGTCAGAGGTTATGACTAACTATTTAATAGACTGCTTCATGCTTGTCATGTTTAAATAGGCTAGTGGTTCTGTTTAGCCCCCTACAGTCACCTAACAACTTAGCTAAAGCTCAAACAATAATCAGAGGTTATGGCTAGCACTATGATACCTCAATAGTGTTTCTATCTAGCCCCCTATAGTTAGTCTAACTATATAACAACTTGAATAAAGCTTAGACAATAATCAGAGGTTATGGTTAGTACTATGAAATATGCCCAAACCATGCTAGTATTTCAATAGTATTTTACCTAGCCTCCCATGCAACTGCATAACAACTTAACTAAAGTCAAGCAGTTAGTCAGAAATCTAGAGACTCACATGATGTGCCCCATGCTCCATCTAACCTGAGATCTAGACTGTACTAACCCTGGACACATGTTTGTTCTACTTGAGAAAGAATTTAAAAGTCAGAATTAAATCAAATGTAACAATTTATTATCAGTCAGGTAAATATGTATCAAGCCAATTACACAGCCAATTCAAAGATATCAAATCAATCAAAATCTCAAAGATGAATCCAAGAGTAAGCATACCTGACTTGAGAAAACTACATAGTATAAACTGTGCAAACACACTTCATCTTATGGGCTCATTCCGGCTACAGAAGGCTCTGATCTTCTTGCAAGATTTCCTTAAAGTACTCTGACCAAGATAAACATCCCCCGAAATGGAGACAAGAACTAACAATCGGATTTTGTAATGATCAAGTAGAGTTATCACCTTTTGGGGCAGAAGGTAATTTGCATGAAAGGCACTGGGAACTGACAGAAATATCTCTATAAACTCTTAGGATCTGTATTACCTTTTAGTTTACTTCTTGTAAGAATGAGACCATTGTACCAGTCGCCCTGAGACAATTCAAATGATACCAAACATGATTGTAAATATCACTTGTATTCATGTACAACATTATATTCTATATTGACCATTCTGGGTGAGCTGAGTGAGGGAAGGATGGGTGATGGGTGATTGGTGAGGGGAAGGAAGGGGATGAAAAGGAACTGATGCATATGTGAGAGAGACATTTTCCCACATTTTGTCTCAGTGAGATGTGGAGACAGATGTCTGTATGTTAATACACTGTGTGTGTGTGTGTGTGTGTGTGTGCGTGTGCGTGTGCGTGTGCGTGTGCGTGTGCGTGTGTGTGTGTGTGTGTTCTTGTTTATGCTACATTGAGGGGACCAAATGTCCCCACAAGGATAGTAAAACCAGTAAATGTTGACCTTATGGGGACATTTTTTAGGTCCCCATGAGGAAACAAGCTTAAAAATCATACGGAGTGAGTTTTTTTTTTGAGAAAGTAAAAATGGAGAAAGTGTCCTGTAAGGGGTAGGTTTAGGTGTAGGGTTGGTGTATGACAATAGCACATACAGTAAGTACAGTATAAAAACCATTACGCCTATGGAAAGTCCCCACAAGGATAGCAAAACAAACCTGTGTGTGTGTGTGTGTGTGTGTGTGTGTGTGTGTGTGTGTGTGTGTGTGTGTGTGTGTGTGTGTGTGTGTGTGTGTGTGTGTGTGTGTGTGTGTGTGTGTGTGTGTGTGTGTGTGTGTGTTGTGCATCTCAGAAGTTCAAAGTGTCTGAGAATCTGTAATTCTTGCAATACTGTTCCTTCATTAATGAATAACTACATAGAAGCAAATGAGTAAAACATTGTTATCATTCTAATAGCTACTATTACCCAACAACAAACCCAAATTAACAAATTAGTAAGTAATACCACTCAGCTAAATACACTGTTAGCTAATCAGTAACTACTATTTTTTTCATACCTCCCAGAAAAGTGCTAAGAAACTACATACAGTTTTATAAAGTAACACTTTAGTATGAGGACCAGTTCTGACTATTGATTAGTTGCTTATTAGCATGCCTATTATTAACATATTGGCTCTATATTAGTACTTATAAAGCACATATTCTGCATCTCTAATCCTAACCAATACTTAAACTTAATTTACTTACTATTAATAAGCAGCAAATTAGGAGTATATTGAGGCAAAAGTCATAGTTAATGGTTTGATAATAGAGAGAAATGAATCTTAAAATAAAGTGTGACTATTTGAATAATGCATAATGCATAATTAATTCAAAAGTGAAGATCACAGTAACCCACAAGCAATTAGTCAAGTATTACCAAATCCTTCAGAGGGATTACTAATTATTTGGAACAGTATTCCAAAGTGAAAAGCGTGATAACTTTTTTGCTTTTGAGATTTGGTAAGGTTTCGGATAGTAATTCCTTCTGATAGATTTGTGGAGCTCAAGGGCCAGAGATGAGACCCCCTTCTGTAAAATATAAATGAAAATGTGATTTGAGAAGCACAATGTGTTTTGTCATTGTTGTCATGTTAGGTTATAGTGTGGATGTAGGCAGTAATTTTAGTGAACTGACTGTAAATACTTGTGGGGGAAAAAAGATTGTTCAATATAATACAGAAAGTCATAGTAGAATAAATGAGTAATGGCAGAATTTTACAGGGATGTCTAAAGTTATGGAATACTCAGAAACCAGAGGAACTTTCAAATGTGTTTTAATGCAGAATTAAAGAATCATTAGAATGATGAGAGCAGTGGTGTTCAGGGGGCTCGGGGGGCCCATTTGGTCCGATTTTGCTAACCCTGGACCACAATTTCTATGCCCCCATAATGTTATTTCTCCCCTGCATGCTGCATTATTTTATGTAACAACTTTCACATGGATGTCTGAGATTATTGTAGTCTGAATTTCCCCACTGAATTACTGAATTACTAATGCTGAGCTGAAGAAAGAAACAGTCTCTGACAGATTAAAAATGGACAGCAATCAAAATGTTATACATTTGCTTAAATCGAGGCAGCTGGCCTTTATTATTTTATTACAAGAGAATAAAACACTTACAATTAACAATAATAAACTGTATCGAGTGTTACATTTTGCAAATGACCACTAAAATCTTATTATTCCTCTGAGACAAGAGTTACATTTTACAAATATATAAAATGTCACACATAAAATTACTTTGGACTGCACTTTCATTTATATAATCCAATTTCAGATCTTCCAACAATGTCATTTCTACTGAAAAAAGCAGAATGAACAAAATAACTATTATGGCCGAAGCCAATGACACTAACTGACCTCCCTACCTGAGAGAGAGAGAGAGAGAGAAAGAGAGAGAGAGAGAGAGGGAGAGAGAGAGAGAGGGAGAGAGAGAGAGAGAGAGAGAGAGAGAGAGAGGAGGCAATCTGGCTTAGAGGCTCTACTCTTTTTGGTAATAAATATTCTTACCAATTGATATTACAATTTATCAGGTCCTAATTCCCTTACCACTGGTATATTTTATATTCTTGACATTAAAAATATACAAAACAGCAAAATACATTTAAACTGTGAATTAGTTAAATATATATTAAAAGTCCTGTATCATTAGCATTAATTAATGTTAATTTTTGACTTATTATCAGTGATATACTACGCTATTATAAATACCATACATCCTAATCTACAGTAATACAGTTTTGCTAACTACTGAAATTTCACGTATGGCATCTTATCTTCAGATAACTGCTACAGTAGCTGAATGCTATAAACAATAAGGAAAGACACTGACTGGGATTTATTGAATCAAAGGACTGATGCATTTAGAGAACAGAAAATAGCACCAAAACTAAATTTGGTTTCAGTGTTTCAGTGTATTTATGTTTCTAGTTCCCGTTAGTTTTATAGTGTCACTTTACAAGGTTCATTTGTTAACATTAGTTAACAACATTAGTAAACATGAACTAAGAATGAACAATACTTCTACAGCATTTATTAATCTTAGTTAATGTTAATTTCAGCATTTACTAATGCATTATTAAAATCACAAATAGTGTTTGTTAACATTAGTTAATGCACTGTGAACTAACATGGCATAAACAATGAACAACTGTATTTTCATTAACAAAGATGAATAAATATTTTAATAAATGCATTGTTCATTGTTTGTTATGTTAGTTAATACATTAACTAATGTTAACAAATGGCAACTTATTGTAAAGTGTTACCAATAAACTTTATTCAATCTTCTCCAGAAGAGAGATCACAGAATAACCCCTGCAAAAAAATAAAAATAAAATTAAAAATAAAAAAATAGACCTGTTGCTGGTTATTGAATGGTGTTATAAAAATATTATGAATTAAAGTGTAATTAAAAGACCACTTTTTCATCATGTACAAGTAATCAAAATAAAAATAAATAAACAAAAAAAGTTAAAGACTTTACCTCATCACAAGTTTTTGGCTGAAAAATCTGGTGTACTTCCTAAACAATGTGCGCATTTGACGTAAGGAAAAGCAGGTGCCCACTTGAGTAACATGGTTCTAGCTTGATCTTGAGAAGTAATCCTATTCTACCATAAATTATTTATTAAATATTAAAAAGGTTTGGGTTAAAGGTGCTTTGAATCTCTACCCAAGTATACAAAGAGTGTTTAGGTTTCAGTTGTGAAACAAAATGTGTGATACAGTGAGTATGAAACAGCTAGGCTGAGCCAAAAATGAGCCATGTCAGTAACCACTGAAGCACATTATAATACAATTACACTGATATTGTGTTTTACAAGTAACACTGCACTTACATTTGCATCAAACGAGAGTCCCAAATTTCTACCAAGGTACTTATACATTCAGCAGTCAGTTCACAAAAGACAATCTGGAGTAGTCCAGAGCAGTTCTGAGCTGTAAAGAGCAGTCCAGAACAGCAGCACGGAAAAGCTGGCATTATAACATTTGTTATTCATCTAGAAATGTCTAAGTGCTTACGGTGGATTTCCTGACTAACATCTAGACTGCATTGTCAAAAATCTTGAGAGACTGCATTATATTTTCATCCTGCAAAACAAAAGCATCAACAGTGGTATTATTATGCATATCTGCCTTAGGAAATACAGGTTTAGATAAAGATAAAATGAGCCGTACTTTTTGGCAGCAGTCAATGAATTCCTCAATAGTTACTACACCATCCTGGTTTATGTCCATTTTCTTAGGGGATGAAGAAAATACAAAAAACAAATGTGATTACAATGTATTTTTGCTTTCAAATGCATCAGCGAGGTGTAATCTAGTAATGCATATTGAAACTGACTTTTGAGAGAGATTTGAGAGAGGTTGTAATAAATATTTCTGCTGCATAACCAGCATGACCTCATTAAAAATGTGAATAATTTATAATAACAGATTTAATGGTTGCTACTATGTCTCACTATACTGTTTCCAGGTGAAATGCCTGCTGCCAAAATATTTGTTTTATATTTATTTTATTTTATTTATTTTAGTCTAAACAAAATTACAATATTTAAGGAACTCATGGTGCACTGAAGGTACTGCCTCTCAGTGTGTTTCCTGCATTTGAAGCAATGTCTTTGATTGTGGGTATACTGTAAAAAAAAAAGAAAAAAAAGTTGAGCCAACTTAAAATTTTAAGACAACCAGCTTCAGCAGATTTTTGAGTTTTCTCAACTTGTCTTTTTAAATTTATACAACAAAAATTTGAGAATCTCCCACAAAAATAAATTGAGTAAACTCAAAAATCTGTTGAAGCTGGTAAAAAAAAATAAAAAATTAAGTTCGCTCAACTGTTTTTTTTATTACATTGTAGGTCTAAATGATACTTTACATTACATAATTTACTGTAGAACATTAAAGTAACATTTTTTTTAAACTATGCTCAGGTTACTGTTTTCAAGACAAACTGTGCACAATTTAAGTGTTATGAAACCAAAAGGTTTCTATGGCAAACAGTATGATATTTAAGGTGCTATTAAAAAAAAAATAGTTCACCCAAAAATGAAAATTCTGTCATCGTTCGCTTGCCCTCATATTGTTCCAAATTAATATGACTTTTTTTTCCTCTGCAGAAGATAGAAGATGTTTTGAAGAATGTTGGTAACTAAATAGTATTGGTTACCAGTGGTGTTCATTGTTAGAACATTTCTCATAATATCTTATTTAATGTTCAACATAGGACAGACCGTCATAAAGGTTTGGAACAACATGAGGATGAGTGATTGAACAAGTGTGAATTTTTTGGGTGAACTATCCCTTTAAGTGCCATATTCAAATAGGATTAAAAGTCATAGTGCTTCTAGCGCCACCCTGTGGACATTTTCACCTGAAAACTTCTGTAATATAAAGCAAAATGGTAGGTCCTACATATTTTCCAAAAAATGTATGCATAGTCACTTTTTCTGAAAATAATAGTGTATAAAGGCATTACTTGGAAGAACATTCTGACGTGTTGCCTTACTGCCTCCTCTTTAAATCGTGGATGGATAGATTTCCCCATCAAATCATAAATTGACTTCAATATATCTAACATTTCCTGGAAGAAAACAAAAGATCATATGCAGTCTTTGCATACAAAGAACAAATAAACATTTTTGACAGGAATCAAAATTCAAGATGTAGTTCAGACATAATCTTGAGAGCTAAATATTCAGATTAAAATGTTTTCAGACCTCTTTAGTAATCTGTCCATCTTTGTTGATGTCATATAGATCGAAGGCCCAGTTCAGCTTCTCTTCAGTAGTGCCTCTCAACAAAACTGAGAGATCACAGACCAACTCCTGAAAAAAAGGGAAAAAAGCACAGTAAAAATATTGCATAGATAAAGAATTGGCATAATAAAGTGCCTGAACATTCCTGCTATTTTTATATAGAGTTTGGATGACATTCACATCAGAAAAAAAGCATAATTAATAATGATATTGTTTCCAAATTATCTAATTAAGTTAAAAATACTTACCTCAAAACTAAGAGAGCCATTCTTATCTTTATCAAATGCATTGAAAAGAAACTGAGCATATTTCGATGAATCTAAGAAAATAAAAAAATATATATATAATTATATTTCTGCAAGTAAAAGAAGTTTCTGTGACATACTTAAATATCTAAACATTTTCAAAGAAATATTATGATGGCAATCAGTTTTATTATACATTTAAATTTAGCTTTTACTAAATTCTTATGTAACAAAAGCAGGATTTCGATTTGAACTATACATCTGGCCATTACATGGCACACTCTGTTTTCCAAAGGGATGAAAATTATTATATTTTGTGAAAAATCTCACATCTCACCACAAGGAGGAGACACTGACTGCAGTGTGCAGTAAATGTAATCTGTTCTTCAAACTCTCACATTACAAAGCAGTTTGATGTGATTTGCATAGTTTCCTATTATGAACTTTACCAAAGGTGGCACCATATTGTTTGGTTAAACACATTTAATAATCTATAAAAACTAATTTAAGTGGACCAACCTCCCAGTGGGAAGAACAGAGCATAGATGTTTTTAAATGTGTCCTCGTTCACAACTCCACTTGGACAATCCTAGCAAAAACAGGACCAGACAAGAAAGCAATATTTTAGAGACTGGAAAATCTCCAAAGAGAGCAGAAGCCCTAAAATGACAACATCATTTTTAATTTCTACACCCAGCAGGTGGGGTTTAACTGAACTCTCACATTCTTGAATCCTCTAAAGAGTAACTGCAGCTCTTGTCTGGAGAAATGGGTCTGCGACTGCAGATGCTCCAGATTTTCCGGGTGATACCGCACCGTTGTGCTCTCTTGTTCTTCGTCCTCATTATCTACAACACAGCACACACAGCTGCCATCATTTGTATGGGCAAAACAGCTTCAGAATCAAAGAATCAGTCTTTTTTTATTTACTCTGATTGGAGTTGAGACGCACCCTCACTTGCAAACTGCCCAATGACACATAGAGCTTTACCTTTAATTAAGAATCCTGGCACTAGCAGGTCCAGTAACACTAATTACACAAACACTTGCCTTTTTGATGAATAATTAAAAGAGAGTGACATGTATTGATGGCTTTGTCAAGGCCATGTTTCCTTTTACATGCCATTATCTGTGATTTGAGAAACTACATAAGGGTCAAAACAGATTTGGTGTCGGAGATCTGAGACAAGTGTTTAACTGTTGGTAAGAGGGATCAATATTTGCAGCAACACAGTAAATTTCCCGGTGTTAAATCAGCTCCACTTGGTGTACATATGGGAACTGGTTCCCATATGTACACCAAACAGTGTTGATTTAACACTGGGGAATTTACTGTGAACATACATATTATATATGCTGTATTTTATATTGCTTTTACACCTTCGAATTTTGTATAACTCCTCTGGCTGTTTTGATATTTAAAGCTGTTCATAAAATACTATTTATGTATGTGTGTGGTATTCATAGCACAAACAGCTTAAAGGGTCTGCTGACCTGTTTCGGTGAATTTTATTAAATATTCACTACTATGCCTTAGCAGGTCAGGTAACTAAAGACACTGAGCAGTGTCTCCTTTAGGACATGCATAATACCTCTGTCCCAGATTCTCATGAAGAACGTCCTGGTGCATAGGTTGATGGTTGCAGAGAAGCACTGGTTTTCACAAGATACAGTCTCTGTGCTTAAAAAAGTTCTACTTCTAGCCTAATTTTTAAATTGCATCATCCATGTATGAGAAATATACCATATCTGAGGAAATGCAGAAGACAATGAAAGAAAAAACATTGAAGATAACACAATTCTAATCACATATTGTGATCTCCTTTAAAACATTCATTCCTGATTGAACTATTTACTATTTGTAGGTCAAAATGGTCTTGTTAACCATTTGTTTTTGTATGAGGAGATTAATCCATGCTAAAATTGGAGTACCAGAATGACCCATTTAAAGATTGGTCAAGATGTTACAAGCAGCTCCTAGAACATAATCTATCAAGTCACAGCACCCATCACTGTTCACTGGTCACATTTCACGGCACAGGTGCTGCTTCAAATAACTAGAGCAGATTTTAGAGTTGCATTTGTCTAGTTCTAGATCTGCAATCAGTTTAAAGGGAAACTTTTTATGCAGGAAACATCAATTAACTAAATCAAATACAATTATAATACTTAAATTAGTATGTGTTATAGTGACAACTGAAGGTTGCCACTATAACACATACTAATTTAAGTATATGTTTTTATAATGTTTTTTTTTTTTTTAAAGCTGTACCCATCTCTGAACCCTATTTTATGGTACATGCTAGCACCTTAAAGATATATTAATACTTCAAAAGTATATATTAGTACCTTTTAAAAAGGTACCGCCCGAGTGTACATATTGGTGAATTATGCTCTGGATTTTTAATAGAGCATCTCATCATTAATAGAACACTAGTTTTTTTTTTTTTTTTTTTAATGAGAATTCCTCATTTTAATAGAGTGCCTCAAAATTTTAGATTGGTTTCTTTTTATATAGATATGTACAGTGTTTACAAAAAGAAAATCATCTAAACTTCTAAAGGTGTTCTATTAAACTCTCTGTGCAGAATGTGGAAATGATGTATGTGAAATCACTGGCCTTAAATTTAATTTACTTGAGAGATTATGGTATTTCACTCTATTTTAGGACTGAGAATACAGTTGTGAGAAAACCTTCATCATTGCACACATACACAAACACAAACAGAGTCAAAACAACATTATCAACCAAAAAAAAAAGAAAAGAAAAAAAAAAGCTTCAGCTCAGATGAAAGAGTAAATTGAAAAGGAATGGTGGCTGATACAAAACTATAAAAAGGAGCTATTTTAGTAATCTTCATATAAAAAATGACCCATTTTGCTATGTCTTCATCAGCAATCCATGTCTGTTAATTTCAGTAGGGCTTAGTTAATAGTAATTTCTTTTTTTATTCAATTATTGCCATAGTGTGCCATGAGGAATGTGGTAATTATTCTTTTCCTGCTGAGTGGTAATATGACAGTATCACTTTCATAAATGCCTTCTTTGGCCTGTTTTTGGAGTAGAAAATGGAAAAAGATTGAATGGCTTGTAGTTATTTTTATCTTATGATGCTTTTAAGGCAAAGCAGGTGCTGGGCAGTGAATCCCCAGTAGGAAAACTATCAAATGCTTTAAATGAATCATATACTTAATGTAATCTGCATGCATGAATTTCAAATAGGAATGTGGGTTCAAGTAGCAGATAAAACAGCAGCACAAAACCTTCTCAAATGCAGAATAAATGAAGCCAAAATCCAGTAGAAATGTGGCAGATAAAATTACCTGAAAAAGATACCAGTGTCTGCAATACTTAATTTATGGCATTATTAAGGGATCATCAGTGTCTTATGGTCGGCTATGGAATGATGGAGTGTGTAATTATATTTAGTCCCACAAGGATATGAAGCACAGCCAAGGGAAAGATGAAATTAATTAGAACTCTCATCCACAAAGTTAAGACCATTAATGATTAGCATTGTAATTTCAATAATAACCCATATAGGGAGTGGTAAGAGATTATTTATATTATTAATTTCATTACACCTAAATAATAGACAGTGATGACTGAATAAAAACAGAATACACTACACAGTCTAATTAACTAACTACACTGTGTCGATGAATTATTCAATTTTATGAAAGAACAGTGTACATTAAAACATTAGCTGATGCAACTTTGGCGGATTTACATCGTGTTGTACATGCCAGCGTTATTTTCGTTAGGTATTACAGTTAGCCCACCTCTATGGGAGTGAAACATGGCTCTGTATTAACTTGGCAAGATATTCGATTCGAGATCTAAAACTCTGTCATTAAATATTAAGAATTTCAGTAAAATGTGTAATAATTACACCCTTGAAGAGTCATAGAAAAAGAGGGTGTATAGCATGAATTTATCGCAAGACTGTCTGGAAGGAGTTACAACACCTGTTGATTAGCTTAGTAGTAATATTATATTAATTTTATTGTGACTTTTGTAAAGTTTCTCACTGCACAATAATACAAATATTTTTTAAAGAGATAGCCTGCTTGTACTTGCAGTTGAACATTGAAAAAAGTCATTTGCTGCTATTGTGATGCCTTTTTTGCTCTAACATCATTCTTTATCAGTTTCTTTTTTCTAATATAGCAAGAATGGTCTTTGCCATTCTGAATACCTTTTAGTTGATCTATTGTAACTGTATGATACTGATGTCATGATTATTAAAATAGAAAAATTAATTGTTGTTTTATGGGATAATTACATTATATATGCATGGGAAACCAAGGAAGAGCAAAAAACAAAAAACATATATTCGCAGTCGGCCACTGATTTGAGAGAAATACATTGTAATATAAAATCTTATCTTTAAAAAAAAAAAAAGAAAGCATTTTGAAAGCATTACACTGAAAAAAAAATGATTCACTGAATTTACTGTATTTTTTAAGATAAGTGGTTGCAATCAATTTATTTTAGCTACATTTAATAAATTTTGTTGACTAATGTTCAGCATTTTTTTTAAATGTAGCTCAAATAAATTGTTTGCAACCACTTACCTTAAAATTTAGTATCATTTTTTCAGTGTACATGTACATGTACATGTTTTTTTTTTTTTTTTTTTTTTTTTGAAAAATGTAAACAGTAAAACAACTGGATTGTAACTGTTACATTGATCTACACCATATTTATGTATGTATTTATTTATTCACTCATTCATTCATTGTCAAACATTAGTGCATGTATAGCATTGCCAAGGTCATGCATTTGATTCCCAGGGAATGCAAAAACTGATATCTTATTTATAATACATACCTTCAGTTCAGTGTCACTTTGAATAAAATTATCTAATAAATGCATAAATGTAAATTTAGTTATAGCTTTGTTGCAGCTTCCCCATGTCAAAACTGCCCTTGGTCTTTTTGACTGGTGTGTAGGAAAAGAACACAATTAGTGGAAAACTAACTTGCATTATGTCTTTGGTCTTTTACAAAATGTTTTTTCTTTTCTTTCTAATTTTTTTTATTTATTTATTTTAAAAAAAAAACCTTTTTTAAACATTAACATTTTTAGTTGCTACTTAAAAAATTACACTTCGATAGCCTACCATATACATCAGAAATCTTGCAAGGAGTGATTGTATTGAACCCCCAGGGCAACAAGGAGACAATTCTGAATGGAAGTATTTCTCAGTTAAAGGCACACTTTATATTTTTTATTTATTGATTTTTATTTTTGTCAGTATTTTTATTTATTTATTTATTTATTGGCACAATAAATGGAATTGGTATTGGTAATTGCAGATCATTAGTTCAGGATTAGCCAACTGTGTGTGAAAATATATGTTTAACTTTAATGATTTTTCAACTTAAATGTAGCCTACATTAACAAACATATGACACAGTAACCGTTTATGAACAAAAGCTGAGTATGATAAAAGATGTAATGAACTTCAGGACAACAAAGCGACAGTCAAACGATGAAATGTGCCAACTAAGTTATCTTTTTAGTCTCATACAGAGCGGTAAATAATATTCAGAAAGACACAGTTACACACTGGTTGACTTTACCTGAGTTCAGAGTTCCTGTGATTAATCGAGCAATATGCTGAGTAAATTTGATCAACTGACGCTTGCATCGCCGCCGTCGGCTGCTCATTTTCAATTACAGAGAAGGTATGGATTCAAAAGCAAGTCCTCTGGTTTATTCCTCTGGTTTGTTCTGTCAGCTTGAATTCCGCTGGTTTCAGTTTCCTGTCAGGTATACGGATGAACGGTGACTCTGAAAGGTGTAAATCCGCATCAGCGTTACAAACACCTAGCGAATCAGTTTCCTCTCTCTCTCTCTCTCTCTCTCTCTCCCTCTCTCTGTCTCTCTCTCTCTCTCTCTCTCTCTCTCTCTCACACACACACACACACACACACACACACACACACACACACACACACACACACACACACACACACACACACACACACACACCTCGATACATCATGGAGTTCTCTGACTTCCTATAATATTTAGATTGTGAAACTTGAGGTTCACCATAGACACCAGCGCTCATTCTCAAGCTGAATAAATATTCTTCCACCCTGTTCCTGACATAATGATTAACAATGATTAACAACTTGTTTCTACCGAAGGTATCATCTTATTTGGAGGTCCTTGGCATAAGAATGTTGGGGTGGGGGGTTTGGGTTGGGGTGCCCCAATGACTACTTTTTTCTGAGAGTGCATGTCTGGTAATTGTAAAACTGAAGGCATTGACAGAACAAAACAGACACAATACAATACAGGACAAGAGATACAACTATTTGAAAATCTGGAATCTAAGGGTGCAAAAAAAAAAAAAAATCAAAAATCAAAATATTGAGAAAATCGCCTTTAAAGTTATGCAAATGAAGTCCTTAACAATGCATATTACCAATGAAAAATTTACAAAATATATTCATGGAACATGATCTTAACTTAATATCCTAATGATTGTTTGCATTAAAAAAATCTATCATTTTGACCCATACAATGTATTTTTGGCTATTGCTACAAATATCTCCGTGCAACTTAAGACTGGTTTTGTGGTCCAGGGTCACAATATATGAATTTTCAACACGACAGAAATGACAAAAAAATTAAAATTATTTTAGGGTTATTGCATTGGCGCCCTCTGGTGGTATGAGGTACTACATTTAAAATCATACCTTGAGCGTGTCTTCTTCAATAGGGTACAACGGGGCTAAAGGCGCCTTTTGATATTATTTACAAATGCATGGCTTAACACTTTCCAAAACATTCGCTTTTCAAGATGCACGTGTTTATTTATCTGATCTTTGACGCGATCGCGCGCAGCAGCGCGAAGTTGATACTGTGCTTACTTGATCTAATATTTTATGTCTTTTAAAATGTTGTAGATTTAAGCAGCAAATGAGAATCGCTCAAATGAATGCATATATTTTTAGACAAAGGTCTTCTTTATGATTTTCAGTTTTGTTTAAGATAATTAAAACAACAGTTTTTAAATAACGAAAAATATGTAAAAGTATGGTATTTGGGGTAAAAAGCGCCTCTTCTGCATGTTGGGTCTAAACGCGCACAGTAATTAACATGATAATGAATAGATCGCTGACTTTTTCATTTGTTGACATGACATGGTTAGATTCAGATGGTAAATATCATATATTATGTTGGGTGTCCATATTAGAGATAATCACCATTTTTAGAATGAAACCATCATATTTAAAAACATGATATGAATCATATCATATAATAAAATATAATTTGTTGTTACTACTGTAAATATATATTCAATTATTATTGGATCTCCTTCAATACTTTCATAATCTTTACTTACTAAAATGATTCTGTTTCTGTATTTTAAAATATATTTTTATATTAACAAAAATTCATTATTTTATTTTTCAAAATAAGCAGAAAACAATACAATTGATCAATACAATTGATTGTTTTGAACAAGTATTAACTTAGACATTATTTTAAAAAACATTATTTTAGCTGAAGTATTTGTATCAATACCATGTGCCTTTTACCCCGTGTGTTTACCCCTTGCCACATCATAAGATTTTTAAACAAAATAAACAACTTGAATGATTTATTTACACACAAAATCTGTTGCTCCATTAATGTTCAATACAACGTATATATTGTTTCTGCAATTATACATTTTAGGCGCAGGTAATAGCACATTTTTTCTTAAGGGAGGCCTTTAGCCTCGCTGTACCCTACACTTAATGGAAATGTAAAAGCCAATGTATATGGATGTTTTTGTAACGCTTGGGTAAGAACACTACATTTTAGGGTGTTTTAAGGTTTAATTGTCTATTAAAATGAGAACAAAGAAACTGCATTAAAACAAAGTCATTTATTATAGTGATAAATTCTTCCTAATAAGTCAAGAACACTGCATGTGGCATAGCATTCATATAACATTCAAGTAACTTTTACTTGCATTTTTGTGAACATACAGAGTATACTACAGAGTCAGTGTGTAGTAGTACAGCATGAGTAAGGAAGCCATCAGATTCAGGAAACTAGAACTCAGGAAACTTGAAGATGATTCTTTAGATTCTTCAGGCAAGCTTTCAACAGAAAGAGAAATATCAGATCAGTATGTTTATTTTAGATGTGCTCAGTTGATTACAAATTAGTATTTTATACGATCAAACACATTTTTACTGCTCTCTCTCTCTTACCTGACAAGGCCGCTGCAATTAGAAGAACTGTGAAAATGAGAATGTGTTAAGGTGATCTTTTTAAAATTATCATTGCTATTGTGAACAGTCTTGATGTCCGTAACTGTAAAAACTTCAGTGGGTGATATTAGCAGATTAATTTCCTCTGAATTACATTCATAATCTTCAAAGCTGATCACAGAAGAAGAAGTGATGATGAAAACAGTCCCAGTGTTATCACTGATACTTGCATCTTCAGTTACATCAGTATAGAGCGATTCTGCTGGAAGAAAACTCTCAAAACGTACTTTCTCCCCGATTTCAGTGCTATATTCCTTCTCTGTACCAGAGTACACTGTGCGAATCTTGTTTTTGCCTATGAGTTGCATGGCATCTGTCAGCAGGAAGAAAAGAGTTTTGAAAGGAAACTCATCTTGGTAAGTTGAACTGCCCCTGCTAGTCTGAAGCAACTTCTTGAATCTTCCGTGAAATTTAGGTCTAGCTTCTGCATAGCTTTTCAGTGCAGCCATGTGCAGCGGTGTAATCCCTGGAATGGTCTTGCTGCATGCTGCATTACCTTTCCACATAGTTTTAAAATCTGAATTGTTGTTAAGCTCTGTCTGCAGCAGACCTCCACTTTTTGTGACCATTTGCAGCATTTCTTTCCGACAGTTCTGGAACGAGTAATCAGCAGCTTCAGGAAACATGCCCATCTGTATCACTTCTCCAGTTATCTTCACAGCCATCTGAAAGCACAATTAAGAATCACAGCAGAAATTTTGGAGAGAAAAAAACTCTTCTAAGCTTCACAAAATTTGATGAAGTTAAACAGTACAAAGTAGTGATGATACATGTGAGAGCTTACAGTGTATAAGAGCACCAGGAGAACCGCAGGAAACCTCAAACTTCCCATTGTATTAGTTGGTGTATGTGCACAAGTCTGGACAAAAACAATAGGATGGACAACTAGGCTAAAAATAAAGTTGGTGAATACATGCTTACCAAACAAATAAGAATATATATAATCATTTTCAGCACAAACTGAACAAAAGCACAAACCCATAATAAAACTGCATGATTAACAAAGCATACAAATCATGATATCTCAAAAATGTGCATGATGCATTTAATTTTGTAAGAAACATTTGCCTAAATCCAGTGGTTAAAACTGTAAAAACAAAAAACAAACAAAGCTGAAACAGAAAAAGGCAGCACTCACCGTCTTGAGATGCCTGGTATTTTTAAGATCAGTTAAACACAAAGAAAGCAAATGGTCAGAACCGTAGGGTGTTCACAACTTGGAAAAAAAAATACACTCCAGGAAAGCGTATCGGGGTTGTACTCTGCCTTTTCCTTCCTGTATTTTAGTCGCTACTGTGATCAGCAAAAAGCAAATCCAGACAGCATAATAATATGAGAAGAATTCCATAGTAGAACATTTTTCAAAAGTAGAAAAATTATACATAAAAAATGAAAGGTAAACATTTGTATAAATAAGGTGGTAAACAGAGATTTATTAAAAAAAAAAAAAAAAAAAGTAAGTGTTCTCATATTGGAGTCAAAACCAGTCATGTTGAAAAATGATACATAACAACAACCAGACTAATTGCCAACGTATACAAAAAAACAAAAAAGAAAACATGACAGATGGCACCATAATCTACTGTATGGTTCACAAATGGTCTTTTCTCCCATTTTTGTGCTATTTGACACTAATTTTTCAATGACTTACTATAGCCTTAAATCCAATTTAAGTTTAAAATAAGGTCTCTGATTAGTCTTAGTTATACCAGAATCATGGATAAAACCTAATACTTATCTACTAATACTTATCTCATACTAATAATAGACCTTTCCTCTTAAAATTAACATAACATCATAAAAACTTCTTTAGAGTTCCCTTTCTGGTGCAGGTCTCTGTCCTGTGTAAAATGTATAAAAAAAGCTGCCCCAAATTGCCATACCTAATAACATTGAGTTGTTTTTAAACAATATTCAGTATTTCTTGATAAAGAAAAGAGATGAGCCAAACACAAGTCAGAACCATGAAAGCATGCTAATTAGGAAGATATGACCAGAGAACAATCCAAGAATGGAGGAAGAGAGCCAGACAAGGATCAGAACTGGAGAACAAGAGGAGGAGCTTAACAGGAAGTTTGAGTTGGTCTAAATAGCAGGGGCCAAAAACAGAGATTGTGTGTGTGTGTGTGTGTGTGTGTGTGTGTGTGTGTGTGTGTGTGTGTGTGTGTGTGTGTGTGTGTGTGTGTGTGTGTGTGTGCACGCGCATATTTGACACAAATGTGTATAATGACATGGGTATGACAGGTATTACAAGGAGAAGGTGACTTATGAGGACATTACCCCATGTCCCCATTTTTCAAAACGCTTAAAAATCATACAGAGTGACTTTTTTTGAGAAAGTAAAAATGCACAAAGTGTCCTGTAAGGGGTAGGTTTAGGTGTAGGGTTGGTGTAGGACAATAGCACATACAGTTTGTACAGTATAAAAACCATTACACCTATGGAGAGTCCCCGTAAACCACAAATACCAACGTGTGTGTGTGTGTGTGTGTGTGTGTGTGTGTGTGTGTGTGTGTGTGTGTGTGTGTGTGTGTGTGCACGCGCATATTTGACACAAATGTGTATAATGACATGGGTATGACAGGTATTACAAGGAGAAGGTGACTTATGAGGACATTACCCCATGTCCCCATTTTTCAAAACGCTTAAAAATCATACAGAGTGACTTTTTTTGAGAAAGTAAAAATGCACAAAGTGTCCTGTAAGGGGTAGGTTTAGGTGTAGGGTTGGTGTAGGACAATAGCACATACAGTTTGTACAGTATAAAAACCATTACACCTATGGAGAGTCCCCGTAAACCACAAATACCAACGTGTGTGTGTGTGTGTGTGTGTGTGTGTGTTCACCTGATTTTTTCCATATTGTGGTATACTAGATATGTGTTAAAGAGAAATTTCAAAATATGCAGTGTGCCAGGACCAGAATTGAGAACCACTGTTTTATGATGAAAATTATTCCATGACACAAGGTATATCCAAACTATGACCTCTTTGGCATTCTATAGGAAAAGAAATGCCTCTCAACATGTAGGGGTGCAGGGAATGAGGAAGCAGATGCTTTTGCCAAGAGGACCTTAAAAAATTAAGAAATAGAAATAAATATTCCCCTAAGCAAAATCGATATTAAAGGAGTAATAAAAAGAGCAGTAAAAGGAATGTGGCAAGAAAAGTTGGATAAGGAAGTACAGGGAAGACATTTGTACAATATTCAAAGGGAAGTGGTGAGTGGTCTGTGGTTTCTCGTCCATATTGGTCATAGACTACTACACTTAATCATTCTTTGTATATCATTGTAAAACATGATACACGATTGTGACAAGAGACAGTGGAGCATGTTTTAATATGCTGTGTCAGATAAAGAATGAAAGGCTATAAATGTTAGGAAATAAATTCATTAGGTATAAATGATTTGTCACTTCGGTTTTTACTAAGAAATTTCTCGCAAGTTTTCAAGGTATTACTAGATTTTCAAGGGCAACATATCTGTTTAAAAAGTTTTAGTTCAAAGTGTTTTTTTTTTTTATCTCCACCCTGCCCTCTTCTTTTAATTTTCTCCACATTGATGCTCCACACTCCATCTCAGTAGATGGCAGAAACAAAGAAGAAGACTGGATGGGACAGCCCCAGTGCTCAAAAGAGCACAAGAAACACGCAGTTAGAAGAGTATAAGAAATGCAAAATGTACATATTGGGGGAGTTATTGTAATAGAACAGAAACTCAAATATCAGATGTATGGGGAACGATCAGAAGTATGAGCAGTATAAAAAGAAAGTGTGAACAGTATTACGCAAAATAGTAAATTGGCAATTAGTAAAATAGATAAGGCAAGCGATAGTAAAGATTCTAAGTTCTGAAATTTATCAGACACAGCTAGAAAGGAACAATACACTTGCACTAAATCCTCAAGTAATAGAACTATATGATACCTTTTATTTTTGAATGAAAGAAAGCCATTTTAAATGCACGGCAAACATCTCATTCAATACAGCATGGCAAACAGGAAAAATTCCATCAGCATAGAAGCAGTCCATTATTCTAGTTCTAATACCTGGAAATGATTCATCAGACAAATCAAACTATACGCCAATAGCCTTAACGTCGCAGTTAGAAAAAAAGTGGAAAGGATAGTAACTGAGAGACTTACATATCTGTAGACGGCAACTCCCTTACTCTTACCAAAGTGTGAAGGATCGTAAATTCCTCTCACAGGAGAATCAAGTTTTGACATGCCCTTACCAAAAAGTAGTATACTTCAAGTTTATTTTATTAAGTACACTTAAGTAAAGTTCAAGTATATTTTAAGTATACTTCATGTAGGTAAGTATACAAATATCAGTAGGCCTACTAATAGTATACGTGTACTATTTCAATACTCCTTGAGACTAAATTGGCCCACTTTCTAGTATTTTAAGTATATTTTAAGTATAACAGTAGTAAAGTTTGAGTACACAACGTTTACATCAATTTTTTACTGCAACTGTACTAAAAGTGAACTTATAGGTTTACTGAAAGTTTACTAATTAAATACTTGTAGCTTAAACCAGCTCATGACCAGCTAAGGACCAGCTCAAACCAGCATCCATGCTTCAAAACATAATCAGCATATGCTGTTTTTTCTTTTCAACAGGGATAACATAGGCTATATATTCACACACACAAACAAATAAATTAATTTAATCAAAGAATAAATAAGATCTTTTAAGTTTTTATGCTCAGTGTCGTTTCATAATGTTTCATAATCAAATCATCTAACTGGGCAGTGAATTTGTTGAACAGGGATGGAGTTCTTTAACTTTGAGGGGTGTGGTTTGTAACCTAATACTGGTTACCTAATCAGAAGGACGCCAGCGATTTTTTCGCTGTATGTCGCTAGACTCTGTACTGTGAGGAGCTTGTGGACGTTCCTACTGCTGTCGCTCTATTGGTAGACTGCACGCCTGGACATATCTTTAGAAAATGCAATCACAAACTATATATATCGCCGGTAAAACTAAGATATCGTTCTAATCTGACTAGGAATTAGACTTAAAAGAAATAAAAGTAGCATTCTGCTGTTGGAGAGTGTTGTTAATCATGCCACGGTCTGTCTGAATACTGGATTCTGATTGGCTGGCAGGTGTTGATTAATTCGTTGAACTGCACATGTAGTTCCAGGTCAGTCTAAAACAAAACAGTATTTTGCACCAGGAAGTGGTGTTTTTCCCCATTCTTGAGAGTACAAGGGCATAATACAACACTCTTTTGGAGTTACTGGGAATGTGTGAAAAAAAATCAGTACTCGTGGCAACTAGGTATATGCTGTACACCCCATTGTGTAAGTCACAAACAAATGGGTCCACCTGTAGTGGTTTCAAGCAGCCAGCAGTCATGGAAAAAACAAAAGCAGTGCATTTTTCATTATCTCTTGTGAAAACATCCACTCCATAATGGGGCTGGAAGTCATCTACACATCAGAAAACAACAAACAGGAGACAAAGCATAAAAACAGTCCTCACCTCCTATAGTTTTCAAAAAGACTGATTTTATGCTCTCAGATGGAATGAACACTGAAATAAAGCACTGAAACAAATTTCTGATCTTATGCTTGTAGGCTGTCTTTGAACATTAGCCTTACTTCTCCCAAATAAGTAAAAAAAAACTTACTCTAATACTTACAGTGGAATGTATTTAGAATATATATATATATATATATATATATATATATATATATATATATATATATATATATTAAATGTTCTAAAATACATGTAAAATCATTTTACAAAACATGTATGCCTTACATATTAAGATGGTCATGTAAATTATGGAAATTTACATCACAGTGTACTTGAAACATAATAAATAAGGAAACTTGTATACACAAATAGGGCCTGTAGGGTCTTTTATATGATGTATCATCACAAATTGCCCCAGATTGACTGTTATCCAGAAAGCAGGAAAAAATAAAAGATAGTATGCTGTTTCTAATGGCTACACTTGCATATTCATTGCTGTATTTTAGTAATAAGGACAAATGACATATAGTATATTAAAATAAAACAAACAACCTTAATTGTTTACTTAATGCAAATTAAGATGTTAGATACCGTGCATAAATAAATCTTATAGGTTGTATAATGATGATGCACTTGTATTCACTTATGCTCTTCTACTAGGAAAATAAGTTTTCACAATTATTTATGGTTTGGCTGCTTCCATATTATATAATATATATGGTTTCCCACTTGCAAAATCAGGGATGTGACTTAAGAGTTTTCCAGGTGCACTTGAGGGCAGCATCAAATTACACATTCTCAAGAGATACAAAATAGTATATTATATTATGAAAACATTCTCAATCATATGGAGAAGTGTCAGAAATGTTCAAATCAAGTGTAAACAAAACACATCAAAAGAGTGCACATTCAGTTTACATACACCTTGCATAATATGCAAAAAGTTCATTATTTTACCAAAACAAGAAGGATCATACAAAATACATGTTATTTCTATTTAGTATTCTCCTGAATTTGATGTGACATAAAAGGTGTTTACATATAGTCCATAAAACAAAATAATAGCTGAATTTATAAAAATGACCTAGTTTAAAAATTTAATGTACGTCAAGAAGGAAGCAAGATGCATTAAGATCATTTGAAGATCAGGGTAAAATTATACTTATTTTTCATTCTGGGAAACATGTAAGTATCTTTTGTAGCTTCTGAAGGGCAGTTCTAAATGAAAAAAATTGAAATTTCATCCTGTTCAAAAGTTTTCACCTTCATGCAGCTCTTAATGCATCGTATTTCCTTCTAGAGCATCAGTGACGGTCTGCAACTTTTGTAATAATTGTGTATGAGTCCCGCAGTTGTTGTAAGTGTGAGAAGATAGATCTCAAAATTATGCAGTCACTGCTTGAAAGCGTTCAAATATGCAAGAGATGCTGAAAAACCAAAGAATTTGCAGGACCTGGAAGTTTTTTGTTTTGTTTTGTTTTGTTTTTTAAAAACAGCGGGCAGTTTAATGGTTCACTCCATTCAAACAAGTGGCTCATGAACAACCATCACAAAAAAAAAGAAAAGAAAAAAATCTGTGGAGCATAGGTGACAACACAAAATATAACATTTTGAACTAGGCTATTTTTTTAAATAATTATTTTGTCTTCTAGACTATGTAAACATTTTAAGTAAAATTTGTACTAAATGAAAAATACAACTGTACATTCTGATAACATAAAAAAGAGCCCTAAAACATGCATAATTTAAAAATCCAGCAATATAAAAAATGCATTCAGATGAGATTGTTGATGATGCAGATGCAGATTGTTCTCCAGTTTTGATGTTAAAGCAACAACAACAACCAGACATGCACAAACTTATGAAAACATCACAACTGGCAAAGGGGTTACACGCAGTGAAAAAGTGAATCAGGTTAATAGGCAAAAATCTAATTGAGTTGATTGTTTTTTTCCTACATTTGTTTATGATGTTTACCCGATAAAAGAACACCATTTAAGGATTCAACATTGACTATACGTGTCGGTTTATTAGGCACAATTAGTGTGTAGTCCAAAAACCTTCCTAAATTTACTGTACCCCTTAAAGGGATAGTTCACCCAAAAATGAAAATTCTGTCATTAATTACTCACCCTCATGTCATTCCAAACCTGTAAAACCTTCGTTCATCTTCGAAACACAAAATGAAGACATTTTTGATTAAATCTAAGTGCTCTTTGACCCTGCATAGACAGCAACACAACCGAAATGTTCCCAGTGCTTTCCTCTGCATGTAAATAACGCATTCGCGCGCTGCTGCTTATGTTGAAAGCGCATGCTCTCTGCCTTGTTTATGAGCAGAGTACAGCATGCACATGCATCGTTTATACGCAGAGGAAAGTATGCGCTCTCCACAATGGCAGCACGCTGAAGCAGACCAGGATGAGGAGGAGAATAATTGTTGCATAAAGTCGTTATTTTTGTTTTCCTTGCACACAAAAAGTATTCTCTTAGCTTTGTTAAATTACGGTTGAACCACCGATGTCCTTGCTATGTTTCTGGGTCTGGGAACATTTCAGTTGTGTTGCTGTCTATGGAGGGTCAGAAAGCTCTCGGATTTCATCAAAAATAACTTAATTTGTGTTCTGAAGATGAATGAAGGTCTTACGGGTTTTGAACGACATGAGGGTGAGTAATTAATAACAAAATATTCATTTCTGCGTGAACTATCTCTTTAACGTATTTTTATAACCTTAATCTTTTTCAACTTATGAAGCATAATTAGTTTATGGTTGTGCACGTAAATAAGTACTAATGGAACTTCTTTTCCTATTTTGTTTTTTTTAAATATCCATATTATCAGCCTATTTTTCCATAAAAGGAACTAAATGCATTTCAACTGAATGCGAAAGAAAAAAAATAGCATTTGAAACCGATGACACAAATTTAAAACCAATCCGAGTTTAATCATGTTTTCTAATATAATTATGTAATGACAACCCATTGACAATCTTTTTAATAGTGTCCATCCAGTCCATCCTTTTTTCTTTCAGTCAGTTGTTTTGTCTTTTGTAAAATGTCTACTTTTCAACTGTTTCAGCACACACCACAGTCTTTAAATGTAGTCTTTATATTTGTTACTGTCAAACCAACATATTTCAACTGAATTTTAGTAAATAAAAAAAGTTTGTGTTCCAAAATTTTTAAACAAAAGCACGGTAGTTCAGAAGTCAAAGTTAAATGAAGCACGGTAGTCTCTCTCCCATCTCTTGTCTTGTTCTTCTTTCCTCTTAAGTTCTTTAGCACTGAGCGTTGTTCCTTTCTCCAGTCTTTTCTCTTTACGTATGTGTAGCACTGCCTGAGGGTCCTTGGCCTGGAAGTGTGTGACTTTGGGCTGAGGGCTCACTCCATATCCCAGGCCCACCTGATCTCTCTTTAGAACCGTGCTTACTGGGTTTTTGCGGCCGGAGTGGGCGGGTCCAAGACCAGAAGAGGGGTCCCACCCCAAACGGAGCATCATTTTGTAGCTGGTGCTGGAAGAGGGCAGGCAGTATTGAGGGGTGGCTGGGGGGCGGAGCTCACTGAACTGATGCAGTGTGGTCCTGTTGTGTGTTTCAGTGCTGTCTGTGTAATGCACAGCACACACATTACACCACTGAGACTGAACACTGTGGAAACACACAGACACACGCTGTTATTCTCAGATCTGTTCAAGTTGGTCAAAACTAGACTATAAGATATGATAGTGATTTTTAATTTTTTTTTTTTATTGATTTTCAAAATCTTTTCATTCCATTTTTCAAGGTACACTGCATCGCGAACAAAATGAACTGAAGCGCTAGGACATTACATAGCAGTTACTGCACAGGACACAGCTGAAAGGCTGCAGCACTGAAATAAACTCTCTAGTAATGTTTTTGCAGACATGCGTATTCAAATTGATGTATCAGAATTTTCTTATTTTTCATATTCATTCATACAGTATATTCATTATAACTTATTCTTTTATGGTTTTATTACATTATATTCATATTACGGTATTATGTTACTTATACTCAGTTACTCAAGTATTATGCATTTTTATCCATAATTCTAGTTAATTCCAGTTGTACTCATATTCCATTGATGTAGTATATTTCCTTCATTTGACATATAAAAGGTACATTTTAAGTGATGTTTGGACAGTATGTTGAAAACTTTCTCTGCAAAAATATTTAATATGCAAGGATGTTTTCTAAATTTGTCTTCTATTTTTGTGATAATAGATGTTCTTTTCCAAGAGCAGGTATTTGCAAGAAGATTGCTTAACTCAGTTGTTTGTGCTAGAAGAATGTAAAACCATAACACATGTCTCCAGTTTTATCTTATATCTATCTACTGCATTTTATAGGTCATGTCAACGTGATCTAGTCCTGAACTAAATTCACCTTAGGTAGGGGAAATATTTGGCAACCCGTAGATAATGACATAATGGAAAAATTAGTTTGACATTTATCGATCAGGCATAAACATTCCATGATGCTGTAAGAGGATGTAAGTCTCTAGTCTATATACTGCTCCCCAAATTGGCTTCTTTACCTTTTTCTTATTGCATGCTTTGAAGATCTTCATCTCTTTAGATTATTATGCTCCTATTTTAGTCTATTCTCCTAGAATTTTAGCAGAATATATTCAATTTGGATGTTGTATTCATTTTTTAATCTTTTTTAAATATATATTTTACATTTAATCATCTGTAATCTTTAATAACTTATAATAATTGATTTTAATAAAATATAATTTCAAGGAAAGACTTTGTCTGCCTGGATCCCTTTCTCTTGCATCAAAATGAACACTTTAAATTATGTACTGGTGCACATACAAAATTACTTGCACTACTGTTTAAAACATACACTGGCATTGTATTTTGAAGCTACCGGTGTACCGTGCAACCCTTCACAGGACATTAATTGATAAACTGGAGTTGAGTGGATTACTATGGAATGCCCATCCTGCCATAATTAGAAATAAATAAATAAATGTACAAAGAAATGTAAAAAAGCAAAAATAAATATATAAATAAATAAATGTACAAAGAAAAGTAAAAAAGCAAAAATAAATGATTATTTATCATTTTATTTCCTTATTTATGCATTTCTTCATTTTTTCCACATTTATTTATTTATTTATTTATTTATTTATACATTTATTTATTTCCACTTATTTATTTTCACATTTATGTATTTATTTCTTTATTTCCACATTTATTTATTTATACATTTATTTATTTTCACATTTATTTATTTATACATTTCTTTGTCTGTAGGGTAATGAGGAGGGCGTGTTTTACGTCAGGAAAAGCAATCGAGCCAGAGTAGTCGAGGGGTAAGCTTGAGGCCACAGTGACACCTTGTGGTGCCCAAACGAAGTACAAGAAGTGTAGCCTACATGACGCGCCTGTTGATAGTGTGGGATGAATGACTTAGATGGGCGATATGACCAAAATCTTATATCACCGTTGTTTCGGCCGGGAAGCCTGCTATCTGTGATCGCGTGCATTTGCTGAAGCTAAAGCGTGCAATCGCTCTCTTATGTGCGCCGTTTTTTTAGGTTTCACTTTCAAAGCATACAAGGCATGTTTCCAATATCCAGAATAGAAGGAGGTCACTGTAGAAGATTGGTCGCCTCGCACCACTTCCGGTGTGGACAGTCACCGCATCAACTGATTATAATGAGTTCTCTTGATGTAGACACGGCTTTAGATACGGATTAATCACACGTTTTAGGCTGGAAATATCCAGAATTAGATCAAACAAGAGGTGTCCACGGGAACGGAGCTAGTGAAACACACACGACATGCATTGAACATACAAGCATCATGCTCATCCAAACAGCGCCTGTCGTGTGCCCTCAGCTTTTTGAGCTAACTACAGAAACAAACCTGTAAACTGATGTCCAGGGGCATTTAAAAAAAATATATATATATATAATTCCAATCGATAAACTCAGTTAAAATAATAAAGGGCTGTTACTAGTAAAAATCCAATCAGTGTCAACAAAAGCCATCAGAGACATCATTACTGAATTCATTTACACTGCAATAAGCCTACAAATGCATAAAATGTTATGAAATTAATGTTTTAAATTTTAAAGGCAGAAATATGTCAATGTCAATCAATTAAACGATACGTTTAATATGAAACTAAAACAGACACTAGGTGGCGTTAAGTCACTGTCTTAACGAGCGAGTTCAATCCATTCAACTGATTCCTTCAAATAGGTTTCGCTGATTACGAAAACACCACTACTGCCGCGGTTCAGCTGTGGATTTGTTTCTGTGATCAATATATGTAGGCCTAAGGTCACGTGTTAGCCTATTTAAAGAAATAAAACACATTTTCATGATAAAATGATCAAAAAGATGGCAGGTAGGGTAGGGGACATGTTCGGCGAACACGACTTCTTATGTTGAGAGAACAACATTTATTTCTCGTGGCCATGTGTTTAATGCATGCACCTGCGTGACCATAGCAACCTGAATAAATTAATACAATGTTTTGAATTTAATAAAGCGCAGAATTAAGAATTATTATATTAACCCATACTGCACATACCATGCAGACCAATGTAGCCTAATAGGCTATTCTTCCTTTCTTTATTATGAGTTGTAGTAGCTATTGTTAGTATTATCATCATCAGCATTATCATCATTATCATAGCCTATATCCAAAATTAAATAGGCTAGCCTATATGAAATAGGCATGTGGAATTTAGGTCTAATGACGCATTGTGATCCTGATGTAGGCTAAGCGATTCTGCATACATGTTACTAAATAGGCCTATCATACATATTAGCTTACTGTTGTAAATAAAATAACTCTTGTTATATGCTATATTAGTTAACAAAAGTTGCGTATGACTTTGGAAGCAAAGCAATTAATTGCGTCTGATGTTTCCAGATAATAGGCCTACCAGATAACGAACGTCTTTAAACTTTAAAGTTTAAAGCAATATATGTGCGCACATTTCGTTTTTATGAAAAGAACATGCCTGAAGAGCTAGTTTTTAAATGCAATAGCCTAAGCCACAAAAAATATCTCAATGTGTTACTGGCGTTGACTGACTCACCTGCGTGCATGGAAAGCTACTTATGCAACACTGAATCACTTAAAAATATATCTGTCTTGTCGAGTATTCGCTTAAATGGGTATGTCTTAAGTGAAAGCAAACAACTGTGTTAAATTTTGATGTGTAACATTAGATCTGTTATTTGGATATTAATATACTGCTGCTCTCTGTGTCATGTTAATAAAGAAAAGAGGGAAATCACTGCTCTTGACCACTGTAAAAGGACAGTAAGAATTTTATTTTGATTAAACCAGGGGTGGCCAAAGTCGGTCCTGGAGAGCCACAGTAATCAGCTCCATCCCTAATCAAACACACTGGAACAAGCCAATCAAGATCTAGGGTTCAATTTATTCCTTTTGTATGTAGCCTATGAATTTATCCTGGGTTTTATTTTTTCGTTCAAAAAAGCGCAGGTGCGTGAATAACCTACGTGAATGGATTTAAAAGACTTTGGGACGAGATTAATATTTTAGCTTAAATAGCCGATTCTTTTACATTTTGTTTTGAATTTAAGTGCAGAAATTAGACTATATATTATAGGCTATATATTATTATTATTAACATATAACCTAATTACTAGGCTATCAAAAAAAAAAAAAAAAAAGTATAGCCTAGGCCTAGCCTATGTTAAATTCCTGTACAGAGAACCCGTAAAATTCCCGTAATTTATTTGAAGAAAGAAAGAAATTATCACGAAATTGATTTAAAAACCTGGATGGATGGGAAAGATAGTAATGTTTTTTTTTTCTAGGCATGTTACATGTCTTATTTTTAAATGTATTGATTATAACAAGGTTCATAAATGTTGTCTGTGATCTGTAGCCTATATATCTGCAACATATCACGCACTAATACAGGTAGGTTAATATAATAATTTCTTAATTCTGCGCTTTATTAAATTCAAAATATTTTATTAATTTATTCATAATATTAATGTCTGAATATACAAGGTTGCTATGGTCACGCAGGTGCGTGCATTAAACACATGGCCACAAGAAATAAATGTTGTTCTCTCAACATAAGAAGTCGTGTTCGCCGAACATGTCCCCTACCCTACCTGCCATCTTTTTGATCATTTTATCATGAAAATATGTTTTATTTCTTTAAATAGGCTAACACGTGACCTTAGGCCTACATATATTGATCACAGAAACAAATCCACAGCTGAACCGCGGCAGTAGTGGTGTTTTCGTAATCAGCGAAACCTATTTGAAGGAATCAGCTGAATGGATTGAACTCACTCGTTAAGACAGTGACTTGGCGCCACCTAGTGTCTGTTTTAGTTTCATATTAAACGTATAGTTTAATTGATTGACATTGACATATTTCTGCCTTTAAAATTTAAAACATTAATTTCATAACATTTTATGCATTTGTAGGCTTATTGCAGTGTAAATGCATTCAGTAATGATGTCTCTGATGGCTTTTGTTGACACTGATTGGATTTTTACTAGTAACAGCCCTTTATTATTTTAACTGAGTTTATCGATTGGAATTATATATATATATATATATATATTTTTAATGCCCCTGGACATCAGTTTACAGGTTTGTTTCTGATGTTGTCAATGCTGTTTTTGGTTACATTAAAAAAATGCAGTTAGCTCAAAAAGCTGAGGGCACACGACAGGCGCTGTTTGGATGAGCATGATGCTTGTATGTTCAATGCATGTCGTGTGTGTTTCACTAGCTCCGTTCCCGTGGACACCTCTTGTTTGACCTAATTCTGGATATTTCCAGCCTAAAACGCGTGATTAATCCGTATCTAAAGCCGTGTCTACATCAAGAGAACTCATTATAATCAGTTGATGCGGTGACTGTCCACACCGGAAGTGGTGCGAGGCGACCAATCTTCTACAGTAACCACCTCCTATTCTGGATATTGGAAACATGCCTTGTATGCTTTGAAAGTGAAACCTAAACAAACAGCAAGCATCAGAGAGCGATTAGGCTACACTTCTTGTACTTCGTTTGGGCACCACAAGGTGTCACTGTGGCCTCAAGCTTACCCCTCGACTACTCTGGCTCGATTGCTTTTCCTGATGTAAAACACGCCCTCCTCATTACCCTACGGACAAAGAAATGTATAAATAAATAAATAAATAAATGTGAAAATAAATAAATGTATAAATAAATAAATGTGGAAATAAAGAAATAAATAAATAAACACGTAAATAAATACATAAATGTGGAAATAAAGAAATGTATAAATAAATAAATACATAAATAAATAAATGTGGAAAAAATGAAAAAAAAAAAACATAAATAAGGAAATAAAAAATTATAAATAATTATTTATTTGTGCTTTTTTACTTTTCTTTGTACATTTATTTATATATATATATATATATTTATTTATTTTTGCTTTTTTACATTTCTTTGTACATTTATTTATTTATTTATTTCTAATTATGGCAGGATGGGCATTCCATAGATTACTTGTGGATTGTTGATGCTTTTATGAGCTTTGTGAACACCAAGTGGACACCAAGTGAACCATAAACCATCTCTAACCTCTCTCTGTTTGTAGTAGGTGTGTTTGTGATCTCTGACACACTGAACTGCTCCAGTTCTCTCACTACATCCTGGTGACCTGCCTGCAGGGCCAGATCCCGAGCATCTCTCCCCTGAGAGAGAATGAGAAACAAAACAGGATGGAGATAAAAAGAGAGGAAATGAGACAAACAAGTAACAAACAGAGATCATGTTAAGGAAATGGTTTGCACCTAATACAGCAATAGTGTTTCTACAGGATTGTGAGCTTAGGTAGCAGGACCACTTTCCATGAAGGGTATCAGTTGGCTTAATTATTTTAGTTTAAATATATATACTGAAGCTCATTTAATTTCATGAATAATAAGTACGCAACACGTACAGTGTCTCCATCCTATAGTGACAAAGCGGGCAGGCAGAAGACACCACAGACATTTGCAAAAAGGTTAAGCTCCGGTGAGAAAATCTTCACTTCAAGGTACAAGGTCTGCATGTTTCAGACTAAGGACCTTCTGCACCTACTCCAGGGCCACATCTGTGTTCCAGATTTTAGGACCCTTTGATGCTCCAGGAGATTATCATCCTACAGTACTTCGTGTTTAAGGCTTTTGAAATGGATTCCTGCCCCTTTCCCCACTGCATTGTTACCAGCACAACCAGTGGAAGAAGTCACGGCCACCAGACTGCTCACTCGACCACAGAGAACGCTGTGGCATTATTGCATATTATCAGTATATGATTTTCTAATTTACCCACCAATCTTTCTTATCTGATGTACTCATAACCACACCTTAAGTGACACGTGATCCAAAAATCACAATGTCATTGGTGACATGAGTACCCATCACTACACTATTTCCCCTCCCTAGGTTGGCGGAAGCAAAATCACTTCATAAAATCGTTATATATATAGCCTATATACACACACATAAAGTGTTGGGGGTAACGCATTACAAGTAACGCGGGTTACGTAATCAGATTACTTTTTTCAAGTAACTAGTAAAGTAATGCATTACTTTTTCATTTACAAGAAAATATCGGAGTTACTTTTTCAAAAAGGTAAAGCCAGTTAATTTGTTTTACCATTTATTGACTGACAAGTCTCCTGTCCCCATGTTGGAGGAAATCAGAAGTACAGAGGTGTTGTGTGCGCTGTGTGAACATGATGTTTCTGTAGTTCTAGACTAAATGTGAATGTGTATTAATTCATCCCACTTGCAAAAAAACAGATTTAGTATTCATCAAAATGAATTAAAACAGTGAAATGCAAACTCAGAATATGACGCAAACCTGCAATAATTAAATAAAATGTTAAATAACACAAATGTAATCTAAATCCCATTTTATTAACCAATGTCTTTGCTGCTGACCTTTGATGATTCCAGTTAATGACTTTAGATAAACTATTTTTATTGCTGAAGAGTGTTGAACCTTCTTCTCCTGCGTTCTACTGTACAGATGTCAATTTACTTTTCCTTCAGCCTGAGGTTTATTCATTACACTTTTTGGTGTGAAAGGGCTTTTTCATTTCTACATACACTTCTTATATTAAAAACAATCAAGCCCTGCTCATATTTAAAAAGTAACACGACAGTAACGCAAAAGTAATGTAACACATTACTTTCCATAAAAAGTAACTAAGTAACGTAATTAGTTACTTTTTTAGGGAGTAACGCAATATTGTAATGCATTACTTTTAAAAGTAACTTTCCCCAACACTGCACACATAAGATCTGGACTCAAGAAAGCCCAGCTTTAAATGATAGATCTTTATTTTAAATTTCCTCTATTATCTGAATTACTTCTGTGCAATTTTATTTATTTATTTTTTTTATTTCTTGTATAAACTCAATATATGCATATTTTTATACTCATAACATGATTTTTCAAAATTGGACAGAAGTACTATTTTTCTTAGTAATAATGCACATCATTTGTACAGCCTAGTGGTATTAATGCAATACAACTAAGGGAGTAAGTTCATGTTCAAGTTTGGTCAGCAGAAATGAATGGTTATAGTATGTTACTGGCCAATCTGATAAGTTGTATTTATCAACACTCCACTTTCAATCAATCAACCATACTGACAAACTGTAAACAAATATGTAGAAGCAAACTATCCCGATCTCCACTACTTTTTTAGAATTGAATGTTACATACCTGTTTGTCCACCACTCCCACCCACGCAGCACCATGTTGCAGGAGCAGCCGAACAGCCTTTGTTTGTCCTGCCTTACTTGCGCACATCACACCTGTCCAGTAAAAATCATCACGGAAGTTGACATCACTGCCACGCCGCAAGAGGTCCTTTAGGGCCTGAATGTTGCCCTCCTGGGCACATCGGAGGAGTTTGTATCCATCACGCTCTGAGGTGTTAACCGGTTCAACGGGGGCAGCTTCTGGTCTTCGTGCTTCTCTTCTTCTTTTGGGACCTCATGTCAAAAGATAATGGGTGATTATGATTATGAACTGTACAGTTATATCTGTTAAATAGCTACAATTATTATAAACTAAACTCTGAAGGAATGCAAATGCTAAAAATGCTTTAAAGAGCATAAATGCTGTATAGATGACAGATTATAGCCTTTCAGCTTGTAAATACATTTCGTGGCAAGACAAATTTCAATGCAATTGAAATTTTTATGGAATCATACTTTGAAACATAATTTAAACATACACCTGTAGCCAAATTTCTTATAGAAAGATACGTTTAAAGGAATAGGCCATCCGAAAAAAATAAATAAATACAATTCTGTCATGATTTCGTCAATCTTGGTAACAAATCAGTTTCAGTTCCTATTGCCTTCCATTGTATGGACAAAAATGGTTACTAACATTCTTCAAAATATCTTTTTTGTTCAGCAGAAGAAAGAAATGCATAAAGGTCATCCTCAAACAATATGACGAGGGTGAGTAAATGATTACAGAATTCTCATTTTTGGTTTTAAGATTTCATTTGAATGTTCTAAAGTTCCAAGTAATGATGGAGTAACAAGAGCAATGCCTTGGTTTAAGATTTTATTTCTTCTTACTCCCACCCTTCTAAAATGCAAATATATTTACAATAAATGATAGAAACCAGATGTGTCTTCTTTATTTATTTATTTTTTTGCAGCAGTGCCTTTAAGACATCTATGTAAAATGGTTGCCATAGGTGCTAAACACAGTTAGGAAAAATATAATCTTGGCAACACGTCTATATCTGTCATTATGTTTTGTATTGTTGTTCATGTTTAATTACAAAAATAAATATCAGATTTTTCTGACTCTTATCATTGGTTATTTTATTCTTTTAGTGTTTAGAAATAATAGATGTGTAAATTTGGGGGGTCGTGTTAAAGAGTATTTTCATAACAGTATTATACTATTTCATTACACTATTTAATTGATCATCAGTTGTATCAATGTAACAATGTATCAGTTCTGTTGATATTTAAATTTTTCATTTAACTACTTGATACTTTTAAACCATGCAAAACAAAAAGTTGTGACAAATAATTATTATCTATATCTCTACCTGCTCTTCTTCTCACTCTTCTTGTGGATGCTGCTTCTCCCTCTTTTGGCTTTTCTCCATCTGTCTCTTGTAGCAGGCTTTGGTAAAAGTCTCTGGCCTCCTCCCCAGTAAGTGTTTGTTTGTCTTCTTTCTTTCTTTCTATCCAGAGGTTTTCCTCTTCTTTGGCTCTGGTAAAGTAGACTGGGTTGTTCATCTTTAACACAATCTCTGCTAAAGAAGAAATTCCTGCGAGATCCTGCAGCAGCTGCTTGTGGCCATGAGACTAAAATGAAGAGAAAGAAAAACCTGAAGCTTAAGCTAATATAGAAAGACACTTCATTTTAAGGTCAGTTAACATAACTACCACTGAACTCGTTGGGTCAGTGCTTTGTCGTTACTTTATGTTGATTATGTCTCTTTATTCCTAGAAAATGTATCCATTTGTGTTTCTGTAACTTAATTACTTTTGATACAGTTGCTTATTTGAATATATCAATTCAAATGCTATGTCATCTAGCTGGCTAACATACACTTTTACGCAGGTTTTGTCGAAATTACAAGAATGATTTGCGATGGAAAAGCATCACTAGTTACAGCTATCATACGGTTATATCATACCTAATAATTGTATTGTTTTCCAAGTATTATGGAAATTAAAACCCTAATGAATGAACTAAAATGCATTTTTTTCCATATACAGCAGGGAAATAAGAGCAAATCATTAAGAGGAAATGACTGAATTCTGATATTGAGTTATTATATTCTTTTCTTCTTATAAATTGAACTACATATTGTCTCTAGGATAATGTAATGTTAGTAGTTATTGAGATGTTATATTTAACATCTCACAAACCAGAGGGATGTACAATAGTTTTAAAAAGCTTTAGAGAATACGTATCATTAACGCTACATCAGATCAATCAAAGGCAAATAAATAAATAAATACACTTTCAATTTCACGTAAATCTGAGACCAATACCTGCGTGAGTAGATCCAGAAAAACACACAAAAAAAGAGACAAACGATAAAATAAACTCCAACTCTACGTAAACATTGTGTTCCTCTTTGTCTTGTGACCTTTATTGGCGAACAGAATCTATTACTGCCACCAAGTGTTCTGGAGCCACCAGCGCCCAGATCTGAAGAATGGCTTTGACATGCCGAGGCCGAGGTACTTCTCTGCAGATACCCGGATTGCCAACTTTAGTTGCCTCGCTGCAGAGAGATTTTGACGACATGGGCTGAGAGCCTGAGAATCAGTCACATGTCCCTCCCTGCCCTGTCCTGACATATGAAACAATAATCATAAACATTAAATATTTCGAAATGGATCAGTTTATTAAACCTTTAAAGAGAACATGAAAAGAAAGCATATGTGAGATACAGTGAAAATATAAGCTTAAATTGGATAAATAAAAACAAAAACTACATAAGTTTTATTCAGAGGCCCAAACTGAGCACAAATATAAAATTTGGTGCAACTGCTGATATTTATGGTTAAAAAGTAAGATGAAATTCTGATAGTCTGTAATGTGAATCAACTTAAAACTAAATGCATGGATAATCAATTAAACTCTTCAGTTGTAAACAGTATGTATATATGTATTTATGTATATAAATACATATATACATACATGAACAAAATAAACAATAGTGTTAATTGTGACTACTAAACACCTAAAAATAGTTTTTTTTTTTTTCTTACATAAAATTGAAAATCACAAAAAAGATTAAGGCCGCTTTCCAGCTTCATTCAAATGTTGCAGTTTGTTGTTTGAATACAAGGGGGGAAAATGTGCAAATTATGTGCTAATTATGAGTTCTAAAATATCTAAAAATAGATTATTTTTTCTTACCTGAAACTGAAAATCATCCTAAAAAAGATTCAGGCTGCTTTTCATTTAGATGTTGCAGTTTGTTGTTTCAATAGTAAAACTAACAAACAAGCAAACAGACAAAAAAACAAGTGTTAATTATGTTAAGTGTTAACTAACGACCTTAAAAATAGGTATTTTTCTTACCTGAAACTGACAATCATCCAAAAAAAAAAAAAAAAAAAAAAGATTCAAGCCGCTTTCCATTTTTTCAGTGGCAAGAATTCAGTTACCATCTGAAACTGAAAATCCAAAGAAAGATCAGGCGTCTTTCCACCTTCATTCAAAGGGTGCAGTTTGTGGTTAAAAAAAAAAAATAAAAATAACCCTAAAAAGATTCAGGCTGCTTTCCACATTGTTTCAAATATTGCAGTTTGTTGTTTCGGGTACAGGGGTTTGGTATCCTGGCCACCTAGGTCACTGTGACCCCTCACCTCTGGTAAACACTCCACGTCCATGGCATGTCTCTTCAGAAAAACTGGCTTTCAAAAATTACTTTATTATATATTAATAATAAAAAAAATAAAAATAAAAACAAAAAGTATGAATAAACTCACACAAAGAAACATGAATATGAGCATTATGAATTTTTATTGAAATTAGTGTCAAAATGTATTTAACGCTGGAACTTTGGAAATGCTGGTTGACAAAAATAATGTTTTTATTTTGAAAAAAGTGTGCCATCAACAAACAGATACAAAGACTGATCGCATGTACAAAAGTACTTTTGGTTAAATTTAGTAATTTTGTCCCATCACACAATTGAAACGACAAGTGTTGATTGAAACTGGTGGAAATTTGCAGCAAAGTTTACCACTTCAGAAATGATACACATACTTTTTTTTTTTTTTGTAATAATTGTTAACTCTGCACTGACACAATTGAACCAGTTTTTCTTGCCCAAATAAACAAAAGAACTGAAAATTAAAATGACTGTTCTGAACATTACCTTCAAACAGAGAGGGTACAAAACTTTGAGCGGTTATGAAAATGGGAGACTGTAGTCTCACAGGCATCAGCCTGATTGTGAGGTGATGATGCTCTCTCCTCCGTTCTTTGGCAGCTAAAACATACAAAGGTCCTTCTTGATGTCAAAACTAGCCACAAACTCATTAGAACTGTTTTCATCATGCATTAGGTATAAATCATGAATAGCCGAAAAAGAGACTATGTAATTAACCAAGCAATCTCCCAGAACCTTGTGAATCTGTAAACGTGGGTAAAGTTTCTTTACGCAGTAATAAGACAAATTTGAAGATAAACATGCAATAAAATGAAAACTAATAGAAGTGACCCCAATCGCTTCATAAAATATTGTTTTTTTTTGGCCCAACAGTTTAATTAAACACTTCATTTGAGTAGCACAATTTATTTAATACATTAGTTTACGTGCTCCATATTTTATGCATTACATTGCAAAGAAAAGCAAAACATTGAGAGACCACTGTGAACACTAACAAGTGAACACATGTGAACAACAAAAAAAACAACTTAAGCTGAAAAAAAGCAACATTAATCCCTCAACCCAAACTGTATTTCATGGCCATCTGAAGCTGCTGATTTCCCCACTTCTTTCTTTCGCTGCAGCGCTTACACTGCATTCAATCGCACATTAATTCACAAACAAAAGGAAACAAAGCCTGTAATAGAGGAGAGAACAGCATTTCTCAGTTGTCACTCTTCTACAAGATGATATCATTTCTGAGGCTGAATATTTCTGTGTACTCAAGAGGATGAGCAATGAAGACAGTGAGGACAGATTCCCAGGGAAGTGCAGGAGATCCCAGCCTGCTTCTCGTCAGGGCCTGCCGGAGCTCTCCCGAGGCTTCTAGCTTTTCACGAGCCCTCCGTCGCCCTCACTCACGAAGCGCTTACGCCCCCTATTGGCCACAAGAACATATCTGTTATAACGCTAGCATTTACAGGAACAGAACTACCATAACGGAGCAGATTGTAACAAAATGTCAAATTTATTTTCTCTAGTATTTGCGTATGACGGAACATCGGTTAACATGGAAGACGCAAGTCTCTGACCTGGTTGGACAGGCATCTCTTAGCTGCTTAGTGATCACTGTCTCCTGGTAACAAAGGTCCACAAAGGTTTCCATAATGGAGTGTGCAAGAGGCGCGTCCAGGTTGATCTCTGGCAGCTCGTCATATACACGCTGGAAGCCCTGTGTAAAACATGCAAACCCATTAATCCTCTCACAAACAACTAAGAATTCACACGTCACCGTACGAAATACGCTGCCAACCATGTCAAAGAAATTCCATATTTAATCCGGTCAAATTATGTGGAATTCAATTACTGATTTAAAAGCCATTGTTATAAGCAGATAGCTTTAAAATCAGATTATTAAAAGTATTGAATTAATGATTGATTGAATGAATGAATGAATAATACTTCCTCATTACAGGGTTGCCCTTATGTTCCTTGGCTTTTAGATTGTCCTCTGCAGGGTTCGATCCTGCAACCTTTCAATTACCAAGTCAAGTTGTATGTCAATAAACAATTGTCTCGGAGAAACTTCTGCTGATGTTACAAGTAAACTGTTTTGAATACAAGCATGGCTCAAAGACTAACGGATGCAAATCTGGTGATGACTGGAAAAACTACCTTTTTAGTCATCTGGTGTTGACTAGAAAAGGAAGTAGGTAAGAGGGTAATAAGAATCTCCATCCACTATCTCCTTTTGTGTTTAACCCCCATTACACTAACACGACAGAACTGTCTGTTTGTTAATAATTTTAAAAAAAAAAGTTTTATGGAAATTCACTCCATTTTCTAAATGCATCTAAATGTAAACAATTCATCCATGCATGCTTTTAAATGTTCAGAATTTGTAGTTTGTAATTAATGTAACTTAATCTCAATCTGGTGCAATGAAAGACTTCTCTGATGACATATGCAGAATCTTAATTTTGTCATCTTAAACCCTTCCACTTTCTTAGAATAGACTTAAAAATTGCATTCATCCATCTGCCTCCATCCATTCAACAACCAATTAAGTCCCTGTCCTAACTTTTTTCTTTTTTGATTATATGCTTTTACTCCAATGTACTTCACAATGCTGAAAAAAGGTCTGTATTCTACTTCGGTTATGTTGCAACTTTTGAGTCACTACGGTACATAACAAAAAATAAATAAATAAATAAAATTCTTAAGTTAGTACAAACCCTGTTCATTTGGTCCAGAGTGATTAGGCCGGTTTGCCAGAATGCCTTGAGAAGTTTGACCATCATCTGTAAGGCTGTGTCACCTGTAGACTCCAGTACCATAACCACAGCCTACATCAACCAGAAACAGAAACAGAAACAGATGAGAGAAACTAGGAAAATGATAGGAAGAGGAAATAAGGAAAAGACAAAGTCATTGTGCAACCTTACCAGCAAAGAATATGTTGAAAATGTGCAGGCCAAACATGAGACCTATTATTGTGGTGAGGGTAAATGCATATTACTGCATCAGTTGTTTTAATTGACAAAACCAAGATGTAATGATCGTGATACTGATATTTCCAAGTCAGGAGACTGGATGGTAAAAGATCATTTTATAGAAGAAATAGCGAAATATCTTTCTCTTTAAAAATCATTATGCTATTTAAATTCTTTATAAAATGTGTATTTTTAGAATTTAGTTTTGTTATGATATCAACTATTTAATATTAATTAAAGGGGTCATATGACTCGATTTCAAGTTTTCCTTTGTCTTTGGAGTGTTACAGGCTGTTTGTGCATATATAAGATCTGTAAAGTTGCAAAGATTTAAGTCTCAAACCCAAAGAGATATTCTTTATAAAAGTTAAGACTTGTCCATGCCTTCCTAAAACAACACACACTGGATAACTGGGCAATCAGAGCACACAGCGCTTTTCAGAACGATGAGCTTTGTTAAAATCAGCGTGTTTCAGAAAGGTGGGGCAAAGACGAGCAACAATAATGTACAGTATGTGGAAAATATACTACTCATCAAAGCTTTGTCTGGCATGCATGTGGAAAAGATGGTCACATAGCAAGGCACTGTTTGGAGAAAGGTAGGAATGTTCAGGAAGTTGTTTGTTTTGCTCGTGGAAGGATGGGACACGAGGCAAGACAGTGTCACTTTTCAGGCAAAAGAAAGATGGGCTATCCTGATTTGCTTAAGAAGATAGGCAGTTTAGAAAGCCAACTGGCACTGTTGAAAGGAAATAAGGAAGAAACCATTCACACTGCTCAGTCACAAGCAGATGCTGATGTGAATTGGAGGAATTGTTTTTATGATATTAAAATATATTAGAAAAATATGTTACTATCAAAAGGGGGTGATTCTTTACAATTTCTGAGAAATGTGTTAATTGCATTAATATTTACATTTAATTTATGAGAAATTATTTAATTGCATTCGGTGACTAAATTTCTGTAGCTTTGATGTTGTGAATGTGAAAAGATTCTTGTGGGGGAAAGGGGGTGGGCAACCTCTTCTTTTTGATCTCGTTTCAGGTATAAGCATCGAGATGTTTGCTGGAAAGGTGTAATCTCCTGGAGAAATATGATCCGGTGATCTGAAGGACAAGAAGGCCAGCAGAACCAGTGGAGCCAAGAGACTTCCACAAGAAAAAGGGACTTCTTAAAGAACAGAGTGATCATCAGAAAAAGAAATCAAGAGATTTCCAGACCTAGAAGATCCAGAACTCCAAGCCTAAAAGATCTTGAAACCTTGAGACCCACCAATGCCACAGACTACAACACCACCAATGACTGCTTCTTCTAGAAGAAAAGAACAGACATTGGAAAAGAGAACCAAGGAGAGATCAATCTATTTTCAGAGACTGTGGACAGCAGTCTTACCACTGTGATGGAAAAGAAGTGGGCAAAGGTCATACCCACACACACACAATGTTGCCTGTTGATTGATGTTTTTGCTTCTTTGGCTATGTTTGTACTGTCATAATGTTTAGTACATTTACAAAATCCCTTTTGCTGTTATAGTCCTCAAGTGCTCCTCTCCCAAACCCAAAAGAAATGTTCGTATGTCATTTTGCCAAATTTGAGTAAAATCTCTATGATAAATTTTGCTTAATTGGATGGAGCGATAACCAGTGTGCACGAGGTGATGACCCAATGACGGGTAAGATTTTCCTTTGGCCAGAGGGGGACAACCTAAGACAGGGCTTCACCGCCACTGGGCACCTACCCAGGAAGGGAGGTGTAATCTGTGTAACGGAGTGGATGTGATGCTTCTTTTGGGCCAAGAGCATCAAAGAGGGGACTGTAAGAAATTATAGTCTGCCTCGACCCTGCTTCCACTCCACAATATGTTTGAGCATGCTCATTTCCCAAAATGGCTTAATTATTATAGAGAAGAAGAAAGTCAAGTTATGTTGTTTGTAGACCATTTGGGATGATCACATCCTGAGCAAATGGTGACCAATTGTAGAATGGGACAGGTGTGGGACACTGAGAACCGCCTCAGACAAAGGGGTGTCAGAACTTATTTAACATACAGACTACAACAGGAGCAACTTCATTTACATGAAGGGTAATAAACGGAAAATGTATAAAAGGTTTGAACTTAGGATGTTCATGTGCTTTGTCACTGCTATGCTGCAATAAACATCGAGATCTTCAACATCCTCATCACTTTTTCTTACAAGTGGTTTTTCAGGTGATGGACCACTAGGGAACACCGTTATGATTTTAATCTACAGAAAGCTATAACCTTTAGATGGGACATATCTACATGCTATTCACACTTCAAACGTCATACCTCATAGACCAGCTCGTGATGAAAGTGTGGCACTTCTAGATCTCGCAGACAGTGCTCAGCCTCAGAGAGCTCACCTGACACCAGGTACTCCTTTAGCAATAGGTTCATCTGTAAAACAAACAGCAACATAATATATGGACAACAAATAAGAGGCAGGATCAGAAATGTGAAAATTGGTTACTATTGTTGCAACCTAATTTTTGGCAGCAAGTCTTGTACAAAACACTGCTAAATATAGAGGTGGTATATATGGGAAATAAGACTTCTCTGAAGTCTGAACTATTATTTAACACAATCTTTACTTTATAACCAAAGGAAATTAGAATAATGATATCTTCGGTTAGGTTATGAAAGAGTTTGTACTTTGAGAAACAAGTGAATGAATGAATAACACCTTTCATGAAAATGTTGGAAAAAAATAACTTAATTTTCTTCATTGACTGGTGGGATTCTATACCATTTTATTCAATGATAATTCAACAACATGTAAAATAGATATTTTTAGACCTGGATAGAGTTGTTTTAACACATTATTATTAACTATTAATTCAATAATTTATCAGAATGAAACATTCCAGTGTCATAATTTTCTATCAAAATATAATATAATAATTTGGAATATTTAAAGGGATAGTTCACTCAAAAATTTAACCTCTGTCTTTAATTACTCACCCTCATGTCATTCCAAATCCAAACCTGGAAGAATTTTGTTCATCTTCGGAACACAAATTAAGATATTTTAGATGCATTCCGAGAGCTCTCTGACCCTCCCATAGACAGCAAGCATATACCACGGTCAAGGTCCAGAGACGTAGCAATGACATCGTTAAAATAATCCATGTGACATCAGCAGTTCAACCATAATTTTAAATTTATGAACCTTGACTGTGGTAGTATGCTTCCTGTCTATGGGAGGGTCAGAGAGCTCTCGGAATGCATCAAAAATATCTTAATTTGTGTTTCCGAAGATGAATGGACGTCTTACGGGTTTGGAACAACATGATGGTGAGTAATTAATGACAGAATTTTCACTTTTGGGTAAATATCCCTTTAACAAGCAGTCAATAGCCATTAAAATGAATGATTAAACCTGAAAACATTATTAAACCTAAAAAATATTTACAGTGGTTTGAAAATAGCTCATTTAAAAAAACAAAAAACAAAAAAAAATGATTTTCGTAGAGACTAAATAATACAGGGATACCTCACCTCTTTGATGAGATGTCTGACAGGCCTCTGGCCGCCACCAACTCCCCACACATTATCAAGCCGCATGATTTCCCTCTTCATGGAGAGGAGAACTAATGCTCTGTCCAGTGCAGCTCTAATAGTCATGAGGGCATGAAGAAATGAATCGGGGAAAAGCATGAAGGGTAAGGCAGCAAGTCAGAAGCATAGAATGCGGGGGGAAAAATGTGCAGTTCATTTTGTCTGACTTCAGACAAAAGGAACTGCATATTCAATCTAGAACCCCATGTAGGGTGGGAAATTACCCTCACTGCCTTTAGACTTTTTTTTTTAGACTTTATGATTTTATTCTGAACATGTGAAAATAATACGATAAAACCTGCTAGAGTAAATGGTAATCATTATTCCCATTCCACTTAAATTTTCATACTAGCCAATTTAGTTTTTTATTTATTGAAAAGCATTGCTAGTTTCTTCCATCTGTGCTACTTCCGCGAAACACAAATTGCTACTTCTACAAACATGCATCATTGCAACAAAGCAAAAGCAATGACCAATCAGACACTGTTCACTATAGCTACTGACAGATAAGGCCAAATTACCTGCCACTGCATTGGCAACTGGCTGGTGGCAGCTGGTAAATTCCCACCGCAATTCCCACTCTCACCCAGAATGTAACTCTCATTGTCACTCCCTCAATTTAAATAAAATTGGTCTTCAAACTGACCTGGAGGAACCTCGTAATTCTAATTCAGAATCTATACACAAGAATGCTGGTGAATATCCAAACAAATAAGCCAATATAAGACTGTCAAAGTAACATCAAGCTCACCTGGCATGGTCACAATCTACTTTGCCTTTGTAACAGTCAAGGAAACTCATGGGTAACGCGTGGTCAGCAATGGCTCGTGCAATAAATTGACCAAGCATCTGAGGAAAGGAAAGGAACCAGGTAATACAGGGAATGTATTTCACATTCAAATATAATATATACACTTTCATTCAATTTAAAAGAGAGGCTAAGCTAATCTTTAAAAAACACTTTTTGTGGTCTTTTGTGTTCCTTATCATGCATATTTGGAACAACATGAGGGTGAATAAACAGAACGTTCACTGTTCCTTTAATTACGTGCTGTCCTTCTTCACTGAATTTCTTATGTTGTGGATATTACAGTATAATTGGGTTTACTGTATGATATTTCAGCCTTACCTGTGGGGCCTCTGGGGTATCCAGGATGAGGTCTGGAAGCTCTTTAAGCATTTTGTCAAACGCACGTGACATGTCCTTCTCAGAGAGCACCTTTCCAGACAAGTCGGAGAGGAGACGTGATGTGAGCTCCCTGTGGCTGGCCTTGCCTTCCAGAGAAAGAGACACCGCCAGAGAGGAGAACTCATATTTATGATGGCCTAAGTTTAGCTCCTTGAGCAGCATCTACCAGACAAAGGAGGAAATAGAGAGAAGTTTACATCAATAGTTCACATAAACAATAGAAAACTGTGGAAAACTGTACACTACACCAATTGTGAGGTAAGAGTGACGCAGTAATATAGTGGTTCACAACCTTTTTGACTTCAGGGCCCCCTTATCAATTTCAGGATTCCAGACACTTAGAAGATATCTGAATGTTCTTCAGGAATCCCGCTCCTTTTAACCTATTAACTTGCATGATTTTTTTCCCTAATAGTTATTTTTTATTCAATTCTAATTCATTTCTACCTGATAAATTATTTTAGAGCTTGGCATAAGCATAAAATTTAGTTACAAAAACACTGTCCATGGAGTTAAAAGATTTTAATAGTTTACGTGGCTTTTTCCTCTCTAGAAATCACACCTTAAATTTGGCTTCCTCATATATCTTAGTTGTCCAAGATAGTCTGAACCCAGGATCTTCAAAGAAGAAGAAAATAGACTAGGTAAATTAAAAATGGGAATTAACTTGATTTAGAAATCACTTGTTTAAGCTTATTTTAAAGCTTTTTTAATGTCCCCTAGTAGGCTCCAGCTTTCTGGTTGAGAACCACTACGCCAAAAGTACTCAATTATTAGGTATGGAATGTTTAGCACACATTGTATCCAACATTTCCTCCTCTACATTACACTAAAACAAAGGTTCTGTTATTTGGCATCTGGCTTTGTGATAAGCTACAGCTCACCTCCACCTCTTTGGTGTCTCCATGCTCAAAGTATTCCTGCACAATGGGGTTGATGGTCTTCTCAAGTTCTCTCTCGTCCAGCTCTGGTACTACTGTGGCATATACTGTGTCTCCCTGATATACAAATAAGAGTCTCACACTATAAATAACACCTTTACTGTACATAAGGAAAAAACAAGTATATACTAAACAATAAAAAGGACCCACTGATTTCATCATGCACCTGGCCTCACAGAGCTTTCAAGGAAACAAGACAATGCTACAAGCATTTGCTTTTTAATTTGTGCACCGATTAACATTCAAACAGCATGAATTCCAGCAAGCTTGCCAGAACTACTTTTAGCTCACACCCCACTCAGCTGAAGAGGAGAAACACTGATTATTTCAAAAAGGCCAATGGGTTTTCTAATGGACAACTCTTAAAAGGAATAATTCACTCTACCTTATTTACTTACCCTCGTGTCATTCCAAACATCACACCTGATTAGTGCTTGTGTGTCAATGTCATGATGCAAGAATCAGTGATGTTTAATGTTACTAACATGTCGCTATATTTGATTTGGGACCTGAACACATAAGCTCTACATACACATCCACGTGCATTTACACACACAACTACGTAAATGTATTTTAATTTATTTATTTTTTATTAATGAACATAAATTGTCATTTAAAATTGCTAAACTGGGTGGGTGATACTGTCTGTTGCAATTTGTTTTGTTGTTGTTTTTTTATGTAATTTATATTATAGGTGTATTTTATCTTGCACCATAATCATGACAGTTGCACTAACCACACCTGAGACTATGAATGACATGAGGGTAAGTAAAAACTTTCATTTTTAGATGAACTATCCCACTGAACTATTACCTCCCCGTCCTAAATGTGTTAACTGGCATTGTTGATTTAAACAATACATGACGTCCACAGAAATCAGAGAACTATTGCAAATATTGTGACACTTTTCATTTATAACCCATACACACTATGGCCACACACTGCAGCTAAATTCGGTTGTCAGTTCCCCTTTTACTCCTTAATCGCGTTCTGTACAACACACATAATTTACTAAAATACGGGAGTAACAACCGCATTAACTCCCGAAAAATAAAGATAGTGACAACCGCATTTACAGAAATTCTACGCAGTGTGTACGGAACTGAACTGAACTAGTTGTTAATGACGTATTCGAACGTGCATCAGAAATGTGTCTTTGTCTGTATGTGAGATGCAAGAAAATAACCAGTGAAGGAAGTCTTAACTTAGCACACGGGGCTAGCTGCGCTCATGAGCCCTGCGGTACAGTGTCAGTGTTGCCAGATCTTCATAGAAAAAAACAAACCAAAAAAAAAACAAACAAGGACAAGCACAAAAAACACTAAAACACCCAAATGCTTTATGTTTTACAACACCAAAAAAAAAAAAAAATCATATCTCATTTCCGCAGACCACTTTATTCACTTAATAAATAAGTGCCTAGATTTATGAGCTAAGACCAAACAACATGGCTAATCGCGCTTGTAAATATGAGGACGTGGCAACACTGCAAGACAGTGCTTTCTAAAGCAGCCTCCCGAGCAGAAACAAAACACAGCACGTCTATCAGCGGTAGTTTAGTTAAAATCGACAGACAAAAAGAGTCTTTAGTCAAAAAATGGCACATGACAAACGACTAAACTTTTATTCACTGCAGTTCCGTACACACACGGAGCGATAATTTACGGGACTCACTCCCGCATTTAAAAGCGGTTGTCACTCCTGAAGCTTGTAGTGTGTACGTGGCTTATATCTACCATAAAGTGAGGTGTACTAGTACTCTTCATGTAACCTGTAAGACTTATATATACCTATACTTATATACACTTACTTGTGAAGATTCATCATAGTTGGGGTCTTTAGCATCAGGTTCCTCCACCTCATATACCATACCCGCTGCTCCCCACACACCTTTACCACCCGCTCCACCTAATCATAAGAGCAATCAGTGTAAATCACAAGAGGTAAAACAAGGGCAAAAAGTAGAGAGACCTTGAAAAATAAGAATTTATCCAATAGACACCACAGTATAAGTGGTGCCTGGTACACTGTAAAAAAGAAAAAAAAAAGAAAAAAAAGTTGAACCAACTTAAAATTATAAGGCAACCAGCTTCAGCAGATTTTTGAGATTTCTCAACTTGTCATTTAAGTTTATACAACAAAAATTTGAGAATCTCCCACAAAAATAAGTTATCAAAATAAAAATCTGCTGAAGCTGGTTGCCTTAAAATTTTAAGTTGGCTCAACTTTTTCTTTTTTTTTACAGTCTATATCAGTTATCATCTTATTTTTTTGATTTGCATCCATTAAAATATAAAATACAATCGAATTAGAAAAGGTAACTTTCACTGGCAAGTCAAAACAAAAAAAAGAATTACAACAGAAGAAAACACAAGAATTATGTAATAAACATTTTTGGAATGAATTTGCAGTTAAAATAACTACATCTGGATGATAAATACCGTAATTTTAAGATTCATATCACGCAAATAACTCGAGTTACTACTAAAATTGGGCACTTGAAAAACAATTCATATTTCACAATCTCACCTTTTTTGGGCAGTCCTCGACCTTTTCCAGTCCGTGACTTTCTGTCATTTACAGCGTTTTTGCCCTTGGGGCTGTGTGGATCGGTAGAAACCTCTCCTGAAACTGAATCAGAGAATGATTCCCGGTTGGAGTCCCGGGATGATGACTTGCGCAGGCGCCGCTTAGCCTTAGCTTTCAGTCTGGCCTCATGCAGGGCCTTCTCCTGAGGGGTCCAGTTCCCGTTCACCTCCAACTCATTCAGATCTTCACTGCCATCTTCCTCACCCTGCCCTTGCTCAAGTGTGAACACACCTGTACCAGACAGAACAAACAGACAACTGTTAATGGTAGATAAATGGCCAAATGTATGTTACCACGATTGTGTAATATAAATACTGTTACATTTACCAGGGTTTCTGCAGGTTTTATGAAAGTAAATTAAAGACATTTAAACTGCTCCCAACCTCTAGAATATGGAAAGACCTTTTATTGTACCTTCTCATAACACTGCATTTTGTTTTGTTTTCCAGTGCAAATGTCAAGATGCATTTATTGGAAAAGCAAAATGAAATGTCTTTGGGAAATTTCTCAAAATGAAGTTACTTTATGATTAAACCAAGGAAAAATATTTGTTAATGGACTCAGAAAAACTTGTTTTCTCTATAAATTTAATTTTCATACTACATTTACAGATATATGTTCTTGTTTTAAGCACACACTCACTTAATTTTGTGACTTCATACCTTTATTAAGTAAATGTATCTTGATTTACGAATGTTTGTTTGTATATTTGAATTGCGAAACAAAACAGAAACACTAAAGAAGATTCTTTTTATTTTTTTGCAATATATTTTTGCGAAAGCAACATTCAGTGGCATCATTTTATGAATTTCAGATTTTCTACGTTTTTAAGACCCGCAGAAACCCTGTTCGTGACAAATTGCTTGGGAATTTCCTCATTTATTAAGTTGCTTTACATAACAAATGTGCATAAATATACAAATAAGACCAAAAATGTTCAATTCACCATTTACCATTTAAATATTACATCAAAATATTAGTGTCAGACATCATATATCCGGCATACCACTTTAATTAAACATTTACCAAACTTGTACAAAACGAGTATAGCTATTTTAATTTGCATTATAAAGGATTAGAATATTTTGTTATGGAGAAATATATGTCTTTCCTGCACACCTGGTAAGGTCTGATAAACCTTGAAAAAGAATCACCTAAAATAATAATAATAATAATAAAAAAAAACATGAATAATAACTATAATAGAATATAAATAATATTAAAATAGCACTGCTGCTTATAACATAAAAAGTGATCTGAGTCCACTTTTAGGTCAAGGTCTCAAAGTTAATCTCAGAAATGCTACAAATATAAGCTGAGGTTCATCCCACAATATATGTTTATTAAATCACACTCTACTCAGTTTTAAAGGGACAGACTCAAAAACGACAATGCATACAGGTTTGTAAGGACGTTATGGTGTAAACCCCAACAATTTTATCTCTGCTTTCACTAGATTACAGAAGGATAACTAAAGGCAGCAGCACAGAAGGCAGAAAAGCTGACGTTGCTTATTTCAGTGCCTTGCTGGGGCTCTTGCCAAGCCTTACTACATATAGCAGTGTACAGTTTGCTTGGGTGGGGTGGGGTGGGGAGTGGGGGGGGGGGGGTGACACGTTCACAGGAGAAAGTAGGAGTAGGAGTGGACTACATGGTAATAAATACTCTCGTCCTAAATACTAGCTACAGTCAGACGAGAAACCACACTGTAGTTACTACAGTGTTTAAATCTACATAGGTTCCAGGAACAGCAACACGACGTACACGCAGCAAGGCCAAAACAGAAATGTTGCACAAATATCCACGTTTTTAGATATTGATCAGACTTCTGGAGCTCTGTACTACATCAAAAAATAAAAAAATAAATAGTGTCACTTAATAACAACCCTATGTTGGTTTCTTTTTGTTCTGAGTACTAACTACTGGGAAAACAGGAGGTGTGGTGGGTGTGTTTAACCAGTGGTTTAACTGTCAATAAGGAGAATTTGCTGTGATAAAAGTAAAAGTCTTATCTGTTTTTGTCAACTATGGCATATTCACCTCTGACATCTTCTGGGGGTGTACACTAGATGCACCTTACAACAACACATACAGTCTGTAGTACAAATGCGTCTCGAAAGCCTGTGCATTACACATTACGCACTATGACTACATAAAAAAACAGGGATCTACAAATAGGCAGGTATTCATAAGTATGAGGTCAATAATATCTAATTTGTTTGTTGCATGCCAAATTAAAACCTAGCCAAATGCAATTTGAAAAATGTATATGAATAGTACATGTCTTAATTGTGTTAGACAACTAAAAATGTTTTCCTCCAGTACTCTACGTGGTGACACATGATATATTGCTATATATTTATGTGACTACTATCTGATTGCAACTGACAAAATTACTTTTACTGTTTGCTGGAAAAATCTCAAATGTAAGCAAATAACAAATTTGCTTAATTTACATTTACTTTTTTTGGAAGTGTATATACATCAACCCCAATGAAAAGTGTCATATTAGAATATTTAGTCATTATTTTTTGTTCATTGTGTCTGGACTGTAATGCACACCTGCTATTCGTTAAACTAATCAAACTGGATCCAATCCAGTAAAGAGAAGGACTGAATGAGTGTATGTGTAAATGTACTGTGTTTATTTAAATACAAAACAGAATGGAAACGCAAAACAGTGACAAGGCAAAAGTTTAAATAGACCAAGTGACAAAACACCAAAATCTGTTTTTTTTGTTGTTGTTAAAATTGTAAGACTTCCAAAACTTCTTATGTTTTAATTGTTAAACAATTACTTTTGTTTACACGTAATACTTTTGAGTATAACTACTCAACTATTATAAACAGAATAAATAAACACACAGCCATCAGATAAGATAAATTCACTGAAGCCAAGTTCTGTGCGCGATCAAAAAAACCAAGTCGCATGACTGTAAAATAACTAGACCAGGTCAATAAACAAGTCATACAGGAAGACTGTGACACGTACTTTCAATAATAGTACTTTATCATGGATTTCTGTGCAGCGCAGCCAAAACAAGCCAATACAGAACTGAATTCAAATACCTTTATTATTTTATATTTATCTCTTTTTTTATGTATATGCATTAATATTCATGTAATATATGCATGTCTGTAGCTTACGGGAAATTGTGTTTCTGATTTTCTGTATTTTATATTCTTACACTTTTTTCCATTATCTATAACACTGATCTGGACTTCTGCACTTGTGTATTTCTGAAAGGAAATCTACAAAACACTTTTATTCAAACTCACGTGGAAGGAAAACAACATCCGGGTATCTCAGCAAGGGGGCGTAGTGTTAAATATTGTAGCAAATTTTTAACAAAGACATTTGGTGATTTTATTGTTTACAAGATCAAATATACATAGATTTGGTTAGAAAAGAAATGTATTTAACGACACAACTTGTCATTCAATATTGGTTTGTTATTAAGCCTATCTGGCAGCAATAAATATTGCCATTTTTCATGCTAGCTCCTTGCGTTGAACTATCTTTTGGTACTAAAATGTAGAGTTTACATTATATATTCATGTAAAATCTCCGAAAAAAAAAAGTGTTTGACCGCTTAATTAGTAAAATTCTAAAAGAAAAATTAAAATAACTTCCGAAAAAAGTTTTGCATTAAAAAGTTAGCTTGTCTTTATGCTCTCAAAATAACATCCATTGAAATCCTGGCGTTAATGCAGCAATGCACAGTTAATTTTTCTAAGTGTTTATACCACATATGCGATATACAAGCCTTTCTGCCAGAGCACATGGTGGAACATGACTGCAACTAAAGCCTATGTCGTCTGCAAAAACGATATGGTAAAAGACCAACTACAGTATGCATTAATAAGCTAAATGCAAGCTGAATGCATTAATGAGCAGTTTTTAGTACAACCAGAGGTTTAATGTTCGTACCATCGTTTTGAGGGCCAGTGGTCCACGCTTCAATCTCAGTCGCCATTATACGCTTGTTTACCGTCCTCCTAAGCCTGCAGATCACGGAAACATGTAGTAACCACATCAATATCAAACGTGCAAAATCACGTGGTTTACATAAGCAACAAAAATCCATAGTATTTTATCTGAAGAAGTGATGTGGCCGTTTTAATTCACGCTTTAGTCGTAAATGCATTGAGCTTAGCCTCACCTTAAACTGAAGGCTCGATTGTCACTTAAAACCTAGCAGTAGGATTGCTGGTATGTAAACAGTCCTTGAGTGAAGAAATTAAGAAGAACCGTCAAAAAATATGTTGTTTAATTATTCAAGTCAAAAAGGTCTACAAAAATATACTGTGCATTAGCAGTGCAGCACGCACGTTGCGAGAGGGAGCAATAACATGGACAGTGTTTTCAACTTGAGACAGCTCATAGCACGTCACATGCGTTGCGTTAGCCTCATGCATATTAATTAAGCAGCTTGTGCTTCGCCCAGTAAGAATGTGGACCGTTCTCAACGGCTCTGAAGGAGACGAATGAGCGAGGCTTGTGGCTCATGAATATTAATTAGGCTACGTGACTTGTCAAACGCTTCAGGAAACGTACAACGGAACGTCAGCATCACCAAATTAATATTCATGAGAGAAGCGTTCGCCGTAACGCTGGATTCGTGAAAGCGGGGTGGTGGACGAAGGGGCAGGAGTAAAACAGTGTGTCCAATCTCAAAACTTAAGGCAAACTAGGCGGAGTTTGACGAGTTTGTTTCTTTGGTAAACACGTTTCAATTTTTGTTATTGTCCACATTCTGAAAATACATGTGTGCAGTATACTCATGTACTTAATAGCTTAAAATATTAGGCCATAATGTAATTTAGGTTTGTATTATTTAAAATATCTCTGACTGGGCATCAAACAGACGGTATTCTTCTGACTGTCTCATAATTTCCTATTTTTCTTTGTAAGCTTCCACACAGACTGCTATCTGATCAGTCACCTCTCTCTCTCTCTCTCTCTCTCTCTCACTCTCTCTTTCTCTTTCTTTCTTTCTCTCTCTCTCTCTCTCTCTCTCTCTCTCTCTTTCTCTCTACACGGTAAATACTGTTTAATACAATATCGCGTTGAAAGGGAATATGTCTTGTCATAATTTGGTTGGAGTTCTGTCTTTCACTCTACCAAAGCTGTACTATTGTGCTATTTTATTGTTATTTTGTGTGTAATATTCAGCCTTCTTTCTACTATACAAATAGAGTCTTTAAATTCCCCAGAAGGACGCCAGACGTCGCTGTCACCGTAATACTGACAGTGTTTCCAGTAGAGCGTGCCCACCTGATTCACACGATACATGCATGGTATTACACTTTAATTTTATGTGTGTGTGTGTGTGTGTGTGTGTGTGTGTGTGTGTGTGTGTGTGTGTGTGTGTGTTTAAAACAACAATTAATTAAAACATCTGATTATAATTCAGTAATTCAACAAATGAGACCTCTCTTTTCAATTGACTATAATAAGCAATTGGCCCAATTTTGAAGCAGACATTTTCATTATGTGTGCATTTATTTATTTAAGAAGGAAAGAAAGAAAGAACAAAGAGATGAAGCTGCATTACCACAAGGTTGTGTGTAATTTTCCTAAGCATTCGATAAAAGAAACTTCACAGAAGTTTCATGTAGGAAGCAACAGAAGATTATATGCAGACTTTGCCTCTGTATTTTTTGAGTCCATTAAGTAGCCCCCACCCCTGATTTGGTGATATGCACAGCTGCACTTGTGGGCTGCAGAAACACATTCCCAAACACGCAAAGACTGTGGGCCTCTAGCTCTTTTTTTCATTCTCACTTACTAGATAGCGTTAAGTCTTTCCTCTGCCTACGCCTTGATTGATAGATTTTTTTTTTTTGCAAGTAATAGGACCAACATGATGCCGTAACTTTTTTTTCTGTAAGACAAATCGTGCTACTGCGAAACCTTATAATCAGGTTCAAATTCAGGTTTATTTAGTAAACAACAACAGACATTACAAAGTGATGTACCATAAAGAAAACACAGTAAGTACAAAATTACAGTAAATGCAGAATTAAAGTACAATAAATATTATAGACTAATAAAATATAATAGATTAAGCCAGCAGTCCCTCAACTGTCCCAGACTGGTTATATTATTGATACTTTGTTAAAATCTGCATCTAGATGTAACTTTAAGGGTGAATATAATGATATTTTTTAATATAATGTTTTTTTTCCCCCCTGATGACTTCAGTTCTTTTTCTGAACAAAATAACATGAGACAACCCATAATGAGTGTTTGTGTGAGTGGAAGGTGAGGGCACGTTTGGAATTTTTGGAATATTTCTCTCTTAAATTACTTTCATGTCGTAAATCATAGTTTGAGAACCACCTCGAACTTTATCCAAAAGATCTTTTGACTCCCTGCCATCCTCTAGAAAGAATATAAAATAACCCCCTAGCTTTCTGTGCACAATTTCTGTATAACACTTGGAGGAAGAAGCATGTGAAACTTTTTCGTTGCCCTGGTTTCTGCAGAAATTAGTCATAAAATTAGATATAATCTTAGTCACAACAACAGAAAATCTGCTTAAAAACCACACAAACAGTCATATGTTTTCATGTCTTTATTGAGTACATTATGTAAACATTGACAGTACGTGGTGGAAAAAGTATGTGATGTAAAAGCAGCCTAAAGACCTCTCCAAAAGTTAAATGGAATTAAAAGGCATCTTCAGTCAGTGAGGTGAGATTCAAGGTGTTAGGCAAAGCCTCTTTCACTGCACAACACATATTTTGAGTTTGCTATTCATGAGAAACATTATGTGAGCCATGTGTCACACAAGAGTTCTCAGAACACCTTAGATAAGAATTGTTTACTTGCATAAGCTTACAAAGTATTGTTAAAAGCCTTCATGTTCATCAGTCAGACTAACAGTCTATAAATAGAGAAAGTTCACTGCTGCTGCTGCTGCTCTGTGAGTGGGTGTCCTGCAAATATGACTGCAAGAGCATAGTGCAGAATTTCTGTAAAGACTCACAGAAAACATGCTAATATCTTTGGACTTAAAAAATATCTTGAACGTGCTCTCTCTCTCTCTAGGAGGCCCTCTTGTCCACCAGTTGAAGCTCAAAATAATTTGGCTGATGTGACAGGACAGGAGTAAATCAACATCATGATGGCTTCATCAAAAGAAAAGATGCCTTTTACACACACACACACACACACACACACACACACACACACACACACACACACACACACACACACCACTTTTTATTAACAACAACTATTTGTTTTGTCTATATATTTTGTCTGCTTGGCCAGAGGAGAACTGGCCCCCACGACTGAGCCTGGTTTCTCCCAAGGTTTTTTTTTCTCCATTCTGTCACCGACGGAGTTTTGGTTCCTGGCTGCTGTCGCCTCTGGCTTGCTTAGTTAGGGACACTTAATTTCCAGCGATATCACAGTGATTGCATAGATGCCTTTAACTGAAAATTGAGTGTTTAATCTTGTCATTTTACACTCTAAAAAGGCTGGGTTAAAAAATAACCCAACCTTAACCCAGCCGCTGGGTAACTATGGGACAGAACACGCGCTGGGTTGTTTTGACCCAAGTGTTGGGTTGAGCCATTTGACCCAGAATGCTGGGTTGTTTATTTAACCCAACCAGTGGGTCAGGTTAACTGTGTTGCTGGGTTAAACATTACCCAAACATTGGGTTATTTGTTGTCTCATTGCCTTGCTACGTTTATATTTACCAATATTACTAATAATAATAATAAATAACAATCACAAAAATCATAAAATTATTATTTTTCTGTAATACAATTACACAACACAAAAAATGCAACTGTAAATATCAATTTAATGAGTTTTCACTTTTCTTTTTAAAAACATTTTTTGAATGGGTGCTATACTGTTACACATTACACCCAATCCCTACAGACACAAATAAAATGTTTTTTGTAGATCAGTTTCTTTAAAAAACAAAACTTTGTAAACTAGGTACTGTAGACTCCTGTTCTTTGTCAACATCGCAGCATCATAACACTATAAAATTGATTATTGCCACATGAGAATCAGTCCAAACATTGTGCCATTAAACCTAAGCCAAACAAAGAGACCTACAACAGACAATGCATGTGACAAAATTAAAACGTTACAAGTGGCCAGAAAAAACTGTTGCCCTCAAATACTTCACACATGAAGACTCATGTCCATCGATGTGATATACTGCATGCTGGAGAAATTCCCAGGAAGGAAGATGTTAGCGTAGCTAACATCAAGCACAAAAAAAGGACTTGAAAAAGATAAACAGCAACAAGTCCATTTCAACGGCATGGCCCGAAACAATGGTGAAGGTGTGGGATGTCGTCTCGTCACCAAGGCTCAAAATGTGCAGGAATGCATCACCATGTTGGTCCCCACCTGTTAATTACACAACACTTAGCCTTGCAACATAACTTACATTTTTACAAGTTGTAACATTTAAGTTGACTTAAATAACGTTTAAGTGTATTTTATGGAAATCAGCCAAACCATCTGAGTTTTCCTGTGAACTGGGTCTGGTAAAGGTTGCTCAAACTAAATATTTATTGTGTTACTGATTTAGGTTTCTTTCTGCTTACTGGCACTTTTTGGTTGTCTACCTAAATTTCATCCAACCAACATGGCATAAATTATGGGGTATTTAAAGCCCCCAGTATATTATATAGTACTGTGCAAAAGTTTTAGGCCACTAGTATTTTAGCCAGCTAAATAAAAAAGTGGTTTTAAGTCAGTTATTTCTATCTTTTGCTGTAATGTGTCTGTAGGAAATATCAGTTTACATTTCCAAACATTCATTTTGCAATTAATTGTAATAATCCAGTGAGATTTTTGTTTGATCTGATCTGGTCATCATCAGTCTGTCTGGATTGGAATGACATGAAGAAACAGAATAAACTGAGACAGACTAAATCCAGAACAACTGTGGCAACGTCTCCAAAATGCTTCAAGAAACCTCCTGCAAAGCTCATGAGAAACTCTGCTCAAGTGCACCGAGGGCAAAAGCTGCTTTAAATTTAAAGGATGATCACACCAAATGTTGATTTAATTTAGTTAATAGAAGATAATTGATAAAGAAAATCTATTTATGACATTATTTTTGACAGCATCCTCATTTTACAGCATTTTTTCACAAGTGTCTAACACTTTTAACAGTACTGTAGGTTTGCAGGTAGGTTCTTGAAGCGTCTTGGAGATGTTGACACAGTTCTTCTGGATTTAGTTTGTCTCAGTTTCTTCATGTCATTCCAGACAGACTCGATGATGATCAGATCCGATCTGTGTGGAGCACTGGCTGTTGTCAGACATTCACTGGATTATTACAATTAATGACAAAATGAATGTTTGGAAATGTAAACTGATATTTCCTACTGACACACTACAGCAAAAGATAGAAATAACTGACTTAAAACCACTTTTAACTGTTGAAAATACTAGTGGCCTAAAACTTTTGCACAATAGGGTACAACGGGGCTAAAGGCGCCCCGGGATAAAACGCACCTTTGATATTATTTTCATCTAAACCACTAGATGGCACAAAAACGTGGCGTAGTACTTTGCAAAACATTCGCTTTTCAACATGCACGTGTTTATTTGTCTGATCTTTGACGCGATCGTGCGCAGCAGTGCAAAGTTGATTCTGTGCTTACTTGATCTTATATTTTATGTTTTTTAAAATGTAGATTTAAGTAGCAAATGAGAATCGCTAAAAATAATGCATATATTTTGAGACAAAGGCCTTCTTTATGATTTTCAGTTTTGTTTAAGATAATTAAAGCAACAGTTTTTAAATAAAGAAAGAATATGTAAAGGTATGGTATTTAGGGTAAAAAGCGCCGCTGCTGTTGGGGCTAAAGGCGCAGTAATTAACATGATAATTAATAGATGGCTGACTTTTCCATTTGTTCACATGACATGGTTAGATTCAGATGGTAAATATCATCTATTATGTTGTTATAAGTGTCATACATATTATGTATGTATCCATATTAAAGATAATCACAATGTTTAAAATTAAACCATCATATTTAAAAACATGATATTTATCATATAATAAAATATCATTTGTTGTTAGCCTACTACTGTAAATATATTTTAAATTATTATTGAATCTCCTTCAATACTTTCAGAATCTTTACTTATTAAAATGACTTTATTTCTGTATTTTAAAATATATTTTTTATATTAACATATTTTAATGACAGTAGGCCTATATTTAATTAACACTTTTTCTTTTTCTTTTTTAAATTAAGCAGAAAACAGAACAAACTTTGCTAAAGTGATTGTTTTTAACAAGTATTAACTTTAAAAACAACATTATTTTAGCTGAAGTATTTGTATCAATATCGTGAGCTCCGTGTGTGGGGTAAAAGGCCCCCTTTGTCACCTCATACATTTATAAGATTTTTAAACAAAATAAACAACTTGAATGATTTATTCACACAAAATCTGTTGCTCCATTAATGTTCAATACAACGTATATATTTTTTCGGCAATTATACATTTTAATTGCGCAGCGCAGTGAATACCACATTTTTTCTTAAAGGAACACTCCACTTTTTTTGGAAATAGGCTCATTCTCCAACTCCCCCAGAGTTAATAAGTTGAGTTTTACCGTTTTTGAATCCATTCAGCCGAGCTCCGGATCTGGCGATAGCACTTTTAGCATAGCTTAGCATAGATCATTGAATCCTATTAGACCAGTAGCATCGCGTTCAAAAACGATCAAAGAGTTTCGATAGTTTTCCTATTTAAAACTCGACTCTTCTGTAGTTATATCGTGTACTAAGACCGGCAGAAAATGAAAAGTTGCAATTTGCTAGTCCTATTTGGCTAGGAACTATACTCCCAGTCTGGCGTAATAATCAGGGAACTTTGCTGCCGTAACATGGCCGCAGCAGGCGCAGTGATATTACGTAGCGCCCGAAAGTAGTCCCCAGCTATATTATAACTAGTTACCTAGCTGGGGACTACTTTCAGGCGCTGCGTAATATCACTGCGCCTGCTGCAGCCATGTTACGGCAGCAAAGTTCCTTGATTATTACACCGGAATGAGAGTATAGTTCCTAGCCAAATAGGACTAGAAAATCGCAACTTTTCATTTTCCGCCGGTCTTAGTACACAATATAACTACAGAAGAGTCAAGTTTTAAATAGGAAAACTATCGAAACTCTTTGATCGTTTTTGAACGCGATGCTACTGGTCTAATCGGATTCAATGATCTATGCTAAGCTATGCTAAAAGTGCTATCGCCATCGGCTGAATGGATTCAAAAACGGTAAAACTCAACTTATTAACTCTGGGGGAGTTGGAGAATGAGCCTATTTCCAAAAAAAGTGGAGTGTTCCTTTAAGGTGGGCCTTTAGCCCCGTTGTACCCTACTGTGTATAGAGTAGAAAAAGTAAAAGAAACTTACAGGTTGTACGTCAGATGAATGACTTCCAGGATTCTGGTTGTGGGTCTGAAGACCTTTCCTCCGTTCTTGTGTATTGATTGGGGAAGCAGAGCGGGCAGGACTTTGAAAGCACTCTCCCTTTCAGCATCTAAACCATAAGAATAATACAGTGCAAGCTGTGAAACTGATCTCACAATCAAAGATGTTAGTGATGTTAGTGATGTTCTGGCAGAGGTGCTGCTGCTGTGTACACTCACAGAAAACAATGTGCTCAAATTTTAAAGATGTGGGACAGCTCCTGTAATATCGCTTTGACTATCGACATCAGCTCTCAGCGATATCTCTGACTATCGTCAATACACTATACTATCGTCTATCTGCACAACCCCACTAACAATTTAACCATTTCAAATTTCTGTAAACGAAACCATAAAATCTAAATTATTTCTTACCATGCCAAGTTTTTCTAGAAGCCTGGGGAACTCCTTCAAGATTTCTGGGGTAGACCCATTGCTGCGAATCCACCATTTCTCAAATTTTTTTGGAAGGCAAAACAAATTCTGTAAAATAAGGATGAAAAACTGGGTTAAAAGCTAGCAAAACCATACAGTATGCAAGCCTGGAAATCTAGTGATCTGCCTATTATTCATCAATCTCAAATACAAATTGTTATTTCTAACAGTAACATAAAGAACACATTACATGCCCTGCGTCCCAATGTGCATCCTATCCACCCTATCTGCCCTAAATAGTATTGAAAATTACTACTATCACATAGAGTTTAGGATGGATAGTATGCACATTGGGACGCAGGCATAGCCTCTCTAACTTACTGTTAACCTGGATACACTTGTGTTCTGATTAAAGCAACAAAAGCATTCACTAAAACAGACCTCAAACACCATGAGAGATGAAGTCTAACTTTAGACAACATTTTAAGTAAAATATTTAAGAATATTACATACCATTTAAGAATAATATTACATACCTGCAATATTGTGGTTTAACGTTAAGGGTAGCTAATGCAGCTAACGTTACCTGAGGAAAAAAAGAGCGCGAAAATAAGTTATTGTCGCAGACATTTACTCGAAAAAAAAAGACCTTAAAAGATACATTTTAGTACGAAATGATCTAATTATGACAAAACATTACAAAGCCACACAGAAACGTTACACAGACAGTAAGTTAACTGAACTTACCCCTGTATTTCTGACCTAAGGATAGTTCATAACATAACTTTTCCATGAGGCGTTAAAATATAAAACTTTGCACACGCGCACGCTCGCTCACACACACACACACACGCACGCACGCACACACACACACACACACACATAACTTATAGCCTATATTTATAACTTTTATATAACGATAAAGAGATTGATGAGGCCTTTTTTGTCAACAAAAAATGTAGGCGGCTACTTCATTCACAGAATAACGCTAACTTTAACCCGCACAGCGACAGATCAAATACCACATTAACAGTGAAATCAGTGTGCTCTCACCACAGCTTATAAAAATAGAGGTAAATAATCATATTATCATATTAATTTACCTTATAATCCTGCTTGCTGCTAGTTGCTTGACCGTCTGACGATGAGACGAGTGAAGAACCCAGAAAATTCGATGAGGAGGAAAAATAAACAAACCGGTTGGGTCAAAATAACCCAACCCAGGTGTTCAGTGGTGAAAGAACCCCTTGCAGTCATTTGACCCAGCACTAATAACCCAACTATGTGTTTACAGTACCTCAAACAACCCAGAATTATGACCCAGCACAATTAACCCAACAATGTGTTTACAGAAATAACCCAGCACTTTTAAGAGTGTACATTATTGACACACTTTTACTATTTTGATATTGGAAAGTCCCTTTGACATAATCTGTATTGTTAAAAGCACTATATAAATAAATGTGACTTGACTTGACTTGACTATAGATGTATATCAGTAACAGTGGTAGATTTTTATTTTGCCATCACATTTACTTGAATAGAGGGTGTTCAGATAACAGATGAGAAATGCAGGGCCAGATTAACCATATGGTGCTTTAAGCACCATGCAGGGCTGTATAAATATTTTCAACTAGCACAGGGAACTGTAATACTTGATGGAGCACAGTATCTAACTACCAATACTAACCATCCAACATTGACCTCTTGAGCTGAACTGAGCTCCAAAGAAAGTAAACATTTTGATTAATTAAGTGGGTAACACTTTACAGTAAGGTTCATTAGCTAACATTTGTTAACAACATTAGTTAACATGAGCTAAGAATTAATAATACATCTACAGCATTTATTAATATTAGTTAATGTTAATTTCAGCATTTACTAATGCATTATTAAAATCTCAAGTTGTGTGTTAACATTAGTTAATGCACTGAACTAACATGAGCTAACAATAAACTATTTTATTAACTAACGTTAACAAAGATGAATAAATAGTGTAATAAATGTCTTGATCATTATTTGTATTAGTTAATACATTAATATGTTAATATGTTAACAAATGACACCTTATTGTAAAGTGTTACCATTAAGAGCAATTTAATCATTTGCTTATAACAAATCATTTGTTTGCTTTCTTAATAAATCAAATAAAGCTGTTTTAAAAATTTTCATTAAAAAATCTGACAAAAATCAGTCACCTTCTATTCAGCTACTCCACAAATCAGTCTTCATCTTTCTTCACCTCTGTGTTGTCTCCTTTTCCCTCTTTCTTTCTCTCCTTTGCCTGAGTTCAGAATCTCAAGCAGAATGTAGGTCAGCAGTCGGTGCGGAGTTACCAATTAGAAACAGCTGTGTTTTTTTTTTTTTTTTTTTTTGTGACTATAGAGTGAGTGGAGGTCAGCGATTTCTGTTTTCGGTCTCATTCTTCTTCTTGTTTCTTTCTGGCTTCTTTCCCCTGTCAGTTCTAAAAAATAATGTGTTTACTATCCCTTTTCCCTGCTCTGTGATAATGATAACACCTCAGCTCAGCCTTTATAAGTATACTCTTTCTTCCCTAAAGGAATATAATGTTAAAAGCAATAGGCCGGTTAAGCCATAACGAGTAATCTGTCATGTTTAACTTGTTTTTGTTTTTTTTCTTCTTCTGAGAATCTCAAAAAATGAACTGGTTAGATAGATAGATAGATAGATAGATAGATAGATAGATAGATAGATAGATAGATAGATAGATAGATAGATAGATAGATAGATAGATAGATAGATAGATAGATAGATAGATAGATAGATCCTTCTGCTGACTTATGTTAACAACATTCAGAAATGGATAAAAATACATGTTTTGTGACTTGCAAACGTAAACATTTGGTTTTGAACACGTTTTGCAAATTCTGCTGAATTTTTAACAAGAACACCAAGTTCTTTGCAAGGACAGAACAACAAAGAACAACTTGTGATAGCCATCATTATGCAGCAAGTATTTTTGTATTTCTAGCTGTCATGGAATTGCATTCCATAGCTGTTACATTTCCAGCTATTATTGCAAATAATTAAAAAAAATATTTATTGTAAATTCTTTTTAACCTTATAAATATACACACAAAATCAAAATATTTTTCTTACAGTTACAAAATCAGAAAAACTTATTTTAAAGTCTTGCTTTAAGCTTCTAGAAAGTAGCCACTTAGTAAAAAAAAAAAAAAAAAGTGCACAAGGATGACCATTTCACAGTCAACCGCACCCTAGACGTCAATAGAGTATCAGCAAACTTCGATGGTTTTATTTAATGATAAATATGAGCTAATTAACATCTTTTAACATTAATTATAATTTTAACATCTTTTTAAACGTGAATAAGTGAGTTGCATTAGAATTTTAATGTGACTGTAGCTCGGTAAACGATCAGAATCACGACTCTCAAAAACATTTCCCTTCGCCGAGTTCTTCCAGAGACAACTTTGTCGCTGCCAGCATAGTTCACTAAACGAGGTTATAAGAAAACACGCCCAGCATTTCCCTCTGTCCAATCAGCAGCTTGTGTAGTGTACGTCAGACCAATGAGCGATTTAGGGGTTGAGTCACCCGTACTGTTGCTAGGGCATGGCTTCAACCTTGTTACTATCACTGACTAACCAATCATATGACATTTCACAATGTGTCAACATCTTTCCTGTGAACTTCTTTCTCTGAAGTCTCTGATTGGACACAAATGTTTTTAAGTTCCGCCTTTCATACTTTTCTACTCTCTGATTGGACGACGAAGCCATCAATCGATCTCCAGATTTTAGTTTACGTGCAGTCTGCATTAATTTTTCTCGAGAGTCTCTACGACTCAGAATTGAACTGTCCACATCCAGCGTCATCACTTTTTTGTTTATTTGTTTGTTTGTTTTGTTTTGTTTCCTCCCTTTGTTTTACACCATTTGTTAAACAGTGTACAACACGTATTTTTGTATTATTTTTATTTCTGTAAATACACCGGAATGGAACTTAATTCTCTTCTACTTCTTCTTGAGGCAGCAGAGTATTTGGAAAGAAGAGACAGAGGTATATAACGATGTTTGTGTGGCCAACTAAAAATAGTCTTTGCATTTTAATATTTCGATGTTGTGCTGGTCTAATGTGACTTATAAACCTGCCGGCGGATCAAGTGTAGTTTAATTCAAGCCCAAAAGGACGATGACATCTCATTACTGTGAGTTATTAAGTCTATAAATATGCAATAATCAGAATGAGATGACTTGCGTGAATGACATTCGTCCCAGCCTCTGTTAAAATGTTGATTCGTTTTCATTTTCCGTCAAATGTAACCTGGGGGAGGGGTGTTTGCTTTACAGTAAGTTGATAGAAGCGTAATTTGTTAAATGTTAAACGGCTTGACTTTAAAACATACCAAATATCTAACTTTCTAACATTCTCGTTTTTGTTCTCCGAATCACGCACGTCTGTATTTAATGCTGGTTTTGTTTACTTTCTCACTAGAAGCTGAACACGGTTACGCATCTGTTTTGCCGTACGATAGTGACTTTTCCAGAAAGAAAACTAAATCCTCTCCTATTTCAAGAAAAAGCCACAACAATAGGTAAATACAGTGCAATGACATTGCTGTATTAATGAATGAATACATGCAAATGATGTTTATTCTCCATGTAATCGCCATTTTTGTTGTTGGGCTTGGCTGTGTATAAACATTGCCACGCGTACAGCGTTAACTTTCTGCTGCTCTTGCTGCTTTCTCTTTTCCACTGCTGTCATCTCCCTTCAGATCAATCATTTTCACGTCGAAACACCAAGAACTTTTTGTTGTTTAAAGACAACTGGCAACGTCAGTGAATTGTATGTATTTATCATATATGCAGTAGCTGTAAACTTCTAATCAGCAAATATGCTGATTTCCTTGGCATATAAAACCTGTTAGACATTTAAAGTTATATCACTTGTTTGCATGCATAAAATTTGCCAAGCATTTTTCTTCATGCATTCTTGCCTACAAACAGTAAATGTCATAGCAATGTTTTGTTTACAAGTTGCTATTCTTTACATTTGAACTTCTTGTTGAATTTAACAAATAAGATCATTATGTGACACATGTATATGTCATAGACAGTATGCTTTTAAGTAGTGTACTTTAGGTGTGGTTAAACTCTCACTGTTGGGTGTGGTGTGAACAGACCCAAGTCAGCTGCTAGAGAGCTTTGACCCCTGGATCTGTTTTGCTGCATTAGCCCCCTTTCCTTGCAAAGTCAAAGCAAAACAGCAGGAGCCCAGTGTGCAGCCCTTCCCCCACAAATGCATAGAAAGCACTGAAAAAAAAGGAAATCTATGGAATTAGGGCTTTCCAGGAAATTTGCAATGCTTTTCTTTTACCAAAACCGACTTAGGAATCTTTTTTGGAATTATTTTCCAAATTGCATAAACATCTGCTGACATTGTGGACTTTGAGTAGTGTTAAAGCTTTTTTCCCCAACACCATAAATTCTGCACTAGCCTCCGATAATAACATTGTGCCTGTATTTTTACCTGTCATGTGCAGCAATTTCATTATGTGAATGAATAATAAGGGAAACATGATATCATTATTTTTGCAATCCCATATGATGACGTTAGTGGTGCAGAAACTGCACACTGCAGCTTTGAGATACGCCTAACAACTGATGCTATGACCCATATATTTTGTTTTTATCTTGCATGTATTACATTCCCTATATTTTGTTTGTTTGGTGAAAATGTCATTGCCCCATCATACACGCCAGCATTCTTACTCTGGACTAAAATAGCAATGCGTTGTAGCATGCTGAATTTCCTCTGCGTCATTGAGTGCATGCTGTGCTTTACTTACAGTGATATCGGTCTACTGGACACAGTAAGGCCATGTAGAATTATTTTGATTTGTGTATAATGTTGAATTCAAAGCAGAACAGCATGTAGTGTGTGAAGGGGCCAGGGAGCACCAAAAGCATTTCATTTGTACATTCATTGATTCATGCATTCATTCCAAGTAAAAAATAAATAACATTTAATATTGCTCCTTTTTTTGGTTTCAAAGATAATTTGTTGAATATTTGTGCTTGACAACGGGGCCATTTTTGTTCATTAAAAATGAATAACATCTTGACAAAGTGGCAAACAAGAGTGCATATGTGGTGTTAACCAACAAATGCAGCTTTACAAGGTTCCTTTTGGACCACATTATTATATGAAGAACATTACCATTAAATTCAATATACATATGTACAGTGGTGTGAAAAAGTGTTGGCCTCCTTCCTGATTTTTTAATTTTTTGCATATTTGTCACACTTAAGAGATTCAGATCATCAAACAAATTTGAATATTACACAAAGATAATGCAAGTAAATACAAAATGCAGTTTTTAAATGATGAGTTAATTTATTAAGGGAAAAAAGCTGTCCAAACCTACCTGGCCCTACGTGAAAAATTAATTGCCCCCTCCTATTAAATCATGAAAGAACTGTGATTAACCACATTATTTTAGAAAGCTGAGTTAAATTTCACTAGCCAAACCCAGACCTGATTACTGCCAGACCTGCTGAATCAAGAAATCACTTAAATAGAACCTGTCTGACAAAGTGAAGCATGTTTAAAAGAGCAACACATCATTCCGTGATCTTAAGAAATTCATAAACAGATGAGAAACAAAATAGTTCACATGTATTAGACTGGAAAGGGTTATAAAGCCATTTCTAAGGCTTTGGGACTCCAGCCTTCCCAGGAGTGGTCGGCCTACCAAAATTACTCCAAGAGCACAAAGACGACTCATCCAGGAGATCATAAAAGAACCCAGAACAACATCTAAAGAACTGCAGGCCTCACTTGCCTCAATTAAGGTCAGTGTTCATGATTCAACAATAAGAAAGAGACTGGGGGAAAAAACGGCATCCATGTGAGAGTTTCAAGGCAAAATCCACTGCTGACTAAAATGAAGACAAAGGCTCGTCTCACATTTGCCAAAAAATATCTTGATTATCCCAAAGACTTTTGGGCAAATATTCTGTGGACTGATGCGACAAAAGTTGAACTTTTTGGAAGGTGTGTGTCCCGTTACATCTGGCGTAAACCAACACAGCATTTAATAAAAAGAACATCATACCAACAGTCAAACATTGTGGTGATAGTGTGATGGTCTGAGGCTGCTTTGCAGCTTCAGAACCTGGATGACTTGCCATAATTGATGGAACCATGAATTCTGCACTCTATCAGAAAATCCTGAAGGACAATGTCTGGCCATCTGTTCGTGACCTCAAGCTGAAGCGAACTTGGGTTCTGCAGCAGGACAATGATCCCAAACACAACAGCAAGTCCACCCCTGAATGGCTGAAGAATGGCCTAGTTAAAGTCCTGTCCTGAGTCCTATTGAGATGCTGTGGCATGACCTTAAAAAGGCGGTTCATGTTCAAAAACCCTCCAATGTGGCTGAATTACAACAGTTCTGCAAAGATGAGTGGGCTAATTCCTCCACAGTGCTGTAACAGACTCATTGCCAGTTATCACAAATGCTTGATTGCAGTTGTTGCTGCAAAGGGTGGCACAACCAGTTATTAGGTTTAGGGGGCAAGCACTTTTTCACACAGGACCATGTGACTTTGTATTGTTTTCCCTTCATAATAAAAAACTTCATTTAAAAACTGCATGTTGTGTTTACTTGTGTTATCTTTGAATAGTATTTAAATTAGTTTGATGATCTGAAACATTAAAGTGTCACAAACATGCAAAAAAATAAAAAATCAGGAAGGGGGCCAACACTTTTTCACACCACTGTTTCTGTGTCTATATATATGTGTATATGTATGTGTGTGTGTGTATATATATATGGGTAAGTCTTGTGTAAAATTAATGGTTTCCTGTTGTGACATTTTTTTTTTTTTTAAGTATTTAGAGTGTCCTGCTTTATATGATACTTGGAAACATTTTTACTCAGGAAGTAAACACTTTTTTTAATTTGAAAGATTCTTAATTTATTTGCCTTAAAGTAGATCAGAAGCTTCACTCTATCATTAGAAAAACATCCTGTAGCAGTTTTTCAGAGATGCGGAGTTGCTTTGTTATATATTTAGTACAGAGTCAGCATACTGTTTTGTGTGTGTTTTTTTTTAAGTAATTAAATATGTAAATAGCCAGTGTTCTTCTTATTTTTATTAACCAATCTCATCCATGCTTCTGTTTATTTCTTGTTCAGGTCATCACACAATGAGCTGGAAAAACACAGGTAAGAACATATCTATTATGGATTATAATGGATTTGCATATATCTTAAAAGCCAGTGTTTTGTAGTAATGAAATACTAAATAATAAGAAATACTAAATAATAAAAATGAGCAGATTTGAAATTAGCATTCGCCATATGTGGTGATAATCAACTTAATAGCCAATTTGGCAGCATATGTTTATATTATAAATTATATAAGTGTTTCTGAGACACTGCCGGTAAACCCACTGCATTCAATATGAATTATTTGCTGTCAATATGCTGACTCAAAAGGCATGAGAATGTTATGATCATGAAATTATATGTTGGGGTATAATCTTGTCGTATTTACATGATATTTTGGAGCATGAATTTCAATGTCATTACCGGACACCTGGGTTGGCTTTTTCCACATCAGAGTGGAAGCTTTAATGCTTTTGTGAAGAAACAACTGATCACGTTATGAACTGTAAAGCCTGTCTGCTAATCAATGTGCTTGACAATATTTCACTTTGGAGTGATCTGTATACAACAACATAAACTCTTATTTTCCTGCATTGCCCTTCAAGTGCACAAAATGTTTTGAAATTTTGTTTGAAATTTCACCCAATTTCAAATAATGATAGACTGTCATAAAAATGAAAATAATTTAGTGATTCACAACCTGATTTTATAATAAATATTTTTAAATCTAAGCTGTGACTTCAATAAACAAGTTTATTTTTGATTATTATTATTGTTTTGGACATGGTTAGTAGAAGTTCTGAATGACCTTTAAATAATTTATTAGCCAAATTAGCGGGAGAGTGAAAATGTTGATTTCAAACCCTGAAGAAAGAGGTGGTTGTAGTTAGTAACACAGCTAAATAAAAGTTAAAGTAAACTAATTACAATATGCCAGAGAATTTTGTGCTGTTTATGTTTGCGCCAGAGGTTGAATGTTTTCATGTGTGAGATTTGTTTCCCTTGTGCTGATTTCTTGGAGTTTGCCTGTCACATGCTTGATTTTGAGGAATTGATTACTGCTGCTCTGTGAGAAATATGTTCAGTCATGTCCTTTGTCAGAACAGAACCTCTGAACCACTAACAACACTAGACAGAGTACCAGGAAAAACAGGAAAACCATACTGGCAGGTTTATGACTTTTTTTTTGAAGAGACGTATAGAAATACAAAGGAGAAAAACCTTTCAATGTCAAGTAATTTCCTGTTGTGGCGCTTCTGTGCAGGAGCGTCAAATTAGTTAATGCTGTACAAAGTAATAATTAAACAAATGTACTAAAGGCTGTGCTATATTGTAAATATAGTCATGGCTGGAGGTTGTTGTTGAATAATGTGCAGCCTCATTGGTTTGATAAAACGTTTATTACATAAATTAAGGGCACAGTTGTTTTAAATCAAAATGTTATTTTTGTATATGTACTTGTCTCTTTATCTGTGCCATGCGTGTCATATATTATTTTAGCACAGCTGGAACACTGTATTGACCATGAACAATCAAAAGATAGGAAAGAAACTTTTATCCATTCGTTGTCCTGGCTAAATTGAAGTCCCTTTCGCTGGTGTGCTATGTTTAATTGACAAGAATTTGAGGTTTTAATGATAACGGTGACTTTTACTCTCAACTTTTTACTCTCCTACAATGCTGTTTGAATGTGCATAATGGAAGTAATTGTTTTTGATCTAAGCATCCTGAACCTTTTTTGACACAGACTTTTCTGATTCAAAGTGCTGTGGAAAGTCAAATTAGCACAAGTAACAAATTAATAATTTAGCCATTAGTCATTTAAAATGTTATTTGGTAACAAATTATTAATTAAACCTTATTAGTTATTAATAATAAACACAAAGTAGATTACCTCCTTTCAGTTTGAAAGGTTTTCTAAATTGTTTGCATGACAGAGAATGTTGAGGCTGTCTAATGTTTGTCTGCCTTATTAGCATTTTAAAGTAAAATCATTCTCTAGAATTCAGATATGCAAAACAGGTTTGGGAAAGTCATGCTTGGAAGTAGCCTAAAAAAACATACCCAAATAACTACATCTGAATTCAAAATGATAAAAATTATTTTTAGAAAACTATTGTTTGTGCATGGTATTAAAACAACATTAAACATTACATTAAACAACCATAAAAGTCAAGCAATTAATTTATATACTCATTGTGAATCAGCTGTTCTGTACATCACACCTTTAAAATGATTGAAATACAGCATGTAAAATTAAAATAACTTGCAAAATCTTTCATTATAATTCACTACAGACTTGCTTTCCGATCACTGATCTCTATATATTATCGATGTGTAGATGATGTTGTCTATATCATATATCAGATCAAATCAACACTCTCCTTTCAACTTCACAAATCAGCAACATAAGCCACTTTTCCACCGAAATTACCTGGAACAATTTGTCCCAGGAACTTCTTTTCCCCAGACCTGTTGTTGTCTGCATTCCCATCGCGGTCTAAAATACCAAGAAGATTAGGCAAATAGTCTGGTGACGTTGGTCTGCATGCGTTTCTCAATACCAAGTACGCAAATTTCGGATTTGCGTCCTCGGTAATTCGGATTTTGCGAGTACGACTTGGAAGTGTGAACTCCCGTACAATGTTGATCTGCCATGGTACACGTCCTTGTGGAGATTGAAAGAATGCCATCTTCTCCTGTTCCGTTGTTTTAAATAATGATTTAATGATTTGATATTTATTTGCCGCGTCATGGCTATAATGCTTTTCCAACAAGCCGCTTCTTCTTCGGCTTTTGCCGTGGTACTGTGGGTTACACCCGCAACATGCCCGTGGACACTGCAGACTAGCGGCCCGCACATGTACTGCACGTCGACACGGACGACGACGCAGAAGTATAAATCAAAACCGACGCACAGCTTACGGCGTAGAGGCTACGGCGTAGGTCCGACGCAGAAGTATAAATTGGGCTTTACAATGGAACGAAATACTGTATATAATAACAGTATTGTCTCTTCATTTTCATTTTAACATATTAATAGATTAATAGAATGAAGACCAAAGATTACGTGTTAGATTTACCCAAAACGAATTATATCTTATGTTTAACCTCTACAGAGACATCAGGGCCAGCGGCAAATGTCAGAAGGACTAGCCGAGTTGAAACTGCTCTCGTCGGGAAACATGAGCACTGAGCGCCCGCTGATCGCATGGAGCTCACGTCTCCGAAATCGACAAAGCACATTATCAAATAGGCGCTGTCTTTATAAATAAACCGCAGATTTGAGTTTTAAGCAGCTACACTGTAAAAAGTGATGTTGACTTAACTTAAACAAATTGAGGAAACCCGTTCCCTTAAATTTTTTTAAGTAAATGATAATTAAAAAAAATAAGTTAAGTGAATTGTTAAGTTCACTTAACATTTTTTTTTTTTTTAAGTTAAGTGAACATCACTTTGTACAGTGTACATTCTGGTATATGTACCATCTAGAATTCTTAGTAATTCTTATTAGGTCAATTATGTGCCAAGAACTCATAATTACAATATGTCTGGCTTGTGAATGAATCATAACACCTTGAAACAGGACCTCTGACATGCAACCCATTTCAGAGTGTTCCATGAAAAGATGATCTCTGGTCATATCCACTGTGTTTGGGAAAAAAAAAAAAAAGTTTGTTTGCTTGTTTTTCTTCTGATGCTTATAGCATTTTATGTAAAGGATGCAATATTAGATTTAACCAACAATGTAAGTTAATGTTCAGTTAGACTGAGATCTGTGGGGCCACTCAGACATTTAACCTTTCTTGTTTTAAGTCAGTCCAGCTTTGTTTTGTTCTGCCTTTGCTGATGCTCTTGGTTATCACAAGTATAAAGTATCTCCCAAGTTACGGTGCCCTTCCTCAATTGTTGGCACCCATCATGAATTTTAAAGAAATTATGCACATAATAATTCCAATATGTTCCTTCATGAAAGATGACCGCACTGAGCACTGTCCGCAGTGCTGCTTTGCCAAGTGCATGTTTTAATAAGCGTTTTCCTTGTCGAATGAGACTAAAGAAAAGCATCCGATACCCACAGTAAAATGTGGTTTTGACAGCTTCAGTGATCATATTGCGATTGGAGCATTGTATTGCACCGTTTGCTCTCTGTGTGCAGTAAAACACCTATAACCTTTCAATGCCTTATTGACAGGACAAATCTCTGATTATCAGCCAGTGTCAGAAAGCAACAGTTTTTTGTCTCCTTTTTTGCCTTTATTTAACAGACAATAGAGTAGCAATAGAAAGGGAATGGGTTTGGGAAAGGACATCGAAGTGGGACTTGAACTTGAGATGCTCAAAGTGCTGTTGCGGAGTGCTCTCCACAAGCACTCAGCAAAGAAATGGAGGCAGGAAAACAAAATATCTTTTAAAAAAGTTTCCAAGCCACAGTTATGTTTATTTCTGAAATAGTGTGTAAGATTACCTATACATAGCTGGCTATCAATCAAGTTAATATGTGACTTCAAGAGTGTTTTGGGAGGTGCCAATGGAGCTGAATACATTATTATTTTCTATTTCTAGTTTTTATTAGTGTTGTTTGCTAAGGCAAACATCACTGCTTGACGGGTACAGTACAAGAGGCAAAACCATTGACACTAAAAGATACTACAGTTTTGATGAGAGTGTTTGATTTTTTTTAATTTGAGGTTCAAAAAATCAAGTTTGTAGTTTTATATGTGGGTTTCAGGGTGTGTTTTTTGCCTTGGGAAACTGGTGACGATGTGGTGCTGGCGTCATGACTGAAGAACATGCCCTTTTCTTGCCTAGTCTGTTACTCAAAGAGGGAGACGGAAGACACCCTCCACACTCTTACTTCATGTCTGCTCTTTCCTTTTTTCTGCCTCATCTTTTTTGCTTCACTCTGCTGACTCATCAGGAGCTTGAGAAGGAGGTGCAATAGCTTGGTATAGCATGGTTTTGAATGTTCAGTATTTAAAGCAAGTCTTTAGTTTAGTAGCAACTTGTCAGTGGAAGACTCGTTTAATTATGCCGTGTAATGATACCCTATCAAAAAAGGCATTAACATGGAAGTCTGTGTATTTTGATAATTAATTAGTGGATTGTCTGAAGCTTAGATACATTTCTTAGGGGAGCATTAACACAGGACACATTCTTCTATGCAAAAAAACACCAGGATGTGGTACAGCAGAATGAAACACAATGCAGGGATCTCAGACATGGTTTTAAAAATTAAACCGTGAAATAATCTTTGCTTGATTGGTCAGCAAAAATCTGTGTTAACACGGCAATTCAGTTCACTGAAGTTGTGCCTGAACCTGCAACTTTATTGTATGTGTTTATAGTGGAACTCATGGTGTGCCTGTTCTTTGCAGGCTACCCAACATTCCTGTGTTTTCACAGATCTGCAGGTAGAAATTTGTACAGTTGTGCACTAACTGATTATGCGTCTTGTAAAATAGTTTACCCCACAAGAATTTCTTTTGTGAATTTTCAGCCATTGGTTTGAATGAATTGACCCCAGCTGAGTCTAGTTTTTTCCAAAGTTTATTTCTTATCCTACCTAACATCTTAGGGATTTTTTCCTTGCCACAGTCAAATTATGCTTTCTCAGTGGGGGTTTTAAGGCCCCATGTTCTGTAAAGCTACTTTGGAACATTATGTATCATGAATACTGCTATACAAATAAAATTGACTTGACTGTTTGACCCAGAAATCAGATCACTGCACTTTTGGTGAGATCAGATTTTCAGGAGTTGAAACCTTACGGGCTATTTCAACAAATATTTGCATGAAAAGTCTGGCTACATTATTGATTGGTATTATACATGTGCACTATTGCTGTGAAAAGCAGACAGCGAAGGACCAGAAAGAGAAGCTCAGGACACAATGTCCTGTTATTTTAGCTCATGTTAATCATTCACAGAGTTATGATGATGTGAAGCCTGGCCTATTTCAAATAGCCTCCGTGTTAGTAGGTACACTGTATTATAATTCACTCTCCAGGCTTTCTGCTGTTGAAATTTTATTTTGATCAGTACAACGGTATGGTTGCAAATAAGACTGGACCCAGTCTGTTGGCTGTAGCAGCTTATGTGGTACCAGTTGATTGAATAAAACTGATCGAGATGAACCACAAAAAGTATCAAAACAAGTTAACTTGGCACGTTCATAAATTTTTCCCCAAAGCTTTTACCTTGAATTACTTCCATCACAGTATTTTGAGAAATGTAGCCAACGAAAGTTGGGCAAATAATATTGCCTTCATTGTAAATGAATGTTCTTTTTTTTAACGTTTTATTTTTAGTTACATAGTTGTGGACTTGATTTTAATTTTTTTTCCACAAACAGTGCAAGGCTCTTTAAGATCTCTTTGACAATGAAGAGGAGGCCCAGTAAAAACAAATAAGCGTAACTTTGTTAGGTGTGCATGTGTCATGGCCATTGTAGAGTCATTCATGAGGTTTCACAGGTTAGGTATAGCTCAAAAAGGCTACAGAGTTACATTTCCATCCACGTCCATTTCACTTATGTAAGCAAGTAACGATTTGTTGCAGATGAAGATGTTTTTGTGCATTTGAGAACTGGTAATAAAGTTGTGTGTGGATATTCACATGAGAGTCAGTTATATACAGTATGAACATTTTTCTGTCTTTTTTTTCTCATTTAAGAGGTGTAAAAGGGCTGGCTTTGCCCACACCAGCTGAACACACTACAGTCAATGGTCTCTTTCTCCAAAAAGGGTCACTTCCTCCAGATTAGAGCCCCAGTCTGCCTGAGTCGCCTCATTCTGATGGACTCTGGCAAAGTCTATTTCTGGAAAGTCAGTTTGTTCTGCAACCGCCTTGGTAACTCGATCTACAGATATTTTTATCTACTTTAAATTGGAAAGATGGAAAAGTCTTACCATATCAATAACATCAAATCACAGATCAAATTTAAGAACATTTAATTTTTCATATTTCTAAAAAAAAAAAAAAGCTGATGCTTTCAAGAAAAGCTGTTGCCTCTTTTAGATGAAACGCGGGCTTCCTTTACTACAGCCACTATTTTGAGCTGCAGTTACTTCCAGTCCTTAAATTTAGTTAAGGGCTAATATTTCTGATATAGAGTAGAACAGCACTAAGACGTCTCACTGTTTGTGTCAATCCACGTTTTGACAAGCCATGAATTTGCTTTTCATCTGGTAGTATTATTTACAAAATATACAAAAGATTAATTTCGCACATGATATTTATAGACCAATGGTTTGTTTCACTTTTGGTTTGGTGTGAAAGAGCCTTTATACTGAACGATTTTGTCCCACTTAATTCTGTTTTCTATGCCCCTGTCAATATAAATGCATTACGTGACATGTCCTTAGTATCTGTGGAGTCTTTTTGTTGAGTTTTGGTGAATTTTATTTTTAAATGAATCACAGGACCAGTTCTCTTACATAAAGCTGCAATCACATCTCATAAATCTAGTTCCTCAGTCATGCCTTCTTTGCTTCAAACCAGCAGCCTTTTTGTTAGCAGCCCACAGCAGCATCCTGAATCAGTTCTTAAGGTCTAAATTTATCCCAAGGTAATACTTCACTCCAACCTGTTCTTTATTTATTGCAGACGTGCCAAACTGCGATTGTACCTGGAGCAGTTGAAACAGCTCGTGCCTTTGGGTCCTGATAGCACCCGTCACACCACACTGAGCCTGCTCAAACGCGCCAAAATGCACATCAAGGTACAAACAAATCAGCATCTTTCTGACAGTATCTCTGTTTGCATAGCAGTAAAGCGGTTAGAGCAGCTTAAAGCAGTTACAGTCAGAAGGGAAGTTAATCAGGAACTGTCTACAGGAAGTTTGTCACTCTCCATGTTGCAACTCAGATGACCCACAGTTACTGACATGATTGAGATGGTAATTTATTCCAGGCTTTAAATCATTGAATCATTGCTACATTATATGAGGCAATTGCTGAATTAAGATTCACATTGATATTTTTGTGTGGTACTATGAAGAAAACATTTTAGGGTGATACAACTGTCCTGATATCATCAAGGGAAAAAACTGATTAAAAGAATGAAATTCTGGAAAAGAAACCGTTTCACTGCTTATTATTATTTTAAAACAACTCATCTGCCAAATCAAAGTTATGTAGTGCGACCAACATAGTCATGTGGTCCATCCAACATGCATAAGCATGAAGGGAAAAAAGCAAAACAGAAAATGATACCATAGAGAGGAGCCCTGCAGACCCTCATGAATTTGTGTTAAGGTCAAAAATCACTCTTAAAATATATATTTTTTAAAAAATCACTTTTTTAAAGGGGTCACATGATGCAATTTCTGCTTCTGACTCACAGCCTGTAAGTACGTTTTGACATTTAAAAAAATTGCTACTGACTATTCAAACGTGAGTTTTGAGCAGTGTAGAGTAGTACTTGTTTGGCGTTTCGACAATCACAAATGCAGACATGGTGTTATGTTTACGCGGCACGGTGCAACGCAACGCGTAAAAAGACCGTATAAGTCATTATAATCAGTAATTATGTCCTTGCTGAATGCAACAAATGCCTCGTTTATAATGGGTTTTATTGTTTTAGTTTCGTCGCGCTGGGATATGGCATCACAATACAGTAAGGGGCGTAACATTTCCGTCACGCGCTTGAGGTATTCGGCCAATCACAACGCACTGGATAGCTGGCCAATCAGAGCACACCTCGCTTCTCAGAACGATGAGCTTTGTAAAAATCAACGTGTTTCAGAAAGGCGGAGCATAGAGGAGCAACAATAATGTACAGTATGTGGAAAATCATTTTTGACTCTCGAACTGTGTAAATACATTGGATTACACCAAATACATAATAATTTTCTTTTTAGCAACATCATATGACCCCCTTTAAGACAAGAGAAGTTGTAAAATGCTCCCCAAAAACGTAATGATATTTGTGAATAGCTTAATTCATGATATTTGTAAAATAATTAAATAAATAAAAAATAAATGACTTGAAATAAGATCTCTTTTTTTAACATACTAATTAAGTTGTGCACAATAACATGCTTTCAAGGTTACTTTTTAACTTGGTTATACCATATAACATCTTGAAAGTCATTAAACCGAATATTTTCTTGAAATAGTACTTTAAAAAAAAAAAAAGAAGTACTTTTTAAAAAAAAAACTTTCCTTTTCTTTATCATGGACACTTTTTTATGCCACCGACTCATTTATCTCTGTCTAATGAAACGGGGTGTAAGCCTCAGTGGAATGGAAAGTGTTCAACAAACTGTCACTTAGTGTGTGAAAGAGACAAGACAAAGAAAACCCAGTACCATGTGTCTGCTGACCCTTTTGTTTCTTTCCTGTTTGTTACACAGTATTTTAGCTCAACCTGCCTGGTTTCCTGTCATGCAGCATAGATCTGTCTTTCTGTTAATGTGATTGTTTCCCTTTTTTAGCTCACAAAATTGTGGATTTCTTGCACTGTGCATGCTCTAGGCAAAGGTAGATGATACATGTCATGTGGTATGGTGTCTCTGTGCTCTGTGGTTTGATTAGTGGAAACATATGCTCTGCAGAAGCTGGAGGAACAGGACAGAAAGGCTCTAAACATGAAGGAGCAACTGCAGAGAGAACATCGCTACCTCAAACGGCGCCTGGAGCAGCTCTCTGTACAGGGCTTAGAGCGCATTCGCACTGACAGCATGGGCTCCACCATCTCCACTGACTCTGAGCAAGGTACAGCACAGCTGAAATGATCTTATATGCTGATATTCACTTACATGCAATAAAACCTTAAAAAAACAAAATTAAGCACTATACTTTCAGCAAATACATGCTACAAACATACTGTACATACCATGAACTACAAAGACTGTATGATCTATCTATCTATCTATCTATCTATCTATCTATCTATCTATCTATCTATCTATCTATCTATCTATCTATCTATCTATCTATCTATCTATCTATCTATCTATCTATCTATCTATCATCTAATCACTTTATATATATATATATATATATATATCACAAATAAATAGAATGAGATCCACAAATAAATCTTAGTTTCAAAAACATAAATTAAATTCACAAATAAATAAATAAAATGAGTTTTGCAAATAAAAAAAACATATTCACTTTTTATGTCACAAACACAACTTTGCCTGGCATTCATTTGTGAATCGCATCCTCTGCATTTTTAGATCATTGTATTTGTGGATTGCTCGCAGTGCACTTGTGAATGGCTTTCGATACACTTTTATCATTAAAACGTGCCGATAAGTATATCCACAAATATGTGGAACCCAACCACTGTCTACTCAAGCCAATCAGATAACAGCCACGCTTTGCTGACCAATCGTAGCATGTTCTCGCTATAGCCAATCATGTGCAGCTCTGCAATCAGGACAGGAACAGATTCATTTATTTGCACTCCTGTAAGGAATTCTATGGACACTTTGTTCAAATTGAGTTGAAGTGCTGTTTGTGTGGTTAAAAGTAAAAAAAAAAGGTTTGGCTTTTCATATTTTCAATGAGAATAAACTCAGGTTTACACACATATTATGAGTGTTCACAGATCCCAAGCATGATCAGTAACACCCTCGCGTTGCACCCAAAGGAAACATAAATCATTATAATCAGAGATACAGTCTATACTGGATGAGGTGCAACACGATGAAGGACAAATATTTTCACATTCGCTTTGTTGCGTTCAGCGCAACAGCAAATAAATATATATATATATATATATATATATATATATTATAATTAAAAACTGAGCTTGGCAATTGAACAAGTGTGCAGAAAATCAGATTTGTATTGCATTCAGCTGCAGTATAAACAGCCTGTATATATGTGCTGTTGATTATCACTGGTAATTCAGCTTCTCACCCCTCATTATGTATAAACAAACAGGAAGTGGTCTCTCAGTACATACATGTACAGTAAAAAAAACAGTAGGTAAGCAGGCAGCTCTGCAAAAAAAAAAAAAAAAAAAAAATTAAATAAGCACACTTTCTCATAAGCATAACCATACCACTTAAAATCTCAGAGTTGCCATCTATAGAAATTAGATTTAACATAACCTAGAATATTCCTTTATTCTTGGGGTCATTGGTTGAGGTGTAAAAATCACTAATAATGAGTTTTTATTTGTGTGTGTATACAGAAGTGGACGTTGACATAGAGGGCATGGAGTTCACACCAGGTGAGGGTGATAGCGTGGACAGTGTTAGCGATGGTGAGGACCACTACAGCCTGCAGAGCAGCTCCAGCGATGGAGGCCACCAATCACATTCCCACAGATTACAGGCTCACATCTGCTAGGCCGTGTCAGACCACAACAGTGTGTCGCCTCCAACATACCCATCAGCCACTCCCAGCTGGCAGGAAACACCTGGCTGATTTCCACTCCTCAGACAACTCTCTCCCCTCTCAACCCTCGCAACGCTTTATATCAAACCCTCCCTAACCCCACAAATACACACAGAGAAGCAATATGTGGTTTTAGTAAGAACATGTGGTGTAGTAATGCAGTTTTAACTTGTCTGTTCTGCTGTGTATGTATGAGAAACTGTGGCTCTGTTCCAAAACCTAGTAACTGCCTAGCTGTGTATTGCCTACATAAACGCAGTATCCTAACTGAAGAGGAAAAAAAAAAAAAAAAACTCCACATAGGTTTAGTTCCTGTGTACTTTTCGGCTGCGTTTACACTTGCACAAAATCCAATTTTTTTTTTTTACTTTTTAATTTTAATTTTATTTTTTTAAACATAGATCAGATATTGTCGCACAAAAATCCGCATCCATTCTGAGCCACTTCCAGATGTAGTTTTAAAGTAGATATATATTGGATATCTGGAAATCTGACCTATGTCTATAAACATGTAAATTCCAAGCCACCACTGGTGAGGGCGACACATTTACCCACAATATAACTATTCTTAATGTTATATTATGAAGCACACATGCCTGTACGCACTTGCACAAATCACTTTAGATTAGGAAACTTTATATTAATACGTTATATGAGCACACATAGAAACATTCAGGAGCATAGAAACCTGCTCAATAAATTTTATGAATAGAATAGATTCTCTACTGCGACAAAGTGATAACGTCACTGATTTTGAAGTACTTAAACTCATAGATTCATGATATAAAGACACTGCACAGATGCAGGTAATTACCACGCATCTCTTAAATTCATTCAAGTGAATGTAATCTCACAGCGCCACTTTTTTCACTTCAGAATTCTAGATCTAATGGAAACTACGGTACCATTAATTTATCTGTTCAGTCAAATTTCGTGTTGCAAACATCAATGACAGTTAAATTTTATATAAGGACATCCAAAACCAGAAGGTCAACTGTGTTGCTGAAAGTGATCACCAAAGGAATTGTTCTAGTTTGGATGAGAATTAATTTAGACGCACATATCATATACGAGTTATGAATATAAACAGATGGGACAAAAAAATCAGATATGATCAAAAGATCAGATCTTTGCATTTATGTAAACACAGTCTATGGCTATTCCAAAATTGGGGCGCAAGTCTATAATACCCAAAATGCTATCTAGGCAGGCAGGTCACTAGGTCTGTGAATAGAGCTTGCTTGTGTGTCAGTTCATTTTGCGTAATGGGTTTAAACCGGAATCTTGTGTGGTTCTTGAAAGTGCAAATCATAGCATTAGGGACACTAATAGACTCCCTAATAAACTAATGGAAAGGGAGCAAAAGGACAAAACTTCAGGGCACTTCTAGGAATGAATGAATTCTATTTCAGTATTCACCCCACGCAGTTAAAGTGACCATGAAGATTCATTAATTGGCTACTTTTTGTGTGAAAGAAAAGAGAATATTAATATCTAATGGTTGATTCATAACCAAGAAATGGTGCTGTGCAAATACATCAGTGTAGAAGTCTTTATTTAACACTTTCAGTAGTAAATGATGTAGCAATAAACTTGGAAAGCTATGGCTTTCTTATGCAGTGAGCTGATTCTGGACCAAGCCTGAGAGACTTGAGAAGATGAGTAGCTCTGTTTTGTTTAGATTGTGTGTGTGTGTGTGTGTGTGTGGCAGCACTCAAACTGACAAGTCAAAACTGTATGACCGTACCTTGTGAAGGTGTACGGGAGGGTAAAGCTCTTTGTTGTTGAGGTGTTGGTACTGTCAGAATATTATATTGATGTTTTTAGTTCATTGTCTTTCCCTGTAACTTACTTGCAATAATTTTTTGAAGCCTTTATTCTTCAGCGGTATATATGCAGTGCAGTGTGCAATATTCAGTATATGAAACAAAGTTCTTTGTGCTGGGGATTCCAACTCGTCACAGACGGTCCCAGTCTTCAAAGCAGGTTAGACCAAAATAATTCACAAAAAGAAACAAGAAAAAAAACTAAACAAAAATGTATATTTGAAAAAAAAAGAAGCCAAAAAAATTATTGGTCACTGAAAGTGATATTATATTTTCTGTAGTTGCTTTTGTATTATATTTTCCTAAATAGTCCTTGATGAAAATGACAGAAAATGAAGCCAGGCTAATTTTGTTTGGGCGAACTCTGGCATTTGTCCCTAACTGTCATGCTGTGCCTTGACTTGTCGTATCCCTGTTCTTTTCCCAATCTCTTTCATACATCCCTCCAGCCCTGCTCAAAACCACAGCCTGCCAGCCACCCCACAGCTTCCATCCTCAGAATAGACTCTTCCTTGTCCTTTTGATGAGAAATTTGGGTTAGTCACCTCTGACCTCCATCTTTTCTGTTTTTGTTTTTTTAATTCGTCAAAAACGTGCTTTCATTCTGCCATGCAACATCATCCACTGCGACACTGGTCATCTTCTCTTGTGGCAGCTCGTCTCACCCCATTGAAAAGCGTTATCTAACCACCTCTTTTCATAGTTTTTATTTTTTAAGTTTCATAATAGCTGTCTTGTTATAGTCCTTATGCCTATGATGCGTTTTGTATTTCAAACAATGAAGTGGAAGACCTTGGGAGAAGAGCATTGGAATCAATCATTAATGGCAGCTCGAGTCCTCCCCACACTCTCCCAACGGTAGTTCCTGTTTAGTGTTAAAGTGTGCTCAAGGCGATCATAGTATTTGATCCTCTGCCCATAAGAGAAAAGATACAGCAATACGATTCTTTTGTTCGTAAAGGGGTGGGGTGTATTAGAAAGCAGCACTGTTTCAATATTATGGTGCATATTGTGACCAACACATTGAGTTTTTTTTTTTTTTTTTTTTAAATCTCTCCATTCTCTGCAAACACTGAAAGGAGAATGGAAGCCAGTTTTCTGCCATGGAATAATAAATAAGAATAATAATAATTAAACAAATGGAAAGCAATAATAATAAAAAAATAAAATAAAAGGTAATTGTGACTTTTTTATCTTGAAGTTCGGACTTTGTTTCTCTGTAGATATAAACTCAGAATTCTGACTTTTACACAGTTGTCAGTGTAAACTGAATTTTGAGTTTTTTTCCCTGGCTACAGAATAAAAAATAAATAAAAAAAAAAAAATGTCTTTTATCTCACAATTATGACATTTCTTCATGGAGTTTTATATATTACTTTATAATATATTAAAACGTATTAAAATGAGATATAAACTCAGAATTGCAATATAATTAAATTTTTTTTATTTCGTGGCAGAAACGGGCTTCCAGAGGAGGGAGAAAATGGTTTATTTTATTATTATTATTGTTTTGTTTAGTTTTGTTTTATATCTTTTTTAAAGCTAAATTTTTAAGAAGAGTTTACATTTATGTCATGGATATGCCTGACTGTTGTAGCAAAACTATTCTCTTTGAGTGTGTTTCAGTATGTTGATCAAGTGACTTGATAAATCAAAAAACCTCTCGCACAGAACCTCCCATTAACATGCTTTGATTGAAAGTTCAGAGAATTAGGCATGAGATTTTATAACATCTCTAAGAGACTGTAGCTTTCATTGGCATTACCTAAGAAATACTTTGTGACAGAGACAGGGCTATTCAGTGGCTGCAGGCTTTTCTTTCTTGTTTTGTTTTGTTTTGTTTTTTGGGAAAGCTTTAAAACACTAAAATGAGGGTATGTCAGCAGACAGACACATATATAATTATGTGGAAAGTGCCAGGTGTCCAAGGATTTTAAATGTGTGTTCCATCACTCAGAGGAGAGTAAAAGAAAAAGAAAAAAAGTACCGGACCAGGAAGAAACAAGTGATACTTTGTGTTTTTCTGCAGAGCATGTATGATTGAGAATACTTAAAGTCAGTGCAGCAGGGAAGCTAGATGGGATAAAGACAGGCAGTGAAGGCTACTAAAAAAGACCAGAGTGACCAAGAAAAATATATAGCTATATAAAAATTCCTTTTACCTTTGTTATTCATATAAAAGCACTAGAAGAGAGAAAGAAAAAGATTCCTGCCATATAGATTCTTTTAGATATAGACTTTTATTTTTCTAACCCCTCCCAATTTTGGGAGGCATCAGGTGTAATATCAGATTTCTATCTTTATATGACTATAGAATTGTGACGCATATTTTCTGCTCACTTCTCCTCTCCCCTGCTTTTATTTGTTTTGTGTTTATGGAGCAGTTTGTTGACAGGTAGCTCACCGAACGCTTGCGTTTTAGCATGAGGAAAACCATTGCGGAAAAGAGGAGACTGCGAAAGGGAGGGTTCTGTGCCAGAGACCTGTGAACAGATTTCCTTTTAGAAAACAAGTAATATGCATTCAGATGTTGTATAATATTGTAAAGGTGTTATTTTTTTCTTTGTGTGTGTGTCTGTGTGTACGTACACATATTTACCTGGTGCTGGCTATGTTTGAGCCCACACTCGAAGGTATTATGTATTCTTGTAATATAAATAATTAAAATGTTTTATACATACTGGCTCTGCAGAGTCATTATTTGTAACAATCTTTGTAAAAAAAGAAATATGTTTTTAGTGGCCCAGTACTGTCAATCTCCATAATATGTGGGGGAAAAAAGGTAATTTTACAAGAAAATACTATTTTAATCTGTAATACTATTTCAAATCTACTTCAAATTTTCACACTAATTCACTGTTTATCCAAGATTTTCACTTCACAAGTTAAATAAATGACCAGATTTGTGTAGATTACTAGATTTGTGTATTATTATGATATTATCAGCTGTTTGGACTCTTATTCTGACGGCACCCATTCACTGTAGTGGATCCACTGGTGAGCAAGTGATGGAATGCTAAAATTATCCAAATCTATTCTGATGAAGAAATAAACTGATCTATATCTTGGATGGCCCAACGGTCGAGAACATTTAAAAAAAAAGTAAATTATTCCTTTATATATATATATATATATATATATATATATATAGTGAGTGAGAGTGTCTGGTATCAATTAAAATTAGATGAAAGTGCCTATACCAAGTCTCTAAATTATAAATTAATTAATTAATTATAAATAAATAAACTTGTGGGCAGTGCTCCATTGCACAGCTGCATCTTGTGGTCCTTTACAGATCTTGTTCCCCTTTTTCTTTTGTTTCCTCTCTTTCTACTGTTCTGTCAAAATAAAGGCAAAAAAGCCCATAAATAGAAACAACTAAGTGATGCAGCATGCCCCAAATTAGCGTTAATTTGCATTTTAAATAGGAAAATTAACCAGTTGTTTCATATGTATTTCAAATATGCATAATGCCACTCCAATGAATTTTTCTACACATTATTCAGTTTCTTAAAGACACCCATAATCCAGCCATAATGATATTCAGAATATTATAGAGCAGTAGCCTACATTAATTTTTGTTTTCTTCATAGAAAATTTCCAGCATTCTGACTTACTGAGGTGTGACCTGAAGGCAGCAGACTAATTGCAAACTGGGCACTGGTAAAATATGTTTTATAATTAAATATTTGGAATTTATATGTCAGCAAACAATTACTACTTTTGAACCATAAATGAAGAAAGAAGAACTTTTTGCACCCAGATGATCTACCAGTAGGGCCTAGCATAGCTATGCTAAAGTAAAGAACAAAACCGTGAACTCTTCTGTCCAAGAAAGAGCACAGGCAGCTTTTTGAATAACGCACGACCTCGTGTGGTAGTGGTGCGAATCATCGCGATAGTGATTTGACTCCAGATCAGCAGGTGTCGCTGTGTAAAACCCCGATATTTATGTTGATGTTCCTGAGTTCGCGTTGCACTCTGGGAGGTTTGTCCTCTTTAGATGTCATTGTAAATTCGGCTTTATTTGAGGAATAAGAGAAACTCAGTATGACTGGATACTCAGCGGATGAAAAACTCCGCTTTGACCAGTTAACAAAGCTTCGACGGCAGTGGCTCAAAGATCAGGAGCTTAGTCCTCGAGAACCCGTTGTTGCACCCAAAGCACCCGGCCGCGTCGAGCGATTCTGGGCTGGATTTCTGCAGCCCAAGACACTCTGGAGACTATACGTGAGTTTATGCCATAACTGATCTATATATCTGATTAAACGCATCTAGAATAAAAACGTATGCTTTGTTTTGGTATTTGCAATGAACTGAATTCTCTGAGCATTATACCAGTACAATACCTAATATAACATGCAATTTTGTCTTGTCTTCTTGTTATGCGGATGAACCAGACATTTAAAGCCTATAATGCTGGTGTTTTTGCTGTCACGCGGATTCTGATCCCAGCCTGGATCGTGCATTACTACCTGAAGTACCATGTCAGTGTAAGTTCATGGTGCTTTTATACGGTTTAATTTACAGTTGCACTGCTTCCATTGAACAGAACTGTAATGTGTACTCTGGTTATAAATATGAGTAATAAGGCTTAGATAAGATTATATTATTTTCTTAATACCCCTACATTAGATGCATATCAAAACTGAAAAAATTAAATCCTATTTACATACAAATTTAATTATTACAATTACAATAAAGTTATTACAATATATATAATTTTAGAATATTGCGATTTATATATAATTTATTTAATAGAAGAATTTTTAGGGAGAACTCGCTGTCCAGAGCAATACAGAATATTTGGTTTCAGTTGAGTATGCACATTGTTTTATGAAATAAAAAGTAATGTAATTAATGTAGTACTTTTTTCTATGTAGTATAATGGAGATAACAATTAAAAAGCGCATTATTGTTGTTGTTATGAATTATTATGATCATAATCATAGCCTTTATGACCTTTGATGTCTATATTTGTAACACCAAATATTTTTGTGCTTTGGCTGATCATTGTCATGCCTAAATTTAAAGTTCAAATAGATATTTCTTGTTTCCACAGAAAATGCCATATGGAATTGTTGATCTTAAACCCAGATTGTTTCCTGTAAGTATATATTTGGTCCAAACAGTATTATTGCACTAATAATCAAAAGGAGTTTTGTAAATTACCTTCAAATAATCATTAATTTTGATGTTTATGTATGTTCTCGTGCTCACCTTCTTTGTGTGTTTTTCAGGGAGACACCATTTTGGAAACGGGAGAAGTTGTCCCAGATCTTCCTGAAGCAGACAGTCATGGTCATCACTGAAATATTTCACTTTATATTCAGTATAGACACACCTGTCAGCACTGGTTGTAAAAACATGTTTGTGTGTATACTATGTCAATAAAATTTATTATACAGATTCTGAATGCCTATTCTGTGCCTTTGAATGACAGTTTCACACCCTTGTGGGTACATTCTGAGGTGCATAAAATTTAGATCATTTAATCCTTTTTTTTTTTACTCGCATGGCAGAAGAGTCTTGAATTATTTTAATTAAAAGTACAATGAAGAGTCAAGAGTGACATTCTTGATAACATGTTATTGCATGATTTTGAAAAATGTATTACAATTCAATGCTTTAAATGTCAAATAAGACAATGAAACATAATAAGGGGGAAAAGTCCTAAAAACCAAGTCTTTGTTTGAATATTAGAATACTAAATTAAAATATTTTCTTAAATGCTCCTCAAGCTTTGTCGTTGTTATTTAGTCAGCAGTTCTCAGAATTGTCTTCGAGTGTTTTAGTATTTTGAAATTATGAAATGAAAAGCATAAACCACAATTAGAAGGAGCTATTTCTCTGACACATCATTAATGCTTAAAAATTTCAAAACTCAGTTTTGGATTTTTGTCTCGCATGTGGTTGATAGACTTTTATTTTGAAGTGAAAAACAGGAAGTTCTGACAGTTTAACAAGATTTCACTTCCGCAATGTTCTTGTTTTGTTACGTCATGATGGCCAACATTGCTGATGTAGACCGACTGAGAGTTGTTGTATCTCTTTTTGGTCGTTATTAAGCGCTTTTATATTTGCAGCTGTAAATGTGTAGCAATAATCGTAAGACATAATGCGTTACAGGCTTCTTAGATACCGTGTATTGATCTTTAAAACGGCGCTGGTTTGTTAGGCAGTAAGTTACATTATCTTCAAGCCGACATGTTTTTGTGGATTCTGTAAAACATTACTACAATTATTATTATTATTATTATTAAACAGTGCAAGTCATAATGCTCTTTTGTTTGTTTCGGATATTTAAGCGAGATGCTCCCAGCGGAATCCAGAGGATCTAAATTACTTACTTCGAAAGTTTCAACAAATACACAAAAGAGTGAGTTTAAAACAGCATTTTGAAATAGATGTTTTTCATATTTATCTTCGTTTCTGTTTTAAATAAAAATGAATTTATTGCGCTTAAATAGACACCATATTGGTTTGTTTATATTTTGTAAACATGGTAAAATACCAATATTATGTTATTTCTGTCATAAGTTAGTTTATTAATAACAAGAGAAAGAAATAAGATGAGTAAATACGATGACTTAATTGCTATTTATGTGACCGCATTTTAAACCGGGTTTTAAATATCACTAAACAGTGAAGCTGATTTGTTAAAATAATACTTTTTGTCCCTAAGAAATAATAATAAAAAAAATTATGCTATACTGTGGAATATGTTTTGTTTTTTTTAAGAAAACTTTTTCTTTATTATCATATCAGGACAGTTGGATCACCTTGACAGTTTTGACTTGATTTCCCTTAAATAATAATAATTTTCAGTTAATTCTTATTCTTTTCGTTTATAATTTCAATTAAACTTAAGCATTTTATCACTTTTATACACAAACATAGCAAATGCGAGTACCCTAATAATTCAAATATTTCTTCCATTAGATTATGGCATCGCCACAGATGAAGGAGCGCCTGTCAGGTGTTGTGTTAAACACTGTTTCAAAAGGAGCATCTCCAGAATCAAAATGCCCAATATGCTTGGATCATTTCAAAAACATATCATATCTGGATGTGTGCTTACATAAGTTTTGCTTCTGCTGCATCCATGAGTGGTCGAAGAACAAAGCAGAATGCCCTTTGTGCAAACAGCCATTTAATTCAATTTATCACACCATTAAGTCTGAAGATAACTACAAGAGGTTTGACCTGCGACCAACTGAAAATGGCTCATTTGGCAACATGGCAGGGCAAAGATTCAGGTATCGCACCACGCTTACAGGCGACCGCAGGCCAGCACCGAGGAGAACATCTCCTCCTCCTGACCATGGGGTCATATTTGAGGGCCTGAGGGGATCTCTTCCACAGCGGCACAACAGAGATCTCCACAGCATGTTAAGGAGGTTGGCAGTAAGACAAAGAAGAGAGAGAGAGGGAAGATCTGTGCAAAGTCTTCACGAACAAGAAATGGTTAAATTCAGACGAGCCTTGTACAGAAGAGGTGTGCGAGTCCAGAGCGTGCAGGATGGCGGTCGTAGCAGGGAGACTTCTGCAGAGTTCTTCAAAAGAAATCCTGCTTGTCTCCACAGGCTTGTGCCTTGGTTGAGACGAGAGCTGACTGTTCTGTATGGTACTCACGGCTCCCTTGTGAACATAGTGCAGCACATAATCATGACTTTGATCACTCGACATAACTTGGACGACCAGGCTGTTGTACACGAGATTCGACCCTTCTTGCTATCCCATACAGAGCACTTCCTGCATGAGTTTCTTAGTTTTGCTCAATCCCCGTTCAACATGGAGGCATATGACCAGCGTGCTGTTTATGACTTGCCTCGGCCCTCCGGAGAGGGTAGCAGTTCGGAAACCTCTGTGATCGCCATCTCTGAGGATGAAAGTGATTCTTTAGTATCAGGATCCCAGGATTATGCCACTCCTAGTCTGACCCTAAGCCAAACAGCATGGGATGATGAGACCCCAGGACCATCCTACTCCTCAGAGCCATCTCAGGTATTGCCTTTCCCTGTGAGGGACTCGGATTCTGATAGTAGTGTAGGGGAAGCAGTAGTGTCTGTTGCTGCTGTGCCTCACCAAGACCGTCCAGCAAATACTAGCGCTATTGCAGTGGAAGAGGAGCATTTAGCTGGCAATGATGATGACTGTGTTATTATCGGCTATGTTAAGCCAGTGTCAGAAAGGACTCCAGAACTGGTCCAGCTTTCATCTGATTCAGAACATTCTGAGCAGAATGCAGAGCTACAAAGCCCTCAGGCACCCCAACACATTCGATTTACTTCAGAGTCTGATTTGTCTCCCACTGACACTCAGAGAACCTCAAGGAGGCCAACGAGATGTTCTCGCTCGCCTGAGAACACCTCTAGTCACCCAAGAAACGATGATAAATATGGCAAAGGGCATCATGAAAGGGAGTTGTTGGGATCTAGAGAAGGATCCTTGCGCAGCAACAGGACACACTCCTCCTCTCGTAGCAGGAAACACCCATTGTCTAAAGAGAGCAAGCATAAGCGGAGACGAGAAAAAGAGACAAGTCGCCACACCTCATCTTATTGGCATTCATATAGCCATTACAGTCAAAGAGACAGCAGCAGGAGATGTTATACAGAGACACGCTCATCCTACAGCAGCTATTACAGAAGTGTACATGATCGCTCTCGTTCTCGATCACATAGTAGAAGGCGAAGCAGGGACCGTCAGGACAGAAGTCACTCAAGGAGCAATTCTAGAATTAAGTCCAGAACCTCCAACCGTCAGCACAGAAGTCGCTCAAGAAGCAGATCTAGAATCAAGACTAACTCCTCCAACCGTCAGCACAGAAGACGCTCAAGAAGCAGATCTAGAATCAACTCTTCCAACCGTCAGAACAGAAGTCGCTCAAGGAGCAATTCTAGAATCAACTCCAGCTCCTCACATCAGACATCACGGCATGATGAACATGGCAGGAAAAAGAAATACAAAACAAAGCATCATGAGGAACCCTCTAGCAAATTGTTGACTGATTCTGTTAAAGATGATGCAAAAAAGAAATACAAGAAGCATCACAAAAAGTTCAAGAGGAAAAGCAGGAGTCCAAGCAGAGATGACAAATCTGAGGGTCACAGTCGGAAACATCACAAGAAGAAGAAGAAACACAAGAGGAAGAGTAGGAGACATAATAGTGAGGAGAGGGTGGGAAAAAACAGCCCTGTTCTCATTACAATTGCTAGTGACAGTGACAGTGACAGTGCTGACCCCAGTGAACCCTCAACCAGTAATATCTGTGCAGCTGACTCCACTGTCACAATAGCAAACAGTGCTGCAGAAACTCAGCCGCTCATGTCCAGATTCCTAGACATGGAGCAAGAGTCAACTGCTGGAACTGGATGTAGTTCTTTGGGTGATGCAGGGAGTCCAGACAGATTAACGCCAATGCCTTTGTGAGTTAGTATGTTCAGTTTAACTGAACTCCTCAATTTGTGGCAAATAACGATTGACAAAGGACTATTGCTGTAATGCCCACATGTATTTTCTGTGTTTTATAAATACAAAAGGGATGGGTTTTAAATGTGATTTTGATTTGGGGTTTCTTTTTTTTTTCTTTTTTCTACATTTAAGGTATATGTACATTTGCATTTGTGATTTAATGGAAAATGTATTTCATTTCAAACTCCCCTATGCAAGCAAATTAACAGTCACCAATTTTCAAAATTTAGTGTTCCTTTTTTTTATTTGGCTATGTCAAATAAATTGAAAAGGATCATAAATGTGTCTTTTTTTTTACTGAATGTATTCTTTCATAATGTGTGCACATTGTATTTCTATGTGTATGTTTGCTTAAAATAGCAGTTTCATGCACAGGCATTCATTATTCATTTTTGTCATTTACAGTTTATGACACATGAACTCAGTGTATATCCTCCGATTTCTAAAACAGTTTCAGAAAATACACTGAAAATTAATTTTTAAATTGAATTAATACATTGATGCCGAGAATAAATACTTTTTTTAAATATATTTTTATGATGATTTCTTGATAGTGCACACCATACTGTCCAAACTATTTTTAAAGGTAAAATAATGTAAACTGCTATAAGAAAAAAGTACATGTTATCTATGTTGAAAAATACATAATGTTTTATTAGCCAACACATGATATTTTACTGCACAAAAATGTGAAAGTTTTTTTTTGAAAGAAGTATTCCCACCGCATGTAATATTTCATATACATTTCTATAAATCCTGGTAAACTTTTTCTCTTAGTTCATATTAATTATACTAAAATTATATTTATTGATATGTGTTGTCATGATGGTGTTTAGTGGGCTAAATCATGCACCATGCTCTTTTTTTTTTAGACTATTGTTGATCTTGGATCCACTCAGTAGGTGGCGCTAATGCGCACCTTTCTTTTCAGCTTCCTAGGTCCACTGATGTTGTGTTTTACACGTGAAAGAAAATGGCATCGGACAGTCACATAAAGGTAAATCTAATAGTATTGAATCATTATTATCATTATTGATCATGAAACCTATGGGCGTACACATTGAGAACATTTATGCAAGAAAATAGGAGCTGGAACACTGCAGTGATTTCACATTAGCACGCCACGAACCAAATGTTGCATTAATTAAGTTCTGAAATTAAGATTACAATGTCGCTGTATTGTATTTGGCAGTATACAGCACTTTTCTTGACATCCGTTGTCAGCAGCCCGTTTCGCGCTTTACAGAGCATGAAAATCTCTATCACCACATGCTTTACCGCTTCTTCCTGGAGCCGAGCCTAATGCCGCTAGCTAGCTACCTTGGGCGTATGCATAGACTACCGCATGTTAATATTTCTGTGGGCGTGAAATAATTATAACGTAACTGTATAAATACCTGTAACCTTGTTTGGACGGTACAATCGATATCATTAGACTTTAGACTGTTTTGTATACTAGATGCTCTTTTTCACTTTGGTAGGAAAGGAGTTTTGGTTGTTACAGTTTTAATATAAAATATAGTCTAAATCGTACAAAACATACGACTGCTTTCCTATGGTTTACCGGCACGTCGAAAGCATTAAACCATTATGAAGTGACTCTCTTAACAGCACCCTGATTGAAACTTAGCCCCAAAACTTCTCAATTAAGCATTAAAAGAATAGTTCACCCCAAAAAGAAAATTCAGCCATCATTTGCTCACCCTCCATTTGTTCCAAACCTGTCTGAGTTTCTTCTATTAAACACAAAAGACGATGTTTCTTAGGCTGATGAGACACAGGGCAACATTTTGAGGTTTTTTGGAGTCATGGACCCTGTGTCTCAAGTAGTTGCCGGTTGACAGCAACATTAACCAAAGTTGCCCCATGTATCATCAATCTAAGAATGTTATTCAGACAGTTGATGGTAGCCTTTGACTTCCATAGAATTTTTTCCCCCGTACTTTGAAAGTCAGTGACTACCATCAGCTTGTTGGTTACGTTCTTCAAAATATCTTTTTTTTTTCTTTTTCTTTTTTGTGTATCCAAAGAGTACATTTTCTGAAAAGCCAATGTTTAGACTATTTCTTTCTTTTCACATTCAATATGTAACGTAATATTCATCATTGATCCTAAGAGCCACTTTTAATTTTTTTTTTCTAGTTTTTATTGTTTGGGAACTATTTAGTATAACTGCAACATTCACAAACATATTTACATATTCAGTTAATTAAAATGAGGTAGTTTAATCAACTAAAAATACTTCCATCATTCTCATGTCATTAGATATGCTTGTTTTGACTTCTGGCTGCAATACACCTCAACTTTTACGTTTATAATGCAAAAACATTGAGATGCAAAAAGGAATGAACAGCTGAAAACAAAAACCAAGTTGTTGCATGAATAAATTCTAATATATACAACGCCAATTCCAGAGAAGTTGGGACATTTTGTAAAATGCAATAAAATAATTTTCTTGTTCATTCTCTTTGACTTTTATTTAATTGACCAAAGTACAAAGAAAAGATTTCCAAAGTTTTCACTGACCAACGTAAATATGAATTTTTTATTTTATTTTGATGACTGCAACACACTCCAACAAAGTTGGGACAGAGGCATGTTTAACACTGTGACATCAACGATCCTTTTAATTGTTTAGGAATTGAGGATAATAATTGTTAAAGTTCTGCAACCACCATTTTTGTCCCATCTCGCTTGATACAGGTCTTCAGAAGCTCAGCAGTCTGTGATTGTTGTTATCTGATTCTCTTTTTCGTGATGAGCCATACATGTTCAATAGGAGACAGATCTGCTGGCCAGTCTAGCACATTCACTTATGTTTACGAAACCACGCTGTTGTAGCACATGCAGAATGAGACCTGGCATTGTCTTGATATAGTGACCATGGACTTCCCATGAAAGACATCATATTGATGGCAGTATATGATGTCTCTGTACAATCCCAGTGTATGCCTCCATGTCAGTGTTACCTTCGCACATATGCCAGTCACCCATGCCGTTTGCTTTGCTGCACCCCCAAACCATGACAGACATTTGCTTTTGCTTCAGTCGCTAATGAAAGTCTGAATGCTCCCTTTGGTTTTTTGGACTGAGAACTCGAAATCCATTTTTCCCAGAAACAAGTTGAAATGTGGACTTATCTGAGTACAGCACACATTTTCACTGTCTTTTTGACAATTTTAGATGAGCTCTGGGCCAGAGAACCTGGCAGCATCACTACATAGAATTGATGTGAAGCTTTCTTCTAAAGTAACAGATGTTCAAGTTGCATATCTTAATGGATCAGCAGACTGTGGTAATTGACAGCAGTTTTCTGAAGTACTCCTGAGCCCATGTGGCTATTTGATGCTCCTTTTATACCCAAACATGATACCTTGACCTATTACCAGTTCGCCTGCTTACTGTGAACTGTTTCAAAACAGTTTAATGTGGATATTCGATAACCTTTTCACTTTTATTTTGCCTCTGTACCAACTTTTTTGGAATGTGTTGCAGCCTTCAAAAACAAAATTTGTTCATATTTACAAATTACATTAGCGTTGGTCAGTGAAAACTTTGGAAATCTTTTCTTTGTACTTTTGTCAATTAAGTAAAAGTTAAAGAGAATGAACAAATCACAGATTCTTGATTTTATTGCATTTTACAAAACGTCCCAACTTCTCTGGAATTGGATTTGTGTGTGTGTATATATATATATATATATATACATATTAGGGGTAGCACGGTACACTGATGTCACGGTTTGGTACGTACCTCGGTTCGGGGGTCCTGGTTCGATACGATTTTGGGGGGGAGGGAATCTACTATGCTCAGTTTCATTTCATTTATTTTGAACAGACAGTAGTGCAAATTACAATTTTTTTTTCCATCTAGATGTGAAAATACTAAATATTATTACATGTTATATATATAAAATCTGTTTTGTTTTCATTGTGAGTGTACACAAATAAAAGCAGACCTTTGTACAATGATTATTAATAAGACAATAAGTGTTTAAAGTTGATTCTGCTGGTATAAGGAAATAGTTGAAGTTATCGCACACACACACATACATCAGTTCCAGCATTGCTAAATTGACAGCACAGTTGGTACTTTATCAAAATAAAATACAGTGAGCCAAACATCAGCGCGCCCTCGTCAGTGTCACCGTTGGAACGCGACTGAAATACAAAGCCTATCATTTACATAATAAATAATAGTTTAGCATTTAAATACGTTACATCGCAAATATGGAAATATTATGGAATATTTGGATTTGTGCCGAATGAGAGAGGTAGGATACACGAGCACAAAGCTCCATTTCGCAAACAGTTGAGTGCGCAAGCCTTTAAAGTATACTCCTTTGTCAGTCTATGTGAGAGACGCCTTCAGAATCAGCACATGGTCACTGTTTAGGGGGCTTTGTTTTCAAGCGCGCAACTCATGGCATTCGCTGTTCTGCTGGCGGTTATCAAACAGCGCTACACTACTGCGGGCGCCCCCTTCTGGATTGGGGGTGAATTGCCTGTATTCGTCGTAAGGCCTCATGCACCGAACCATAGACTGTAAAAAAAGATGGACGACGCGTCTCCGCTTCCTTCCACTATAGAAAAGTGAAGCGAATACATCTCAGTATGGCCGCCGCCATCTTGAGTAAATGACGTCATTTGGAGCCAGAGTCTGCGCAGTAGTGTCGTGAGGTGGAGCCGCGGAATCAAACTCCCAATCAACCATAATGACACGCCCCATTACCGTGACGGTTCGGTACGAATACATGTACCTTGCCACACCTAATATATATATATATGAAATATTGCATCCTCATATTGTGCAGAACTTGCATTATACACAAAGTAACTCCTCTGGAGGCAAAGAATGAAAAGTAGAATGAAATAAACCTATTTTTCAGCTGCATTCTTGATTCTTCTATTCTGATGGTGTTTAACAAACTGTCTAGGAGATCATTCAGGTTAAGTGACCTGGCTGTCCTCAGCTTCAGTGCTTAAGACTCTACTGGCTTCTGGAATACTTGATTCTGTTTGTTCAGTAATGGCATTTAGCGGTCAGATATCTATGGCAACACTGTAAATCAGAATGTTCATCTTGGTAACTGAAACAGGCACTGCATGACTCATGACTCATGTCTCATGCAGTACAGAGCATACAGTATCAGACTTGCTCTCTCTTGTTGCATACAAAAACAAATGGCACCATCTTGCATCTATATATTGTGAAAATTGCCTCAGAGTATGAATATCATTTAAATATATTTTTTAATGAACCACATCCTATTTGTTTTGTCATCATAAAATATTTGCGAGTGTTGGAAATGTTTTAATCAAATCAGTCAACCAACTGCAGACACCCATCCCACATTCAGATATGTCTATAAAACATAATGTTCTCATAGATAGGAATAATTGGTGGATCTGGTCTTGATGATCCAGATATCCTGGAGGGAAGGACAGAACGGTATGTAGGCACGCCATTTGGAAAGGTGAGTGTCTCTGCCTTGTGTCTAGTGTACTTTCTTGCATGCATAACTATGGGAGAGTACATTTGGAAATGAATATATGCATTTGCTTTAGTTAAACTCAGAAGTTGAAATAATTGCTAATCATGGTTTGCTTCTAAATCATGTGTTCCCAATAATGTATAACAGTTGTATTGATAGGCAGAGCCAGGAGTGTATTTATTCATACTCATTTCTTCCTCTCTTTTGACAGCCGTCTGATGCTCTAATTTTGGGCAAAATAAAGAATGTCGAATGTGTACTTCTTGCAAGGTAATTACACTGCAGGGTATATACGATACAATATACAATCTGACTTATATTTGAAATATCTGCTGGTTTTATATTTATCAAGGACAGAAGTCTAATCTAGAATTTTTTTTTTCCTCTCTGCAAGGCATGGAAGACAACACAGCATAATGCCCACCAATGTTAATTACCAGGCCAATATTTGGGCCTTGAAGGAAGAGGGCTGTACTCACCTGTTAGTCACCACAGCATGTGGTTCCCTCAGAGAGGACATCCAGCCTGGGGACATTGTTTTGATTGATCAGTTTATTGATAGGTAAGTGTTAATTTCTCTATAATCATTTGTCATCACATTTTCAATTTCACACTCACTTAAAAAAACAACAACGATTGAAGGAAACAAACAACTCTGGAAACTTAAGGCCCTGGAACTCTTTGAACACAAAACCTTCCAAAAGCTTTGTTTTACCATCAGCGAGCCTCATAGGAGTTCCTCCATTTATTTTATTCACTTCTTGATTGAAGTGCACTCAATGATAGACACTAGGGCTATTCGGAGTCAAGGAATCGACACCCCATCACTAACATCTAGCATCCAGACACTATATCAAAAACTACATCAATATCGTTAAAAAAACAACAACAAAAAAACTGATTTCGTTTTTTTTGTTTGTTTGTTTTTCTTTGTTCTTGTTCTTGTTTTCCAAATAGTAATACTCAACATTAATGTTCAGGGAAGACAAATAGCTTGCATTGTATTTACTTTTGAGAAATTTGGCCTAAAGACATCTATAGCTCTGTCTTTATATTCACTGAACCATGCAGAGTAAAACAATATCAACGGTTGACCAAACTGCTGCTCTGCAATTTTTGTATCTGAAATGTTGTGTCTTTGAACTGTATTGCTCATGACAGCCAAAACCTGATTGTTAAAACATTACATGGCGGTTATTGGTTTGTGTATTGAACTTGACATGGAATGACTGCAACCATGCATTTTCAATGTGCATTGTAGTACCTCAGTTCTGGAGCTCCGGGAGCTTTTGCCAATGAACCCCAGTAAAATCCAAATCCACCTTGAGACTGAAAAACCACATTATGTTCAAGCTAAATTTAAAGTTACTTGGGAAGCCACCGAAAACCAGCTGTGTCTTAACAAAACTGCTTAAATTGTAGCCAGGAGTGATATATTTTTTTTTATTATCTTATCTCTCATCTCCATTTAATATTAATTTTGCTAGAGAGAAATGTTTCTTGAGGAACTTAATGTTTAGCTGAATGTCACAAAACTTTGAGAGAAAACAAACAGTACAAATTCTTAAGAAGGTCGTACACCAGATACGACACAAACTGGCATAAAATTCGAGCACATTCTTTTCACACGAGTACATAAAGTAATGCTGCTACCACTCAGCATCTGTCGGCAGTGCTAAGATAGGACTTCAGAGGCTGCTCAAAATCCTGCCTTTGGTGTTGGACTCTTTTTTTTGTTTTGTTTTTCCATATATCACACTTCAAACTTGTTGACAACACTTATTCATTGTTGAATTGAACATTTGCCTGTATGATGATTTGAACCACCTTGAATTTGAGGACTCAGTTTGGTTCATATTCATATTTCATTTTAATCTTAATTTCCATGCAAAAATGTCACATACCACCCTGAATTCAAGGACAACAAAACGTGTCCAGACATTCTATGATGGACAGCCCACCAGCCCCCCAGGTGTGTGCCACATCCCTATGGCTGAACCTTTCTGCAACAGGACTAGAGAGGTCAGTGACATTTCTCTGCTCTCTGTCTGTCTCATTGTTCCTCTTACCATATTCTCATTCATTTTTTTCTTACCTCCTCTCGTAGGTGCTCGTGGAGGTTGCCCAGGGACTCGGTGTGAAGTGTCACACCCGAGGGACAATGGTGACCATAGAGGGTCCTCGTTTCTCCTCTCGGGCAGAAAGCCTCATGTTCAGACAATGGGGTGCTGATGTCATCAACATGACCACAGTACCGGAGGTGGTTCTTGCCAAGGAGGCCGGGCTGTGTTATGCTAGTATTGCAATGGCAACTGATTATGACTGCTGGAAAGAGCACGAAGAGGCGGTGAGCAGATAGAAACTTCTATGTGTTTGTACAGTATGTGTGTGTACTTACTTATCCATATTTTATGGACTATTCTGTTTTGGCAGAAGTGAGATAAATATGACAGAACCTCTTTTTCAGGACATACAAGGACATTTCCATTTGTAAAATATATATATATATATATATATATATATATATAAAAGGGGTTGAACAAAATAATGTGAACACCTGGGGAATATTTCTTAATGTTTTACCACCATTTGCCTTTAATATAACTTCCAGCCTCTTTACAATAGATTACACAACTTTTGAATAGTCTTCAGTCGAATGTCATCTATCAAAGCATCTGCCAGCTGCTTTAAAGATGTTGAAGGAGGGAATCTGCTTCTCGCTCTTCTCTCCAAAACGGCCAGTGGTTTAATAATGATTTGTCTGGCCAGGGCAGATGTTGAAATTCATTCTGGTGCTCCCTCCAACTGTCCAGGTTTTTTGATCATGGCATCATATTTTTTAGCATTGGTGTCTGTGATTAAATTATTAGTAGTTGCAGCTCTTTCATGGATGCTGGCTTTTTTTCATGGATGCTCTCTGTTTTCAGTTTTTGTGGAAACAGGGTCTTCAAGGTGCAGATTGAGGTTTGCTGTCACTTCATTTTTCTTAGTGTTTGACGGCCCCTTTCAATCACCTTGGGTATTTTGCTCAATTTTCTTCTTCGCTGATGGGTTCTTGTAATGCTTTGTGTATGCATTCATAATCATAAAGACCGTTGATCTTAAAATGCCAAACAATGGGGCTGTTAAGGTTACAGATGCTCCTGCTGAACAGACTTTCATGATTTTTACTTTTTGGAACTCTGAGAAGTTATCGATTTTACACATGGCTTGTTCTAAACACTATTGAATACTACTACAGTGATATACAAATAAAATAAAAGATAATCACATTTGTTTTTTGCACAGTAGCGTGCATAATGATATTAACCCCTATAATAATTTTGTCAAACCCTTGTTTTTTTATATTTTGTATTTATTATATTTCAAGTGTTTTTTTTGTTTTTTGTTTTTTTTTAAATAAAAAAAAAATTATCAGGGGTTTGGGTTAAGTTATAGTATTTATAATTAGATAACCTTAGATTATTACCATACAGATAACCTTACATTAGCCTTACTTGTTCTTTTGTGTGTGTTTGTGTATGTCTATGTCTTTTTTTATGTCAGTTGAGTTCATGCCAGTAGTCTTTCTAAGCTGTGCACATGCACAGCTGCACACTTTTGATGTTACTCCCACACAGACCAAAAAACTTTAGTGCAGGAGACAGACTCATAAATGTGTGCGTGAAAAAAGCATAAGATTTCCTCAATCAGAGCTAAGTGAATGGACAGTGTTTCAACTGGAGTCAATTTTTTTTTTCAGCACGGAACTGAAACTGTGCCAAAATACACAGATTCACAAGGATTGCATGCTAGAACAGTATAGAGGTTTTAAATGCATTCCCAGGTCAAATGTTACCAAGCCCACAGAGGCCATGCATCAATACTTTTTTCCGTCTTGTTTTATCTCAGAATCATGATTAAAGTTGTTTTGATGAATGGAAAATTAGTATTTTAGGAAAGAGAGAAAAGTAACTAATTCATGTCTAATATTAAACTCCTATGTTAAAAAATATATTCTTGCTGCATTTAACCTAAATATAGTGTTTTTATAGCGTGTAATTGGTTTATTTTTACTATGTAAAATAGAACTTTAAAAATAAATGGCATGTTTAATGAACTCAGATGTTTTTAAAGCTACTCTAAGTAACTTTTGGCCCTCTTGGCCCTCTTTTGGTTTGCGCTTTTGAATTATGCATGGTCAATTTTCCTGGTTCATTGTGATGACAAATTTTCAGTTTCACACTATCCACAGCTGAACCTTTTTTTTTTTTAGCTAATGTTTTGATGTGACATGTATGGGCAAATGATGTATGCAATTTCGCACAAAACCCATTGCATTAGGCTTACCTGACTGGTGCCCTTTCAAGAAAAGATAATGATTTTCATTAGACAAAAACAAAGATTTTTTTTTTTTTTTGTAATAATTCAAAAGCAAATACTCATTTTGGCAGCAGAATTAATTAATATCTACAGCTTTGGGTCCATATAAGTCCAGCTATTCCTTTTGGTCCTTATGTTTGTGGCAAATACTCACTTCAAAAATGTAGTTCTTGATATTTTTTTCCGCCCCCATAAATGGAAGCATTTGTCTCTTGCTTACACATGCCACATAAAAGCCCTTTGTTATTTAGTGAAGTGTTTTTTTTTCCACTCATTTCATTTTCATTCTAACTAGACGGTATGTGTTTTGACAGTGAAACTGTACATAATGTTTTGATGCCATTTCAAAGAAAGGACATAAGAAAAAAGCAGAATTGTTCAAAGCTGTTTATATCTTCTTAGTTACGAATGATTTTTTATAGGATATTCATTTTTAAGTCAATAAACTCTCAGCAGATTATTGTTTCCGATAGCCGGACGACCGGTTAGGCTGGTACTTTGCTGCAATGTTTACTTCCCCTCACTGTTCAGAGTCCTCCTTCCGAGTTCCTGCTGCTGACCTCTAGTTTTCACTCCCCACTTCACCACATCCTTCCGTCCCTGTCCTGTATTCTCGTTCTCTCTCTGACTCATGCACAGACAATCACACATATTTTGCTGCCAACCAATTAGTCAGTTCCTCTAAAGGAAAACATCGGTGATAAAAAAAACTAGTCCGTAGTTCAGTTTTCTTTCTCGATCACGCAGATTTGTCTTGTTGCTGTCTTGATTCAGTAGGTTAACTGTAGATCCTGACATTACCCTCTATAAATGTGAAAGCACAATGTAACTGTAGACAGCTAAATGGCTGACAAAGTCTGGTATTAATTAGAGACAATAGTCCATCTGTTGCTTGAGCATAAATGTCTTCCATTTTCAGTTTTAACTTGTGACAGGTTATTCATGACTCATGACAACCTTATCTGTGTTATCTGAGTGGCTATAGGCAAATGTGAGACTCGGAGACTTAAAAAGCATCTGAGGATGTTGTTTGTTTTTAGAGGTAAAGTTTAATTTTAAGAATAAATGTGATCTTTTTAAGTTCAAACTGCATTTCTGCTTTTACAGCCCAGTCATATATTAATGGTTGATCTCTTGCTTCCTTTTTTTCTCTTTATAAGCCTGCATATACCAAACTTAGCTACTTTGTTTTTAATTCTAGGTGTGTGTGGACAATGTTCTGAAAACCATGAAAGAGAATGCAAATAAAGCGAGCAGCATCCTGCTCACAGCAATCCCACAGATCTGTCAGATGGACTGGGAGAGCACAATAAATGCACAAAAAGTGAGTTTAAAGCGCTTTAAATTGTGTAAATTACTGATTTTTTAAAATAAATATATGTAATAGACTTTTTTCTAAATATGACATCTATTCTGCGTTTTCCTTTCTGTCGTTGCTCAGCTGATGTCACAGTCATCAGTAATGTTGCCCAAACATTAAAGTATCCGGCCATTGAGGAGCCATCCAAGATGTGTCCACAGCTGCAATCATGTATCTGTAAACAAGCGTGACATTTCTACTATTATTAACCTAAATAAAAAAGAAAAGTGGTTTGTCTTCCTCTCTGACATGGCTGTTATTTTTCTCTTCAAAATGGTGTTTGTTTAAAATGTAATGCATGGTATCATTGCCAGAGGACAGGATCTATTGATTATCACATTGTTTTCCAGTGCCTTTTAATAGTAGCAGTAGTGTTGGATAAAGTACCTTGGATAAATCAAAATACAAGTATAAATATTTTGGTTGGATATAAAACTAAATACATGTATTTCAGAACCACAAATAAATGCTGTTTTTCCCTATGAAAATTGTGTGGGATACTATTCATTGTGTATTGATGAAACCCCTCCATTTCGAGTCAGCAGCACATTGCTTTTACAGAGTTTTGTGAAGAACAGATGCATATTTGTAACAAAAATGGGTAAACTTTGGTTGTCAGAAATAATTACTGTTTTCTCTTCAGTGTTTTTGCCTCCAGGAGTCACAACAGATCTCCGTGTATCGTGTTTCTGTTATAATATTCCTGATTCCAAAATGGAGGACGTCTAACTTTGATTTCTGATCTAATTATTTTCTGTTCCTTTCATGAGATTCGATCAGCCAACCTGTCCCCTTGTTGTATTCGGTCTAATATGTAGCAATCTCTTCAGAGATAAACCCTCAAGTAAGCTAATAGGTTCTCTTCAAATAACCATTTGTATTTTGCACTTTGGTAAATGTAGCTGTCTCTAGGCTAGAACAAGCTTTAAATAATTATCTACATGTTGTTTTCTTTCTTTCTTTTAGCTGTCTTTCATAGGTTTCACAGGTTATTTGCAATATTCAGGAGGTAAACTGTGTAAAAAAAATAAAACTACGTTCCGCTCAATATCAATATTTCTTTGCACTCAAAGCTGGCGAGGCGATGATAGACTAAAGAACCCAAATTATGCGTTATAAAGAAAAATAAAATAAAATAAAATCACGGTGGCATATAGAGAGTTGCTATTTAGCCTATCATAAAACATCATAAACTTATCGAAAATGTCTTATTTTCTCAGAGAACCGAGAAATATAAGCCATATATTAATAGGTTATTTGGTTTGAGCGCATACCCAAATAAACGGACGACTTCGTTATCTTTCTTCGATTTAACTCCATTTAGCCATATAATTCACCATACTAAGCAAAGAACAGATATTATAGATATGTAAAAAAAAAAAAAAAAAAAAAATTTTTTATATATTAGCCGTAATGCTGTGTCCAGATAGTTTTACTAGGGTGATATTATCATTAATGTTTCAGACTTAAAGTTTTTTTTTTTTTTTCTCTCTCTCTGTAGTTTTTGATATTGATGCCGCATGAAGGCCTATTAAAAATAAACAACTGTGAACCATAAATTCTCATATAGGAATAAAAATACTTAATGTTTTTAATACTCCAAACAGCATAAAAATCCACAAACAGTAGGCTATTGTAAATTGTTATTATTAGCCTACAAATATCCTAAACAATCAAAGTGCATAACTGCTGCGCTCATTATTTTTTTAAACCTGTCATATTATGTGATAGGCTATGTAGCCTATAGTTACAAAAAAAAAAAAAAAAAAAAAACCTTTAGCGTTTAAATACGACTCAGAAATTCAACCACGTCCATATGGCCAGTCTGCCGTGCCACATCCACAGGTCTTAAATTGCTGTGATCTGTTGCATTGGGATCGGCGTTAAAGCGAATTAAAAGCAGCACGGTGTCCATGAATCCGGTTCTAGCAGCATCGTGTAAAGGAGTGCTTCCTGTCCCGGGATCAGGCACGTTAGGATCCGCTCCATACTCCAGCAGCAGGTGAGCCAGCGGTGTGTTACCCATCATCATCACCTGCGGGGGAACAAACAAACAACACGTGCAATGTTGACAACAATGTTTTTAGTATAAAGAATTGTTCATTTCTATTTAAAAATAAATAAATAAATAGCCTAAATAAAAAAACATGCTGACTGCAATTCCTACTTTAAATGTCATTATTTTGAATCACTCAGAAAGATTTTCTTTCGTTCGCTAAGATGTGCACAGTGCAGGCTAATAACAGTTCAACTACATTAATAATTTAACTGCTCATGCTGTAACATTTGTTTTTATTAGGCCTATTACTTAATATTGTTTTTAGATAAGTGTGTATGAGTATGTCCACTTTGTGATAGGCCTAATCAGGCCCATTTCGTTAAAATTAAAAAGATTTAAATGTTTCACTAGCATCTTGCCAATTAGCCCGAAAATTGTCTAATCAATCAGTCACAGTTCCTAAATTTTTGCTGTCTTTGTTCGTTTTAAGTTTGCTAAACTAGCCTATTAGGATACATCGTCTCTGCAGGCACTTTATATTTTACTTCTCCGTTTTGTAAATCCTGCGCAGAATGGGGAGCATCGCAACTGTTGTAACACCATCATCATTGGAACACACTAGAAATTAGCTTCGAGGTGAAATTGCTTTCAAACATGACCATCACCCTCTTGAAGTGACAGCAGGACAAAGAGTTTGAGTTTTAGGCTAATCTGGTTTACAATATTTGCAACCTCACTGAGACAGTGTGGTGAATGTTGATGTGGGATAGCCTAATTTTTAATAATAATACAATAAATTAATGCCAAAATATTAAACGGTTGTTTTCTATTATTTACAACCGTTCTGATAGTACAGAACTCTTGACATTCATTTACACAGTTTAGGAATAAGATAAACAGTAATAGAGATTTATGAAATAACCTACTAAAATGCGACGATGAAACACTGCACAGTCTATGAAACTAGGACCTACTTTTAAAGTAGCCTACAATTAATAGAATGGGATTAATTTCTTATTTTAAAGTAGCTACATGATTTTATATCTTTGTGTGTGTGTGTGTGTGTGTGTGTGTGTGTGTGTGAGAGAATGTGCTGTCCTTTGGTTAAAACATCACAACTATAACTATATTACATTTAAGACAAATAAAACAAAGATATAGCCTGCTTTTTTTCTACGAGGTTAAACGTATCAGGCCATTTACTAGTGTTTTTTTGTTGTTGTTGTTTTTGTTTTTTGTAAAACAAGAGAAATGTTTTAGCCTTAAATATATCTCCAGATAACTACACCTATATAATAAATACTTATATTAATATATAAATATTAATAATGTTCTAATGCAGTATGGAAATTAATAATAGGCTATTAAACATAGATTTTTTTTTCATAGTTATTAGAATTGCATTATAGTCTAAATATGCCGAAAATGTTCCCAATTAGTCTGTAAAGACAACGTAAATATTACATCAAAGTAAATAAAAAATAAAAATATATGTATAAATAGAAATTAAATCCCAATAAACCGAGTGTAAGAAAGAAACAAAATTCTAAAGTTAGGCTATAGGCTATTAAAGTTATAGGCATATTACCATAAATAACTTGAACTTTCGTACAATAGCCTGTTTCCTTTAAGTGCCTTTGTATTTTTATATTTAATATTTGTGCATCTCCGGTCAGGCTTATGTTTGCATTTTTACTTGTTTGTTTATTGTTAAGAGGTGTCTCAAACCTACCTGTATAGGTGTTCTTCCGAATTTGTTAACGCTGTTGACATTGACTCCGTTAGAGAGTAAAAACTGAGCATGGTAAGTGTTTCCAGTCGCGGCTGCTTTGGTCAGTTCATCCTCGGCATGCATCATTTTCATCACCGGTCCACTGAAGGATTTCGCTTTGACAGGTAGAAGCAATAAGGAATCATCTACTGGTTACTGCGAAAATAACCAGAGTTCACACTGCATTTTAATTTTCTCTGTCTCCAGACGAAACAGGATCCTCTGAGCTGGATAAATACGTTAAATCGACTTCTTTATGAGGCTGCTGTGTCTTATAATTATTATACGTAGGGAGATATCTGTTCGGACTTGCCTCTGTTATGAACGTCACGGCAAACCGTGCTGCAGTAGTGTATGCACTGCGCATGCGCACTCAAACAGCTGATCCAGGAAGACTTGAGCTACAATGACACAGTAAGGAGAAAGTCTGTCAGTGTTTTAAAAACTGGTAATAAAGATATGAAAATCTCAGTCGCGAGAACGAGTTTTCTTTGTCGGCGTCCACAATCGGAGTTATAGGCTACACAGACGCAGTTGGTGCCATTTTGGATAGGCTCTTTGGGAAGAATGGTTATCTTACCCAGGGAAAAAAATCATTATTTTTCAGAGTATGTACCTATTTTTATTTTAAATAAATAGAAACGCGATGCTATAGCTAATAATGATGACTCGCTCAGCATTATGACTCGCTCCCGCATAACTGAACTAGATTTTAAAATGAGTTGTTCTATAGTCTACAGAGTATTGATTACACTGCTGTTTCAATAGGCTATAGTAGCCTATTTCTTCTTTTAGTCATTATTAAGTCCGTCCAGTATAGGACACCTACTTTGAGCAACATCACTCATAATAAAACATACAATTAGGTTATATTTACAAACACAGGCTACTTTTTATCTCAAGTTATTATTTTTTAGCTCAAGTGTTTGAGCTGCACATCTATTACATCCGAACAGTATAAAGCAGTGGTTCCCAACCACGTTCCTGGAGGCCCCCCAACACTGCATATTTTGCATTTCTCCTTTGTCTAAGACACCCAATTCAGGTCTTGGAGTCTCTACTAATGAGCTGATGATCTGAATCAGGTTTGTTTGATTAAGGAGACAAGGAAAACATGCAGTGTTGGGGGGCCTCTAGAAACGTGGTTGGGAACCACTGGTATAAAGGACGGGGAATTCCAGGGATGTACTGCATCTATTCTGACCATTATTTTGTCCTGCTTTTAGTTTTACTGCTATTTCCCCCACATCGCAGTAAAAACAAGGCCTTAAAACATCAAGACTTTTTATTTATTTATTTTTTACATTGTTGTGCTTCGTTTGGTATGCTGTTATTTTATGTCAGTGAGAGTAGAAAAACCGGTATAAAAAATATTATTACAAACTGAAATAGGCCTACATGATCACTTAGACCATTAGATAGAGGGGACGCTATCCAATGTGATCATGTAGTTCCAACCTAAAATAGAAGCTTTACATAGGTGCAGATGTTTAAAATCATAGGGAGGATGTCTTGCGAACGATGTGCATTTACTTTTTAATTGTAAGTTCTTTATTAGTTTATCATGCACAGGATGATGATCCATTAGCCAATGTGTCATTGAGAGAAATATTTGTTAATTTAATTGTCATAGCACAAAATGTAAAATTAAAGGGGTGCACTAAACTTTTACAGAAAGTATAAGTGACTTTTAATATCACTGATTACTTGTGTGTAACCTACTGACAATTTAGTAACTTTAGTAAATTTTTTCTATTATTTATTCGACTTGTGCACGCATTATGCAGATATGTTTAACTTCACTTTAAGTGAAGATATGTCATAATATCAACAATGTGAATTCAGTTTGAATGACTTCACTCAGTAAGCCTGTTTTGATTTTTGTAATGTATGAAACCTATGGAATTAATGAACAGTAACACCCATGGATTAAAATAATTATTAAAGCATTTAGTTTTAAAATAATAACATATAACATTACATTAAACAAAACAAAATAAAATAATAATAAAATAAAATAACATTAAATTAAATTAAACAAAACAAAACAAAATTACATTACATTACATTAAATACAAAATAAAATTACATTACATTACATAAAATAACATTACATTACATTGCATTAAACAAAACAAAACAAAACAAAAAACAAAATAACATTACATTACATTAAATAAGACAAAATAAAATGACATTACATTAAATACAAAATAAAATTACATTACATTACATAAAATAACATTACATTACATTGCATTAAATAAAACAAAACAAAACAAAAAACAAAATAACATTACATTACATTAAATAAGACAAAATAAAATGACATTACATTAAATAAAACAAAACAACATTACATTACATAAAATAAAATTACATTACATTAAATAATAAATAAAATAACATTACATAAAATAAAATTACATTAAATAAAACAAAACAACAAAATTACATTACATTAAATACAAAATAAAATTACATTACATTAAATACAAAATAAAATTACATTACATAAAATAAAATAAAATAAAATAAAATAAAATAAAATAAAATAAAATAAAATAAAATAAAATAAAATAAAATAAAATAAAATAAAACAATAAAAATAACACTAATAACAACATGCCACTCAGGGCCTTCTGTGCAATTTGTTTACTCCACGAATCTAAAAACATTAAATGTATCCAAAAATCTCTCACTGACAAACAGACACCAAAAACTTTTCAAAGATTTTCAACATCATGCAATGTCACAGATCCCAATTTTTTTAGAGACAACAAATTAGATAAATTGTCCTCAAAACTGTTTTGATTAACTAAAACAAATATTGATATTCAGATGAAATGACAAAATTAAGAACAAAGCCATTCATCAAATCTGTTGAGATGAGATTTTGTGCACGGTCAAGAGAAAAAGTTAGGTGGGTGGCTGTCTTACTCAGTAGCACTGTTTTGTATTATATTGGGGAAGCACGGTGTGAGCTAAGCCCTTTTTTTTTTCTGACATTTCAGGTAATTCCCAGTTTAAGTTTGTAAGACATCCAGCATTTATTTCATTGTGATTTTCCCACTTAAGTTCTCCTTCCGTGTTCAAAGATGTACACGTCACTGCCTAAAAGTTCCTCTGTCATGTCAATGTAATGGTATTTCCTGCATTTGGTGCTAAATAATCTGAGCTGTCTGAATGACTTTTGTTCTCAAAGTTCTCATAAACCAAAATGAAATAAATAAATATCACTCTCTTTTAAACTAATGTGTGTGTGTGTGTATACATATATATATATATACACAATGTATATATAAAAAAACAAATAGTATTTTGACTAAGCAGATTTTGCAAGCAACATTTAAGAATTTACAATTCATTATATTATAGTGCCAGATTCTTTCTTGGAAGTGTGTAATTGATTTGTTTTTTTGTTTTTTACTGGCCCTTACTGCTTCTGTTCATGTCACAGAGAGTTGCTAGTGAAGGAATTAAGGAAGTGCACATGATGCCTTCGTTCAGTCTGCATTGTGATGACATTGACTTTCTTGGTGGGTGATCTGGCACAGGCCTCAATCTTTCCACACCGATCATTTTTTGAAACTGCCACCGTGTACAGCCTTGTTCTGAACTTGATCTGACCAACAAATAAACATGATGTTGCGTGGGAACAATGGGGTCTCTGTGAGCAGTTGTGAAGCAGCACTAGGCTATCTGCAGTGAGAGTTACTGAATTAGAGAAAGACAGAAAGTGATTCAGTCACATGCACACTGCTTAATGGTCTGTGTTCAGACACAGCCCTCCTCTTAACCCTATAAAGCCTATCATATTTGATATACTGTACAAATTTCTAAGGCCTCTAAATTAAAAACAATCAACTTTTTTGAACAGAAAATCAAATCAAAACCCTGTTGTACACAGTCTACATGCTTCTGTCCTGTAAAAATGTTTATTTTAGCAAGTTAAAGGCATTTTAGTAAAATTCTAAAAGCATTCCCCTTCAGGCTGTGGTGCAAGTCTTCTTGCTTTGAAATCTTTACTGATTACAGTAACATCTACATTAACTTTATTTATTTTATTTGAAAAAAAAAAAATGATATAGCACAAATTAATTACATTCCTTTATACCAACAAACCTAATTATTGTGTTAAATTATGTAAAATGCAAAAACAACAACAGCAGGTTACCACTTATTACAGTGCAGGTTTATTATAATTGTAGTGTAGTGTAGGATAGTAGTGTAAAAGTGTAGGATTATCTATACATTGTTTTACAAAAATCAATGTAAAATGTGATTATCAAACCAGGCTTTTGAGGTTTTTCACGTGTTTGTAAATCTGTTAGTCATCGTTGTATTGCACTGCAATATATGTTTTGCCCCCACAATAAAAAAAATAGCTCTGATCATAAAAAGCAAAATAGATCTAATTTTTGTTTTTGGAAATAATTTATCTATGTTGATTTTTTAGTTTAACACAGTTTTATGTGTTGTGAAATGAAAGATCAGGACCACACTAGCTTAAGGATTTATTAACTTGGCAAGCTAACAATTCTGACAGGATGTGACACAATCATAGGATTCAGACACAGCATATTTGGCTCAGGCTGTGATCAAGCACCTGAAAAAATACCAAAAACAGTTCTGCTTGCCTGTGGAATTGCTTTGTGGTCATTTCAAATGTTTTTGGAGCACCACCTTGTCTCCCTCCTTGTGTCCCAGGACCTCAGTTTGAAAACCCCTGGCTTTGACAGTTTATCACATTAAAAGCGCAGGAGCAAAATTAATCAAATAAAGCATTTAGTAGAAAAGAAGCAAGAATTCTAAGAAATGTGCCAAGATCTCAGTGGCATCTGTTTTTGAAGAGAGGTCAGTCCAGTATTAAAAAATATTTGTATTTTTTGTGTGTAAATTTAAATAATTTATCATAATATATTTGTTATAAATTAAAATGCTTCCTCTCTTAATATATACTGCTGTTGTTGTTGTTGTTTTTTTTAGCTACAACCCGAATTCCGGAAATGTTGGGACGTTTTTTTTTTTTATTTGAATAAAATGAAAACTAAAAGAATTTCAAATCACGAGCCAATATTTTATTCACAATAGAACATAGATAACATAACAAATGTTTAAACAGAGAACATTTTACAATTTTATACACAAAATGAGCTCATTTCAAATTTGATGCCTGCTACAGGTCTCAAAATAGTTGGGATGGGGGCATGTTTACCATGGTGTAGCATCTCCTCTTCTTTTCAAAACAGTTTGAAGATGTCTGGGCATCGAGGTTATGAGTTTCTGGAGTTTTGGTGTTGGAATTTGGTCCCATTCTTGTCTGATATAGGTTTCCAGCTGCTGAAGAGTTTGTGGTTGTCTTTGATGTATTTTTCATTTAATGATGCACCAAATGATCCCTATAGGTGAATGATCTGGACTGCAGGCAGGCCAATTCTGCACCCGGACTCTTCTACTACAAAGCCATGCTGTTGTAATAGCTGCAGTATGTGGTTTTGCATTGTCCTGCTGAAATACACAAGGCCTTCCCTGAAACAGATGTCATCTGGAGGGGAGCACATGTTGCTCTAAAACCTTTATATACCTTTTAGCATTCATAGTGCCTTCCAAAACATGCAAGCTGCCCATACCGTATGCACTTATGCACCCCCATACCATCAGAGATGCTGGCTTTTGAGCTGAACGCTGATGACACGCTGGAAGGTCTCCCTGCTCTTTAGCCCGGAGGACATGGTGTCCGTGATTTCCAACAAGAATGTCAAATTTGGACTCATCTGACCATAAAACACTTTTCCACTTTGAAACAGTCATTTTAAATGAGCCTTGGCCCACAGAACACGACGCCGCTTCTGGACCATGTTCACATATGGCTTCCTTTTTGCATGATAGAGCTTTAGTTGGCATCTGCAGATGGCACGGCGGATTGTGTTTACCGACAGGTTTCTAGAAGTATTCCTGGGCCCATTTAGTAATGTCAATGACAGAATCAAATTTCAACATTTGTTATGTTCTCTATGTTCTATTGTGAATAAAATATTGGCTCATGTGATTTGAAAGTCTTTTAGGTTTCATTTTATTCTAATTTAATTAGTCATCGGATGCAAAATTCACTTTACAAGTTGTTTGAAAATTGGAAGTGTGTGTACACATCCATCCTGTAATGATAAAAATCCACCATGTGTTTTTTTTTAAAGTCCCTATTTTAAAATCCCCTTTCCCAAATCAGGCTGGAAACGACTGGTCAGTGGTGCACAGAAAGCTACTCTAAAGATGTTGGAGCTGAGAGCATCTCACAACTGTTTGTGGGAATGTCCCAAGTCCCACCCTATAGAGAACACTGCCCTGCTACTGCATTGTAATTTTGTTGTGACCAGTCCACTTAAATATGTAAAACACACCGGTTACTAACATAGCAACGCAACGCTCATTCCCTTATTTCAGTGAACCGAGGTTGACACTTATGGAGAAACTCCTGTTTACTCTGGTACTGAAGCCTGATTTATTCATGTTTGTGTAGCTGCACAAACCAATGGTGCTCTAGTCCACCAGAAGGGGAGGAGCCGACCGCTACATAAGTTGACTCTGAGTGCCATTTCATCAGAATCTTTCGACTGAAGAAAGAGCCATCAATTCGCGTGCAGCCTAATGGCACGGCAGTTTACGCAATGCTTGTTCCCTGATTTCAGTAACCGGATTCCTTATCGAACGATCTCTCATTACGTCGCTGACGCGTATGGGGAATGCATCCAATAGCGGCCGTGCTATAAGCAAGTGCAGCCCCAGAGCGCCGAACTGAGATCTACGATTGTCTGAACAGGCCAGAATGCTCAACATACACTCTAAGGGCCCATACTGGGCAGACTGGATTGGGACAATGCTTACCGTCCATGATGGGGAGTGCTAGAAGGGTGATAACTTGATTTCTGCGTTGCCTAGACAGGTGATGCACTCACTGTGCGCATCTGCATCGCGCAGGGGGTTCCTTGTACGAACCACACTTGCGGCACGACATTTGCAACAATGTCGCAGGAAATTCACTCAGTAATTTGCACTTCTTGGCCGCAGGGGAAAGCTTCTTGGTTCTTTCTCTGTCGAAGAGATGATCTCGTTGCTGAAGGAGAAAGATTCTGATGAAATATGGTTCTCTGAGCCAACATATATAGCGGTCGGCTCCCCCCCTCTGGCGGGCTAGAGTAGAGCACCACTGGTTTGTGCAACTACACAAACATGAACAAATCAGGCTTCAGTAACAGAGTAAACAGGAGTTCCCCTGTAAGCGTCAGCGACACAACGCGAGAGACCGTTCGACAGGGATCTTAAGTTTACTTAAAGCTGCAGTCCTAAGTTTTGCCTCTTTGTCGCCATCTCTGTTTGAAAACCTGGAATTGCAGCTCTGTGCGGAATTATCTTCCGTGCCTGGGGTTGTGCATCGGCACGGCTCCAGGCTGATGAGGAGTATGTGTGTCAGTCTGTCAGTCACCTCAGTGGTGTGGATACTGTACTCAGGAATCACAGATTCTAGCCTACGTCTTGGAATATATGACCCAAATAAGAATTTTCACCATATATTGTCATCTGAACAAGTAAGTAACAAGTATGCCATGTTTGTTCTGACCAACAGAAAAAAAAGCATTACAATAAATCGCGCTACCAATGGTGATTAAATCTAACTATAGGTTAGCTCATATCACATCTAACTGTGCAAATTATTATTGTTGTTATACTTTGTTCTCAAATTATTAGTTAACAACATCAGCATTATGTGACAATGATTATAGTGTGCATTAGCGTGTAGATTTCAATTTCTGTACAGTCTAATTGTCATGCCTTTCGAATTTAATTTTTCAGATTACAATCCGCCATCAAAATGATACATTTAATTATTCTAGCTGCTGTGAGAAAAGGCTAAACGATCCGCCACCTGCAGGATCTTCGCATGCGAAAACCTAGCCGGGACAGCTTCTTTATGTTTACAGACATGACATAATGATGCAGTGCCATGCTCGAATTTTCCGCGAAAACCTACCCCTACCACTCAAATTAGAAAACATTATTATAAGCTAACAGTTGTTATTCGGGCTAAAGTAAGGTGATAGTTTTGAACACTGGCTGGTTATGTACTTGCTCAAATATTGATTTAGGATCATTTTTAACCCAAAAAAGTTATGGACAGCAGCTTTAAAGGGGTCATATAATGGTACATGCACTTTTACAAGTTGATTGTACTGAAATGTGTGTTAGCAGTGCCTGTACACAACCATCATAAAATGATAAAAATCCATCCAGTGTTTTTTTTTTAATCTCCTTATTTGTTTTACCCTGTCTCAAATCAAGCCGTTGGACCGTGTGACGTCACACGGTCGGACGCCCCTCCCACGATGGTTGATTGACAGCAGTGTTTCAACACAGACCCGCCCTTGCTCGTGAGCAAGCTGTCAATCATAGTCCGCGCGTTATTGTTGATATACGCTGGAGCTGTCTATGAGCAGAATGGCTTCTAAGCGATTGTGGTGTTCTGTTCTCGGGTGCAATAATGAACACAGCAGTCATTTTGATGTTCCTAAGTCCGAACCGCGAATCATTTTTCACCAGACTGCTTTATAAATGAAGGTCAGTATAAAGCTGGTTTTGCTAAGAAGCTGCTCCTGAAAAAAGAATCGGTACCAACTATTCGTGTTCCTGCTGAACCTCCAGAAGAAGTGAGTGTAACGTTTAATTAACCTTTATATTAATCTTTATATTAATCTTTGCAAATCACTAGCACGCTTCACGATGTATGTGGCTAATGTTTACATTCAGGGTACATGCATGTTTTCTATTTACGACGTTCTCAATATAATTAATAATCCCACGTTTATAATGAACAAAACGTTATGGTTATTGTGTTATTACAAACTGTGTACGCAGGTATTAAAGTTAACATGATAACACTAAGCTTACTTTTGTAGATGGTTTATAACGGTGTCTGTTAAGAAGTAATGTAAAAAATTTAAAAAAATAAAAAACTATAACTGCATGAAAATTAATGGTAACACAATACCTGCAAAATACTGTTTACATCCTGCAAATGCATATGATCCAAGACTATAAATACTCTAATTGATGTTTTTCAATATTATGCCAGAATAAGTTATGTTATCTGATCACATATTTACTGCCATTCTTCAAAATATACCCTCAACTGTTGTCAAGGCAACACTCCACGTGTGTTGTGTCAAAAACGCCCCACAGAACAGAGGGGCGGGGCGAGCAAAGCTCACTAGCATTTAAAAACACACGCACTAAAACGGTGTGCTGAAAACAGAGCTGTTTTTGAGCAGGTAAAATGTGTGTTTTCTTACAATACTAATGAGAATTTTTAATTAAAGTATATTACAATTTATTTCAATTTAGACCCTAAAGAATCATATTAGCTTGTACAAAAATGGCATTATATGACCCCTTTAACCCATTTAGGACTACATGAATCTTTTTTTTTTTCTCTCGCATTAACTGAAACTGTGTGGGTGGAATTTTAGTTCCAAACATGATTAGACTAGGACTGAATTGAGAGAGTTGAAATTGTACACTTGAATTGAAGTGAATTGTGTAATTTTAGACTGTTTATATTTTCAACTGTTTGAATGAATTGAATGAATGTTTGACTCAATGACTTGCTTATTAAGACATTTACTGCCACCTACTGGAAGTTTTAGTTTCTTAATTAGAGTGTCATATCATTAAAAATAATAATTTAACATTTTAATATTAATAAAAATATGAAGGGATATAGGGATAATCAAAGAGATATTTCACCCAAAAATTAAAAATGAAATTTTTGTCAAATCTGTTTGATGCTTTTCTTAACAAAATAATGGCTTTAAATGAGCTTTTTGGGGTAGCCACATTTTATGTGTGATTAATTTGCAATTAATTAGATTAATTAATCGCCACATTGTGTAATTAATTTGAATACATATTTTAAGCGCTTGAAAACCCTAGTAAAAAAACAAACAAACAAATGGTACAATGTATTTATTGTTTGCAAAAATAACTTATGTAACTACAATAATGAATCACAAATGTAAATGGATATATATATATATATATATATTTTTAATACAAGTACAATGTAAACACAAAAGTGCACTGTGTACATAGTAGTACATGCAGTAGTTAAAAACAGTTATACAATATGGATCTGCCTGAAGATGTAACATTCTGGTTTTTCTTCTGGCACACAGATCATGCCCAAGGAATCTATAAGATCCTGTGCAGTTTTAATAATTCATTAGTTAATTGTTTTTTTGTTTTTTTCTTCTGCACAGTAGTGACATGCTTTGCACTTCTCTTTTATTAGCCATGTTCCTCTCTGTCTACTCTTACCAGATTGTCCAGTCATGCACAGGGCACCTTGCACATAGTCTCCTGATGTCTGTCAAATAAGCAAATCTTTCCATCCTCCTTGTTTTAGATAGCCAAACACTGGTTATTGTAACACAGGCTGGCCGTGGTACTCTTCTGGCCACTAGATGGCAGAGCATCAATAAAGATGGCACAAGTAGAGTGCCCTTACACTGCACCTGTCTAATTATGCATTAGCTTGTAATATGCTACTTGCCAGCACTAGTCTCAGGTGAATGGCTTCAGTTTTCTTTTATTCCTACTCTCTAGCCAGCTTCAGTCAATTAGGAGGGGGTGAGCTTGAATAGATGAGTAAATGCATATGTGTATGTATAAACAAACATTCAAAAGATTTTTTGTAATGAGTCTCTTATGCTCACTAAGGCTGTATTTGATCATAAACACAGTAATATTGGAAATATTGTTACAATTTATAACTGTTTTCTGTTTTAATATATTTTCATATATATTTAATGTATTTTATTTTGTAACATTCATGTTATAGCAATGTTATGACTTAAGAAATCATTCTAATATGCTGATTGATTGCTGCTTGAGAACATTTCTTATTATTGTTTCAAAGTTAAAAGTTGTGCTGGTTGTTTATTTATTTAGTTAGTTAGTAAGTGGAAACCATGACATATATATATACATATATATATCGCCCAGCAATGCTAGGGTAGGGTTGCCTATGTTTATGGTAACTGGATAGTTGGTTAACGGAGCAATCCTAAATTGAGCTTTATTAAACTAAATGCAACCTTTCATAATTAATAAACAGAATGAACACTACCATATTATGAAATTTCTTTAGGGATAATATCATTTAAAGACAAAAGAAATCAAAATCTCTCATAGAAAGTTAACTTGTCAAAGGTATTTAACTTTCTTATTTATTATAAGATGTGGAGGTGGCAAGGGGCCCATGAAGTGTTTCTATACTGGAGACACCTACCCTAAGGGTTCTTTGGAAAGGCAGTCCAAAATTCTTTTCTGATTTCACTAACTGTACCTCTAGAGGCACTGCTGGGCTTCTGCACAGACAGTAAGGCGCAATTAAGAAATAGGTTCATCCAAATGTCATCAGTCTCTCAGAGAGGATATCTTTAGCAGAATCTATAGGCTGCCATAAAATGAAACAAAAGTGAATGATTAGTGGAAGTTAGTTTAGGGACATCTAAATTTAAAATGGATGACATTATGAAAATGGACTGCCTCCAACAAACAAAATGCAGCATTTAAATGAAGCAGTCTTTGCAAATGGATGTACACACACACACACACACACACACACACACACACACACACACACACACACACACACACACACACACACACACACACACACACACACACCACCACCACTGAAAAAATGACTGGAAAATGTTTGTTATCTTTAAGTATGGATTATTTCACTGAAACGTAGCAGGATATGCAGTGTAATATGATTCTCAATTAAAACAATATGCATCAGATGGTATCTTAGTTTATGAGTGTGTTGTCTGTGGCTTAGACCATGGGCCATGAATTATTGTGGAGATTAAAGGGTTGAAGTGTTAAAAAAAACTATAGGGGGATCCTTCAGGTTCTAGGAACTGTATACACTTTGAATCCTTAATTATCACCAGTGGCCCAGTGATGTGCTTTCCAAAGACAGAGGACTGTTTAGAAAGTAAAAGGCTATTTAAGTGTGTGAGCATATGCATCCATTTAGAGACAGAATGGTGGGAGGATAAAGGCCTGAGAATGGGGTGTTAGGAAAAAGTAAACTTTTGACAACTTTTCAGTAGCAGAACTGAAAAGTTCTGCTAAAGAATTGCTAAAGTTCTGAAAGAGGGTTTTTTGCAGAGAATTGTATTAAAAAAACATTTTGGGTTCCCCAAAGAACTTTTTCGTCATCAGTTCTTAAAAAGAGCCATTTTTCTAAATGTGAAGAACATTTAACTAATCTAAAGAACCTTTTTCCAGTATAAAGCCTATTTTGTGAAAAGGAAAGGTTCTACACTCTTATCCCTGAAATTGTTTTAATTCAAACTACTTAGGTACAATAAACATAAACTCCAAAATGTTTGCACAATTACTCCATGTTTTTAGTTTATTGTACGATTTGCATGATACTTTTTATTCTATTGAAGTGTTTAAATTTAATGTACTTAACTTAGCTTGTTTTAGTCTGTTGTCAATGCAACGCAATGCAAGGAAGATGCTGATTGGCTCTTTGAACTGACGTCAGACTCAGACATGGATGCAGCGCGCATTTTCATCAACGTTTGCTGGTGAGTAAGTTAGGACTTTATATTTCGGTCTGAAACAGCGAATACAATATAAAACATCGATAAATGAAATATATAACATTTAGACAGTGAAACTAAATGTAAGTTTAGGCTGTGTTTACATGTTAACGTTCACCATCGTATTGTATCGATCAATCGCAACCGACACTTTTATATAAAGGTTAGTTCTATGTTACGACATGCTCTTTGGGGTCGTCACATTTAAAATCTAATGCTTAACCTTTTTTGATCAATAATTCTCATTAAAAAAATGAACAAAAACGTCGTCTGTTGTGTAAAATGATATATTTTTTCAATGGTGTTTTTGCATCTTGGCGGTTTGCCATATTATAAATGTTCAGCATGGCTTAAATACAGCGCAACTTTATCATTAACCTTTTAGAAGTTTTTATATTTCTTTGTGAGTGAAGTATTAAACAAAATAGCTTAAATTGAAATTCGACTGCCCGCAAGAAATACTAACCCATGTAACTTAGTTGTCTTAAAGAAATGTAACCTCGTGCTCATCAGCGTGGTGTTAGCTACATTTCAGTTAATGCGAGTATTGTGTCATGACATGCTAAATAAATAAATGAATAGATAGATAGTACTTTATTTTTTATATACATTTTGTAGATATCAGATCAAAAGATATCTTTGTGAGTGAAGTATTAAACAAAATAGCTTAAATTGAAATTCGACTGCCCGCAAGAAATACTAGCCTATGTAGTTGTCTTAAAGAAATGTAACCTCGTGCTCATCAGCGTGGTGTTAGCTACATTTCAGTTAATGCGAGTCTATTGTATCATGACATGCTAAATACATAAATGAATAGCTAGATAGTACTTTATTTTTGATATACATTTTGTAGATATCAGATCAAGATATTTTTTTCTTGTTATCATGTAAAAAGCAATCTAATGTTTTTTTGTTACTCTGCAGATTCAAGTTCAAACAAAGGCTAATCAAGATGATCTGGAAATGTAAGTTTTGCATATTTGCTTGTGACAAAAGGGGATACTTGTTAAAGCATTACAGACTTAAACATGGGAGCTATGCAAGAAGCCAGCCTTATCCATGCCTATATCAAGAATGTTTATGTAGTTTTAAGTCTTTCAATAGCCTTAAAATACACTTATCCCGTTTTCATACAGCAACTGAAAAACAACAATTGGAGGGAAAATTTGAAGCTAAGTTTCGCTGTCAACTTTGTGATTTTCTTGAACCCTGTCAGATTACTGAATATTTTGCCCACCTTCGGCGTAGACATCTCAAAGACCACCAAAAAGTTCAATGTCCATTTCAAGGCTGTAGCTTTGAAAGCAGTGTATATTCCACGTTCAGTGCACACAAAAGTAAGCATCACCAAGATCAAAATGAGAGAATGTTTAAACCAGAGTTAATAGTAAGAATAGAGAGTAATGAGAATGAAACTGATGACAGTGCAATTGACACTCAGGAATGTGCTGAGCAGGAGATGCTTCCAAGTGAATTTGGCCAAGATGATTTCAATGCAGAAGCAAGCGAAACACAATCTCAAGATTTAGGAGAACAATTGGAACATAATCTAGCAGCTCTTTTTTTAAAAATGCAAACCATCCTTCACATGCCAGAGAACTCTGTTCAGGAAGTAATTCAACAGCTTTGCCAAATAGTTCAGTTGTCCCTGCCACTTTTGCACAATAATGTGAAGTCTGTTCTTCAGAAACACTTTGGAGATGTAGATGAGTCAGTTTTGAAAGAGGTGGTTGAGACTGTGGCAGAGAGTGACATATTGTCCAAATCATGTGGAAAAAATGGATGTCTTGCAACTAGTAAAAGGAGAGCATCATATGTAATGCGCAACTTTCCTCTGGTAATGCCTATAGAGTTTGTTGTTGAGAAAGGAAGAAAAACAGTAGCATATGTTCCCCTCTTACAGATGCTACAGAAACTGTTAAACAGGAAAGACATTTTGGATAAGGCTATGTCAAAACAAGAACATAAAACAAATGAGTATAGGACATGTAGTGATGGCTCAAACTTTAGACAGAATGCACTTCTTAGTTGTGATGAATTCACAATCGCTCTGGGTCTGTACATTGATGATTTCGAAGTGGCTAACCCTTTAGGAACATCTAAAAAAAAACATAAGATGTGTGCACTTTATTGGGTTATTGCAAACTTGCATGGAAAATACAGATCCGCACTAAACTCAATTCAGCTTGCTCTTCTGTGCAACACTGAAACAGTTAAAGAGTTTGGTTATGAAAGAGTTCTGTACCCACTTCTTTGTGATTTAGCCACTCTCGAACAGCATGGTGTCTACATTGAGCATCTTGGTAGAAGTGTTAAAGGGACAGTACTCTTTGTGTCAGCGGATAACCTCGGTGCCCATTCTCTTGCAGGATTTTATGAAAGCTTCATTGTGGACAAGTTTTGCAGATTTTGCATGGCATCCAGGATTGACACACAACACCAAGAGGTAAGATCTGGTGCATTTCAACTCAGAGAGAGAGATAAACACAACAGGCATGTGCAAGAAACATTGCAGGATCCAAATTCATGTCGAGAAACAGGTGTGAGAAGACAATGCCCACTCACAGCAAATTTGGAGCATTTTCATGTCATTGGTGGTTATCCCCCTGACATACTACATGATGTATTTGAGGGAATAGTCCCAATGGAGTTGTCTCTTTGCCTCAAAGACCTGATGGCAAAGAAATACATCACCTTAGATGTGTTGAATGAAGCTATCAGATCATTTCCTTATACATTTGCTGACAAAACTGATCAGCCTCAGCTGATTTCAAAGGCCTTCTCAACCAAGGGCACAATTGGGGGAAATGGCCATGAGAATTGGTGTCTAATTAGGCTTCTTCCTCTGCTTATTGGTCATAACATTCCTGAGGGTGACAACACATGGGAAATACTCATGCTCCTCAAGGACATTGTTGCATTAGTTGTGGCACCTCAGTTTAATGAAGAGTCTTTATATATCCTTGACTACAAAGTAGCAGAGCATAGGGACCTTCTGCAGTCAACCTTCCCTGACTTTACACTGCGACCAAAACACCACTACATTGAACACTACGCCGAACTGATTAGGGTACATGGTCCACTTACTGAAGTCTGGACAATGCGTTTTGAAGGAAAGCATAAGTTTTTCAAAAAGGTTATACGTGATGCCCATAACTTCAAGAATGTTGCCATGACACTTGCAATGAAACACCAGAGGGCTCTTAGCCATCAGCTAGACTGCAGTTCTTTTTTCAAGCTGGACGTGGAAATGGCTAAGGTTACACCAGTGTTAGTTACCACCTTTCCAGAGAACATTCAAAGAGCACTTGGTCAAAAACTCCCTCAAGCACCTCAAGCACTTCTTGTTGCAGCATCTATCTGCATTAATGGGACTGATTATAAGACAGGCATGATACTTTCAGCTGGATCATGTTCAGGGCTACCTGATTTTAAGCAAATTACTCACATTGTTGCAGTGAATACAGAGATACTTTTTGTGTGCAAAGTGATGACATCATGGTATTTTGAGCACCTTCGTTCTTTTGAGCTTTGCTGCCCAGATTTGCCATCTTTTTGCATACTTCAGCTTAAAGACCTGAATGATATTCTTCCACTTTCAGCCTATAGTGTACATGGTAAACTGATGGTGACATTGAAGCGTTTTATTCTTTGCTAAATGAACTCTCTTTTGTACTTTCCTTCCAGATGGCTTCAGAAACCATGACTTTGCGAGTTATTCTTACAGAAGCTGATATCAGAAAAGTAAAGCTGACATCAAAGCCAGGCTCACTTGAAGAATTAATTAGTTGTTTAAAAAACACTCTGAGACTGGACTACAATTTTACTTTACAGTTTCAAGATCCCGAGTTTGATAACGAACTTTGCAATCTGACCATTTTGTCAGAGCTCCCTCAGAAGCCAACTGTGAAAATCATACCGGTGATTGAATTGGTGCCACTCTCTTCAGGTGAAATTGAGACATCAAGTGATATGCTGAGTGATACTCCAAGTACTGCAGAGACAGTATTGACCTCGGAATTACCCCAGGAAAAGAGAATGCCATGGCCTGATATCTTTTTGACTCCAAAATTCTCTGTCGATGTTGAATTTAGGCTGCGTCAAGCTAATTTAATCTACTTGAAAGATGGAAAGCACCTAAAAGTGACAAAGGAATTGAAACATGACGTTCTTCAGAAACTTGCAGAGACCATATATTCCTTCAAAGCATACCCGACTACTGAGGATCTACGAGCTGTTGCAAAGGCACTGATCAATACTCACCCCTGCCTTCAAGAACCTGGATCGCCTTCTGGATACTGTGGATGGACAAACAGTTTGAAAGACAAAATGGGAAATTACCGATCCAAAATGAGGAGACTTGGACACACAGACGTCATGGTTAATGCTGGGAAGAAAGGAAGATACTCTACGAGCAGTGATCCACCTAACAAGAACATTAAAAAGCCAAGAAAAGGGGAGGTCAACTACTTACCTGACCTCCCAGATGGGCAGGATGCTTCCAGTCTTGAAATGCTCAGACAGCAATTGGTGGATGAAATGAAGAGAAAAAACCCTGATGCCGTCTTTATTAATCAGAAGATGGACATGACTCTGTCCTTGAGGAGGAAGGATGTTGTGATCAACAAGCCTCCTGTAAGCCAAATACTTCAACGTTGGCCAGCACTTTTTAGAGAAAGTCAGGTAAAGGGAAATGCCTGTGTTTGCAACATTTGTACTGAAATGAGTATTGATAAACATATGATGGTTTATATTAATTAGAAATTTGTTAATTTTTGACAGTTCTTATAACAAATGCTTTTTTCCTGTACTATTTCAGGTGTATCAAGAATTCAACCGGGTGGTTGGGAAGAACCTTAAGCAAGAATTTTATGGGTCTCTTGATCGTCACTGTCCTCAACTGATTCAGATCTTCAGGTCAAAGAGAGGTCTCACAGGGCAGATTTTGAGCGATCTTCTGCAACAAGCCAAGGTTTGTACATTTAAGTTGATGCCATTGTTTGCTTAATTTTAAAATGCAGTCTGATATGATTATTTTTAAAAGGGTTAGTTTACCCACAAATTTAAATTATGTCATTAATTACTCACCCTCATGATTTTCCACACCTGTAAGACCTTCGTTCATCTTCAGATCACAAATTAAGATTTTTTTCAGATATCATTCCATTGAACGCAATTTAACCTCCACTTTCAAGGTCCAGAAAGATAGTAAAGAAATCGTTAAAATAGTCATATCAACTATAGTAGTTCAACCTTAAAGGATTAGTTCACTTCTGAATGAAATTTTCCTGATAATTTACTCACCCCCATGTCATCCAAGATATTCACATCTTCAGTCGAAAAGAAATTAAGGTTTTTGATGAAAACATTCTAGGATTTTTCTCCTTATAGTGGATTTCAGTTGGCCACAAACGGTTGAAGGTCAAAATGACAGTTTCAGTGCAGCTTCAAAGGGCTGTAAACGATACCAGATGAGGAATAAGGGTCTTATCTAGAGAAACAATTGGTCATTTTCTTTAAAAAAACAAAGAAACAACTGTGTATACTTTATAAACACAAATGATCGCCTTCCAAGTGCGTTTTCCGTATTCTTAAAAAATCTTTGCTGTATGTCCTACACAAAAAAATGGAACTGGCACCACATTCATTCCGTAAGTTGAATAGGGAAGGCATAGGACATACAGCGTAAACTTTTTGAAAAATACGGAAGATGAAAGCACTTGGAAGGCGATCATTTGTGTTTATAAAGCATATACATTTGTAAATTTTAGAAAATGACCAATTGTTTCTCTATATGAGACACTTATTCCTCGTCTGGTATCGTTTAAAGCCCTTTGACGCTGCACTGAAACTGTAATTCTGACCTTGAACTGTTTGGAGGCCATTGAAGTCCACTATAAGGAGAAAAATCCTGGAATGTTTTCATCAAAAACCTTCATTTCTTTTCGACTGAAGAAAGAGAGACATGAACATCTTGGATGACATGGGGGTGAGTAAATTATCAGGACATTTTTTGTTGAAAGTGGATTAATCCTTTAATATTATGAAGCGACGAGAATACTTTTTGTGCACAAAAGTAACGACTTTATTTAACAAAATCCTCTATTCTGTGTCATTCTCTTATAATGTTTATGTCCAGCAGTTCCAGGTTCTACATCAATAATGAGTCGACATTCTGATGTAGAACCTGGAAGATCTGAATGTAAAGTGTATGAGAATGACACAGAAAGAGAGGATTTTGTTGAATAAAGTCGTTATTTTAGTTGTTGTGCACAAAGTATTCTTGTCTCTTCATAACATTAAGGTTAAACCACTGCAGGCACTTCAACTGTTTTAACAATGTCTTTAGTATCTTTCTGGACCTTGGAAGTGCTGGTTCAATTGCAGTTTATGGACAAGTCAGATACCTCTCAGATTTCTTCAAAAATATATTAATTTGTGTTCTGAAGATGAACAAAGGTCTTACAGGTGTGGAACAAAATGAGGGTGAGTAATTAATGACAGAATTTTAATTTTGGTGTAAACTAACCCTTTAAGACCGTTAAGTAACAGTCAAAAGTATGAATAATAGAAATTGCCTTCCTTTCATGTTGACAAATGATACAATGTTTTCTCTGCAACCACCAGACCTCTGATCTCGTTGACATGCGATCTGTTGCCTTGAGAGGGCTTCCAGTACTTCTTGGTGATGACCCAACTGAGTTCTTCAAAGCATGCTTTGTAAGTATTATTAATGCATTTTTACTGTCATAGGTTTATTATAATATTTTCAGCTGGAAATATGTAAAACTTACTGTGTATTTATGTTAGTAAGAACAATTTAAAAAAACACCAAAAACAATGTTATATTTTACATAAATTTAAATTTCTCCTGAATGATTTAAAATGAACTTCCTCACTCATTTCATTCAACATTTATGTCATGACACCTTTGAAACACTAAAATACAATCAAGGTTAATCTCATAACGTTTTATTTTAATCAGTAATTCATATCATATGCAAAGACTTGTATACAAAAGAAAAACATACTTAATGTTTAAATATAACTGAACTCCTGGATGCACTTGTGTACATAATTAACAAGAAATTATGCTTGCATACAACTAAACAAAAAAATGTCCAATAAAATTAATATCTAGCAAAAAACTGTACACTGCTAAAATGTATTTTAGTAATCTCCAATCTCTTGTCCAGGCTTCTGATGACTCGTACCAACATGTGCCAGTTGGAATCCTCAGCTTAGAAAATGAAGATGTGGCTCTGCAACCCCTGTCCATCCACCTCCACCCATCCTCGGTGGGAATCATCTTGGAGGGGAATGTTGTAATGGACAACTTAGACAACATACCCCAGGCCATGTGTCTTCTTTTTGGTTTAACTTACGCACTGCACCTAGACTACCCAAAGTGCATGGGCAACACCTTTCTTTTCATTCAGCAAGTTTTGCTAGGTTTAGGCAAGAAGGAGTTGAAGGGCAAGATTCTGGCTGTTACAAATCAGCTTACCATGTAAACAGGTACAGTAAATGCATGTTTCTTATGGTTCTCTTTCAGAATCGTTAGATAAAAAACTGTCCTTTTCATTGAACTATGCCTTAGGGTTGGAAAAATGTTCATGTTCCTTATTAATACAGCGTAACAACACTGTGCTTGTTAAATATTGGAGAAGTTTTAAAATACTGTTTTAAATATTTAAAATTGGTACTTAAGATATTTCAGTGTTTTTGTCAGTCTTTGAAAACTGATTTTGATAAGTGAATTCAAATAAATTGTAAGTTAAAAAAGTTGAAGGGCAAGATTCTGGCTGTTACAAATCAGCGTACATGTAAACAGGTACAGTAAATGCATGTTTCTTCTGGTTCTCTTTCAGAATCGAACACTGTGCTTGTTAAATATTGGAAAAGTGATTTTGATAAGTGAATTCAAATAAATTCTAAGTTCAAATTAATGATTGTTACCCTTTGTCCTTATTTGTAATGCAGGTGTATTTTTATTAAATCATTTACAGAAAATAGCTATATTTAAATTAAAGTTTTGTGTTCTCTCTATCACAACATTCATCCAGATTGTAGGTTTCACATATGTTTTCTCTGCATAATTGTAAGCCTTTATAGGTTGATTGAACTTAAAAAATTTATGGAAACTCGTTGCCCTAAAAAAGTTAATTTTGTATTGTTGAAAAAACAGCACATTTTAAGTTTAATGTACCTAAAATCTCGATTGCACTGCATTAAAAACTGTTAGTTCAATGAACTAAAAGTTTTCAATTAAATGCATTTGAAATCTTAAGTACATTAAACTTAAAATGTGCTGTTTTTTCAACAATACAAAATTAACTTTTTTAGGGCAACGAGTTTCCATAAATTTTTTAAGTTCAATCAACCTGTAAGGGCTTACAGTGTATGGATGTTAAAGTTTCTTCATATAATAATAAAATAAAATAAAATAAAATACGCCAATAAAAAACATTATTTTTATAAGTTCTATAAGGCTTGACTCTTGTGTTTTTTTCTTTTTTTCCCCCAAAGAGCACATGTGCTCCGAAATTTAGGAGAACATAAAAAAGAGAAAACTTTAAAGATGCAATGAAAATGTATCAATTAATGTGTTTTTCTTTAATAGGAAATAGGGATACAAGGAGAAATCTACAAGCAAAATGATTTAATTGATTTAAATGTCTTTATTCATATGAAGTTTAGGCTGTATCATGATTCCTGTTTTTTCATCCCAAGTTTTAGACCTCTTAAAAAGTTAATATTTTTGTTATAACATTTAAGAAATGTAAGATTTATGAGGACCTTTTTTTTTGCACACATGCTCCAAATATATTTTACAATTTGCAGTTTTTAGTTGCAAATGCTAGTGAAAATCTTGCACTTTCAAGCCTTAACAAATAATATTTGAGCCAAGAGCTATCAAAACACTAAGTGCCAGTCTTCTGAAAATCTAACCTAAGTGCTCAGAATGACCTATAATACCAGTTTGTAAAGTTGTGATGTTAAAATTGGGTAAGCATATGAAGTAAGGCACAGAAAAAAACTGTAGAGATGTACTACCACCATAGTAAATGTGTAAAGACATATGTACCATATCTTGTCAGGAAAGAAATATCTCTTGTCAGGTAGGAAAAAATCAGGATATTGTAAAGCAGGACTACAGCCTTACTTCCAACTATAAAAAAATGAATATATGGATAGGTCATCCTGAGAGGTAGGTCAGATTTTCACATGGGTGTCTCACTTGGCAATCTTTCCACAGATTTTCAGTTGTAAAACTCTTTTCCTTCAGCTGATGCAAACACATCGCAAACCTGTTATCCATGATTATTGTGTATTACCAATGGATGTGAAGCAACTATGTCATCCTCGGTAAGAGACTCTGATTACAAAGCAGACCAATCACATCTGCAGTGGTTTGTGAGAGTGCAACGCATAGCTACATTTTTGAAGAGATGCACATCCGGCCCAGACATAGACTTACAGTTTTGTTTTGTTTTTTAACTGCTTACACACAAAATCTTTACTTGTCACACAATTTCTGAAACCTGACACTTAAACACCAGAACCACACACCAAGTCTGCAAAACCATACATTATTTCATAAAACACTTTTTGTAAAACACAACACACAATTCTCTATGTAACACACAAAAATCTAACTGGAAGTATCTTGATTACCTTTCTCAAACACAACAAATCAAAATGCCACACTAATTCATCAGTGCCTCACACTCACTCCTCACATGTGCAAACATTCATTGCTTTACTTAACACCAACCAATCATGGCTTTAGAATAGGCCTATAAATACACATCCACACAACATGGCTGATGCATTTCTTTCCTTTTGTACTGTGTAATACTGTATTCACAACCACAAATGCTTACAGTAAATAAAGTTTGGTTTCAATCTTGTATCGTGTTTACTGTGAATCTCTCTGCCAATTACTTTCAGTCTTATATAGAAATGTACATAGGAACTAGCTTTAGGTTTGAATGAGTATGTGATATGTCCAAAAATATAATATTATGGCAAAGGTGTTTGCAACGTAAGACAAATGTTTGCTTTTGAGATGTGTTTGTGATATTTTGAATGCAGTGCTTCATTTTGCAAGAGGCATTTTGCATTTTGCGTGTGAAATTCTTGGATTTGTGCGTAAAGTTTTGAAAGTAGACGTTGATGAGAGGCAACGTCTTGAAAATGTGTGTAAGCAGTTTAAAAAAACTGTAGCTGTAACCATTGTAGCTACACAGAGCCAATGTTGTTGACCCACAGAAGTATAAATTGGCCTTAGGAAGGCTGCTTATGCATTTAGATGGCCAAATAATCTGCAATCTCTTGCAGGAGTGTTAAATAACAGCTTCTGTGTTAAGATTGATGGTTAAGAACGCTTTCTACGGAATTATGCAAATATGCAGTTGTTTTCCTACCAACGTTCCATTTACATCTATTGATTTAACACTAAACCAATTGTATAGAACAGTCCACACACATTTTACTTGGTTTCCTTAACTATTTGCTGGACATCATTTTTAAATTTAAATACTAATACTAAATACTAGTAAAGTGAATTCATAAAACAAATAAAAATGAATTGTAGATATACTTTTTTTTAGAAAGTAAGGAAACTTTGCTTCCTTTGCTCCTGTAAACAAACTCGCGAGACTAGCATATCTCACCGGCGCGTGCGCTACACATACGTTCTACATCATCCACCGGAACGGCTTGCACGTATGACAGTAAGCGGAAGTGAGAGAAAAGTGTTTATAACGTTTTAAATATTGATATTTTGCTTTAAAAATGCATCGATTCATTACAGGAGGCCTTTATTCACCCCCGGAGCCATGTGAGGCATGTTTTATTATGGATGGATGCACTTTATTTGACTATTTTTGGACTGTTGAAAAAAAATTCATTCATACTGTTTGTTTTTGTACAATCTGCTTATGCCCCAGTGATAGATGTTTAGGGGTGGACCTTCATGCTTACTTGTTTTCTAAAAACCATAGTATTCACATCATACAAATTCATACAAAACAGCAACCTCATAAAATAGTTACATTTTCCTGTGTGATCAAATTGGACTTTCATAGTGTTAAATGAACTCAGAATGATTAAAAAAAAGCAGGCGCTGTATGGATGTGAAGAGACATGTTTGGCTATGCATTCATGTTTGTGTATGTATCTCTCAGGGTGTTTGGTTTCATATATGAAGCGTCTTGTTCAAGCATGTGTGTTTGTTTTTGTTTTTGTTTGCATAAGCCTCTTTTTTTTGTATATGTGTCTATGTTTGTGGCAGTACTTTTTGATGGTAGTAAGGTTAGGGCGAAAGCAAGGAGAGGTGGGGGGGAGTGGAAATGTGTGTGGCTCTTGTGGAAGTGTCAGCTGCTGCGTTCATTGACAGTGTCAATGCACCCGCCGCCCCGGGAGCGCCAGCAGGCTCGCAAAGACAGACAGCATGAATTAATCCCAGGAGAGTGTGCGTGACAGTTTGACAGTGCTGTGAATTGAAAAGGAGGAGGCGCTAGGAATCGGGAGGCAACAGCATTTGTCAAATCATAATTAAATGATGAATCACTGTTGTGTTCTTCAGGACCCCAAACCCTTCTTGGAGATACATAATATAATGAAGAAAAGAAAGCACGGGTACATCATAAAGAATTAGGGAGTATTATGTAGTAAACAATTCTTTAATTTTCCTCATCTACCAGTTTGGTATATAAAGAAATTAAATCAAATACATTAAAATATCACAAAACAACTGGGATTCTACTGACTGTGATGCTGTCAATTAAATATCCGTAGTTTGCCAGCAGTTATAAATGTCTTAAATCCTGAATCTAAGCCTTTTTGTCTTTCATAACATAATTAGAAATGGCTGCAAAGAAAGTGGTCTGAGAAGATGGGGAAGATGATCTTCACAACTTTGTAAGCAAAGGTATTTATACAGTAAGACAAGATTGCTGAAATTAGATTCTGGTTCAAATGATTGCAATGCAGTCTATTTGATCTGTGGAAGTGGAGAAGTAAAACTATTCTCAGATGTCATAATATGCATTCACATAGAAAGTGACTGCTTGTAAGTGCGCTTAGGCAAACTTGATCACAACACGTATTGTTTGTTCGTGGGCGCTGTGAATATCTGAGAAAATGCCTCCAATCGTTTATGACATGTTTGGAATGACCCCACTGTATCCTGTTAATGGGCACCACCCTTTGAACACAAACTTAAGAAATCACATACCAAATTACGCTGGTTATAGCTCCTGAACTATCTGGACAGAGTCAGAATTACATAAGGTCATGTAAATTTTTATTAGAAAGTGATCAGCAATTTATCAGTTTAAAATATTTTTGTGAAAACTATATGACACTCCCTAGAAACACAAAGAAACACATCAAATGTTCAAATCTGAGTGTAATAAGTAAAACTCATTTTGCATTTGGGATTAATGGTTTAAATCCATGTATTTTATGAGATATAGTTTGTCAAATGTTCAATGTTTCACCTGTTCTAAAAGCACCAGCAAACACATACACAAATCCTGTGTCCGTAAATAATGAAGAAAAGTCTTTTTTTCCTTTGTGCATTCTTAACAGCTGATGTATTTATAAATCAAAGCTCAACAGGTATGAAATATCACCAATGAGTGATACATACATACCAATAAAGGAATAGTTCACCCAAAAAAGAAAATTTGCTGAAAATTAATTATCCCTCAGCCATCCAAGATGTAAATATTTTTTGTTTGGAGATATGTTTGGAGATATTCTGAATTACATCACTTGCTCTGCAATGGATCCTTAGCAGTGAATGGGTACCGTCAGAATGAGTGTCCAAAAAGAAAAAGAAACAAAAACATGAAAATCACAATAATACACAAGTAATCGGCACAACTCCAGTCCATCAGCTAAAATCTTTTGAAACAAAAAACTGTGTGTTTAATAAATCTATCAAGACACAATTTCAAACAGTTGTTTCTGGCTGAAGTCCTTTATCCATATTATTGTTTTCTCCAGTGAAAATTTGATCTTGTCTGAAACAAGAGAGAAATATGAACAGATAAAGCACAATCCAAAACAGTTCTACACTGCATTCCAAATTATTATGCAAGTGATGTATCAGTAGGATTTCGGTACAATAAAGAGTCAGATTTTTGTTTGTGTTGTTTTTCACATCTTTTTAGTTAACTGGTATCAATCTCAGACAGGTTTGTTCAATAGTTTGCCAGGTCTTCTTAGTTAAATAGAAACCCTACTTAAAGAGGTTGTTCCACATTATTAAGCAAGTCACAGTTCTCATGAAATATGGTGAGGAAGAAAGATCTTTCTGAATATGAAAAGTATGAAACAATGCAATGTCTTGCAAAAGGCATCAACACAATCAATATTTTGCGTAAAGCAAATGGAAATTATTGAACTGTCAAAAGATTTGTGAGTGACTTAGAGCACAGAAGATCTTGGTCAGATAAAGATTTATCAAGGAAAGTTTTTGTCAAATGAATGAACTGTATTGTAATACCAGCTGTAAAAAAGCCACTGTTGAGCAGCAAACAGGTGTTTGAAGCTACTGGAGTCTCAAGATCCTCTTCATGCAGACTGGCAGTTGTGTGTAAAGCTGCGTTTCAGTCACTGCTAACCAAACCTCACAAAGAGAAACCTGCATGATGGCTGTAGAAATACATTTTCAAACTGTTTGGAACCATGGTATTTATGCAGCATCTGGTAGTTTGTTGTCCTGCATGAAAATCCTTTTATTTCCGAGAGCACTATTCTTCATTTTATACCACAGCTGAAAATGGTCAGTTATGAACTCCACATATCTTGCAGAAGTTATTTTTACACCCTAAAATGACCTTACATCTCACTTTCCAATATTCCAACCCAAATCATCACCCACCGCCTCCTTGCTGATGTTGCAGTCTGATTGGAATAGGATCAACTATCAGAAATCCATTTATCTGGACCACCCATTGTACCGCAGCATTCGCAATTGAATAAAACTATTTAAAAACAAGTCTTCATGTGTTTCTACAGCCACCGTGCAGGTTTCTCTTTGTGAGGTTTGGTTAGCAGTGACTGAAACGCAGCTTTACACACAACTGCCAGTCTGCATGAAGAGGATCTTGAGACTCCAGTAGCTTCAAACACCTGTTTGCTGCTCAACAGTGGCTTTTTTACAGCTGGTATTACAATACAGTTCATTCGTTTGACAGAAACTTTCCTTGATAAATCTTTATCTGACCAAGATCTTCTGTGCTCTAAGTCACTCACAAATCTTTTGACAGTTCAATAATTTCCATTTGCTTTACGCAAAATATTGATTGTGTTGATGCCTTTTGCAAGACATTGCATTGTTTCATACTTTTCATATTCAGAAAGATCTTTCTTCCTCACCATATTTCATGAGAACTGTGACTTGCTTAATAATGTGGAACAACCTCTTTAAGTAGGGTTTCTATTTAACTAAGAAGACCTGGCAAACTATTGAACAAACCTGTCTGAGATTGATACCAGTTAACTAAAAAGATGTGAAAACCACACAAACAAAAATCTGACTCTTTATTGTACCAAAATCCTATTGATATGTCACTTGCATAATAATTTGGAATGCAGTGTAAATGAATACAGTGAATTTTGATGTGAGAGGACAACAGAAGATGAACTTTTTCACTGAAGGAAACATTATTATGAACTTATCCAGATGCGTTAAAACACTGATGGATTTCTTTCTCACAAACATGCAGCTTTTCATTTCACATCCAATTAATTGATGGATTGGAGTGAATTATGATATTTTTTATCAGCTTTTTGAATCCTGATTCTGATGGCACCCATTCACTGCAAAGGATCCATTGGTTAGTAATGATGTAGTGCTTAATTTCTCCAAATATGTTCAGATGAAGAAACAAACTTATCTACATCATGGATATGAGAGTGATTTAATTATAATTTATGTATAATTATATGATAAAAAGGATTTGAAAATTTGTTTATTATTCAGGAACTGCATGCACTAGATTCGGAGATCTACATTTTTATATTAATAATCATATATCTTCACAATGAATATTAATTTCATTCATGTTAATGATGAAAACATGACTAATTGTAAATAAACTTCCTCATTATAAAAACTCTCTGTATGTTGGTGCAGTAATCGTTGTTACTGGAAATGTCTTTGTTAAGAACAATGCGAAAGCACCTGTGCGTGTAATCCATAGATTACCAAAAAAGTTCTGTCAGCCAATGGAATCACTTTGAGGTCCTTGAGGAGTAAGATTATAGAGGGATCCAATAGGATTTGACACGACACCACCAGCATCTTGGTGCTTTATTATTTCACTCTGACAGAGGAACCTGCCTTGCACTCCACTGCGTTCTTGCTGACGAATCCCTCAAGGATGGGCAGGGTGCAGCCTTAGACGAATGCAATTGCAGGCTGCTAAATGTGTGTTCTGGGGTGCATGTTAATTCACCATAGCGCTTGCTAGAAGCTGAAAGATTATTATTATTGCATAATGATATATAGCCTCCTGTGCTAAAATGTTCATCAAATACAGTGTAACACTGAATTCTGACCAATTTACTTTTTAACAGGTATTGTCCATATATTATTAACATAATCCTATTTTAGATGTTGAAACAGTTAGCATATGATCAGCACTCTTCAATTCATTCTGACAGACACAGTTGAATTGTAATGGATATTGTATTGGTGTGGGGAAACAATCCCATCAGACTGAATTCACTTTTTATTTTTTAATAATATTTAACAAATAATCTGCTCAAACATATTGAATTTGATTTCTCTTCATTTTCCCACTCAAATAAATGGGTTGCTGTGATAACCTAATTTGTTTCCCTTCATGCTGAACAATGCCCACAGGTTGCCTATCAAAGTGAGGGAAAATATTTTAATAGTTATTTTAGTACTATAATCTGCCTAATCTGCCATTAGACCTGTGACTTGATGCCTTGTGATCAATATACACACACACACACACACATATATATACAATCATAGCCAAAAATATTGGCACCCTTGCAATTCTGTCAGAAAATGCAACACTTCTCTCAGAAAATTGTTCTAGTTGCAAATGTTTTGGTATTCACGTGCTTATTGTTTTTGTTTGCACTGCAACAACACAAACAAAGAAAAAAAAAAACAGAGAAGAAAAGTCAAACTTGATAAAATTTCACACAGAACTCAAAAATGGACTGGACAAAATGATTGGCACCTTGTCAAAATTGTAAGAAATGATTGCTTTTCAAGCATGTGATGCTCCTGTAATTTGTATTTAGACACACCTGTAGCAAGTAACAGGTGTGGGCAATATCACACTTGCAACCAGTTAAAATGGAGAAAAGTTGACTCAACCTTTGTGTTGTGTGTCACACTGAGCATGGAGAAAAGAAAGAAGAGTTGTCTGTGGATTTGAGAGAAAAAATTGTGGAAAAACATGGACAATCTCAAGTCCAAATCCATCTCCAGAGATCTTAATGTTCCTGTGTCCACTGTGCACAATATCATCAAGAGGTTTACAGCCCCCGGCACTGTAGCTAACCTCCCTGGATGTGGACAGAAGAGTAAAATTAATGAAAAATTACAATGAAGGATTGTTCGAATGGTGGCTAAAGAACCCCGATTAACTTCTAGACAAATTCAAGCTGATCTGCAGACACAGAGTACAACAGTATCAGCTCGCACTATCTGTCGCCATCTGAATGAAAAGGGACGCTATGGTAGCAGACCCAGGAGGACACCACTGCTGACACAAAGGCATAAAAAAGCAAGACTGGAGTTTGCCAAAATTTATGTGACAAAACCACAATCCTTCTGGGAGAACATACTGTGGACAGATGAGACAAAAGTAGAGCTTTTTGGTAAAGGATATCATGGCACTGTTTACAGAAAAAGAAATGAGGCCTTCAAAGAAAAGAACACCGTCCCTATAGTCAAACATGGTGGAGGTTGAAAGATGTTTTGGGGTTGCTTTGCAGCTTCTGGCACTGGATGCCTGGACTGTGTGAACGGTATCATGAAATCTGATGATTACCAAAGAATTTTGGGGCACAACGTAGTGGCCAGAGTCAGAAAGAGATCATCTCTCCACCAGAGATCATGGGTCTTCCAGCAGGACAATGACCCGAAACACACTTTAAAAAGCACTCTGAAATGGTTACAAACAAAGCGCTGGAGAGTTCTGAAATGGCCAGCAATGAGTCCAGATCACATAAAACACCTGTTGAGAGATCTCAAAGCAGCAGTTGGGAGAAGGCATCCTTCAAATCTGAATGACCTGGAGCAGTTTGCAAAAGAAGAGTAGTCCAAAATTCCAGTAGAGAGGTGTAAGAAACTCATTCATGGTTCAGGAAGCGATTAATTTCAGTTATTTTTTTGGTCACACTTTCTATGAAGCCCATATTTATAATACATTATAAGGGCATTCTTAAGGCATTATAATGAATTCATAATGCATTAGAAAAAACCTTATAATATGTTATATTGTCTTATAAATAATCATAACAGCAATTATAATACATTATAATGCTTATGCATTTGTGGTGATAACGTTTAAGATTATGATTATTTATAACACAATGAACACCATATTAAATCTACTTTTACATTTATAATGGACTATGTATCTTGACATTATTTAAGATCTACATAGTATCTTACTACAGTACATCTTGTAAGTGGTTAGGTGTGGAGTGTTATTTGAGTATTCCATGTGAGGCTAACATTAATTTCGATGTGAGCTAGTTAATAATTTCAACTGAAAAAAAAAAAAATGCAATGTTTATATGTTAGGTTAAATTTTATTTTGATGGTCCCCTTAGCAACTTTGCAACTGCACGTCAACTAATTCTCATTAGAGTATTAGTAGGCTTAGGTTAAGGTTAGGGTAAGTATGATGTTGACATACTTGCAAAGTTACTTACTGTATAGTCAGTTTGCCTGTTGGGGAACCATCAAAATAAAGTGTTAGAATATATTTAGCAGACATACTACTAATACATGTAGTTGCAGAGTTACTTAACAACAGCTGTCTAAAGGGTACCATCAAAATAATCAAACTGATATTAAAATAAAAATAGTTCAAAGCAAATGTGTCATATTACACATTCATCTGATCTTATGGCTGTTTGAGAGAAAAAAAAATATTACTATTATTATTACTATACTTATAAGTGGTCATTGATGGCCTTAAGCAAAGTAGCATAAGAAAGATGGCAAGATATGAGACTTATAATACATGAAAACTATGAGAAATACAGGTGCATCTCAATAAATTAGAATGTCGTGGAAAAGTTCATTTATTTCAGTAATTCAACTCAAATTGTGAAACTCGTGTATTAAATAAATTCAATGCACACAGACTGAAGTAGTTTAAGTCTTTGGTTCTTTTAATTGTGATGATTTTGGCTCACATTTAACAAAAACCCACCAATTCATCTCAACAAATTAGAATATGGTGACATGCCAATCAGCTAATCAACTCAAAACACCTGCAAAGGTTTCCTGAGCCTTCAAAATGGTCTCTCAGTTTGGTCCACTAGGCTACACAATATGGACTTTAAGCAGCCTCCACTGCTGGAACGGCAACGGCATTCCAACGTCATATTGCGCATTCGCGACTTCAGCTGCTACTTCGTGGCGTTCTATTGTAACTGTCCACTAGCGGAGAACAGCTGTTTTGCCGTAGTCATTACAATGTGACAGCTTATGTAGTTAAATGTTGCATTTTATGGTATATACAATTTAATTCCATCGGTATAAGATTCTACCATTAGTCTTTCATTTAATCTGTGTTGATAATGTTTTAAACTTAAGCTAATTTAAACAATTTTTTTCATTTGTACAAAGTTGTCTGCTGTTAGCAACAGCACCTCAAGTAGCACTGAGACTAAAGATATGTGAAGAGAACAATGTAATTAGCGACTACGGCAAATCAGCTGTTCTCCGCTAGTAGGCGGTTACAATAGAATGCCACGAAGTAGCAGCTGAAGTCGCGAACGCGCAATATGACGTTGGAATGCCATTGCCGTTCCAGCAGTGGAGGCTGCTTAAAGTCCCTATTCATGGGGAAGACTGCTGATCTGATAGTTGTCTAGAAGAAAATCATTGACACCCTTCACAAGGAGCGTACGCCACAAACATTCATTGCCAAAGAAGCTGGCTGTTCACAGAGTGCTGTATCCAAGCATGTTAACAGAAAGTTGAGTGGAAGGAAAAAGTGTGGAAGAAAAAGATGCACAACCAACCGAGAGAACCGCAGCCTTATGAGGATTGTCACGCAAAATCGATTGAAGAATTTGGGTGAACTTCACAAGGAATGGACTGAGGCTGGGGTCAAGGCATCAAGAGCCACAACACACAGACGTGTCAAGGAATTTGGCTACAGTTGTCGTATTCCTCTTGTTAAGCCACTCCTGAACCACAGACAACATCAGAGGCGTCTTACCTGGGTTAAGGAGAAGAAGAACTGGACTGTTGCCCAGTGGTCCAAAGTCCTCTTTTCAGATGAGAGCAAGCTTTGTATTTTATTTGGAAACCAAGTGTCCTAGAGTCTGGAGGAAGGTTGGAGAAGCTCATAGCCCAAGTTGCTTGAAGTCCAGTGTTAAGTTTCCACAGTCTGTGATGATTTGGGGTGCAATGTCATCTGCTGGTGTTGGTCCATTGTGTTTTTTGAAAACCAAAGTCACTGCACCCGTTTACCAAGACATTTTGGAGCACTTCATGCTTCCTTCTGCTGACCAGCTTTTTAAAGATGCTGATTTAATTTTCCAGCAGGATTTGGAACCTGCCCACACTGCCAAAAGCACCAAAAGTTGGTTAAATGACCATGGTGTTGGTGTGCTTGACTGGCCAGCAAACTCACCAGATCTGAACCTCATAGAGAATCTATGGGGTATTGTCAAGAGGAAAATGAGAAACAAGAGACCAAAAAATGCAGATGAGCTGAAGGCCACTGTCAAAGAAACCTGGAACCCATACCACCTCAGCAGTGCCACAAACTGATCACCTCCATGCCACACCGAATTGAGGCAGTAATTAAAGCAAAAGGAGCCCCTACCAAGTATTGAGTACATATACAGTAAATGAACATACTTTCCAGAAGGCCAACAATTCACTAAAAATGTTTTTTTTTATTGGTCTTATGAAGTATTCTAGTTTGTTGAGATGTGAATTGGTGGGTTTTTGTTAAATGTGAGCCAAAATCATCACAGTTAAAAGAACCAAAGACTTAAACTACTTCAGTCTGTGTGCATTGAATTTATTTAATACACGAGTTTCACAATTTGAGTTGAATTACTGAAATAAATAAACTTTTCCACGACATTCTAATTTATTGAGATGCACCTGTATAATCCATTGTAACTTAAGTGGATGCAACGTGTTCACTGTGTTATAAATCATCTTACTCTTAAAAGCTAGAACCACAAATAAGTAAATATTATAATACATTAAAACTGTTCTTATGAATATTCATTAGATGATATAACACATTATAAGGTTTTTTATAATGCATTATGCATTCATTATAATGCCTTAAGTATACCCTTATAATGTATTATAAATATGGGCTTCATAGAAAGTGTTACCATTTTTAGGGGGTGCTACCAAATATTAAGTTAAGGGTGTTAACCTTGTCCAGTGCATCTTTTGGGTTCTGTGTGGAATTGTATCAGATTTGACTTTTCTTCTCTGTTTTTTATGTGTTGTTCCGATGCAAAAAAAACAAATAAATAAACATGTGAGTACCAAAACATTTGCAACTACAACAATTTTCTGAGAGAAGGGTTGCATTTTCTGACAGAACTGCAAGGGTGCCGATATTTTTGGCCATGACTGTATGTATATATATACAGGTGCATCTCAATAAATTAGAATGTCGTGAAAAAGTTCATTTTTTCTTTTTAAGTAATTTAAAAAAGTGAAACTTTCATATATTTTAGATTCATTGCATATAAAGTAAAACATTTCAAAAGTTTTTTCGTTTTAATTTTGATGATTAGAGCTTACAGCTCATGAAAGTCAAAAATCAGTATCTCAAAATATTAGAATATTTACATTTGAGTTTCAATAAATGACCATCCCTACAGGGTATCTCTTGTTCTTTGAAGCCACAATAATGGAGAAGACTGCTGACTTGGCAATGGTCCAGAAGACGAACATTGACACCCTCCCCAAAGAGGGAAAGTCACAGAGGGTCATTACTGAAAGGTGTGGCTGTTTAAAGAGTGCTGTATCAAAGCATATTAAATGCAAAGTTGACTGGAAAGAAGAATTTGGGTAGGAAAAGGTGCACAAGCAACAGGGATGACTTCAAGCTTGAAAATACTGTCAAGCAAAGCTGATTCAAACACTTGTGAGAGCTTCACAAGGAGTGGACTGAAGCTGGAGTCAGGAAAAGGGCTACCAAGCCACTTCTGAAGCAGAGACAACGTCAGAAGCGTCTTACCTGGGCTGTGGAGAAAAAGAACTGGACTGTTGCTCAGTGGTCCAAAGTCCTCTTTTCAGATGAAAGTAAATTTTGCATTTCATTTGGAAATCAAGGTCCCAGAGTCTGGAGGAAGAGTGGAGAGGCACATAATCCATGTTGCTTGAAGTCCAGTGTGAAGTTTCCACATTCTGTGATGATTTGGGCTGCCATGTTATCCGCTGGTGTTGGTCCACTGTGTTTTCTGAAGTCCACAGTCAACGCAGCCATCTACCAGGAAATTTTAGAGCACTACATGCTTCCTTCTGCTGACAAGCTTTATGAAGATGCTGATTTCATTTTCCAGCAGGACTTGGCACCTGCACACATTGCCAAAGGTACCAAAAGCTGGTTCAATGACCATGGTGTTGGTGTGCTTGACTGGCCAGCAAACTCACCAGACCTGAACCCCATAGAGAATCTATGGGATATTGTCAAGAGGAAGATGAGAGACACCAGACCCCAAAAAGCAGATGACCTGAAGGCTTCCACACCACCTGGGCTTCCACACCACCTCAGCAGTGCCACAAACTGATCACCCCCATGCCATGCCGAATTGAGGCAGTAATTAAAGCAAAAGGAGCCCCTAGTATTGAGTACATATAAAGTAAATGAACATACTTTCCAGAAGGCCAACAATTCACTAAAAATGTTTTTTTTTAATGGTCTTATGAAGTATTTTAATTTGTTGAGATTACTTCAGTCTGTGTGCACTGAATTTAATACACGAGTTTCACAATTTGAGTTAAATTACTGAAATAAATGAACTTTTCCACGACATTCTAATTTATTGAGATGCACCTGTATATATATATATATATCTATATAGGCCTACACTGTAAAAAAAATAAAAAATTGAGCCAACTTAAAATTTTAAGGCAACCAGCTTCAGCAGATTTTTGAGTTTTCTCAACTTGTTGTTTTAAGTTTATACAACAAAATAAATTTGTGAGCAAACTCAAAAATTTGCTGAAGTTGGTTTCCTTAAAATTTTACTTTTTTTTCTTTTTTTTATACAGTGTATATATCATTTGTAGTAGCAATAATTTAATATTTAGCAAGGATGTATTAAATTGATCAAAAGTGACAGTAAAGACTTACAAAAACATTCTTTTGCAGACTATATCAAGTCCTTTTTATTCATCTGACAATCCTGAAAAAAAGTATAGCAGAAGAAGAAGAAGAAGAAGAAGAAGAAATGGTTCTTGTCCAACAAATCAGCATATTAGAAGGATTTCTGGAGGATATTGAATACTCAGCTTTACCATCACAGGAATAAATTGCATTTTATAATATATTAAAATAGAAAACAGTTCTTTTAAATCTTTTAAATCTCATAATATTCCTGTTTTTAATGTAGTTTTGATCAAATAACTGCAGCCTTGATGAGTATAAGGGACCATTCAAAAACATCTGAGCGACCCCAAACTTTTGAACAGTGCTTTTGCTTTCTCCCCCAAAGTTAACCATCCTTTACAACATACTGTGGCACCAGAGAGGTGTTTCATCAAATTCTAAAAGATCACTTCATTAAACCTCTTATACATTTGATCCCTACCTCAGAGGAATCAAACCACCGACCACAAAACTACTAGGCCTCCATTTAGTCAACCATGAAACAGTTTTCTGTAATTGAAGCAACCTAATGCAGATAAGGACACGTATTAGAGAAAATGGTTGAGCTAGAGAGCTAAAGGAGGTAGACGGAGAGAGGTAGAGCAAGCGCAGACGTGTTGTCATTTTCAGTGCAAGGAAATGGGCGATGTGTGCGTGGATGTAGGGGGTGGGGGTAATGCTAAGTGTTCTCAGTGTGGAGTCAAGCCCAGCTCCACAGATTGCTGTCTTGCTCTCACCACTCGTTGTCCCTTTGAAGTAATTACTCTTTCACCTGGACAAGCTAATCAGTGAAGGCGTGCCTTGCATCAGCACCCACCAGGCTCAGAGCCCTCCAGCAAACAACAGATGCATAGGTGATTTAACACACTCACACAAACCACAGAACTGTAAATTAGTGATATCAGTACACAAATGTATTGATTTTCATTAATTAATATCATCATACAATGACTCATTCGATGTTTTATCCATTTGATAATGTATACACTCAGGGTATGAGTAATAAAACACCGCCTAGCATTTTTCTGTTTCTTGCGTCATATAAAAATCACTGGTGCTTTTCTGTTGCTCACCTTCGATGGCGAGGACAAATGAATAGAAACAAACATGTTTTGCGTGTGGACGCACACACACAGTCACACACAGCCCTGTCAGGGGGCTGTGTGGTTAATCTTTATGCACTCTGTGACCTCCTCACTGCCAACCCTGCTAAATATATTATTCCCGTGGGGCTTTCAGTGCTGCTTGGTGTCAGAAATCAATATGTATGAGCCGTGTAGATGGGAATTTCTAATAGATCTCCACGGCCCTGCGCTACTCTTCAATATCTGCCTCGGACTATTAGTGCCGGCTCAGTGGCAGTGAAATAACCGAGATAATCTGTTAAGGTTCCGCTCTTAAGGTGGAACTGCTTTAACGGGTTTTACTGGTGATTTTTTTTTGCAACGGAAATAACTAAACAGCCAAATGTTTCATGGGCAGGGGGTGATTTTTAATAGTTAGCTAAATGAATTTGCAGCCATTGTTTTTGAACAATGTTTGTTTGTAAGAATTTCTGTAAATAAAACGTGTACAATTATGTTTAGTATTCAATTTTTATTTTGAGTTTTTATAAAAAGATATAAGTGCAATAATTTGTGTTTGTGGGTGGTTTTATATATATATATATATATATATGCTTGCTGTTTCTGCGTATCAATATGTGTATGTCTGTATGCATGTGTGTTTCTCCGTGGTGTTGTCAGAAACGGATATGGGTCATAGTGTTAATTGATCATATTCCTAATGTGATGATTTGCTGCAGCACTTAACTGCAGTGCATGGCTTCTCCGCTGGAAAAAAGACATCCAGCTTCAAGCAGCAGGAGACTGAATGGGGGAGGGGAAGATTTGAATGGAGGAGAGAGACGGAAGAGAGGGGAAGACTGACTCAGACAGCATGAGGTCTCAAGGGAGAGAGAGACGCTGAAATTATTTCATGGTCATGGGCTTTTTCTCCCTCTCCCATCTCACATGCAGGACCTGCAAATATAATCTACAGCCATATATCTGCTGTCTTTCTTACAAAGGTGATCTCCTCAATGCTGTCTGCTACCGGCCAAAGACGCAAACGGGGAAACTCACTATCCATCACCTGTAATTATATTAGATTAGAGGTACAATGAGGCTAAAAGCTCCCCTTAAGAAAGATGTGCCGTTTTTTCCCAAAGTGTATAAAGATACAAAATGTATTTTAAACTAAATAATAGTAGAATATTAAAATACAAACAAATATTAGATGGTTACAAATGTATCATTATGCAGTACATACATACTTTGCAAAAAATCTCTGCCTTCTCACTTATGAAAATGAAAAACATTTTATTGCATCGCAGTCACTGTGCATCTTCCTCCTCGGCCAACCTATGGTTCTTTCGGTTTCTCTTTGAACCAGTGCATCCGTGTGTGTGTGTGTGTGTTTTTTTTTTTCTTTAGTCCCTGCAACTAAGGGGCTGTTTACCCCAAAGTGAGATCAAATTATCGTAAAGAGGATCTCTTGTCATTGCACACATGATGACCTTAGAAAGCACTGAATGGGCAAAATTTTTTGCAATGCATAGCAACAAACGGTTTTGTGAAAGTGAACTTCTGTTTTTTCATAATTGCCATAAGTCTTGTGGGTGAAGTTTGATCTATATAAACAGTGCTTTATGGACAGTTACATCATAGACTTTCCTTTTATCCTTGCAGAGATGTTGTCTGATTGACTGCAATTAAGGCAATACATGACAATTTACAGTGTTGCTAACTAGATTTTAAGGTGCTGTAACTGATGTTAGCCACTCTAGAAATTTAGCACCCCCAACCCCCTTTAAGGAAAAACGGTGGTATTTTTACATGTCAAGCATAAGCAAACCAAGCTTGGTGTCTGCTTTTAAGCCTTTTAAAGATTTCAGTTTCCGCCAGTGAAAAAATAATAATAATGGGGTTGGACGCTGGGCATGTCTGGTGAGCACCATGAAATTTGAAACTTGTTTTTTATACATATTCACACACCAGTGCTGTTTGGCATTGGTCAGTGGTGCCCAGCTAAGTGGGATCATTTTCTGCATAACTGCCCTCGCAGTTGAAAAACAGCATCTCCTCAATATAATTATTTTTTTTTTTACACAACTGCTCTTTGATGGTGGGCCACTGCAGCTAGTAGGTGGGCATTATACAAATGTGTAACATGGCGACATAGCAGGAATAATTGTAGGACAACAAACAAGTACCTACACCTACATTACTCACTACACTACACTATATTACACAGCAAAGGTAATTGCCCGATTGTAACAAAAAAGTACAATGTGCACATAAAAAAAAGGAGATAGGAGACAAGATCAGTGTCCAAGCCAGAGTAACACACTCTGACACACAATAGTCATGTAGCATTGTTTCTGATTTTCTTTCAGGGCCCATATTGTATGTCAGACATCGGATGGAAGGGCAGCACAGTGCCAAAAATTGTTTGGCATTCAAAACTGAAAGGCAATGGTTTCATGTTTATATTGTATAATAACTCCATAGATTTACATTCTTTTCAGTGTTTGCATTCCCTGTTAATTTTGATGGAGTTTGAGATACAAGTAAATAGCATTATTGCATAAATCTGCTTTCGTCTAATTACTTTCTAATAAGTTTATATAAAGCTGTGTTCATGTTACTACGTGTAATCCAAATGCATTTCAGAACCCAACTCTTCTCTGTCCTCTTTGTTTTCTTCCCTTTAAAAGAAACTAACTAAGAATAATTCAGATTTTTTTTTTTTTTTTTGAACTTCTGGTTATTCATTGGGTAATATTTTACATAATATTACAAGTAAATTATACATAATTACAGGCAACTAGCCTGAACCTGAACCCTAATATACATACATTTTGTTAATTAATATTACATAGTACTTAAATGTATAATTACACTGTAACAATGACACTTTAAAATAAATGTAAACCATTATTGTCACATGGGGAAATTCAAATGTTCTTTCTTTCTTTCTTTCTTTTTTTTTTTTTTTGAAGGGCATTGCAGGAAGGGCACACTATTTGAAGTGTCAAAAACAAAACCTAGCAATGTTTTTATTTGGGAATTCAGCTGCTGCTTCTGTCGCACTACAGGTGAACAATGCAACAAATAAAAATTAGAAAAGTTGCATTAAAACAAACAAACCTGTCACTGAAAGAGAGGCTCTCATAGAACATGCACCGTGATAAACCTAGATGCCTGCTCCCCTTATAATACTCATTATGATGAAAGCAATCTAGTTTTGTTGTGCCGGTCCATATTGCTTACTTCAAATATTGACAAGGTGTCAAAAAAGTAATAAGATTAATTCACAAAAGGTTTGGCAGTTCATTAAGTTATATTTCTTTTTAATAATTGTGAGGCAAAGACTCAGGATATGCAAATGCTGTCACCTCTAATTGGTGCTCGGTGACATCACTTGCAGCATATTCATTTAGAAGCATTCTATTTAAAAGCAAAATGTATTGATATTAGTGGCAAACAAAGGCTTATCAGCAAACATAAGACAGTCCAACATAAAACGGGCTGATTCCTATAGGATAGGCACCATGATCTTGGGAAATCATTACTTCGAATAATTATATTTTATCGACAAGGTACTGTCACGTTCCTTTCGGGATCCAGGGAAACGAGGAGACGAAGGATAACAAAACTTAGAATTTATTTTAACAAAGAGACACGGAACATCCAAACAGACAGGTTGACATATAACAGCTGACATAGAGACAGGGAAACACAGGGCTTAAGAACACGAGGAAATCAAGGGAGGAAAACTGAAACAGGTGGGGAGCAAATCAAACACGGATGGCGACTAATAAACTCATAATGACAGAAACAAACCAAATATGGGCACGAGAGGAGGGGAAACACAAGACAGGACTGACATTACTCCCCCCTCCCGGAAGGCGCGTCCCGCGCCTAGCAACATCCAATGGGGAGGGGGGGGTGGGCGCTCTGGAGGCCTCTAGGGAACAGGAGACACAGACGGCCTCCAGGGCGGCGCCCGTTCCGGGAGCCATGGCGGATCAGGGGAGTCGGGCGGCCATGGCGGGTCAGGGGAGTCGGGCGGCCATGGCGGGTCAGGGGAGTCGGGCGGCCATGGCGGGTCAGGGGAGTCGGGCGGCCATGGCGGGTCAGGGGAGTCGGGCGGCCATGGCGGGTCAGGGGAGTCGGGCGGCCATGGCGGGTCAGGGGAGTCGGGCGGCCATGGCGGGTCAGGGGAGTCGGGCGGCCATGGCGGGTCAGGGGAGTCGGGCGGCCATGGCGGGTCAGGGGAGTCGGGCGGCCATGGCGGGTCAGGGGACTCGGGATGCCATGGCGGATCCGGGGAGTCCGGCGGCCATGGCGGATCAGGGGACTCGGGATGCCATGGCGGATCCGGGGAGTCCGGCGGCCATGGCGGATCAGGGGACTTAGGATGCCATGGCGGGTCTGCCTCCGAGACCTCGGCCCCAGCCCCCACCTCGGCCTCTCTGGCAGGAGCCCTACTACCCCCCCCCAAAATTTTCCTGGGGAAATTAGAGGTGGTCCTGGGCTGGGGTTCAGGGGAAGCGGATTCTAGGGCGCGCCTTCGTGGCGCAGGCACTGGGGGGCGCTCTTGCAGCGCGGAGACAGGGAGGCGCTCTTGCAGCGCGGATTCAAGGGGGCGCTCTTGCAGCGCGGATTCAAGGGGGCGCTCTTGCAGCGCGGATTCAAGGGGGCGCTCTTGCAGCGCGGATTCAAGGGGGCGCTCTTGCAGCGCGGATTCAAGGGGGCGCTCTTGCAGCGCGGATTCAAGGGGGCGCTCTTGCAGCGCGGATTCAAGGGGGCGCTCTTGCAGCGCGGATTCAAGGGGGCGCTCTTGCAGCGCGGTGCTGGACGGGACCAGCGGAGAGGGGCACTTGCGAGGGGCCGGCTCTGGCGGGCACTTGCGAGGGGCCGGCTCTGGCGGGCACTTGCGAGGGGCCGGCTCTGGCGGGCACTTGCGAGGGGCCGGCTCTGGCGGGCACTTGCGAGGGGCCGGCTCTGGCGGGCACTTGCGAGGGGCCGGCTCTGGCGGGCACTTGCGAGGGGCCGGCTCTGGCGGGCACTTGCGAGGGGCCGGCTCTGGCGGGCACTTGCGAGGGGCCGGCTCTGGCGGGCACTTGCGAGGGGCCGGCTCTGGCGGGCACTTGCGAGGGGCCGGCTCTGGCGGGCACTTGCGAGGGGCCGGCTCTGGCGGGCACTTGCGAGGGGCCGGCTCTGGCGGGCACTTGCGAGGGGCCGGCTCTGGCGGGCACTTGCGAGGGGCCGGCTCTGGCGGGCACTTGCGAGGGGCCGGCTCTGGCGGGCACTTGCGAGGGGCAGGCTCTGGCGGGCACTTGCGAGGGGCAGGCTCTGGCGGGCACTTGCGAGGGGCAGGCTCTGGCGGGCACTTGCGAGGGGCAGGCTCTGGCGGGCACTTGCGAGGGGCAGGCTCTGGCGGGCACAACATCCCCTCATACTCCACCAATAGTCCTAGGGGTACCTGTGGCCGGCTTGCGTGAGCCGCGATCGGCGGCTGGTGAGAGGGGGCCGCGGACGGCGGCGGACTTGCGTGGGCTGCAAACGGCGGCTGGCTTTCGTGAGCCGCGATCGGCGGCTGGTGAGAGCGGGCCGCGGACGGCGACGGGCTTGCGTGGGCCGCAAACGGCGGCTGGGGATAGTGAGCCGCGGACGGCGGCGGGCTTCCGTGAGCTGCGGCTGGCGGCTGGTGAGGGGGGGCCGCGGATGGCGGGCTAGTTCCGGCTCGGGCCCGGACGCTTCCCAGACACCGGTAAATAGCCTCTCTCCAACACAGTCCCGTGGTGTCTGGGAGCTCCATGGGATGGTGGAGGTTGGCTCCGAGCCGGAAAAGATGGAGAATGCCCGCGTCTTCCAGCGGCATTCCCCTCGCGAGCTTACAGAACTCGGCCGCATACTCGTAGAAGGGGAGATTCCGTCGGGCAAGGGCGAAGACCTGCGCGGCGACTTCCATCGCCGCGGGAACAAAAAAAACAGGAACAACAAAAAACTTTTCAAAAAGGGAAAACAAATAGGGGTAAACTGGCGCGGCCACTGTTGAATTTTTTGGTCAGCTGTTCTGTCACGTTCCTTTCGGGATCCAGGGAAACGAGGAGACGAAGGATAACAAAACTTAGAATTTATTTTAACAAAGAGACACGGAACATCCAAACAGACAGGTTGACATATAACAGCTGACATAGAGACAGGGAAACACAGGGCTTAAGAACACGAGGAAATCAAGGGAGGAAAACTGAAACAGGTGGGGAGCAAATCAAACACGGATGGCGACTAATAAACTCATAATGACAGAAACAGGAACAAACCAAATATGGGCACGAGAGGAGGGGAAACACAAGACAGGACTGACAGGTACAGATCCCAAGTCTTTTATTTATATATTACTGGGTTTAGCATAATGTTATTTAAATACACTTATATGTGAAGCAAATAGGAACTATTTCTGCTTCCATTCATCTGAACTGTAGCAGAAATGATGAAAAGCAGAGGCAGTCATTCAAACAGAAAGAGAAGTGGCAGTGCTAATGACAGAGAAAAGAAGCATCATTTGGACATATTTAACTCCGCTAAATAACGGTAGAGCAAAATGTGGCATTTAATACAGATTTACTGGTTTTTGGGGAGTTTGATATAAATGATTTGATGGCACAAAAGTTGATAGGTCCTTGACATGCAATCTGCCAGTCAATCAACTGGTGCATTACCTCTGCATTTAACCTTGTTTTACTTTAGTGAGTGTGCTATGAAAGTTTTCCCACTGAAAAATTCTATTGCTCATTGAGTTATTTATTTATTCCTGTATCAGCTTATACTATGCAGCATTATATAGCTTTGGGCTATAGCTTAAGTTATTAGTTTAAATGCATTTTAAGGATATGCCAGCACAGGTACACATAGAGAAGTCATTAGTTAAAAAGCTCTGGGCTATCCCCCTCCAGGTACACATTATGAGTTCTAGCTATTTTAACATTCGGCCAAGCTGGTGCAGGCACGCATAGCTAGCCTACACATGCAATTAACTTGGCACTTGCTGCAGCAGCAGTACATGAGTTTTGGCGGGTAGAGCTGCATTGTTTAGAGTGTTTATGTTTCTGCAGCTTGACAGCTTTGGTGGGGTATCTTGTCTATTTATGTCTTGTACACCAGTATGTCTGTTTAATTAAATATAAATAAAATGTATAACCAAAAAAATATTGTGTAATTGTTCTGTATGAATAATTTCTGTGATTAAAGTGAAATGTTTGAGGTAAATCATAAGACTAATTTATGGTTACAAAAATAATATGTCCTCATAAAGGTAATTGTCACTTCATAAAAAGTGGCAAGCTTCTCATTTCTGGTAGTTGTAACAAATTGCCATAGAGGGTTGTCTTCAGTTTTCATTACTGTAACATAGCTTGTTTTCGTTTACTGAAGAGCTCAGCTAATTTGAATTAGCTCCAAAAATAGCCACAGAAAGGCAAGCAGAACAAAACACATATTTGTAAAAAGTAAATCAATTTACATTTACATTTATTCATTTAACAGACATGTTAACCCAAATAAACTCACAAACAGTGTTGGGAAGTTTACTTTTAAAAATGTATTTCACTACAGATTGCAAAATACATGAAAAGTAATTTGTAACGCATTTCATTTAATCTAAATACTTTAGAATACTTTGAAATAGGATATGTGACACAAAGGGACCTCTAGAGAAAAATGACATCCACCAAACATAGCACTTTGTTTTCCTCTGCTTATTATTTTTAACAACATCAGTTTTCCATAATATTTCCTGAAGGAAAAAAATACAGACAATCTTAAATAAAAAGAAGAAGAAGGAAGGAAGGAAACACAATGCATTAAGAGCTGGGGTGTATAAACGTTTTGAATTGGATGAACAGGGTAAATTGTTCTTATTTTGTCTTCTGTATTAGCTTCCGAACGGCTGTACCAAATAAATAAATAAATAAATAAAAAGAACTTTAAACAAAATAAGAATGTCCTGTTCAAAAGTTTACAGCCCTGCTCTTTTTTTATATAGTTTTATTCTCAGATATAATGTGAAACTAAACATATATTGTATAAACAACATTACAAACATAATTTTTCTTTAACAAAAGCAAAACTAACAAGAGAAAGAGAGAGAAAGAAACAGAGAAAAAAGATTATTAATTATTAATAAAAAAATAAATAAAATAAAATCCAAAAATCTAAAAATAATGTACAATTATTTTGCAATAAGAGAAGGTAAATGCTCCAAAAAAAAATTCAAAAGATTTTGGTGATTTCCTAACAATGAAAAGGATTTTCTCAGGGGTGCAATATGAAATGGGTCGACTTATTACAGTAAGTTATTAGAATTACAGTAAGTTATAAGAATTACAGTAAGTCCCTTTATGGTTGTAGAATAGTTAAGTGTCATTGTGTCAAAGGTAAAGTATGTATGTGTACAGGTTTACGTTTTGAATGTTATTTACATGTTAGATGGTAAATAAACATTTTTTCCCAGCCGTACCAGCCAAAAGTATGAAATACTTTTTATGATGAGACCCCTAATGATTCAGTATCCCCTAATATCCAAACTGTAGGATCATAACTGATTGGGATACCTATAACCTGTGAAGATATATCAATTATTCCCAAAATACAGCCCTGCTCTTAATGCACTTTGTTTTCTTCTTGAGCATCAGTAAATGTTTTAACCTTTTGTAATAGTTGTGTATGAGTCCCTTAATTGTCTTTTATGTGAGAAGATGGATCTCAAAATCATACAGTCATTGTTGGAAATGGTTGAAATATGCAGAAGATACTGGAAAATACTGGAAGATACTGCAGGACCTGGAGGATTTTTCTGAAGAACAGTGGGACAAACAAGGGATTCACCAACGACTATCACAGATATGAAAACAGTTGTGGTGGATCATCAGACAGTTAAGATTCAAGGGTATGTACACTTTTGAATGGGGCAATTTTGTCTTGTGGAGTATATGTAAACGTGTGTTATGTGAAATATCTTATTCAGGACAATAGTAAATAAAATAAAAAAACATGCAATTTTTTTATGATCCTTTTATTTTTAATTTTTTTTTTAATTATTAAAATTTTGCGTATTCTGCAGGGGCTATGAAACTTATGAGCAGAACATCAACTGCCCGCTAGTTTACATTAATGTTTAAATGAAATAAATGACATTAAAAATAAAAAAATGTAACTGTAAATGTAACTGTAACTTTTTTTTTTTTTTTTTTTTTTAATAAATGGGAATTACAGTAAGTCCATTTATGGTTGTAGAATAGTTAAGTGTCATTGTGTCAAAGGTAAAGTATGTATGTGTACAGGTTTATGTTTTGAATGTTATTTACATGTTAGATGGTAAAATACTTTTTTCCCATCCCAGTTTAATTGCGGAGACACATTAATGGTTTGAGTGACAAACTCAGGTTCAACCAATTGTGTGAGCTTCCTGTAATTAGCTGTTTGGCAGGGAATTGTTTCACTTTCTGAATAATGGCAGATTGAGGGTGGCAGAAGTACTAAGCCCAAAGTATACTTAAGTTTTGACACAAACACTTAGTGTATGCATACACAGATTTTAGATTTTACATTTGATGAAGCTGTGTGAATTCTGAATGCAATCTGTACTACATCTGTCAGTGTCACTTATTTAACATTCACGACTTCTGACCTGACCTGTTCCATCTCATCCATTTAAAAAAAAAAAAAGTAAAATATTATGCCTTGTGGAAAAATAAATTACAGCATTTACAAGCTGAGCATACAAAGTTAGAAAAATCATGTACTGTAAATCTACTACCCTAGTTCACATGTAAAAGCTGAACGGCTTTAGGGAAACCTGTTTGTAAACAAAAGCCCCCAAATTTTATGTCAGTATCAAATTATTTTAAGCCATTTAAATTTGAATATTTTTAGTAAAATCCATGAGTGAATCCACATATCATCATTATCTTACGGAGTTGCATCAGATGGCAGATCTGCCTCTGAATCATGCATAACTGCTGAAGCCTTCCAGTCAGTTAAATAACATTTTCATACAACATAACATATTTTCTGTATGGTACCTCAGTTTACACAAAATAATGTCACACTGGACAACATTTTGCTAATTTATATTATGTGTGGGTATACTGAAGAATATCTATAAAGAACTCCAATATAATTCATATTCAGTGCAATATATATATATATATATATATATTTATATATATATATATATATATATATATATATATATATATATATATATATATATATATATATATATATATATATATATTCCCCTTAGAGAAAAGCGACATCTGTAACACCAAGGCCTAAAATGTTAACATAGGGATAATTATATAAAAAAGTATGTTTCAGCCTCCATTCACCATATTTTATGAGCTCTATGTATGTGTTATTATTTATTACCTTGAGACTAATCAAAAGTTTGTAATTTCAGAGGTTATGGGGTGTTATCTTCACATTTTATATTAATAGCCTCATTAACCTTTCAACAATGTTAATAGCAGTGTGAAACTTCACAGAAATGTATTTACCACATTAAAATGACTGCTGTGAGGACACAGTAATTTGGCCTTACACATTTAGTTGTTGCCTTGGCCTTTTAAGATCAGTAGCAAGTCTGCCTGGAAAGTCGTCTCCTCACTGCCTGCTCATCATGGAGACACAGCACAAGCATGTTTGCATGCTTTGATGGCTTTATTATCTCTGTGGAAACAGGGGCAGACATAGTCAGGTTAAAGGGCTTGTGCTAATGTGCAAACAGGAATAGCTACACCATCATTAGTGCAGCAAGCAAAAGATTTGAAGGTTAAACTCAAAAAGGCAAAAGATAACTTTCAGCTTCAAGGTGATGTGGTCATAATTCTGACTGATGGTGATATGATAGCAATGTTACTGTTTTTCTCTAAAATCACTGGCACGACTGAGAAAAAAAAATCAACTTATACATTCCCAAGGTGTTACTTTCAGTAGGATCAGGTTTTATAGATGGATTTTTTTTTTTTTGTAGATTTTTCTTTTTTGTAAAAAAGTCAATTTTTTAGAAAAACTACATTTACATAAAATTACTGTGAAACTAAAGCCTTTCTTCAGAATTAAAAAAAATTCTAAAAGATGATGAAAATAAAACGTTATTATTAAATAAATATAGTCAATCTGCGAGATAGCAAACAATACCAAACAACTAAAAAGTGAACAAAGAGTAACTTAAATACACAGTGATAATGAACTGAAGGGAGAACAGGGGCCTGTACTATGATGGTGGCTAAACAAACTCAGGGTTACAGGATTAGTTTTGAGTTGACAAAACCAAACCAGTCCAATCCTGCTTTGTTGGTACCATGAAGCTGATCATCCTGAGTTAATGGAGCATGTGCACATGAAAGTGTGACATCAGTAATGAGCAGCCAATCACATGCCTTAAAACTGTGATTCACTTCTTGTGAGAGAGTCAGTGCGAAGATTAAAAGATTGAACAATATGAAGAATTTAAACACATTTACACAGCACGATCATGAAACGATCTATCCATGAATGAGGAAAACTTAAAGAAAACATCTTACCATATGCAGTAAGTGCAAGTAAAAGTTGTAAAGTTAGTTTATAGAGTTGATAATGTTTATAGGTATAAAAACACTTAAAAATCTAAGCTCATATGTAGTCATGCTTAAAGCTATTGATTCTAAAACTTATTTATATTGCATATTATCTATATGTTTACATTGATTTTAAATAAAAGCTTAATAATTACTATTAAACTAAGCTGGCTTGTGTAATGAATTAAGGGTATAATAATTATATAAATAATATAAAATAATTATAAAAATAATCATCTCTAAAAAATCAGATGATTTTATCTTTAAAAATGTTTTACTATGTAGCGTCCTTTAATTTGGAGTAAGAGAAACTGGAGGAGTGGCTTTATTGTGTCACTTTGCTTGAAGCTGATTGGTCAAATTTCGGTTTGAGATCTCTAAACCAGAACATAACCTGCCCCGGAGCAGGATAGCTGTGGAGCGTAAGTTACTATGGCGATGAACACTGCTAAAAGCCAAACCACTTTCATGGTACCTAAAACCCAGAGTTGGGGCAAACTAAACTGAAACTCACCTGGCTAGCCAGCTAAACCGGCTTCATGGTACAGGCCCCAGGTGCTGATTAATGAGTGTTCATGACAACAAAAGGGTGGCGGGAAAACTGCACAAAAGACAGGAAACTAATGAAAACAAATTAAAAGTCCATAATAATGAAAATAACTAAACAGGACTGTGACAGTTATCTGAATGGAGATATTGCATAGAGTTGTATTGTTTTTATATACAGTAATGAATACTATAATACTTTATCCACTTTATCATCATATTGTTTTTACAAATGAAGACATTTCCAAAAGGAGGTTTTGTAATATTTTACATTTACATTTAGTCATTTAGTAGATGCTTTTATCCAAAGCGACTTACAAATGAGGACAATGGAAGCAATCAAAAATTCTGTCAGGTTTAGCTCACTTCTGGCTATAAATTTGTCAACAGAATATGGTTAAGTGGGTATATGAACACACACACACACACACACACACACACACACACACACAAACAATCTCACTCACTCACTCACTCACACTCTCTCTCTCTCTCTCTCTCTCACACACTCACTTTATCCTCTGAGATGGTAGGTTGCTGAGCCCAAGTGTTTAATTGGTGGTGGATCAGGTGAAGTGTATGCAAGGTCAGGTCCAGTTTAATTGAAGATTATTTGCTTATTTACTCAAGCACATTCAGCGCTAAATACCTCGGATCAAAAAAAAGAGCAGACATTGTCAGACCCTCAGGTTCAGCGCTTCATGCAATTAGAGACTTATCCCTGACAGTAATTCCAATTATTTCACAGCTAACCAGGAACTGGATGGAACATTGAAGCTTGTAGCTTCTCACTCAGTTAAAGGGTTAACCAGTTACGTAAGAGGGATGCGGAAAAATAACTAATCTGTTACAGTACTATAGACACATGAACAGTAACAAAAAATCTTAAAACGAAAAACTTTAAATAATCAGATTACTAGGATTACATTTTTGGCAAAACAGCAAATTTTAGCATAGGTGACACTCTGTCTTAATTAAAAACAACCCAGTTTGGCTCATTTTGGCAAACCAGTGCTGGGTTGTTCCCTATTTGCCCCAGCTTGGTTGCGTTAATTGTTTGACCCAACATGCAGGGCTGTAGTATTTTATTTATTTATTTATTTTTAACTGAACTACTGTATTAAAAAATCACTATACTGCTAGGTTAAAATTAACCACAAATGGTCTGGAAATGAAAATCACTTTAACAAATGCAGTATAACTAGTAACAACGAAGGCAACAAAAGGTAAATATTTATTGATAAGCGACACCCATAGATGGACAAAAGGACAAGCATAAGTAAAAACAAAGTGAAAATAGATTAGAAAAGTAGAGTAGGTCCAATGTACTGAATTTATTTCATCTTGACTTATTTCATCTTCCAGGTCTTTTACCTACATTTTTAATTATGCATTGCGTTGTGTATTAAAGGAAATATTTTTAAACATATTTTAAAAATAATAACAAATATTTTTTTTGTACGTGAGAGAGGGAAAAAATGTAGAAAAGAATAGCAACTCAGTTCTACAGTGTCAAAAACTCCAAGGAAGATGATGAATAATACAAATAAAACAAGGTTTATTAAAATAACTAAAAAGATAACCAATCTACAAGACAGTTGTGTTCAACACAAACAATACCAGACAAATGAAAGGTGAGAACACAGCTACTTAAATAAATGGCAAAGGTTAATAATGGAAAACATCTGTGCTGATTAAATGAATATCCATGACAGCTAAAGAGTGGTGGGGAAACTGAACAAAGGAAAACTGGTGAAAACAAAAGTCCATGAAAAAAGAAACTTAAGAATGTTTATCTGTGATATACAGCTTAAACAAATAGCTTTTTAAATGTTTAATGAACATTGTTGAATATTGTTTAATATTGAATAACTTTGACTGAAGACCAAATCTGAAAAGAGAAAACAATCGAAAACAGTCCCTCTATGTTTAAAGTATTTTTAATCATACTTCTCAAGCACCATTCTGCCTTGTTCAGTTCTCACTAGTCCGTCACCACTCGAGTGATCTAGTTGTGATGCTTCTTACTGCAGTTTGCTTGCTTCGTTAAGTTTTCTTCTATTTTCCACACATATCTGAATCATAAGTGCAGCAAACACGGATACACATGAACACAACATTTTCCACCTTTTTATGGAAACACAACCTGGGGTAACTCATGTACAGTATGAATGATATAAATATATAAATATGAATGACTGATTAGGATAACTTGAACATGCAAAGTGTACCTGTGTCTGATGTTCATCTCCAAAATCCTGTCCTGAATAAGTCTCATCTTGATTTGTCTTTTGATGTTCCATTGCATATCGACTTTGTGTGTCATAACGTGGGAGATCACTAAACGTAAGGTTATGCAATCAGAGGTTAACTATCTGCTGGGGTTCACCTTGTCTTCATGATCCTAAGACTGAAGGTATTGTGCATTTCTATACTGACTACATGAACGCCCATGTACTGTAATAACAAAACCTGACTCATTTCCTCTACATTATATTGTGTAGATAAGGTTTATGCAGTTTTAGTTTAAAAAATTTGCTTAAAGGTTACTTTCAACTCCAATGCAATTTCCTATATCATAATGTTATGGCATACAGCCATAAAAATTAGGAGAAAGTAGAAGAATTAGGAGAAAGGCCTTTGGAGTGGTAGGACCAGGACCACGTAACTCACTGCAGTCCTATTTATATCACTTTATTAATTCATATACTCCAAAGTCGTGCTCCAAAGTCAAAGTAAAAAAAAAAAAAGCCATAATATATCTTTAAATAGTTGGAAAATCTGAGAGGTTTAGGTGACAATTACAAGTATTTACTCTTTTTAAAATGAATAATAAATCCTGGTTGACCCTTCATTGGACTGATATCCAGTGAAGAGTGACTAAAATTGTTGATATGCTGTTCTTTCTAGTTTCTGTCAATTGTCTAGCAGCAGCATATAGGATTTGCTGCAGATGACACAGAGATGAGTGACAAAGACATGTAAGAAAGCATTACAGTAATCAAGACACTTTAACATCTGTAACCCAATTGAATTAATTGGGGTTTGGCGCTTATACTATACACCATGTGGGGGCTAAACAGATGGCAGATGGGAGGTGCCATGACAGCCTTGTGAACACAGTCAAATGATAAGCTGTTGTGGACTTTTGAAGCCAAAGCAATGCCAGTGATTGGGTAAAATTTTAAGAACGAATGTTGAACAGACTATAAGTTGTGTTCATTTGTGTAGGTCGTCATATGATGAACAAAACATGTAAGAATCATAAACCTTTGTTGGAGTTTATTTTATGCAACAATCCAAAAGCCAATGGAAATTATTGGGTTTTTGTGAAGGGAACCAAGTAGATGCTAACTCCAGGTTGGCCTACAAAAATACATCATCACTGCAGCACTGTGTTTGTCACCATAAGTGTATTTTTCAATGCTTACATCGAGGTAGCTACATTTAAAGGAGGTAGTGAAGGGCAAACCTCAGGCTAGATCTCTGAATTTTGTATATGCATGTAATATGTATGATATTTTATATATATAATTAAAATGTTATGGTTTGTTTTCAGCTGATAAACTTCTACTGGCATATTGCACAGGTAAGGGTTCAGTATATAGGGCAAATAGCATAGGAGGCAGTGGACACCCCTGTCCAATGCCCCAGGCCTGCAAAATGGTTTTGATATGATGTTATTTGTTATAATGGATACCATGGGTGAGGAATAAATGCTGATCCATTTGAAAAATTGCTGCCAAATCCAAATTTCCCCAAAGTGCTTAGGAGGAAAGGCCAGCTGACCCTATAAAGCCTCCACTGCATCCTGAGTTATTCTGCTTCAGATTACATCTGAAGAAAGCAAGAAAATCCAACAAACCCTGAAAGATTTAGTACCAGAAGATTTAGTACCAAATATCAATATTTCGGCTTTCAGTTTTAGATTTCAGTGTTCTGATCTAATGGTAGAAGATTTGGAACATCCATTAAAATGTCAGATGACAGATATGATTACAATGTTTTGATCAGAAGGAGCAAAAATATGCAGTTGTGTAACATATGAAAACATGTATGATCTTTCACTGCTTGTTCTATACATGGTTGTGGGGATGCTGGACCCTATCCCAATGTCTCAAGCCATAGGCAGGGAAACCATCCCAGGGATTACACAGACATACAAACATTCACACCTATGGACAATGTAGTGTTTCCATTTCACCTATCCTGCATATCTTTGGACTGTGGGGATACCAGAGCACCTTGACACCCTCCAATGTTTCCTTGCTACTGTATCTTAGGGTAACTTAATCAATGACAAGAGGAGATGTCAGGCCATCCCAGCAATTCAGCATGATTTTAGGCCATTCTTTGAAAGATATATCCAGTTTTTTAAGTTGGTAACTGAAAATCTTATGATTGCAGTATCAAAGACTGCAATGACATCAAGCAAGACCAAAATAAACTGTTATGTTTATCTGCATTCAGGCTCATATTAGTTACAACATGAAAAATCTTCATACAAGAAAGGTCCTGTGCCCACTCAAAACAGACAGTGATAGTTTATGACCAGATAATTAACAGCAAAACATACTCAAGAAAGCTAATTATGTGAAGGTTGTCCCTTCACTAGCAATTTTCTAGCCCTCATTATTAATTATTTAATAAGAAAATGGTACATTCACACCCTCCTTGGAATTAGCATTTAAGATTTTGCAATTGCAAGATGAGGGCAATCGAAATCACTTTGGTCAGAGTAAGATGGCTATGTACCTTTTCTACAAAAATACAGTAAGGTTTTCAAACTCTGCTTTGCTTCTATATATTTTTATTTCTATATCAAGGTGCTGTAATGAGATATGGCAGTATGGTGGCTCAGTGCGTAGTACTGTTGCCTCACAGCAAGAAGGTTTTTGGTTCAAATTCAGTAAGTCACTGTCAGAGAATAAAAAAAAAATACATTTAAAAAAATTTACTGTCACCTACAGATGCTGGATCCTTTGCATCCACCATGTTTTCTTACTGAGACAGAGACTCGTAGCTCAAATAAAAGTGCATCATACGGCAACATTATGCTTTGTTTAAAAGTACATATTGTGAAAAACTGTTTTAGAACAAAATAAAACATCTCAGATGATGGTAGACCTGGTGATTACCTCACCATACTCATATTAAACTTTTTTGTTAGTAAGCTATCAAAATAGGGGCGAGACCCTTTTGGGTAGGGGCACGACAAAATACTATAGAACTCATTATAATCAGTGATACTGTCTACACTGGATGCCATGCCGTGACACGACATGACAAATCCCCGACAGTAAACTGCCGCCGCGTTCTATTTATGACATATAGACACAAATTTCAAATGATTTTCAATGGTCGCTTTGTCGCATCCAGTGTAGTCAGACTTTAGCTGTTGCGGCACGGTGCGACCGACAACTGTCGTGTCTGGTGTACACACGGTGTAAGCCCTCTTTTGTTCTGCAAGCGTTTTCCTCTTTTGTTTTTTCTCCACCATTTTTCTGTCATCCCTTGGCTCGGCTAATGTCCATCATGTGCACTGAGCGCTCTCTCCTTGCATCATGAGTAGACACGCCCCTTACTGCTGATTGGCTACAAGTTTGTTTTGGTACTGGGCATGACTCATGAAAAAATACATACCCCACCTTTAATGGGTTCTTTGTATGGCAGTGGTGCTATATAGCACCTTAACAACCCCAAAGACCGCTGAAGAACCCATTTTGTGTGTGTGTGTGTGTGTGTGTGTGTGTGTGTGTGTGTGTGTGTGTGTGTGTGTGTGTGTGTGTGTGTGTGTGTGTGTGTGTGTACATACGTTAGCTAACTGGCATACATGGCATTATGTTGGTGTGGATTTCGTCTGGGTAGTCTGGTTTCCCCCACAATCTAAAGACATGCAGGACAGATGAATTGGACACTGTACATTTCCTGCAGGTATGAGTGAGCATATGAATGTGTATGATGCCAATGGCCAGAGACTCTGATATATTCTAACACATAGAGTATATTTACATTTTTTTTTTTACATTTATATTTATGCATTTGGCAGATGCTTTTATCCAAAACATCTTATATTGCTAGGTGCAGATTGATCCAGTTATGACCTTGGTTTTGCTAGTTCTATGCTCTATTTTTCGAGCTACTGTTAATCCTTGTATATTAATTACAAAAAAGAACATCAAAAACCAATATCACCATCAATGCTAAATCTTTAATATCATAATAATAATAATAATAATAATACATTTAAAAAAAATTTACACTGATTGATCACAATTTTTTTTTCAGATATTAATGCATTTTAATTAATTTATAATTTAAATGACATTTTTGCTGTTTATTATTTTAAAAATAGTCATATAAATTATGCCGAACAGTTTAATATTTACTATTAAATGTGTAAGTAAAGTTTTTTTTATGTAAAGTTTATGTACCCCTTTTTTGGACTTACACGTACCCTTAAGCCTTAAAGACCTAGAACATTTTTTGGGCACCTGACACACCTGTACTTTTCTTTGTTTTTTCAGACCTATTCTAGCAGTCAGCATCAAGTGACATATATCATTATAAACAGGTGAACTTGAAGTTTCAGTCTAGCTAATTTAATATCCCAATTTTCCTTTTGTTTTCTCTAAGAATGAATGAATTTCCAGAATTTTAAGAAAAAGCAAGCAACAGTTGGGTGTCTTTTTACTGTGTACTCAAACAGAAACTCCAGAAGTTTGGATTTTTTTCTTTAGAAAGTTGTATCTGTGTGTTTTACACTTCCAAATAAAATTTTGTCTACATATAACATTCCCTAAACAAGTTATAGCCATTTCTTACAATACTGTTATAGGCGCTTTTCACTGAAAAGCAGGTTTATTTAGTTTATTAACAATATAGATGTGTCCAAAAAAAACTCAAAAAATATTTAGGGAGTAAAGAAAATGGAATCAGTGTTATATAATAATAAAACACAGTAAAAAAGTGACTTTTTTTTCAGAGAAATATATTTTCAATCTGAGTATGAACAACAACAAACACAAACCGTGCAGCTAATAGTGAAGAAAAAAAAAATCGCACAAATTGTCTTCTGTAACAAAAATATAAACAGTGCAAATGATTCACATACTACACACAAAATGAGTCAGAAATATACAGAGTGCAACAGAAAAAATTGTGAAAATTATCTTTATGAAGTATATAAGAATTATTTACATAATATACACAATATAAATGGATCGATATGCTGGCTGTATCTGCATCGGAATGGATTTTACCAGGAAATCATCTAGCGATGCGAAGACACAAATTCCTGTGCTTTATCCAATATGTACTGCTTTTATGTCAAACTACTCAGTCGTGTGTTTTTCTGCGCTTTTTCTTTTTTATGAAGGTACTTGGGATAAATTTACTCTTTGTTGTTTTTTAAGTATTCAAGTTTTTTTCTTTTTTTTCAACTTTGACTGAATGACAAATAGACATTTTATGCTTATTCGTACCAATGGAATTGCTGAACTACAATATGAACTGGAATGACAAAAAGTGGAATTTATTGAATTACAAGTCAAACAATTCAAAAGGTTATGATGACGTGTTCTTCAGTTCTGATTCTTAAACTAAAAGTGAATGTAATAAACATATTGTTATTTAAATTCCAGCATATCTGTCTCTTGGCCTACTATAAAACTGTCAAACTTTTAGCAAAATCTTTACTTTTTTCCATTCTATCAAACATTTGAATTTCTGCAGCATGTTTACTATTCAAATTCAAGTCAAATTCAGACAATGAATGTTAACGTTTTCAATTCTAAATGGCACACAGTAAAGCGATGCCACTGCGAAGGTCAGCACACCACCCTCCCCCACTTCTCAATCCCTTCTTGCATTTTTTCTCTCTCTTTTATCTCTGCCTGTATTTCCTCCTCTCCCATTCCATACACACAGACATTTTGACAAACAGTTTTATCGGTTACGTCATATTTCTTCCCTGTTTTAATCAAACAGTTGGGTGGCAGGCTGACTGGCAAGCAGATTAATATCACCATTGATCAGATTGGATGGAAATATTCTCACACATGTTCTCTCCTCTCCTCTCCTCTCCTCTCCTCTCCTCTCCTCTCCTCTCCTCTCCTCTCCTCTCCTCTCCTCTCCTCTCCTAAAATATCCATAAAGAATTGGACTATTATCTCTGCAGTTTCTATATTTTCCATTCAGTGGGAGGGGGGCCCTTTCAAAAAGTATTAATATATCCCAGTGACAGTTTTTTTTTTTTTTTCTGAAAGTGTACATTTTTGAGGCCATGCAGATACACAGCATTCCAAAGTTTGGGGTCAGTAAGATTTTTTTTTAGACAAAAATTAACATTTTCATCAAGGACGCATTAAATAGATTAAATAGTAAAGGCATTTGCAATGTTACAAAATATTTATATTCAAATGCTGTTCTTTCAAGCTTTCTACTCCTGAAAAAATATGTACTGTTTCATCAAATTTTGTAGCAGTCTGGAGTAATAGCTGCTGAAAATTCAGCTTTAAATTATATTAAAATAGAAAACAAATCAATTAAACTGTAATAATGTTTCACAGAATTACTGTTTTTAAAGTTTGCAAAGTTTAAATATAGATGATTTCTTTTAAGATGGCTTCTTGTTCCTCCTATCACTTTTCTTTCTCCCTGATGTGAACTGCTCTGGCTTCTGCATCTCTGTCTAGCATGATGTACAAGGGTCAGTGACAGTGGTGAGGAATGTTCAGTGATCCAGGGAGAGACGGGATTGCACAGAGGAAATTACCCCACATCCTTGGTTGCTAAGTGTGCGGCTGACCAATAGTCAGGACCTTTGGCAGACGTTAACTGCAAGGGCAATGTTGTGCATGTGTGTGTGTATGTGTGTGTGTGTGTGTGTGTGTGTGTGTGTGTGTGTGAGAGAGAGAGAGAGAGAGCGTCAGTGAGGAGAGATCTAGCAACTGGTTGGTGGGTAGTGTGAAGACAATATCAAGAATATGGGTTGAGTGTAGCCTTACTAATTAAAGGTGAGCAGCGGTGGAGAGGAGAGAGAGCAGACTGAGCTCATTTTTTCAGGACAAAGGGCTAAGGCACCGAGGGCATCTTAACAGCCTTTTATTTGTGCTCTTATGCCCTTGTCACTTTTAATAATTTTTTTTGGAATTCTTTTTTTCAAATTTAAACTTTAAGAGCAGCAAAAGATGCATAGAGTATGTATGAAAAGAAGGACAGAAAGAGATGGAGAGAGAGAGAGAGAGAGAGAGAGAGAGAGAGAGAGAGAGAGAGAGAGAGAAAGAGAGAGAGAGAGAGGGAGAAGAATAAGAATCCCCCACCCCCCGAGAGTGAGCACCTGTGTCATTGTTATGCTTGTTGCCTAGTAACAACATTCTTCACCGCCCACCACAGAAAGAGTGGAAGCCATGCATGAAGACAGGAACAAAGAATCTCATATTTCATGGACATTTTTAAGGAGTTTATGTCAGGGATGTGACTGCATTGTGTCTGCATTTTTAAAAAAAAATTTTTTTAATGTTTACTGTCAGTAATAAAAGTCATATTAAATCTTAGTCTGGTTTTCTTCAAATTTATTTCAATATACACAAAGAATTCAAACTGCAGAACGAGTTGTACAATAAATTAGCAAAATCTGTCCAGTACCTTAGCAAAAATAAAAAGATAAATAAAACAAATAAACACATTTTATAATAAAACTGTTAAAAAATCATTATTTCATAAAAAGCGCAAAATACTCAAGAATATGTATGCTACAATTACCGGTATGTCCTTAATGTAAAAATAAGGGCAGCAGAGGTGTATGTTTGTGAGGATGCACAAGGTTGTAACCCTGCTTGCAATGACAGCCTGAAATATTTATACTTCGTCTTGCCATAACAGTGCTGCAATGACACTTCTAGAGTTAGTTAGTGTGCTTGTCTTATGTGCAGTTTTGTGATGAACACTCATGCTAAAGCACAAATTACAGCAATTTGATATAAATATTCATTCTTATCACATTATTCCTTCCTCCTTTGCAATGATTCTATGATTATGTTTCAGTTTAAGTGAGCACATAGCTGGGTCTCACTCTTGCTTGTATTTACAGTACATGCTTCATTTTTTTATATTTACAAACACACACACACACACACACACACACACACACACACACACACACACACACACACACACACACACACACACACACACACACACACACACACACACACACACACACACACACACACACACACACACACACACACACGTACACGTTTGTTTTTGTGAACTGTGGGGACATTCCATAGGCGTAATGGTTTTTATACTGTACAAACCATATTTTATATCGCCCTACACCACTACACCTAAACCTACCCCTTACAGGAAAATTTGTACATTTTTACGGCCTCAAAAAAAATAATTCTGTATGATTCATAAGCCTTTTGAAATATATCATATATCATAAATCACCTTCTCCTTGTAATACCTATGTCATACTCATGTCATTATACAAATTTGTGTCCTCATATGTCACAAAAACGCACACACACACACACACACACACACACACACACACACACACACACACACACACACACACACACACACACACACACACACACACACTACGTACTTCTACCTACCTCTCACATAAAACTTTCTACATTTTTAGATTTTTAAGAAACTTCATTCTGTATGATTTATAAGCTTGTTTCCTTATGGGGACCAAAAAAAAAAAAATAACATTTGGCCCCATAACGAAGAGAATACCAGTTACACACACAGAGAGAGAGAGTACAGCTAAAGCTGTGGTTCTCATTCTTCTTTTTAACTCCAAGACCATTTTTTTTGTCTAATACAGGGATCACCAAACTTGGTCCTAGAGGGCCGGTGTCCTGCAAAGTTTAGCTCCAACCCTAATCAAACACACCTGGACCATCTACTCAAGGTCTTCCTAGGTATACGTGAAGCTTCCAGGTAGGTGTGTTGAGGCAAGTTGGAGCTAAACTCTGCAGGACACCGGCCCTCCAGGACCGAGTATACAATCTTGGATAAATTGCCAAAGTTCTAGTATGAATATCAGTCACTTTTGTCTCTTCATTCCAGGTGAAGATGTTGAGGTCAGGGTTCTGTTGGTGCCATACCATCTGTTGAAGGACTCCACATTCATACAAAAATCTCATGGTACTATTAGAATACTTGTAATATCTAAATCTGTTTGGGAATTTAAAATTAATTTAAAATTGATATTTCCTACTGGCACACTTCAACCAAATATCCAGCTTAAAACATATATTATTGTAAAGCATAATGTGCCTAAACATTTACCACAATACTGTTGTACTGTACTGTAGCTTTTTAAATTCTTATATTGACCATATTGTGCTTGCAAACATGCTCAAGTTTTCGTCACTTCCTCACTTCAACAACAAACACTACAATTCTGCCATTCTATGTAAACTGTTTGCCTTTTTACCCTTTGAAGATGTCTGTCATGCAGGTATGAAGAGACAACAGCATTTTTTTTACATTCCTCTTTTTCTTTTGCTCTACCTGCTTGTGAGCAGAGAGCAGCGCTGCTAAGGCTGTCATACTGGATCAGAGCTCTGCTGATTACTTCCACTTTGTCACCTTCATCAGGAAATGATTCTGACACACACTCACACCCTGGTCTCTCCACATCAATATGTGTGCTGTGGAAAAAAATGCAGATGGGAAATAAATAATAAAAAGGAGGGCATGCTCCAGCTTTACACTCTCATTCCCTCTATTTCTTTTTGAGCCATGTCTTTGCTTTCCTTTTTCTTCCCTTCTGTGACCTTACCACTTTATGTGGGAAAAAATAGTCACGTCTCAGAATTCCATTTCTGTCTACCTTGACTCCAGCATTTTGAAAGGATAAACATTTTTTTATATATTTCTGTTAGCAGACATTGTACAAGTACATTGTGATATTTTGATAGGACACATGGTGCCAAATTACTTCAGCTAAATGGACTATTCCTTTTTGAGGCAAAGTGTTTGTATTTATCTCGACTGCTCTACCACATTAGATCCACCTGTCTTTTTTCCTAAACCCCTCACCCCCCCTCCAAGAGTTGTGTGTACCAAGGAATTGCCAATATTCCTTGCACAACAGAGCACGGCACAGCATGAGCATTCCCTGCAGAATCCCTGAGGGATTACTTAGACGACTGCACCATCCCTGGGGTGGGCATGCCTGCGGGAGACACAGGGTTCAGACCCAGCAGAACCACTGCAAAAACTGAAAAAATCTCTATCTACACTTTTTTTTTTCCAAACTGAAATAGTTTTTTCATACATTTCATTTATTGGATGTTATTTTGACTGCTTGATTTTTAGCTATATAACATAAAACAAACACATATGTGAAATACCCTATGTTTTGAATATATTTAACATGACCAGCTGTGACTGTTTATAACATAAGAATTTCTACAAGCTAATTTTACACAAAGAACACTTTGCACAACCAATATCTGTATGTTTTGGTATTCGTTTATTTTTGCAATGGAGGATTGTGAGATTTCAGGGAACCTACTTCAAATCAAAGTGTGTGAATGGGTTCAAGAACAGAGGAGGATTAGAGCCCTCTCTGTTGTGGTTTAATCTCAGCATTCAACATGTTCTTAATGGCCCTTATCACTTTGTGATCACTAGCCAAGGGGATTTGGCATAGATGAGGCTGCTGTCAACCGCAGTCATATTCCTCAGGCCCTGTACTGCCAGCTGTTCAAATGCTTCATTTTTCCTGTCCAACATACTTTCCTGAACAGCAGAGAAGCCTGTGAAGGGTCACTAACAAGTATTAATCATACATTTGGCACTTTTATCAGACACACAAAAATTAAGGCGGTGCAGGTCGTCAACCTCAGAAGGTGATTGTTTTTTCTTTGCAACCAGTTTACTCAACTTTGAGACATAATCATAATCAAATTGTAAAAACAAAGCTGCAATTTCCAGCCAAAATGACTACCAGCAGCAGGAAAACCTCAAAATACTTTACACAGTACATGATTTGTAAACTAATACATTTGCATTACATAATCAACCCTATATGTGTGACTTTTCTGATGTAGCAAACTTGCTCGGTAGCTCACCTGGTACAACATCTGTGAAACATCTGAGTCAAGATAAAAGAGGTCAAAGCAAAAATACATGGTTACTCTCGCAAATGCAGTTTTAAAGGTTCTAATATGTACAATTTAGGTACTAATATGTACACTTTAGGCACAAATATGTATCTTTAAGGTACTAAAATGAAACCTTAAGGGAACAAAGGTGTACCTTTTGAAAGGGTATACCGCCCCAGTGACAGCATTTGTACCGATTTCTGTATGTGTACATTTGCTTTCGGTACCAATACCAGTTAAGTTTAGGGTATGATTTAATGTATGGTCCATTATTTTCAAACATGTCTGAACCAGCACCACTCACCAGAAACTTAAACTGCCACAATATATATAACAATTAACATTAAAATGTTGGCAGATTCATGTTTTGGATAAAGATTCAGATTCATCTGTTTTGGATAAAACTGAACAATTTCTAAACCTCTAAATCACTCACTGGACCTTTCAAACTTTGCAAAACATGCAAAATGCAACATATTATTATATTACAGAAATGCTGTCACAGGTACGTTTTCCAGTAAGCATGAGTTGATTTTCTCTGGTCTATTTAAAGGTTTATTTTTTTGTATAGTTGTATACTGAGTAACTAGTATATATATACTGAGTTGTATATATTTATTATGGAACAATTAAAATGTCTGACAAAATTCCAAAATTCACAAGTAACATGAATTTTGTACCATGATAAATAACAGGGGTGTAGTTTGCAATTTAGCCTAATCTAATCACCCAGAAGAGGCCAGCTAGTTTGGAACCAGGTTTTAGTGTTTAGTTATTGATAACATTATGTTTTGTTTATAAGAAAAAAGGGTAACATTTATTTTAAGGTCTCTTAACTAGTTGCTAATTAGCATGCATATTAATAGAATATTAGCCATTTATTAGTAGTAATTAAGCACATATTAATGCCTTATCCTACATGACCTTATTCTACATCCCTAATCCTACCCAATACCTAAACAGAACAACTAGCTTACTAACTATTAATAAGCAGCAAATTAGGAATTTATCGAAGGAAAAGTTGTAGTTAATAGTTAATAAGTGTTCCCTATTCTAAAGTGTTACCGAAAAAAGTCCTTTGTTCCCTTTTTCCACACCTTCAAAAATGATTCTGTCCTCACAATATCCAAAGCCTGATTTACCCAAACACCCGTCTACCCATCAACCTTCAGTATTCCATCCACCCAAACCATCCCCCCAAAACGCACCCTTTCCACGCATTACAAACCGCATGGGATTTCAGTCTCTCTTTAAAGCTTAATGCCTCTGGGAGCCACTCTCTTTTCCGTGTGACATTTTTGCATTCTAGGGGAAGATGGGAATGACAATGCCTGTTTCTTCACGTATTTTCTTCCTGCTTTTTTATCCCTAGTGATAGTTTGCATTACAATTACAGAGAGACATGAAATGTATGCTTGCACTAGGATAAGGGAAAGACAAGACATATATACAAATTATGACATTTAACTGCACATGTTTGATTAAAAACGTCACCATTTCCTGGCATCAAATTACATTTCTCACACTTTTTTTTGTTTTTGTTTCCTTTATTATTTGAACACGTAAAAGCATCACAACAACAATATACAAATTTTTAGTTATCTTTAAAACAAAAACACATTTACACATGCAACATTAGGGTAAAGACAATGAGCAAATTATTGGATAATTCATTTCGGAATGTGTAGTTTACTGTGTTGTGAGAATTAAAAATGCATGTCACAAATCTTACTGTGATGTTCACGAAAGTTCTTTACGGGTTCTCTACCTACCTTTGGGCAGCTTTTTCAACAGATTCAACCAAAACTAAATGGAATGCAATTGAACTTTGAGAGACTATACAAACAACCTTAAATCACCTTCTCTCAGTGTTACCAGACTTTTAAAAGTGCATCATGGCAACAAGAAAATGTGCCCTGCACTGCATTATGCCACACAAAATCAACACAGCTGAAAAGAAAGAAACTTACTGGCTTTTGTTTACTGTTCGTACACAGCGTGTCAATTACAAAACATCACATTAATAGTGGAGGTCACAACGTGTCCTCTCGGATTTGTTGGTTTAAAGGAACACTCCACTTTTTTTGGAAATAGGCTCATTCTCCAACTCCCCCAGAGTTAATAAGTTGAGTTTTACCGTTTTTGAATCCATTCAGCCGATCTCCGGGTCTGGCGATAGCACTTTTAGCATAGCTTAGCATAGATCATTGAATCCAATTAGACCAGTAGCATCGCGTTCAAAAACGATCAAAGAGTTTCGATATTTGTCCTATTTAAAACTTGACTCTTCTGTAGTTATATCGTGTACTAAGATCGGCAGAAAATGAAAAGTTGCGATTTTCTAGGCTGATATGATTAGGAACTACTCTCATTCCGGCGTAATAATCAAGGAACTCTGCTGCCGTAACATGGCCGCAGCAGGCGCAGTGATATTACGCAGCGCCTGAAAGTAGTCCCCAGCTACCGGCAGCTACCCCAGCAGCCTAGAAAATCGCAACTTTTCATTTTCCGCCGATCTTAGTACACGATATAACTACAGAAGAGTCAAGTTTTAAATAGGACAAATATCGAAACTCTTTGATCGTTTTTGAACGCGATGCTACTGGTCTAATTGGATTCAATGATCTATGCTAAGCTATGCTAAAAGTGCTCTCGCCAGACCCGGAGATCGGCTGAATGGATTCAAAAACGGTAAAACTCAACTTATTAACTCTGGGGGAGTTGGAGAATGAGCCTATTTCCAAAAAAAAGTGGAGTGTTCCTTTAAGTGAAAAGAGGTATTCTTAAGATCATTCCATAGAAAGCTTGGAATATGATGGCAGAGAACAATTACCTTTATGATTATTGCATCAGATCTAAAAATATGTGTTGTGTTTTAAAGAGAGTTCTCTCTTTTAAAGAGAGATCTCATTGGCCATTAATCCATTGGTTGACATTATTTTCTTCTGTTTGTAATGATTGTCTACTCAGTTCTTTACAAGAATGGCTGCAACTTGCACAGCCAAGACACTAAAACACATTGACAGACACTGAAAAATATACATTATGATGCTGCCAAAAGTACAATAATAATTACACAGGAAATAAAATTACAAAGGTTTTTTTTTTTTTTTTTTTTGGAATATTTTTATTTAGCTTGTCCCACCCTCTCTCATGCTCTGTTATCCACAGTCTGGGATTTTTGGGTCCTTGTAGCCCTGCAAGTTCTTTTTGTGGTAAGTCTGTGGCATCTGTGATGTCACTTGTTTCAGAGTCCTAAAAGAACCATCGAAATGCTTCCCCGTTGTTTACAGGCGTTCTCTGTTGAAAACACAAAAGGAATGTATAGAGAATCAGCATTACAAACAACATTTTGCAATAAAGTTAGTTACCATTAATTAATGCATTCTTAAAGCAAGTAGGTACAGTTCAATCTATTGCTACATTTACTCAAATCATTACCAGAAAGTGAATTTAGAATAATTATTTCTAATTTAGTATAATCTGTACATCTCATAATGTTTTTGTCCTGATGTCCATGTTTGAATAACTGCACAATTAACCACACCTAAGCTAGTTAGCTAACATGTGTGTGTGTGTGTGTGTGTGTGTGTGTGTGTGTGTGTGTGTGTGTGTGTGTGTGTGTGTGTGTGTGTGTGTGTGTGTGTGTGTGTGTGTGTGTGTGTAAGCTGTGAAGAAAAAAATAAAAAATAGTTGAGCCAGTGGTCTAGGATAATGAACACACAAGCCTAAAGCTTAAAGCAATGGAGCATTCTATAGATTTAAATCAGCAAAAGAATGTATAATGTAAGGTATAACGTAATGTCAAGGGAAACTTTTTTTTCTTTCAAACAGCAATAATTTGAACACCTTTCAAGTTATTTAACAGGTGTTCAAGACCAAATATGGTATAGGTTTTATTGATGGACACTTTTATAGTGGTTCATATTAAATGAGCAGTTCATAAGATCATTCAGAGCAAGGACACTTATTATCCAGCAAGCAAGTGGTGAGACATGACTAAATGTGACAACAAAAGGTAAGAGCTGTTTCATTCAACAAACTCATCACAACATATTACTTGCTTAAAGAGTTTATGAGCATGTTATTCTTTCCATTCGGATGTGCATGGACCTCAACATTTAGGCCTACTGCAACATACTATAAAGGATGACAAACTAAAAATACCTTAAGCATACGATGAGTTATGAATAATGTCATGTGATGCCATGTGTCACCACATGACAAATAATATAAATAAAATTACTAAACAGTAAAATAATCTACACATTTTATTAATGCCACATTGCACTGCTGGTAAATCGAGTACTGCATCTATCACTGAAGACATTACAGAATTATTATGCAGAGACTCCACACTTTCCTTAAAAATGCTTACATTCACACTCAACATTCATGTTCGTACTCGACGTTCGCATGCAATGCAAAGAAAGAAAAAAATAATAATTTACTCTGCAATTATTTAAGTCTTTGTTGTGCCATCTTAATAGCAAATGACATTTGAACTTGTTTAAATTTAAGATTTATTTATTTAAATTTCATACAAAATTTCCATCCATTTGGATTACATAGCTTTAATATAAACTAATAAACTTAATGTGATGCATGTTTGTCAGATTTCTGTAATAGTACTAATAAACTGAATGTGTTTTAAATATATAATAACCAGGTTTATATTTTTATAAATCCCATTTGTTTCTACTATGCCATGTTTTCATATAACTGACAAATATGCAACACATTAGGTTTGTTATTGTTAAACCTGCGTGTTTGACACTATTAAATTTAGGCCTAATTATTTTTTTTTTCTTGAATGTAACCTCAAGGGACCAATTAGACAATTAGGGGAAATATCTGTTTTTCTTGTTGAACAGTGAAAAAGAATTTTTATGAATGTTCAGAATCATGAGGGGGTAAAGTGTGCAGGAGGATGATATCTTCAGTAAATAAAAACATGAATGACTGAATGTAAAGAGCAGGAGAGGAACAGCAAGAGCCATGGACAAAAGGATTGATTTGCATAGAGTGACTCTCTTCTCACATATATTTTGGATAACTGCCAACCACAGAAAACTAATCCCAGTGTTGAGATTTTTGAAAAAAAAAAAAAGAAGCCCTTTTCTTTTGAATGAGAAACAGTCTAGAGAAAACCATCGAAATAAGTTGTGGCTTAGAGAAAAAAAAATGTTTCTCTAAATCCATATATTTTCCCCCATTGATCAGTCCCCGGTGGAAATGTGGCTCGCTATAGACAGTAATGACCCTGATGTGCGTGGCCGGCATGTCTGCGTTTTGTTAAGTCTCGCACTATCGATCTGGTTGAGGCTTCCTGAGTGCTGCTCAAATTCACTTCCAGCCGTCTCTCCTCGCCTCACTGCTGTGACCAGGCACAAAGAGAGCTCAATTAGCACAGCTCGACGACGGCTCTCTCCCGCCTGCGCACTCCATCAAAATCACTCCATCAAACCACCCAGAGAGAGGGGGGAGGGAATAGGAGATAGAGGGGGTAGTGATACGACAGGAAGATGCAAGTAACTTTGAGGTTTTATTTCCAATCAAAAGATGCTAGGACAAATGTTCAGCTGGCCAACAAGGCATACATATTAGCCTGCAGTCAATGCTTTTTAATACGTGGAAAATCATTTTTAAAACATATGTCCTCAAGGTTTCCAGCATATCAGAGATCACATAGCTTTTTATTTAAAAAAATAAAAAAAATCGTTCCAGAATCACATAATGTCAGAAACTGTAAAACATTAAAATAATATATTGTATTGCTGGCCATATCCAACATTTTCTCATAAGTATTCATATGTTTTTGTTTTTTTCTGTAAAATGTGGTTCTACCAAATGAACATTTACATATATTTGCATACACACAATATTGATAGACAGTAGAGAAAATCCTGAATCTAAAATGTACATACAGTTTCATAGATGAGGAAATGTTTATGAATCTTATTTAATATATGAATATTGGTCTCACTTTATATTCGGTGGCCTTAACTACAATGTATTTACATTTAAAGGAATCAATTGGTACAATGCACTTATTATTTATACATATTTTTACATAGTACTTATACTTCAAAAATTACCTGCATGTAATTACATCTAAAATTAATTTCTGTAATTACATTTATAATTACACTGTTGTCCCATCCCTCACACCTTAACCCACCCATAAACCTATCCACACCATCAAACATGTCCCTAACCTCACCCGTATCCCATCTCAATAGCAGCCAAAGTGTTTTGCAATACAATATGAACACAATAAGTACATACGTACTAATGATGCAAGTACATAGTAGTTATGATGCCTGATATAAAGTGGGACCTGAATATTTAATTAATCAGTTGATTTTGTTATAAGCAATGAAATTTAAATTTTTTCAGTTGCATTTATTAGTTGGCTGATTTGAAATGATAACATTTCACACTGTTCTGTGTCACTTCTGATGCTGACTTGTTTTAAAGGATTACATAATTTCAACAAGAATATACTTTAAAATCCTAAAATGAGAAAAATTATGTAATGGTTTAACCATTATTTAGTGTAATACTTATTTTTATTTTATTTTTTGCTGTAGAATACAGCAGTTTTCTGAACATGCTGAATTAAATCAGTCTTTGATTAAATTCAAGCCTTCATTCGGTGTTCTCTATCTGCAACCATAACCACAAAAAAACTGTAAAAATCTAACTACATAAATATATTTATGATATAAAGTATTTGTAAATATTTTACATTTCTATATTTGTAAATACGTAATTCTACTTACATTTAGATGCCTCCAGCACATCCATATTGTAGGTTTCAGTATCTACCCAAACATACAAAATTTTGCAAAGGAATAACTATGTATAATTGATAATTATTTTCATTAATTATTTCATATTTTTTAATAAAACCAGACAGTTATATAAATTATTATTTACATAATTATTAATTATTTGTATCTGACAAAATGTTCAAATCAGTGCCCCCCCCCCCCCCCCAACCCACATAATGCCCTCAAACAATCAACATGAATGTATTTATGTGATTGGGTTGTACTGAATAAAGAATACAGTCTTATGTCCTGTTCACAAAGAAAGACACGTCAAAGCCAAAATCAGGCAGACTGAATGAAAGAGAGTTGTGGATGTGGTGGGGGTCCTAACAGCCATTGACACTGATTGGGGATGGCAGGTGCAGTTAATGACAGGGGCTGTACATGTCCTGCTCTGATTGAGGTGAGGGAGAGTAGAAGGAAAGAGAAGAGTGATGAGGTTGGAAGAGTGCTGACTCATAATCAAACCCTAATCAAATGCCTAATGCCTAATCAAACACACACACACACACACACATACGTATATACTGTACATATACAGTGCATATATATATATATATATATATATATATATATATATATATATGAAGAGTTCAGATGCAAAAGCCTCTAAGTACGTCTGACGTTTTTCTTTAAAATGAGCATTTCTTTCTGGCTACTATGTATAGGTTTCTGTGTAAGTACTGGTACTTCTGAATGGGTTGGATTAAGCGCATTTGAAGTGAAAGTACTTGATGAACACATACTATGTGTGGAAAGCATTCAGTCAGTATCGTTATCTCATTTTTGACCAAGATGGCTTTAGAGTCTTTTGGATTGGATATATATATACACACACACACACACATACAAATACATACATACGCACTCAAAGACACGGACATACTGTTTCACACACATATATGCACACAGACTCTTTCTCTGTCTCACGCACACACACAGACACACGCACATCATATTCAATCCCATCCTTTCTCCCCACCCCCAGAAGCCCTGATATGGTGATTCGTAGAGGCCACAGATAAACCACTCAAGACCATGAGGATGATAATGGCAGATGCTGCAGAGACTCAAATTCAATCAGCACTGGGCTGTCAACGTAGATGAGTTTAAGAACGAAACACACTCGCTGACACACGTTAAAGACACATCAACTGAAGTAAGCCAAATACAGCCCTGAATTTAAGGAACGGTTAACCCAAAAAAAAAGGAAAAAAAAAAGGAAACTATGTCATCATTTCTTCATGTTGTTTCAAACTTGTATGACTATTAACAAAGCAAATGATATTTAAAAAACACAGTGTTGTTTTGTATGGACAAAAAAAAAATCTTCTTTTCTGTTCCACGAAAGAAGGTCACACAGATTCGTAACACAATGAGATTGAGTAAAGGATAACAGGATTTTTATTCTTTTACTATACCTTTAAGATACCTTTACAAAAAATGTACCATTGTAATCATATGTGCTTCGACCTAAATTTATGGCCATGGCCATTCTATACTGTGAATTGTCAAAGTACGATTTTTAGATTTAAGAGACAGTTTAAGAGACAATGAAGAAAACTTAGGGAGAATAAAAATTATGAAGAATTTAAAGGCATTGTGTGAATAATATGTATTCATGTAATCCATAAAAAAGTAACTGTAATCTGATCATGAGCATTTTAAAATTTTATGTAATGTAATTACAAGCATTTCATTTTTGGAATCTGTTTACATAATCCAGATTACATGTAATCAGTTAGTACCCAGCGCATAATATGTTTATGTAAAAAATATGCTGAGATGTCCTCTACATTGCTAGAAAGTTTTCTTTTAAAAAAAGAAGGGTAAAATTTAAGAAATGGGAAAAGCTGACGGGAAAAAAGAACGAGAGGGGTTGGGTTCAGTGACAGTGGCTGAGACCCTCGTCTCTTCACGAGATGAATACCAGTCCAGGCAGTGTGCTGATGTGCTCCAGAACGCTCATTATAACGCACAGCCCATACGTTGCCCTGACATATCCATTATTTATTAACGTATGGACTGGGAACCAGGCCACCATTCATGACTGCAATCCTTTGGAGGCAATTCTGACAGGTTCTTTCAGAAATAAATAAATAATCCTTCACTTCTCTCTTCCTTCATGGCTTATGCTCCTAACACAAGAATAGCTCATATCCTCAGACTGTTTCTACCGCTGAACCTGTAAACATATTTCACATGCGTTCACTGCTCAACCTAAAAACATAAGAACTAAAACAGACTGCTATATCGGTAATCCGATTAATATGTCTCATAATTTAAATTAAATATCATGCATAATAAATATTCATTTAATTTCAGAAAATTTGTGTACATATCACATGCAATCATTGAGTGAGAGGTGTATGCATTATGACCAAAACCTTGTATAATGGTATGAGTATTTTTTTTTTTAAATTATGGTAATAATATACGATGCCACAGTTAGTTTTTCTGATGGGGTCAGACAGCAGGATAAAACAAAACAAAACAAAACAAAACAAAAAAACAATGCAAAATGCAAATAATAAAATGCTACTGACCATATAATTGTGTTTTGTGCTTAGCTACCATTACAAAATAAGTCTAAATCAACTTTTGAAGAACTATCAACTTAAAAGCACCTTCCATATCTTTGCATGCATTCATACTGAAAATGATTTAGGTACTTTTAAAAACCATATGATAATGCTTATTTTTAGAAAACAATCCAGTGAAATGAAATATCTTACAAATTGGATTACTTTCTGCTTGAATTTGACTGATGAAATCCAAAAGATAAGATCACTGAAAACCAGTGATTGGATGAGTTCAAAACAAAAGACTCAAACACCTAAATTACTGTTATAAATGGTTTGCATTGGCTGCATTTGAAACCATTGTAAAATAGCCAATACACACATAGTACACACATATGAGCACATCAATTGAATTCTATTTTAATGCAGCAAACTGCAATGTTGCTAAGCAGATGTAAACATTTCAACTCAGCTTTGCACTATTTTAAAAACAAGTTATATGGGTTAATTGTTTAGGATATGTCTCGCACTTATTTTTGTATCTTCTATCTATTTTGTATTTTCTGTCTATCTATCTATTATTAAAGGGGTCATATGATGTGATTTCAAGTTTTGCTTTCTCTTTGGAGTGTTGTAAGCTGTTTATGAATAGATAAGATCCCTGAAGTTCCAAAGACTAAAGTCTCAAAACCAAAGAGATATTCTTTCTAAAAGTTAAGACTCGTCCACGCCCCCCTAAAACGGCTCATTCAAACACGCCCCCACATGACTACGTCACAATGTGGAAATATTTGCGTAAGGCGTGGTTTCAGTAACCACAGAAGTGTTGATGCAGCAGTGTCAGGGAGAAGCTGTGTGTTTCTAGGCGAAAGCAAAAGCACTTTCGAAAGCCTTCCGAAAGTACATGCATTTAGTAATCATTAAGATTACTTGCAACAGAACAGCAACGCATTTTATGGACGACAGTTTCGTGAACCTAGGAGAGGAAGTAATTCTGACTTTGCTATGACAATCTGGAGCGTCGTGTGTGTGTGTGTGTGTGTGTGAGTGTGTGTGTGTGAGAGAGAGAGAGAGAGAGAGAGAGACAGGGTCACATCACGGGCATGTACAGCCCGTCAGAAATCGTCTTAATCGTGGCTTGTTTGCAGTCACATACGAGCATCATCACTGTGTCTGTCACGAGACTCTGTTCCCCTCTCGGGCTTGAACTGATGGTAAAACTAAGGACATTATTAACTGTCTTTACTTTCATTTTGAAAGCTGAAGCTTGCGATTATGGAAAGGGGCGTTACATTTCCAACGCGGCTTGTGGTATTTGGCCAATCACAATGCACTGTGCCAGTTGGCCAATCAGAGCAGACTGCGCTTGTCGGAAGGAGGGACTTCATAGAAAAACGAAGCGTTTGAGAGAGGCGGGGCATAGAGGACCTACAATAATGTACAGTATTTGAAAAATAATGTGTTTTTTGAACATTAAAACGTCAACATATTCTGTTAATAATGACATATTCATAAAATAATGATCTTTAAAAAAAGCATCATATGAGCCCTTTAATATATTTTATTCCCTTTCTGCAATGTAGCTATTTTGTATATTCCTGTTAGTAGGAATATACAAATTATGGCAAGTTCTGTCATGAAACTCTAGATGGTGCAGATTGATGGATAAATAATGCAAATTGATTATATTTACAGCATTAATCTACTTGGCATACGATGATTGGTTCATGCTGCATACGCAGCCAATTAGCTTACTGCTTTACATTTAAATTGCTGTTTAGCATTTACTAGAGCAGTTCGCAGTGCGCATTCAGAGTTCCTCTGAAACCCTCCATCTTCCCCAGCTCCACCTGTACAGGTCTGCTATGGGTTGTTATATATGCTATTTGTGCAGCAGCAATATGTCTTAATAACTCACAGCACCTTATCAGTGTATGTATAGTGTCGGGGAACTATGGCGTCACTTTGTATGCGGATCGGCTGTTAGCATGCAACTGGTTCTCTGGACAAAACCCAATAGGATTTTTCCATGGGCTATTGGATTATCGCAAAAAAATAAGATCTGTGTTCAATCATAGTTCATGAAACTCCCACGTTTTGTCCATCAAGATAATCTTCACAAAATAATATAACTTTGACGAATTTTGAAGCCTAAATAAAAGCGCCAGAACTAAAAAGCCAAACTTAGGCTATAAGCGAACTACAGCACCACGGTCGCTTGCCTTCAACATCACCACCACCACGATACCGACAACTTTTTCAAACTAATTTTTAACGTTCAGTGAAAAGGATTTACACTGTATATAAATTTTAATCCACACTACATGAACCTTTTCATATAAACTGGAATAAATACAAAACTAGAGCCAAACTAAAACTGAAATGAGACATTAGTAATAAATAGTATAGTGAATAAATGAAATAATCTTAACTAAAAGACATTTGAAAGCACGTATTTCCGTACATTTTGAAATAAGGTGCATTAAAAGTCAATAAAACTTTGATTAATATGAACATTTTAATTACAAATGTGTCTTCACGTACTATTCAATAAAAACTATCATTTTGTTAGGGTGGTTACGCAAAATGTTATTTTATCCTTGCTTCTAGGAAATCCTCAATCTATATGCTTTCTAACAGCTTCATGTGGCCGCAAACATTTCATTTTAACGTGGCTTTAAGCACTATGCATCATTAAAGTTTCACTTTCACCACGTAAAGGGAATGTGGTGTTTACATGTAATAATCGTAATACGAGTTTAAATTACGGTGCGAACTCAGAGTTTCCGTGTCAGTAGGAAAGCGATGAAACGACCATAGGCGTAAATCCCGGGAGGGACGGGGGGGACAGGACCCCTCCTATCTGAGGGTTGTCCCCCCTAAAAATATCATTACAAGCAACTCTGTGTAATGAAAATAATATAATGGACATATACTTAAAATAACTGTGTGAGTAGTAAAACAAAATAACCCCCCCAAAAAAACGTTTTAAGTTCAGAAATGTTTTGATTCCCCCCCTCCCTTGCCTCACAGTGGTTTTCTGAATGCTGGATCATTAATAAATTAGTCATGACAAAAAAATTATGATATCTGATGTTTTTTCTATGAGCGATTAAAAGGTTAACAAGCTTAATACCGTAGCTTGTCACCCACTACAACTAACATGGTGATAAGCCTGTGTGTGAACTGATATTTGGCTAATATTGTAGACCTACCGGTGTGTTGGGTTTTGCTCAATATGTTAAGTGGCAGATCAGTGGGCTTAATGTGGTTGAATATCTAAAGAGACGTACTCGGTTTCAGATAAAACCTAAAATACTATGGAGAACGCAAAATAATAATTATAATTATACCCATATATGAACCAAACTCATATTTAAACACAGTCCATGCTATGTGCATGCTGTGTACACATATCTATCCTAACAAGTACAATTTTGGCTGTATTATTTGTGTCCCCTTCAAAAACTGCTCTTGAGAAATTTTATATTTATTGTCCCCCTCCTACTGTTAGATGAAATTTACGCCCCTGGAAACGAGCATCTTCCATCCGAAGACTTGTGTTGCATTTCGGGGGGAAAGCAAAAAAACATTGTCGAACAACAATATAAAATGCGAGAAACTATTAATTGGTTATTCTACAATTAATTGTATTACAAATTATACTACAATTGGAAAATACTGCAAATTGATAAACTCTTTGGCGCAATGACGTTGAATGTCTCCGACAGCGCCGGTAGTCCCATTTAACAATTTGTTAGCAACCATTTTTTTAAAGAAACATACCAGTTTAAAAAAATCACGAGTGGGGTGTAACTGGTGTGTTTAATGTCGTAGAATAAAACGTAAAAATATCTTGAGCCTGTGGGAACCACGGACATTATTTAAGGGATATAACTAAAATCCCATTCAAAAAACCCATTGACTCTGGGACGATGGAACCGGAAGTGCTAAAATGCGAACTCGCTTCCGGGTTTTTGCCTACAAAGTGACATCATAGTTCCACCACTCTATTGGCATTAGTAAGTTCCTGTATTTGCTTTGCAGCAGCAGCACTAATCTACAACAACAGCAATAACCAACAGCAGCAGCATAGCAGATCTATTCCACCAAGAACAAATACATTAATATCGTCATATCCATTACCATGCTAAAAGCTTCTGAGAGTTGTCATGATAGAAATATATTTTCACTAATGTGATAGTGATTTATTAACATTTATTAATATTAGAATATTAACTGATGCAGACTGATATACACTGATATACAGCAGCACCCTCTGCCTCTCTTAGTATGATCATTACATAGCCAACATTTCTGCTGAAGCCATGCGCTAAATTTCAATATATACATCTCATTTTATCTCATCGACTCATCAACAGTCTAGAAACTCTGATAATATTTGCTGGATAATGCTGAACATTTACAAGTTAAATCAAAATTCCTAAATGACCAATTTAGGATTGATTCAGTTTATATAGAGTTATGTTTTCAAGTGGATGAATATTTTGGCGGGGCACAACCTCATATGCCCATACAGATAAGTATGGCTGGTTGTCTTACTGACAGTCTTCATCTTAAAAACAGATGTTCATCAATTTCTTGGCAATGACAAAAAAGCTATAAACATATTTTTAAATGAGTCAATTCTAGTAATTCTGAAGAACAGAGGATGACAGAATCACAGAAAGAGAGGAAAATACAAAAGATTCAAGCATTTTAGGATTGTGAGGGCTAGCCAGAAATACAGGGCTGCTCTCCAGACAGAAAAAAAAAATAAAGTTTCTCTGGTGCAGTCAGCCCAAACTGATGTGTTATATATTGCCTGTCACTCTATTCTGCGGGAATATTGGGGCGTTGCCGAGCTCAAACCTGGAAGGTACAGCAATCCATCACCAACATTCACGGAAGGAGATCTCATCTCAGTGTTGGTAGCCAATATCCCAGCCGCTTCAACGGCATATAATAGGGAGCCAGTTCAAGGCTGTTACAAACACACCGCTCATCTATGCCATCCACATTCTGCAGTTGATTGCTTTAGCCTTACATCAAAACACCTTCACACAACCAGAATGAATGATTAAAAATACAGGCAATCATGTTTGAAAACATTGCTTTCACAAAAAAAAAAGAAAAAAAAAAAGGATATATATAATTTTAAAAGGATTTAAGGATCTCACAGTTTGTTGTTGCCTATGTGAATTAGCTAATCATATCAGTATTTAATATATGAAATATATAATGCATATCTTTACAGCAGTTATTTGCAGGTTTTTTTTTTTTTTTTTTTGAGAAATTCTGTATAAACCTTTAATGATGCAATTATCTATAACACAGCAGATATGATTTGTTACAAGACAGGATCTGCACAGCAGTTATAATGGACTAATATTTGCAAAGCTATGACTAGCTAAAAAGCATGACTGTTTTCATTTTATTTTCCTGCGTAAAGTTGATTTGCTTCAATGACAATGTAATGCCTAAAGTCCTAAAGTGACTTTAAAATTATTTAAACAGCTTTGCAAATCATATAATATGGATATTTCGAAAGAAAATGTATGGAAGTGCTTTTTATTTTATTTTTTCTACTTTTAAATATTCCAAAAATCAGCCCTGTTCACTTCCATTGTGTTTATTTTTTTATTTATTTAGTTAGTTAATTTGTTTGTTTGTTTGTTTTGAAGAGAGCCCAGAGCTTGACACAGAGAAAGCACACCTACAGTATGTCTGTGATATCTGTCAAGTAGTAGGAATATTTTGTAGAAATATTTAGTGGAATTCCCAAAGGAAATCTGTTACTTGAACAACAGTGTCTTATTTACATACTGTTTGGTGTCTGAGTTTATCACATTCATCAGACCACAGAGCAATGATAGAAAAGTATCTGTTTAATATAAAGCATCTTTTCAGATAAGGACAGAGAAAGAGAATGAAATATTGAGAAGAAATGTGTGAAGAGAGCAGTTATGAGATGTAATATCCATGCCATCTTCTGAGTATACATTTGACCTTGTAAGAAAAGTCTAGAATACCATAAAGTACATCTGGAAGTCTTGGGTTATTTTTCCCTCACACAATACTTAACACAAATAACAGAGATAGCCAGTCAGGAGAGATGATACTATCAAGCTGGAGACTACATTAAATGTCTCACTAAATGCTGCTGTTTTGTTTTAGTTTTAATGTAGTTATTTATTTCCACTGCATGTATACTGAACAATTGACAAAATGGACAGATTCTGAATGTTTATAACTATAAATGCTCAGAGAGAGAAAAAAAGTGTTGGTCTAGTGCTTGTTGCACGTGTTCTGCATGTTGAGCTGTGGTGCTTATGGTGGTGACACAAGTTCAAATCTGGCTTGTGTCATTTTTAAGCTCACCTCCTTATCATAATTCTGTCTATGCTCCTCTTATTAAAAGTGTTAAAATGAAATACAACACTTAATATGAACTGGCTGTCTAGGCCGTTTCCTTGCTTATGATGTGACACCACATAAGACAAGTGGTTAATAAAATAAAATTTGGACCGGCCATCCATACTGTTTTTTGGATAGATTCTAGCATTTCTTGGACCTCACATAAGACAAGTGGTTAGTAAAATAAAATAATAAAATCCTTTTGCATGATAAAGTAGCACCACATAATTAAGAATGAAATAAAAACACATAGATATTTTCAGCATCTTCCAACCAAAATTTCAAAGGTGTTGAATAATGAATACATCTCCATTATAATTTTAAACTGCTCAGTATTCAGAGTCTGTCAACACAGTCTAGAGAACACCATCCAGCTTTCTCTAAGAGCACTTCTAAGATATCATTATTGCTCAGACAACAACCCCATAAACAGTGGTAAAAGAGGAAAGGCCAGCGAGATACAGGGAAATAAGTCTGATGTCACTGTTAGCTGTTGATCTGAGTGGTAGGAAAAGAAAAATTCATTTTTAGGAGGAGGCGGAGAAACACAAGTAGAAAAGGTACAAGAGCGGATGGTGAAAGAGTGAGAGGAAGACAGTGGCAGCAGGGTGCTTTCTAAGGGCTCTCAGGGGACATTTTGTGGAAAGCTTCCCTCCCTGTGGCGGCCCGCAGGCCTTTAAAGAATGGCAGCGGGACGTCAGTCACTGGCGTCGGCACAGGAGAGTGAGTGAGTGCAGCATAGTGATGAGCCATGTGGGTGTATCGGTGCGAGGGCTAAGCGATCTGAACAGATTGCCTGTTCTCTGAAATGTTAAATCAAAATGCAAAACAGGAGTTGACCGGCCTTCCTCTCTAAACAGATTCACCAGCATATGTGTGGGAGCGTGGACAGCTTCTCGGGGAGCACTAATATTTTAAGGTAATTAAACTGAACCTCCCACTGACTGTGAAGCCCTCGGTCTGTCTGTTTGCAATGCCAGTTATTTTAGCCATCTTTAGGACTGAAGAACAGGTCTGTACTATTTTCTAAGAAGAACAATTCTCTCAAAGATAAGCCAGTTCTGTATTTCAGTTCTTATTTCAGTTCTACTTACTCATCAATCATAATTCAGATTCTAAAATATATTCTAAGATACCAAATTTGCTTGGTAAAGATAATCCATCATTTTAAGCAGAAATAGCTACATATTTAGAAATGAAAAGTTTCTGTAACACCAGGTGTGCACTGTGATGCTGTTCTTTATGATTGGTGATTGTCAGACTGCAAAAATAAAATAAAACTTAGAAAAGAGATGCTGGGTACAAGCAAAGTATGAATGTGCACATGAGAAAATCATTTTTTTATAGTCAATGTATGGAAAAGAGCAGTGAGAACATCTTAAACATTTCCTTCAGGGAAAACATCATGCATGTTGGGAATGTCAGGAGGCTACTGATCACAGACTTTACATTCTGGAGTAATCTAATACTTTAATATTTGTTAAATTACAGACTTCAATATATCTCCAACCAAACGTCCTCATCTAGAGGGAGCAATCATTTCTCCCTAACAGAGTTATTCAAGCTTAAACAAATTACATGTTGGTCATTTATGGATAGTCATCTTCCAGTCATACCAAAGAACCTGTGATTAGCATATACTGTACCTCTAAACTATTGAAAGGTGAAACACTGACTCAAAGTGCCCCATTATGCTTTTCGAATATTATCTTTCATGCATTGTGTAATATAGCTGTTTGTGAATTTATAAGGTCTGCAAAGTTTTAAAGATCAAAGTGCACAGTAAATAAAGTTATTGTCTCACAAACGAAAGACTCTGAACTCCCGAAACGAGTCATCTGTAATTCCAGTCTCTCTTCCATAACTTATCTACATAGCTTATCCATTAAAGACAGGACAGTACCCATTTTCTCCTCTGAATCACAACTTGTAGGGATTATTAATTATTGGTGTATATATTTTCTATCAAGTGTTCAAAATATGTAGCTTTGTGTTCTATATAGTGTACACACCCAGTACACAAGCCAACACATGTTAATACTGTCTTACTGAAACAGTTAAGCTTTTTTTGAGTTTATTGATGGACATACACTTGTTAATGCTGATGTTGAGGAAACACATTTACAACATCTCATAATGTAAGACAAAGTAATTAAAAACTTATCACTGAGAAATGTCCTGCTCAAGTCGTGCTTGCAATGGAGACTCCGGTTGATCAACTAGTTCTTTTAAAGTTTCATCATTGGGCTCAGGCTCAAATTGATATGATAAAATTAATGCCATCATTAATGTAGTTACAGTGTTCACAATCACTGAGGATTGACAGCCTCCGGAGCTGAAATATGGTAATGAGTGTTTTGTTGCAGAAACACAATGCAAGTGGTAAACAAATCACAACAGACTGGACCATCCGACCAATCAGAGCAGACTAGGATCATGGAAAGGACAGTTTTAGAGAGACTGAGTCTTCGAAAAACTGTTTTAGACTCTTTGAGAAATTAAGTGATCTGCATTTGTTTGGCTTTGGATGCATGTAAACCTAATAAAACAAATTTGAAAAAAAAAAAAAATTCTGTAATTAGTGTTCTGAAACTGTAATGTATGTCTCAAATCACAGAAATCAATATCACAGTTAAAAAACAACAAACACGGATTTTTACAAAATTTTTACTAAATTCACTACAGAGCTAAAGAACTCACATGCTAAAGAGGTGCAATGTTAATTGCAATAAAATAATCTGTCACTTTTTCCAGACCTAAAAATAGGTACAGGATTACGATTATACACTCATTGGCCTCTTTATTTGGTACACCTTGCTAGTACTGGGTTGAACCCCCTTTTGCCTTGAGAAATGACTTCTTTGCATTCTTAGTGGCATAGATTTAACACGGTGCTGGAAACATTCCTCAGAGATTTTGGTCTATATTGTCCTGATAGCATCACACAGTTGATGCAGATTTTTTGGCTGCACATCCATCATGTGAATCTCCCATTCCACCACATCCCAATGATGCTCTGTTAGATTGAGATCTGGTGATTGTGGAGGCTATTTGGGTATAGTCAAGTCAAGTAAACTTTATTTATATAGCGCTTTTAACAATACAGATTGTGTCAAAGCAGTTTTACAGTATCAAATAGGAAAATAGTGTTTCGGTAAACTCTGTAAATGTTTAAAAAAAAAAAAACAGTTTGAGATAGTTTAAGCTTTGCTAGAAGCAGCCATCACAAGATGTCATAAACACATGGACATGGTTAGCAACAATACTCAGGTAGGCTGAGGCATTTAAATGAGATGCTCAGTTGGTACAATTGGTACTGTACTGTTCTTAGCAGCACCAATGACAACCATCCAATGTTCAAAGTCCTCTCTTCACCGCTCTGATGCTGGGTTTGAACTTCAGCAGACCGTCTTTGCTATGTCTACATGTCTAAAGTTGCTGCCATTTGATTGACCGATTAGATATCTGCATTAACGAGCAGTTTAACAGCCATACCCAATAAAACTGTGTCCGGTGATTGTATGTAGCAGTACTTTTTCCCCATGGAAATATGGCAGGATTTCAAGAGCTGAGCATGAAGACAAGACAGCCGCAGCCATCACACCACGAAATGTGTCTGTCAAAGACATAGCAACCCAGTTGCGAACCATACACCAAAAAAATGGGAAAGCTGTTGAGGCAGCCATACTCTGCATCATGATCCACTAACAATGTACGAGAATTTGTTGGGACTGAATCCAAGAATGTCAATTTAATTGATGTGTGTTTTAAGACACAAGGAAAAAACATAGACAATGATGTGAAAGAAGCCATAATTCATTACAAAATTGACAAGGATTTAGATGCATTAGACTACAATACATATATAGTTAAAAAAAAAAAAAATGTATAACAGAAACATTAAGGATCCTTTATAACAACATTGTATCATTCAATGACATATTGCACAGTCAGCATTTGCAATCAGCTAAAACCTCATACCGTATTAACAGACACTCAGAAATTAAGATAAAACTTTCTTTCCATGCTTTCTATGTATCATCACAACACAAAGCAAGAATTATACTTTTTCTTCACCTGAGCTCATCAGACAAAAAGAAACAAAACATAAACAAACAGCCTGGTGTGAAGCACCAATGGTTAATGAACAGACTCCATGCATCCACACCAGTAGATGTCAGTATATACCACTGGGACAAATAAGAGTTAGCAAACACTGTCTCCAAGCAAAACTCGTGTTTTGTAGCTTTTAGTATAAATATGTTAACCTTAAGTCTTAAGCTAACCTATAAATTAGAGTGCTCCAAAACAATGACAAAATTTGCATATAGAAGATTTTAACAACGGACCATTATTCTAAAGTGTTACCTGATTTATGATTTAAAATTTTACAGTCTATCTCAACCACCAATATGGATGGACAATTTTAATTACATCATACTTCATCAGCCTCTCATAAAATTTTCAGTGCTTCTCAGAGCCAATCATTTGTGCGAGAAAACGTATCCATCCCTTTTGAATTCTACACATACTACACAGAATGCTATAGTGCTATAGGGGAGTTCTTTGAAATGCCCCACTTTGACTTCTTATTTCAATTGGAAATATGTCAAAGCATTGAAAAAAAAAGCTCATCAACCCACTTTACTGGAACTTTAAGTCAATAAAATGTTTTGATTTGACGAATGCAAAATCAGCTGCAGTTGTTGTAAATATTGGTATAGGGATCATTAGCCTTTAAGTCTTTTATTAGTCTTTTAGTTTGCCCCTACTGTTCATTCCCAAACCTACATCAAAGTTCAAGTCATTTGACAATATTACTGTCTTCCATGCTTTAGTGTGCTGGACATTGTGTGTTTAAAATAATGTAAATGACTTGGACTTTATACTGACACCTATTTGTGTAGATTGAACATGAAGCGAAGACAAGGGTTTTAAGAATGAGATAAAACCCCATATCCAAATGAGTATGTGTAACTCATAATTAATTTATTATGCAAAAACAATGACCTATAATACATGTGTTATGTAAATAAAATAAGTAATATCAAATGCAAAATGCAACTTTATCATTACAAATCTGTAATTACAAATATTTTTAAATACATGACATACAAGTTTTATTCTATTAAGAATAAATATTATATTCTATTTTATTCTATAAGTATTCTGATTATATATAAATAAACATAAACGCATAAAAGTAAATTCAGTAGTATGCTTTATATTTCAAAGAAAATTGGATAATTATGAAATTACACATAAATATGTACTTAAGTCATACTTAAGTGGCCTAATATAAATTTATATTATAATACATTTTTTTAAATTTAATTACAATTAAGATGCATTTGAGTGTCTGAAAACATTACATTTAGTTTGCACATTCTTTTAAATTATATTATTTCCACAATAAGTACTATTTTTAAAAGTATGATAAAGTGTACAAGGGTTTATGAGCCTTGATCTCATTTGACATCATTTTTAATATTTGTCAAAAGTAATTTCTTCATAATTTCTTTCTTTTTTTTTTTTTTTTTAATTAATTTATTTTTTATGTATCTTTAACAGAATCTGCAAATGTTGCTGAAATGTGGTACAAAATGTCTGCAATATTTTTTATGGCCTTAATGTAAATACTAAGACCCCTTCTGCGTTGACTTTCTTCACGTATTTTCAAACAGGTCACTGCAATGATGGGGAACCATTTAACTTCTCATCCAGAGCTAGCCATCAATTATTTACAGTCACCTGTTTAAAATTTAAAGTGCCACACATTAACGTTCGCAGCACCTACACTTTCACCCTGACCATCCTCCACTGATCCGCCACCCCTCCCTATCCTAGAAAACGGCCACTGATAATGAGTTGCTTTCGCCACTGAACTGGAGATGTTAAATCAAGCCAGGTCAGAGGAGACAGCAGGCGTCATGGGTAAGGGCACAGGCCAGGCATGTCTGATTACATTTCAGTCTTAATTGGTAGCACAAGAAAAAACAATAAATTCAGCAACAAAGTTGTAGCACACTGTGCAGAGAAAATATATTAAAGAAAAACGATTCACCCAAAAATGAAAATTCTGTCATTATTTACTTACCCTCGTGTCATCCCAAACCTGACATTGACTTCCAAAAATAAAAAATTACATTTATAAAGATATTTAAAAAAAATACCTTCTATTATGTTGCAAAGAAGAAAGTCATACAGGTTTAGAGGGTGCGTAAAGCATGAATTTATTTATTTATTTATTTATTTATTTTCTTTTCTTTCATTTTTGGGTGAACTATCCCTTTAAATTTTATCCTGTTCCTCACACAAAGCTACAGTATGATGCTGGTTCAGAAGACATAAATAGTGAGAATATACTGCCCTATAGTAGAAGTCATATAGCCTTTACGGTGATTTGTTTTTTGTTATATTAGGAGCTTGTAATTTACTGTAAATATAGTATATGGTTTTGAATGAAGTGTGTGAATAAGTTATGACATATTTTTTAAGTGTACTATTATTTTAATTTATCCTGGCAAACATTTTGTCAGATAATAAGTCTTTTACAGGCAAAACAGCCCTATTCATGGAACAAACAAAATACTTTGTCTTACACTTAATTTCCCCAAGCAAAAATTCAATAATTTATGCAAAATTTAAGCTGTGGTACTTCTCATAATCATTGAGCAATCACTAAATCATGAAATATATATTTGTGCATTATCATAAAAAAAAAAATCATTTCACACCAAAAAACAACCACTTTCCAATATAGATCCTGGCTTATGCACACAGCCTTTGATCAACATCTTTAAAAAAAACTTCCAAAAAAGAACCCAAGCTCAAACTGTCTGACTAACCTGGAGCATTACTGGACCCAAAGCAAGCTCAGGAAACGTTAGGAAAGATAAGATGACTCTGCTAGACTAATCCATTCTGGTGTCTGAGAGAGAAAGAAAGAGAGAGAGAGAGAGAGAGAGAGAGAGAGAGAGAGAGGGAGAGAGAGAGAGAGAACAGCGGAGCAGTGACACAGGGTAATCCTCCGGGGTCTTGCATTAGCGCGCTAAATTAAAGGCGGTATTAGATTAAATTGGCTCTCCGATTTCAGGGGTGTAAGTAAAATTCTAATTTGCATTTTCCACTGCCGCTTAAGATATAATTAGTTCAGGGTGATTCCCAGGTGCAAAACACTGACAGCAACATCCAGCTGCTTACTGGGAGTTTATCATTTGTTAGCAGCAAAAGGTGCAATCAGCTGGGTCTACATACATGTGTGTGTTTGTCTGTGTTTGTGAATCAGTGTGTGTTTGTGTGTTGTGTATCCAGACTTATAGTTGGAAGCAAGTCAATAATAAACTGAAAAAGGGTATATTTTGGTCTGTATGTGTCCACAAATGCCTGTGTAAAGGCACATGGTTCTTCTACACTGGTCATTACACATGTTGGCTCAATATAAATTAATAAAGGCTGTGTGTGGGCTGAGGATGCTAATCAGATCAACCATTTCCTCACATACTAAGTAGAGCTCCAATATTTTAAAATATTATTACAATGTATAACAGCTGTTTTCTATTTTAATATATTTTAAAAAGTAATTTATTCCTGTGATGACAAAGCTGAGTTTTCAGCAGTCATTATTCCAGTCTTCAGTGTCACATGGTCCTTCAGAAATTATTCAAATATGCTGATTTGGTGTTCAAGTAAATTTTCTTTAATCAACAGGCACCTCAGTGGACAGAATATCTGAAGTAAACCTTACATGAGATTACTAGTAGCCCTCCTGCAGCGTTGTACCATCCTAGATCAATAAAAACCCCATTGATTCATTTCTGTATCACTTTATCTACCAAATGAAAATGAAACATGTTCATTAAAACTTTCACAAACAGCATTCGACAGAGAAGAAGACTATTTCACAATCTCAAAATGAGGATTTATTAAATAAATTAATGAATTGTTCCAAACTGAGCAACACTTTATTTTAGGGTATCTTAACTAGTTGCTTATTGACATGCATATTACTAGAATATTAGCCATTTATTAGTACTAATAAAGCACATATAAATGCCTTATTCTACATGACCTTATTCTACATCCATAATCCTACCCAACACCTAAACTTAACAACTACCTTACTAACTATTAATAAACAGCAAATTAGGAATTTATTGAAGGAAAAGTTGTAGTTAATGGTGAATAAGCGTTCCCTATTCTAAAGTGTTACCCCAAACTGCCATAATGTCCTAAAATAAAATAAATTCATGATTCAACTTTAGGTGAAGTATGTTACATCTGTTTCAAAAGCAGCAACAAATGGAATAGCAAAAAAACAAACAAACAAACAAAAAAAAAAACACTGTTTTCAAACAGGTTTCCAAACCAGACCACTGCCCCCATCTGCCATTGGTCACCCAAACTGATTTGATTTTGAAAGGCTCTGAAGGTTCTTAAAGTGCCACAAATTATAGCACTGCTTATGCTATTATGAGAAATCAACCTATAATAGCTTACATATTGTCCATGTATATTATGCTGGGATAGTTAAAAGCATTTTAAAATAAAAATAAAAATTCCACACCCCACCTATCACACATGACAATCACATCAACAATGCCAAGTCAGTGTTCAGAACCTTGGCCTGTACATTCTTGGTGGATTAATGAGAAGGAAGTAGAACAACATAAACTACTAGCTGCTACAACACCAAACACATGTAACAAACAACAGTCACACTCAACCTTAACCTGCACACAAGTCAACAGATTTTACAAAACAGTATTAACACGTATTTAAATATATTTAGATAAATTTCCATGCATTCAATCAGCAGGTGTAGAATTGAACCATTGTGTAAATATGCTTTAGGCCTTATTTACAACTGCTATTAACATGCTTTTCATATGCATCTCCTGTAATCACTGATTGTGATTGCAGTTCGTTGAAGGGAAGGTCAGTGCATGTTGATGTCAGACACACAAGACAATGTGCAATTTTCAAACCTTTGTTTTGGTGCATTGATTACATATTAGATGAGTAGGTAGTCATGTTGTTCGAGATGCATTAGGACACATTAGCATTTACTCTATGAATACCAAGTGTTTTTTATTGTCCTTTTGTGTAATTTGTAAAAAGTGTGCATTGTAACCTGTTTACACTTGTATATTGTGCTGTTCACATCACATCACCCAAGACGGATGTTCACACCATGTGTAAACAGGGCCTTTGTTAGCGGAACTAAATTCTCCTGTTTCTAGAAATATGTCCTATATTTGTCCACTCTCCTTCACACACAAACACTTCCAAATTGGTATTTTTTAGACACATTATTGTCTTTTCTTTATGTGGTTCATTTATTCAAAAATAATAAAAATGCTTTCGATTGTTTTTCCTATTTCCTTTTCAGTGTGTAAGGATATTAGGATGAGAATCTAGACGTTCCACGTCCCAAGTGTGATAGAAGAACAGCAGCAGGAATTTTCCTATTGCTCCCATTGTGGGAGAGATCGACTAGCCTCGTCAGGAGACAGTTTCTATAATTGGTTAAAATGACCAAGTGCAGAGAAGGATGGCTCTCTGCTGAAAACCATTTCCCAGCTCAGCTTGGAGCAGAGCCAAGCCCTGGGTTGTTCGGATGCGTTCCAGCCCCAGCCTGACTGGCAGCAATTAGGGGTGTCTGAGCCAAGCTCAGCTTGCGCTCCGCACAAACACCCCTAATTACTGCCAATTAGGCTAGGCGGGTAGGCAGATTTGAGAAGCTGGGGGGATGTTCAGGCATGGGTGGGCATGGAAACAATTTTCAAGGGCTTAGAAACGTGACTAGAAGGAAAGGTTAATGCTTTTGAGTGCACGGAGGAAGAGAGGGAGGGGGAGTGTGGTGTCTGAGCCATCGTCTCACCTCTAGTGATGAGCCAGGCTTCTTTTTTAGCTCCTCGCATTTCCGAAACTTGCAGATCTGGTGGCCCGTCTTACGGTTCCGACAACTGCTGCACACTCCACAGTTGATTAGCCTCCTGCAGGGCGCGCAGACCCCACACCTTTTCCTTTTCTTTTTCGCTGGGTTTCCGCTGGATGCGGAGGAATTATTCTGTGGGCAGTCTGCCAGATTGGCAATTTGAAACGCACTGTCTGTAACGGCTGCTGAGGCTGCGGGGGAGTGAAGGGCTGTCATGACGATGACCCCGGGAGGTAATGAGATGCCCCCTAAAGCCGGAATAGCGGAAAAAGTTCCAACACGTTCCGGGAGATTCATTATCTCTGCTTCAGCAGCACCGCATTTCAGCTTGTTCATGCATTCTCCTGCTAAAGGTCTGCAGTGTTCAGGGGATAAGCTAGAGAGGAAATTATTATTTGCCATTTGCAGCGTCTCTGGCGGCACGCCAGGTTTCCCCGGCCTTTGGGAGTCGTTTCTATGCATGCTGGTCCTATTAGGGTTTATTGCTGCTGATTTCCTTCCCCAGAGCATGCCGTTATCACAGTTCCAAGGGGACACGCCGATTCTGGCGCTGGGAAAAATTGGTGTCGTTATGCGGGCAATCTTAGCGGTCTGTGGAAATGCCCCATTGGTTTTGTAAAAGTTTGCAAACGACCTGTACCTTTCCATTTCGGCATTGTAATCCAACAGCTGGCTTAATCCACCGTCCTGAAGATTATCCTTTTGCAAGAGTGACACGTCGGTGCTCTGGCCGCTTTCAATGCAAAGTGCATTGTTAAGATTAGACATGACTGCTAAGTTTCAAGTGCTCACAAGAAAAATTCAGGGGAGGGTGGCAGTTGTTTTTTGTCAAGGTGAAGCTTGTTAGACACAACACGTTACCATCCTGGTTTATCCTTTCCACTAAAACAAGAGAACAACAATTACGGATACAAGTGACAAACATTTCCTGTGCATCATCTGACACTCCCAAGTTACTCAACTATAGTGAAAGGTTTTTACTTCACAAGTCAAAATTGTCAATTTATTTTATTTTATTTTTTCTCTCCTGATTGCTTTAGTCATAAAATTGGGATTCTAATCTCGTGATTTACCATTGTAGCAAGATCGAAAAAACACTGACTTCCCAGAAAGAAATGGTAAAATTAGATTTAATGTTTACTATATTATTTATATTATGGGACCAATACTTGGAAAATAAAAGTAGCATCATAATAGAAACAAAACATTCAAGCACATTTAACATAAGGTTTTGTTTGTTTGTTTGTTTTGCTTTTTGTAATAGCTATCTCAAATATAAGCAAACTCAAACTAAAAAAATAAATAAATAAATAAATAAAACTTTTGATCATGCATCAAGCACAAAGTTCTTACGGAAAATGTTGAAAAATAAAGAACATTGTCAAGATTCACCCAATGATACAAGGATATTTTGTAAGGCTCACTTCAACCAAGTCCCAGACCTTGACAACTGTAGTGTGTGGGGGGATCCATTTCCGATCTCCCAGTCTGGCTGGGTTTTGTTGCCACAGATAAAAGCCTATTAGACACATCTTCCTCTACTTGCATTACCTTTCACTAGACTCTCTCACTGACTGTCTGTGATACATTGCGAGATGACTACAGCAATTCAAAGCTCTGTTAACATCTGCTTCTGAATTTAATTGTACATTTCCACCTGACCTGAGAGACAAATAGTGGATAACCATTCATATCTAAGATCCTGTCAGTAATCACCTGAGACCTCACATCAAGCCGGTAATGTTTTTATTAAGTTTCTTAAAGAGGCTCATGCTGCTTTATAACTTCCTAATTAAAGGCAAACAGAACAAAACTGAGTAAAAAAAGATCACTTTAGACTCACAAGAAGTTTTCTATTCTGAGAAATAATGTTCAATGAAGGCTACTGAAGATGCAAATCATTATTATTATCATCGCTGTTGTTTTTAAATTTTTCTGTTCGCGAGTATAAGGTGCTTTTAAACCGCTGATTTTCAAGCTGTAAACAAAGTTCAGAGAATAAGAAATATCCGATACTCAGAGGAGACTCAAAGAGGTCGAGAGTAGACAAGTGTGCCGTCGATTACAGCCCAAGACATTCAGATCAAATTGCATAATGGAATTTAATCACTCTGGCGCCTTCAAAACCACCCGAAATAAATAATAAAACAGTGGACATTCAGAAAGCATGCGCCACTATCGCTAAGCGAGAAAAAAATGAAAGAGCATCACCTACCAGACAATCCAGACACTAGAGCAGCACATTACTGCGATGAATACACAATAAACACACGCCGAGTGATCACTACAAAAACACCATCTTTACGCACAAAACGCCATTCTTCATGCGAAGAAAAGTAGAAGAAAAGGTATATGTTTGTGATGGCGTCCGGGTTGAGCCTGTTGTCCGTGGAGCGATGACTGGAGGTGAGGTGTCTCCTGTCGCTGTGTGTGGCTGATTGGTGCTGAGGTGAGGAGGATGGGGATGTGGACACCAACTGATCATTGGCTGGAAATTACTATAGAAACACCAGGAGCTCTGGGGAGGGGGATGCTCATCAATCTCCACCGGGAAACAGCGTGCTTTCTCTCGCTGTTTGGTAACTCTTTACATTACAGTCTCACAGATTACGTGTAAGTAGGCTAATTAATTGCAATATTAAGTGTATTTAAAAGCAGTTAAAATATTTTCATATTGGCTTTGCCTCAAAACCTAGACACTTTGGCTCGTAACCCTGCTGTCAGAAAGTCAGCTCGTTAGGTAATTACACAGGTAAAAACCAAATGTTTGTCTGGTAACCTAATGTGCTTTACTGTTTTTTTCTGTCAATATTATTATTGACCAATATAACTTAATATATGAAATAACAACGTTTGGTTACACTAACAAAAGTATATTTTACTTGGGGGGGGGGGGGGGGGGGGGGGGGTTAGCCTATCACTATGTTCATTTAGCACCACATATTAACACTCGATTATTTAAAGCTGTGAAATACATAAAACATTTTGAAGAACACATGGAAGAAGACATTGAACCACTGACATCCACTACAAAAAAAACACAGAGACATTTTGAGAATATCTTATTTTATGTGACAC